>VONZ01000078.1:0-1200000 GCA_012976165.1 Labeo catla
GGCTTCATTTCTTTTTTCTGTAAACAGTACCATGATGTCCTTTACCAAAAAGCTCTACTTTTGTCTCATCTGTCCACACTATGTTCTCCCAAAAGGAGAACATACTGTCCATTCCCCATGTTTTTCCACAATTTTTTTCTCTCAAATTCACAGACAACTTTTTACACTTCTTTCTTTTCTCCATGCTCAGTGTGACGCACAACACAAAGGTTGAGTCTACTTTTCTCCATTTTAACTGGTTGCAAATGTGATTACTATATTGCCCACACCTGTTACTTGCCACAGGTGTGTCTAAATACAAATTACAGGAGCATCACATGCTTAAAAAGCAGTTATTTCTTACATTTTTGACAAGGTGGCAATAATTTTGTCCAGTCCATTTTTGAGTTGTGTGTGAAATGTTATCAAGTTTGACTTTTCCTCTCTGTTTTTTACCAAAACATCTGAAGTTGGAACAATTTTCTGAGAGAAGTGTTGCATTTTCTGACAGAATTGCAAGGGTGCCAATATTTTTGGCCATGACTGTACTTACTATATGGTTAGGGTTAGGATTAGAGTTTGGCTTAGGGTTACTTGCGTGTAATTATGCATAATTTATTGTTATTATAATAGTAAATACATGTAATGTGTAACAAAGACACCTTAAAATAAAGTGTCACCCAATTTTACATTATTTTATATATAGCTACATTTAGAATTATGCTAGTATATTTATAAAATGACCTGTCCTTTCTTTGTTTTGCGTCATTCAAATACACATCATATCTTCTAAACTGAGGTGAGAATGTCACCATTGAAAATGCCAGCGGCATTTTGGTGCTGCATGGATACAAGTTGACGTTTCCTGTTTGAGACGGCACTGTGTGTGTGTTACTCAGTGCGTGTGTGCATGTATTTGAGAGAAAGAGAGGAAGATATTTTGAAGATACACTGTAGAATTCCACTATTTTTCCTTGTGCAGTATCTCTTTGCATATTTTATTTCAGTTTAAAACAAATCAAAACAACCACTCTCATCTAAATGAATTAGATTTGTGGCTTGCTGGTAGCATTGAAAAAACATATTTCACCAGGATGAAACACTGCAATAAATAAATAAGCTTATTGTCGCATTCTTCTGTGTGAAAGTGACTCATGGCCTCAGCTTTATAAAGGTTGCTTGAAAACTAAATCAAGAGTTATTACATATGCCATTTGTAAATAAACTTTTTAAATTATGTTTCACATCCATAACCAATTGACATGAGAGGTTGAGGCAGAAGGTTTGTCTGCTTGTTTAAATTGGGGACGGGTTTCAAAGTGAAAGACAGAGATTGAAGACATAATGAAATGCAGTGAAAGAGTAATACAGGCTCTGAACACTAGATTTAAACCAATTTATGCACCACCACAACATACCCCCATGTGCATTCTCTACACAGAAAAAACAAAAAACAAAAAAACAAAAGTAAAATTAGAGACTTAGAGAAAAGTATCCTGAAAATTACTTATGTAAGAATTGCAAGGGTCTCCCTAAAGCTTTAAATCAGAATGCACTAGAGCGGGGGAAAATGGCTATACCATTTTAATTTGATGTTTTGTTTAAGCATGTAAATGTCCTACAAACACACTTTTTTTTTTTTTTGCAGATATAGTTTTAGATATAGTTTAGATATAGTTTTCACATGGAATTTAATACATTGTCAGAGAAAAAAAAAAATGTATATTTAGGGGTACAACAACATTTACTGTGACAGTGGGCTCAAAATGACACCTCTGTACCTTTTTGCAAAGGGTGCATATTAGTCCCATAAAAGAGCACATATTATTAGTTTAGGGAGACATGGCTACTAATGGAAGTAATGAAGGTAATGAAGGAATTGCAAATGTCATTTAAGACTAAGGAAGTGACAAGCTTCTGCGCCTAAATATAAATTGCACTTTTTTTTTTTTTTTTTTGTATGGTCTGGAAGTTCCTTATGAATGAAATCCAAAAATGATTATTTTACATATAATAGAAAGTCCTATATCAGGTTGCTACGAATGGACAAAACAGGTTGCAGTGAGCTGTGTCATATTGCAAAGCAGTAAACTGTATCCTGTAGTTAATGTATTGTCCAGAGTATCCTGGTATATGTTGCTTAGCTAACAGTTTCATCGTTCTTCTCTGGAACATCTTGAAATGCATGAGGCAGCAGAAGGCAGGGCATGTATTGATTGTATTGCTGAGAATAGAGCATACAGGCACGGCGCCCAGAGCTTTGTCATATACAGGATGTATGTGGATAATGCAGCATTCCATTCAAAGTCAGACGTGGCTATTTCTGTTTGATATCTCCTACTTCCGACCACAAATGCATTCCATTACTCGACGTGCAGAAGATGACGCATAAAAACAAATTGCGATTCTAGCATTCTCTTTAGTAATGTCAACAAAGGCAACCAAATCTGCTGGATACCAGACTGAATGGGATAAATGACAGTATGCAGAATAGCGTGTGTTTTGCAGGTGCACAATTATCAACCACAGAGCTTGTTTACAGTGTTTTTACACATTTGCCATCACAAACTGGTTTTTATTAACAGCTGCATAAAACTGATTATTTATTATTGTGTCTACAAATCTGTGGTTGTTGCAATATTTGAGTCACATCACATGTTTCAGATTGGAAAACTAACTTCCCAAGACCAAGTGGCATTTTGTTACACTTTTCCAAGTAGGAAATTCCATATCTCAGATGCACATATATGACAAAAATGCAAGTAAGTATGAGGGTGAGTAAACGACAACATCATCATATATATTACAGATCATTTATATATATATATATATATATATATATATTTATTTTATTTTATTTTATTTTATTTTTTTTTGAGGTGATCTATCCCTTTATTTATTTATTTGTTTTTATTTATTTATTTTTTTAAATTAAATTATACTCTAAATAAGAAACTAAATCTGCCAGCAGGTGGTGATAAATGTTTTTGAGTCATTCATTCATTCATTCATTCATTCGATTCTTTCAAAACGCGGATGATATGCAGATGATACAGTGATATGTGATAAATATGAGACAAAACACATAGAGGGCCATTTTTTTGCACCAATATCTTGAATTTTAGGGCATAACTGCATCTATGGAGTTGTTGTCCAGCATCATTTTAGTCAACAGTTGAGTATATGAAATGTAAGATGACGCACAGGTCTAGGGGGCGGAGCCAGCGCGTTAACTGCGATAAAATATTTTAATTTTGAAAATCTTATATAATTAGCAATTTTAACAGCTGACAATCAATCAATCAATCAATCACACATTTGACATTGATTGACTGGAGTGCAGCAACTTACCCATGTCTGTGAAACTGGTTTAAAGTATTTAAATAGGATGTCTAACTCTAAATATTGCAGTTTTTTCAAGTACAAAGTTGGAAAATTACGTAGCACTGATATCTTTAGTAAGCAGTTTGGGGATGATGGTAAAACTAGTGGGAGAAGAAACGTGCAGAGAAAGTAAATTCAAAAATGGGCATCCATCCTGCTCTGGCTGGCACATATTGATACAGTCCATATGCCAGCTGTAAAATTAGCCTGTGTTGGCATAACATGACTGTCGAGCCATATGATAATTAATTAACACAATAGTGTTGACTGTCAGTGTTCAATGAAAGACAACAAGCTTGTTGTGTGTCTCTGAAACAGAGTTGTTAGTGCAGCAAGTTTCCACCAAGTTGCAGAGATACAGGAAGTTCCCTAGATAAGCATAATTTCCTGTTTAGATGATACAGATGAACAGATGAACAGCCACATACAGTTAAAAATATAAAGAAAGAACAAAATGATACATAAGTGCAATATCAGTAATACTTCTATGAGCAGAAACTTGATAGTCGCACGATATTGGTACATCAAACGCCCAATGACACAGAACATTTTGCTTTTAAAGATGAGGTGCAGAGTAGTGGAATGAAATCGCTTAAAAAGAAAAAAAAAATCTAACAACTGATTTTTGTTTTGCACTACACGCAGCAAACACATAGCTGTTTATATAGAAAAACAATGGAATAAAGTGGTATACAAAAACACATCTTTGTCTGAACAGTTGAAAATGGTTTCATATATATATATATATATATATATATATATATATAATTTTTTATTATTTATTTATTTATTTATTTTTTTATGGTGTCTTTGATTTTATCTACTAAAGGGTTAGGTTAGGGTTTAGTTTAGGGTTATTGCATGTAAGTATGCATAATTTATTGTTATTACTATAGTAGGTACATGTTAAGTTTTCTTAGCATATTGAGCCTGCTTATCACTGATACTGAACAAATATTAATATATATATATATATATATTCCATCAGACATAAAAAAATACTGTAAAACTAGACTGGATGTACACTAGCAACAACAGTAAATAGTAAGTGTTTTCTTCTTTTTTTCATAATGCATATGTTTATAATTCTATTTAAGTTGCACTACAAACTATACACTACCTTCCAAAGTTTGGAAACACCCCTGGCAAAGTGTGGTTTTGGATGATATCAGCATAAATCCATATCATTTTTTTGGTGCAAATACATTAAAATAGCTTGACATTATCATTGAAGACCAGCAATGATAATTCTCATTTTGATTACATAATAATGGCAATATATACATGTCAAAGTCAGACATGCCCCTTTGCCAGTCATGATGCTTGGTTACTGGTTTAAACTTGGCCGAGGTTTTTAAAAGATTTTTGGGTCAGCATACCTTAATAGTTTCAACAATTGATTGCCAAATAAGTTTAGAATACAATGAATTTAGGCCCAGATTATGCAGAGCTATACTAGCGTGTTAATGGTGGATATTTTGATGAATCAAATTTTTTTTACAGCTGTTACAGCTACTTTCAAGGAAAATAAAACAATTTGCTACTGCTTTGAGTGACACTTACTTAAAATGTTTAAGTAGCCACAAAGGAACCAATGACATTACTAAACCAGTGAGAGGCAGCAGTGCATTAATATGTTGCTAATGTGCAACATAACAACAGAAAAAGAAGAAAATAAAATTTTTGAGGTGGGGTAATTCTTTTCACTAATTTTCTTCATGTCTGCAGTTATCTTTCCAAGACGTTTTCACTCCCAACACGTCACATATTGACGCTTGGTCAGGACCTCTTTGGCGTCACTTCTTGAAACTCAGGGTACGCCTTTAGCGTCATTATTTGAAGTGCAGGGTCCTCTAGTACTTTACATAAGAAACCCTTGGCGTCAATGTTCTGACATGAAAGGCACTGAAATTATTGTCATGATTAAATTATATATGAATTATATATTAAAAAATTATATATAATTATATAATATATATATATATATAACAATATGTAAAATTGCTATTATTGCATATATGTTGGGGTGTGATTTGTTTTGATGCAAATAGTCACAACAGTTTCATTTATTTTACACTATTTACACATTTAACCCAACCCCTGCCCCCAAACCTAAACATCTGTCAACAAAATACAAGATATAACAGGCAGATACAACTTTGTTCATAATTCATTCAAAACGTATTAATATTCCAAGGGTTCCAAATCAAAACGATTGATTTGTGAGAAGAATAGACACGATCGCCGTCTCCGTCTTTGCATGATTTTAAAAAATGCCGCCAGGAGAAGCGAGCCTTGGTTGTGAAATGCTATTGGCTCTTGGGTGTCTCGTGACCGATTGTGTCATGCTGTTGTGAAATCCCATTGGCTCTTATGTGTCTCGTGGCCGATTGCATCGTGCTAATGTTTGGGAGTATCTTTTTGAATGAGACGTGAGCACATTAACAGAGCGGGATCATCTCCAGTGATTAAAACCTTCTGTTATTCGCGTAAAGATATTGTAACAGCTTCAGAAGACTGGAATGCAACAGGACTTGTTTGTAATGCTTTTATACTGCTTTTTTATGGTCAGTTTTTCCAATAAATACCTGCAACTGTACTTATATTTGCCTGTTGTGAGTTTTATATTGTTCAGAAGTGGGTAGGTTTAGTGTAGGGGTGGGGTTAGGTGCTCCAATAAAAAGTATACATTTATATAAAATAATTTCTATTTTTACAAATGCATGCCAATAATTAAATAAAGACAAACAACTGAAAACAATGGAGGACTCCGTCAAAAAATGATGCTAAAGGGGTACCCTGAGCGTCAAAAAGTGACACCAAGGGGTCCTGACCAAGCGTCAATATGTTACAATGAAGTGTTCCCTTGGTTGCGGACTTGAAACTTTGTTGATATTATTATAGTTTTTAATTGGATAGCTATAACCCTTTAATATTTGGGGTAACATGTTAGAGTCACACACAGACTTCAGCATTCAGCACGTGAATTCGAACTCGATTTCATTTTTTTTTTTTTTTATTAACTGCAACAATTTGTTTTGCTTTTTATTTAACAATTTATTTGCTTTTTTTGTTGTGCTACTACTGACACAGGACAGCAAATAAAATTGGCAAATAAAAACAACAACAACAAAACAAAGCAACTGCATAAGTTATTTGTGTCGCAGTGCACTCTGGGAGTCAGTGAGTAGCTATACTAACCCTGCGTTCCATTCGGATTATTGGTACGTTTTCTGTGTCTTACGAAAAAGTTCCCACAGGTACGTTTTCATCATGAGATTAGGTAGATATGGGAATATGGTTATTATTTGCATTTAATATTGTTTTTTTCCTTGCTGTCCACAACTTAAGTTACACCTGTGAGATTTTGTGTTGTGCGACCCACTATTAGAGGTTTAAATGATACATGAATGCAGCTGCCACATCAACACGTTCAAAAGCCTCCCTATAAAACACCCCACCTTACCTGCCGCATTTCTAGTTCCTGTTAAAAGCTACGAAATCCCATCAGAGTTCCTGCTTCTGTCCAGCAACACATGTGATGTCCATCTTCAGGTTCTCTGAGTGTTTTCCCTTCTACCCAAAGGACTGACAAAATGCTGCAATGGATTTTTGGTGAAAGGTCAATTGCAAGTCTCGAAAAAAGGCGAGCAGCAAATTGCCATTGACTCAAGAAGTTTAGAAACTGAGGACAAAGAGGACTGCAAAGATCAAAATGTCCCTAGACATCATGATTGGAGAAACAGCATGCCATGAAGATTAACTCGACAGATTTACTGATCTGTAAATAACAAATGTGTTAAGACCACACTAAAAGTTAAGAGGATATAGCAAATTTACAAATATTACTTGCCAAACCTGCCACTGTCAGCACAAAAACACCTCCTCTTTGCCAAATCTATTTACTTTTGTTACAATTTACTACTGACGTTTCCAGTTTAAGTACAGTCGTTTCTTTTGCTTTGGTCACTAACTCTTGTTTGCCTGAAATTGCAGGCCCACAGGCTGCTAGCCTGACCATGATTCAACTATTAGACTGATCCCCACTCTTCTGCAATCCTGGCCAGTGCTTGATCCAGTCGGATAACGAAGAGATTGATAACAGACCTATTGAGATAGAGCGCTCCCTCAGTGTATTTGCCAGCCTGTAAATCAGCGAGGTAAGCCACCGGCCTACGCTAGCTGAGCCAGAAGTAAATTGCTGTTTACTCCGGAGCCTGCGGGTGTCCTTTAGGCCAGAGAGCCCCTGGTCGCACTGTAACTCAAGAGCTGTGTGTCATTATATACAGGGAACTGATCAATAGGTGCAGGGAAATCCATAGGAAATATGGGTAAAACCTGCGCTTCATTCCTCAGCTGTCTGATTGAATGACAGCACTGTGCTGTCAAAAGATGCTGATGATGTTTTTGGTTCCATGTTGGGCTGAATTTGGAATGCAACACTACAGTACACTGAAATGTTTAAAAACAAAATAATATGTAAAAAAGTATGCTGCATGCAGCAACAAATGTTTGCTACGTACACTGTTGTCACATGATTTTGTTACATTGTAAGGCTGGGAACTGTCATAGACCGCTTCAAGATTCAATATCACAAAGATTATGTATGTATGTATTTATGTATTTATTCATTCATTCATTCATTTACACATTTAGTAATTTGCCACTCAATGTCCAGGATGCTGATTTCTGTTTACCCATTATACAAATGTAATTATATAATAATAATAATAATCATCATCATCATCATAATTTTGTTTGTTTAATGAAATAGTATTGTTTTAATGTATTATTTAAATGTATTGTGTGCGTACACATACACACGTGATAAATTTATAAATTTAAAGAATAAATTAAAACAATATTCATAGAGCAAAAAAAATAAAAATAAATAAATAAATAATAATAATAATAATAAAAAAAGCTTTAAGCTACTAAAGTTTTTCAAGAGTATATTTTTTTAATGCTGTTTGATTATTAGGGATCACAGGCATCATAGTCATCAGGAGGTCTTTTTAGCCTGCAATTACACTTTATTTCAACATATTAGACGTTTTGTTCTGCCTGTTTACAATCCCTTAAGACCGAACTGACTCGGTTTGCATGGGTTTTACATCAGACATATTGCAATTTTTCGCAAAAGCAAATTCACATGTATGTAAAAAAGGTTCACATCTATAACACTGCAAAAGATGTGAGGCGCAAGTGTTATGGTCAAATGCCTTCATCTATCACAAGGCTATTCCAGTCTTAGAGGGCCGTGACCTAAAGAGTTCAGTTTCAATCCTAATTGAACTCATCAGAACCAGCTTATCAAGATCTTCAGGATTAGTTAATCATTCCAGGCAGGTGTGTATGATTAGGGTTAGAATGAAACTCTGCAGGTCGTGGCCCTCCAGTTATGGTATTCAATAGCCCTGGTCCAGCATATGTTTACACAGGGAAAAGGAAATGGAAAAGAAGTGCAGTGGAATGGAAAAGGTTCTATAGGAAAAGTCCCCTATGGCAGAAGGTGATGTCTGTGAAGGTAATATGTATGATCGCTACTGAATAGAATGCTCCCGTGAGAAAAAAAAAAAAAATCAATTTTTCATCACAGTGACAATTTAAAATCAAGTCTCAAGAATCATGATTTGTAACAGAATGATTTTCCCCCACCCCTAATACGCTGCATGTTTAATAATGTGGGTGGCATCCAAGTATCCTTGTGGAAATTAATAAATTTATTCATTTATTTATTTATTTTAATTCAAAATGCCAGCTTTAGCAGTCAAAAGAAAGATGAAATATAGGCAAAAGAAATATATTACTTTCATTTTGTTTACCACGCTAAAAATATTGGGGGATGAGGTTTCCTGCTAATTTGCTGCTTATTAGTAGTTAATAAGATTGATTTTTAAGTTTAGGTGTGGGGTAGGATTAAGGGATCTAAAATATGGTCATGCAGAATAAGCCATTAATATGTGCTTTATAAGTACTAATAATATGCTAGCAATATGCATGTTAATAAGCAACTAGGGAATTGGTTTCAGAATTGGTTCTGAAAATAAAGTGTTTCCACAACCATATTTAATGCAAATTCAGATGAATTTGTACCCTGCGCATTCCACAATCACATGCACACAGCACACTACTTACTGCAGAGCTACTGAGGCCACACTGTAAAATTGAGCAAAACAAGTAGTAAAATATGTGAAGGGCAAACATGTAGCCTTAGCAATCCACTTCTCAAAGAAAAAAAACAAAAAAACAACAACAACAACAACAAAAAACAAGAGCTCCACACTGAAGCTCCTATAGCCCAGCATTCCTTGACAGTCCACTGGAGGAGAAAGAGATAGCCATATCCCAGACTGCAGCCATGGAGAGTGCCATCAAGATGGTGATGTGTTCTGGGAGTGAGAATCCTCAAACCAATAGCAGGAGCTATTGGCAAGACAGAAGGTGAGGATGCCATGTTGTCAGATGTTCCATTTCTGTTTGCTGAGCTTAAAGAAGAAATACAAACTACAAACTATCCTATCTACGTAATTTTATTCCACAATCATGCTTTTTTTTTTTTTTCCTCAATAAAAGACTCTATAAGACAATTTGTCTAAAAGACTATTTTTATTTATTTATTTATTTATTTATTTTTATTCTATGTCTGCTTATAACTGTCAGGACTATGGACCTTTTTCGTCTTGTGTTGCCACAGTTTCATTTCCGCTGATGGAGAGGCAGAGCCCACAAGGATCTGGGACTGTTTAAGGCTGAGGTGATATTAAACTGGGACATTTATGCTGACCTACCCCCTCTCCTCCTACCTTCTTCAGAACTGAGAGAAACTGTCTTGCCCAAGCTTAGCCCTGAGTGGGAAACCTTGCCTGAGCTCAACGCTGAGGAGGCTTACAAATGCCCACCCTTCCACCCGCTCCTGCCTCATCCACCTCCACTGTTGTCTGGCAGTCCCTCCGCTCACCCTCAGTCCTCTATCTGTGCAGTGGGTTCGCCGCTGGTTTGCCAGTCTCCTTCGGCATTACGGCTGGAGGATTCCTTGTCTCTGCCTCCAGCCTCAGAGTCCAGTACTCTGCCTCGGCCCGTCGATGCAGCGTACTGGCTCCACCGGGCTCCCCCATCCCTCCGACTCTGCCTTGGGCTGACGTCATCCATCCTGCGCCCCAGGACTCCACTCCTCCGGCTTCGCCTCGTCCCTCCATCCCTCCGGCTCCGTCAGGCTCCTCCGGCTCTGCCTTTCTTCTATGTCGCTCCAGCTCCACCACAGCCTCCCGGGTCCATGCCTCCGTATCAGTCGCCGAAGCCATCTGTTCCTCCTCGGCCCTTTGGATCCGCATCATCACCCTGGCTCATCGGCTCTCCGCCTCAGGCTTCTCCGCCACCTGCTCCACCACCGGCGGTTGGCCCCTGGAGTCGTCAGCCCTTCCTCCTCCATGGCTCCTCCCTCTGTCGGCTCCACCGTGGGTTCCATCGACCTCTGTCCCATCTGGCTCCTCCTGCTCCAAGTCTCTCCTCTCTCTGCCGGGTCTGCCCTAGTCTCTGCTGTCATCTCCCTGGCTCCTCTCTCCATCATCTCCACCCAGAACTCTGTTCTTCATCCTCCTCCTGGATGTCCGTCCTCCTCCTGAGCCTCCTCCCAAGTTTCTATCTATGCCTCCTTCTGTTGGTGGATCATGGACCTGTTTTGTTGTATTTCTGTTCCTGTTTTCCCTTATATGATCATGTTCCTGCCCTTGTTTAAATTGTTTATAATTCCTTGCACCTATGTTACCAATTAGCCTATGTATTTAAGTTCCTGTCTGTGTTTTCCTTGTTTGTCGGGTCTACTCATTGTAATGTGTGTATATTCAAGCCTTTGCTGTGGATTATCTCCTGTGTTTCTCGATTAATGTCCTGGGGTAGGCTAAGGTGCTGGCTGGATCACTCGCATATTTTCCAGATGACAGCAAAAAGAACTTGAATTGCTCCCTCAGTTTTGATTGGAAACATGAAAGTAATACATCACCTGAATCTTTACTTTTATTTGTGTACGCTCACCATATCAACAAATGTTTGTGGTTTTTCAAAATAAAGAAAATATACAGGGTGTCCTTTCAGTCTTCTCAGTCTCTTACTGACTCTGTTAGACTCTCTTACTCAGTCTACATGACACACAAACATGAGAGCACATATTCTGTGTTTAAGTGAAACCAATGCCATGTCCTGTTTTTCCCCTTGGAGCATATTACCACTAATTAGATCACACCCACGCGCTGTTCGGCGCTATTGTTATTACAAACATCCATGTGAGAGATGCGCGACATGAACGCCCACATCAACTCGTAAACAAAGCAGCAACATGTTTGTGACGGATACTTTTGTTTTTGGAAGAAGGCGCTGAGAGGAATAAGCCTTGTATTTACTCCAGATGAGGACGCACTGAGAGGAATAGGCTAAGCTTGTTTATCTCACAAACAGAACGCGAGCACGGCTACAGGCAGCGGAAAAGATTTCTTATACAGTGTGAGTAATGTTTCTTATTGGCATTAGATAATGTGGTGTTGTGACATAAACTTGAACGCATTTACTAGTTGGACTTTTTCAAAACTATAATTCCTGACTAAAATGTGTGACATCAAGTGCAACATTTTGAAATGTCATAGGCAACTTTTCAATACATCTGTAAGGTGTCATGTTATGTTTCATAAACAAATAGAAGAACAAAAGTAATGTCTGAGAATGCTTAGACCAGTCTTTACAGTTGAATACTCTTGAATACATAATATGCTTAATAATAATTTAGTTTCTCAGATGATGTTTTTGTACAATAATAAATACAAAACGTGTGCATATGATAGCTATAAAATCACATGTGCAACATTAGTGATTACTAATGTAACAATATAGTTGCTCCAGGCCTATCAACATGCTCACTGATTTATTCATTTATTTATTTATTTCAGTGACCAGATAGAAATGATAGAACTAATGTTTTTATTTAGCAAGGATGCTTTAACTTGCTCCTGGTATGAACATGCTCACAGATGTTTGTTTTTGTTTTGTTTTAGTTGTTTGTGATCTGATACCTGCACAACAGATGAATCCTGCAAGCTTTTTTCTCTGAGAGCGTTGTACCAACATCAGATCTTCAACTACACTGATATTCTATTGGTAAAACAAGTTCCTTGACTACTGATGATGAGTTTTGCAAGCACTTAAATATCAGGTATGATTGACTTGTTTCACTTGTTGAACAGAATTCAGAAATCAGTTTGTGCTAATTACAATGTAATCAGACTTTAGCCATTAATATGTTTTTAAGATACTGAAAAAAGCACAAATGTCAGGGCATGTCAAAACTTCTCCAGGGCCCCAAAAGGGTTAAAGTACTGTTTACGTTTACTCCGCATCTCCAGCGTGTTCCTGAGGCAGCATATCATGACAAAAACTTGCTTAGGACAAAATGTTTATATTTATGTTTGTATATGATACAGCGTAAAATAAAATATGATATGCATGAAATCCCCAACTGCCAAAATCTGCCAAAAAGAGCATGACTTAACTGTTTCATATATGATAAGGTAAGGTAAGGCCTCTAGCATATTTGAGGAATACTGACCACTTGTTTAATTTAATGTTTAAAAAAAAAAAAAATAACACCACTGTATATAATAGGCCTGTACTGTACAGTTTTCAATAAGTAGTAGTATTCCATTCTGAGCGCAGCATTGTTCTTGTATGGAGTATGAGGTAAGCATTTTTTCAATGACAGTTTTGAATAATGATCTGTCTTATTCAGAATTTGCTCACAAAACTGCACGTTGTACTCGTAAATGCAATAGTAAAAGGATTTCCCTCATGCATTGGATATGAGCGGCGTTAAGCTGTTTGTGCAGCGTTAGAGCAACGGAGCACTGGGTTCTGCTAAGGCCTGACAAACCCATGAGTTGGATAAGCCCTTGCTAGGTGCCAGTCCACAGAGACGCTGACAGATACAAGGGCACTAAGTCCTTTCTGGGCTGTCACCTAGCCTGCTACTGGAAGACTCGGTCGGATTATGTTGACACGGCGGGGACACGGCAGTCAACTGCATATAACTGAAGCGGCGGATCGTTATGGCTCTCTCTTTTTCTACCTCACACCTCGCAAATGTAGAAATGCCTTTTTCTTCGCTTGTCTACTGCCATTTTCCACGTCTTGGGAATTTCTGCCTTTTTCTCTGTGTCGTTTGCTCTCTGAGGAATTGTAAGTGTGACCTTACTGGGCTGATTTTGATTCATGTTTGTATTTCTCTGTTTACGCTGTGACGGTTTTACGATGATTGATTTGATGACTTCACAATGACTTCAGACTTCCACTGGGACACTGTGCTTCCTTCCCAAACTGTTTCAAATGACCTGATGTCTTATGCATAAGCTCTTAATAATTGTGCTGAATAAAACATAGGCCACAAAGGTGCTTCAGAGGACAATGTCAGAGAGAATATTAAAATAAATATTAGTGATGCACTCAAATGAAAAATATTGGCGGATGCAAAAAAAAAAAGGTCATTTTCAAAGATTTATGTTTGGAATAGCAATCTATTATATTAAAGGGCCATTCAGTACTTCTTTAGTTAGCATTAGCATAGCTGTTTTTCATTTATTTTAAGTACTGATCCCATAATGGCGTTACAGGCTGCACTGCTGATTACCATTATATTAAATATGATTTCACCTGAACCGGTTTATATGCAAAGTGTTTTTCTCCATGTCAGAATTGCTCTTATCCAATCTAAGATCAAAATTACATTTTATGGCATTTTTGGTGCAGTGCTAATAAATAGAAAATTTCACCCCAGATGAGCAAAGTTATATTAAAATTAAAGAGGAAAAAGTCAATGTGCAGGAAACTTTGAAAGAAGTCACATATGCACTTCCTATCTGCATGCATGTGGTGTCCTCACAATGTCAGTCAGCACTGACTGTCCTGCTCCTGGCTTTTGTCCCTCCACAGCTTCTATATATACACCCTTATTTTAAATCTTTTGACAGTGCCTTATCATCCTGTAATACTCACAGCTGCCATGAAATCATACCAGTATGAAACAATTCTTCTAAAATGTATACTTAAAAAGATAAGATGCAAAAGCCTCTAAGTGCCGTTTGAAATGTTCTTTTAAAATGAGCATTTTTCTCAGGCTCCTAAGTTTATGTTCAGGGGAGACACTGCAGGCAAAAACACATTTTTTTTCATGCACCTGTCAAGTTTGAGACTACTTGTACTACTAAATAGAGCAAATAGAGCAAAATAGAGCAAAATCTCGTCACGGTATCTCTGTGCATTCAAAATGCCATCAATAAAATGCACCTGTGTTTGTTCTCCATAACATACGCCTGCCCATACCATAACCCCACTGCCACCATGGGCCACTCGATCCACAACGTTGACATCAGCAAACCGCTCACCCACACGACACCATACACGCTGTCTGCCATCTGCCCTGTACAGCAACACCTGTCCAAATTGCCAGACACCATCAAATGTGAGCATTTGCCCACTCAAGTCGGTTACGATGAGGAACTGCAGTCAGGTCGAGACCCCGATGAGGATGACGAGCATGCAGATGAGCTTCCCTGAGACAGTTTCTGACAGTTTGTGCAGAAATGCTTTGGTTATGCAAGATGATTGTTGCAGCAGCTGTCTGGGTGGCTGGTCTCAGATGATCTTGGAGGTAAGGTTGCTGGATGTGAAGGTCCTGGGCTGGTGGGGTTACACGTGGTCGGCGGTTGTGAGGCCGGTTGAATGTACTGCCAAATTCTCTGAAACACCTGTGGAGACGAGCTTATGGTAGAGAAATGAGCATTCAATTCATGGGCAACAGCTCTGATGGATATTCCTGCAGTCAGCATGCCCCCTCAAAACTTGCGACATCTGTGTCATAAAACTGCACATTTTATAGTGGCCTTTTATTGTGGCCAGCCTAAGGCTCACCTGTGCAATAATCATGCTGTCTAATCAGCATCTTGATATGCCACACCTGTGAGGTGGATGGATTATCTCGGCAAAGGAGAAGTGCTCACTAACGCAGATTTAGACAGATTTGTGAACAATATTTCAGAGAAATAGGCCTTTTGTGTACATAGAAAAAGTTTTAAATCTTTGAGTTCAGCTCATGAAAAATGGGGGCAAAAAACAAAAGTGTTGCGTGTAGCGAATTTAGCTCAAAGGGAAATGTATATAAATAATTACAATTAATTATGATTAATTACAATTACTTATATCAGCTGCCAGTAGTAACTGTAGCAGAATCAATTTTCCATCAACTAATCTGTTCGCTCAGCGAACATTCAGTATAATCTTTATATCAACTATAAGAAGTGATATTTTCTTAGCCACAGAAAATAACTTTCTTAAAGTACCATTGCATTAGAGCATGTAGCTCGAATCGGAATCGTAAAGGGACATTAATTTGCAAAGCAGAATCAGAATCAACACTCATGTAATTTGTGCACAAGAGTTTTATTAACGAAGGACTAACACATAACTAATCTAAACAACAAACATAAAAGCACTCATACATGGGGGAATGGTCAGTGAGAAGCAGTTAGAGAGAGACAAGGAAATGAAGCTATGAAAAGAGTCAGTTAACCACCTGCTGTGAAACCATCAGTGCTGTCTACAGCTTATACTAAACCTCTGTATGTTTAGTTAAGTGTACGATACTTGCATTGCCTTGGTCGTCGAACAAGTGTCCAAATGCAGTCTCTGGTGAAGGTCTTGATGGTTGGAGCAGTGGTGGTTTTGGAATCGTGATCGCGTTCTTCTGGGTCTGAAGAGTGATGAATTCCAAAGATGTTCTGACTCCATGGTGACTGGGAGTTTCTTCCCATGTGAAAGTGAAGAAGAACCAAGAGCTGAGAGGGACTCAGCTGAAGTCCTGTGATCCTTGGGGAATGGAAAGACAAGGCCGCAAGGCCTGGCGCGTGCTTAGGGAAGTCCTGAAGAGTTCTAGCTCATCTTCTTAGGTTCTAAAAGAACCACTGACTGACTGAGGCGAGTCATGAAAATGAATTCAGGAGTTGATTGGAAGTGTCTGGCTCTTAGTGGTCGAGAGCCAGTGTTGGGCCTGTCGGGCCCGCCAGGCACGCCCTGTGCCGGCTCCGGCTCCCCATGGGTTCCTCCACACGGGCAGCAATCGGAAGATGTTGCAGACGAGTGAAAAAGTGAAGAGAGAGAGAAGAGAGAGGGGTCGATGCCTTTAAACTCTCTGGAGGCTGTGCCTCCAGGAGGTCCATGAACCAATGGTAACTTTCACCTTTAGAGAGAAAGTTTACGACTCTTTGTCTGTGAGCATGGTAATTTGCATATGTAATTCGATTGGGTGTTGATGCAAAAACTACTAAGGTTTCTTAAAACACTAACATGTTGCAAAGGTATCAACATCTAATTTACACCATCTTTTAGATCATTAAAATACGAACTCAAAGAGTCCAAGCATGACATAGGTGGGTTATACTACTAGTCATCTATCATAATACATGCATAAAACAGTAGAAAGACAAATACAAATACAACAGACAAAATTAAAATACAATGCAGTAATACTGTACACAATGACCTGGGCTATGTGTGATAGGAAGGTCAAAGAAAGGTTTGTCTGTGAATGAATAGGAAAGAGTCTATAGGCATTGTGTCTTTCCTATGGCAAATGTAGCATGGGCAGATGTGCATTCCTTGAAGCAATAAAACCTGTGGTATCAGATCGTTGTCCTGGCAACTGAGCCCTTTTGGGGTGTTAGTTGCTTTGGGGGGGTTTGTCTCCAGAGCTCCAGCATGTAGCTGGCCTGTTGTGTTTAAAGACTATTTGTTAAATGTAACAATTAATGTATGTCTGATTGGTCCAGACGCTACATGCGTTTATAATTTTGGTCAGTGCATAATCATTGCTGTTAATGGTGTTCACTGTGCATTTCTGCCATATGGACATCAACTTGACAGTCACCACTGATACGCTACTACTAAATATAATGTAGAAACTTACATTTTCTGTAAAGCTGCTTTGCAATGATCTGTATCGTGAAAAGTGCTATACAAATAAACTTGAGTTGACTTGAGCATAAATTTGTTAGCAGTGTGTACAAGCTGTTTGTAGAATCTGTAAAATGTGACGTCACATTTTAAAGGCCCCACCCATGACAGTTGATGGACACTGCCATATTATCTGAGACCCTGCCCTGAGCGAGCCGCAGGCAATCCGCCGTGTTTATTGTCTCGCTAGAGCATTAAAGGGGTCATCGGATGCAAAACTCACTTTTACATGTTGTTTGAACATAAATGTGTGTTGGCAGTGTGTGCACTGATAAAAATCCACCCAGTGGTATTTTTTTTAATCTTTCTAAGTAATATCTTCTTTTTCAAATGAAACCATTCTCAGCATCTTGTCTGTGTGACGTCACACCAACAAAGGCAGCTCCCACAATAGTTGATTGACATGACCGTCTTACCTTAGACACGCTCTGAGTGAGCGGAGAACAGTCCGCCATTGTGTCGTCTCTGGTACAGGGGAAGACAAGAAAGCGACTGAGGTGTCCTGTTGTTGGATGTAATAATGAACATAGCAGTCGTCATTTACTCCCAACATCTGAGCCGCTAAAGACGCAGATAATTAACATTACGTTTGTTTGTTTTTTTTAAGGAAATGGGCACAGCGACCTACATAAATGTGTCTATGTTTGCGTGACTCATTCGTGATCCAGCTTCACCTACAGCAGGAGTGAGTTTAAGGGTTTTTTATGCATCTTTACGAATCGCCTTTCTTAATAATGTTTTTGCTAAATGCAGCTAAAGTAAACAGAATGGCTTGTCAGCCCACAGAAGAGAGAGGTGGGGTGAGCAGAGCTCATTAGCGTTTAAAGGCAAATGCAATAAAACGGCTCGCTCTAAATAGGCTGATTTTGACAAGGTAAAAAGGGTGTTTTTTCTTAAAGGGTGACCCCTTTAAGAAGCATCATTCAAGTACATGTAAATGTCTTCTTATTAGAGGTACAGAAATCATTCATTCAAGAGAAGTGAGTGATTTTCTGTTTTTGTTTTATTATTAGGGCCATATTAACAGGGTAAACAGAAGTATAGGTACTGTATGTTATGCTTCTGTTACTTAATACACATATGTAACATAAACATGCGATTTCTTTCCCAGCAGTTTACACTCTTAAAAATAAAGGTACTTCACAATGCCATAGAAGAACCTTTTTTGTGTAAATGTTTCCATAAACATGGTGAAAGACGATACTTCAGATTACAGAAAAGGTAAGAAAGAAATGGTTCTATAAAGAATCTTTGACTGAATGGTTTTCCCATGGAATCGCTGTGAAGAGCCTTTTAAAGCACCTTTATTTTTCAGAGTGTTTTTTTTTTAGCGGAGTATCTGAGGTAAAAGCTGTAAATACACTGGAAAAAGAGGTGGGGAACAAGAGCTCATTTGCATTTAATGGGACATTAAAAACAAAAAACAGTTTCTGCTTCCATGCAAAATAGACATTTCCAAACTTACATAATAAATGATCTCTGGGGTAGCTAAAACTTTACAGACCCATTCTAGGGACACCCGAGGCTTATATTACATCGTGTAATAAGAGGCATAATGTGTCCCATAATAAGTGTAGCTGTGCATTGTGAAAGAAAGCACGGTTAAAATGAAACTAATTTTATTTCATAATCTTATATGATTTTCATTAGAGAGTATTAGTTTAATTTTAAACGAGTGAAGCCATCACTATAACTGATCAGGGTCTTTATTTGTCCCTGAAAAGCTGTGTAGCAGTCGGCTGGAACTCTAATTAAAAGATGATAAAGCTTCCACCGATCATTTTGTCAGATTAGATGTTTTAATAAACTTTGAATCTTGTGGCACTTCACAAACTCCAGAGGATTTCCCTTCAAATAACTGTAAAAATCTAATTTAAATGTTCTCCTGTTCAGTTGAGGAATTTAATTAGTTATCTTACACCAGATGAACACAGTCACATCAGTAAATACAATTTGGCAAAAACAAAACAAACAAACAAACAAAAAAAAAAAAGTCATAAATTGCTGTGCTCTTAGCCATGTTTCATTTTAATAAGTACCTAAAGGTCTTATTATGAACACATACAGTAATATCATTTGCGATGTGTTATGTGATTAAATAACATAAAGCTTGCTTTGGAAACCAACATTATCATAAACTACATTTTTATGTTGCTGTATACATGTCCTTATAGCATAAAATGTTGTCTCACCAGCAGCACTTCAATACACACAACCTGCTCAAGTAGATGTCGTATAACCCCAGTGGTCATTATAATTACATTGCTTGCAGGGAAGAATGATATTCAGTTTCTCTACCACTTAATGTACCTTGAACTATATTCGAGCTGTCTTTTGTAGGTAATTTCAGCCTTGGATGTGCTGTCTGTTTTCTTTTTTCATAAATCTAGTGAAAGACTTTGAGTTTAGAGTTTGGAAATATATGAAAACTTATTTCTGCCACAGAATACTGAAAAGGTAATTGCCACTTTTTATGTCACAAAGTGAGTTTACATCTCAACAAAGTATCACACAAACGTAGTCTTCTTGAAGGTGCATCCACATTCATAGTGTCACATTGCACATAAATGTCACATTGCCATTCTCTATGGACCATCCATTTAGTCACTGACTGTTTGCTCTTAGCACTCCAGCAATGACAGTTTATTTGCAGAGTGTGCCTTCAGACCGATGATGGAAAAAAAATATATATATATATATATATATATTATACTTTAGAAAGATTTTAAGTTGACAGAATCTTATTTCCACCATCTTATTTCAGGCTTATTCAGGCTTATTTCAGGTAATTGTGTCTTTCACAGTTATTTCTCACAACTGAGAATTTATATCTCACAATTCTGACTTTTCTTTTCAGAATTGCAATTGCAAGTGCTCTCACAATCTCGCAATTCTCAGAAATGCAAGTTTATCTCAATTTGAGTGCATATCCAACGAAAGAAGTTAGAATTGTGAGAGAGAAAAAAAAAACAATTATGTGATTAAAAATGATCTTATCTTTTCTGGTGGAAATAAGGTTTTATATAAATATTTATTTAATTCACTGTTAGAATGTTTGCCATTCAAAATCAAACCAACAACAACATCACCATGTAGTATTTGCATAGTTAAGATTTGTCTTCTTTCCTGCATTTGTTTGCATGTTGAATTGTAGTCATTTATTTCTATTTAACACCGCCTTTGCACAGCATTAGAGTGTTATGTATAGACTTAACCCAAAGGAAACTTGGTGCTATTTCTCATACATACTTGGCCACTCTGTTACCCTTTCCACCTCTTTCTTATCCTGTGTAATCATCTCCTGTCCTCAAGAAATGAACAAGAGTCAAGTAGTTCTACAAATGCATCCAAGAGCCCAGATAAGCATGCTCTAAACTGTTGGACAGTTAATTAGGAAGACGTACAGACAGTAAGATTAAAAATCTAAAACTCAGAGGAAAACTAGAGATAGCAGGGTGCCTGAAACATCCGCCATGTTCTGCTCCAGGCCCATCATACAGCCCCGAAAAAGAGATGCAGTATGGTAAGCTGATGTAACATAAGGAAAGGCATTGCTATTGCTCCAGCCTCTGTCTACACAAGCTGTTTCTATGTCTACATGTCTAATCTAGTGGGTGGACATTTGTCGGAAGAATGCCCAAGGTGTCTTTTCTAATGGTTTGACCTGGCATTCGATTTGTCCGGCACCTGTTGGCTGTTGTTAATCTTTGTGTGCAATTTCCGGTGTGTTTCGCCTCAGTGGTATGT
Source organism: Labeo catla (assembly GCA_012976165.1). Taxonomy (NCBI): domain Eukaryota; kingdom Metazoa; phylum Chordata; class Actinopteri; order Cypriniformes; family Cyprinidae; genus Labeo; species Labeo catla. Next base: position 21,157 of record VONZ01000078.1, read on the forward strand.
TTGCAATATTTAGAGGTCACCAAGAGAGATGGGCAGCAGATGCACACCGCAGCAATTATGAAGGATAAACCCTTAAAGGATAAAGACCTTCCACAGCTCAGGTTTCACCTGTGGTACGAATGCTATGTGAGCTGGTTAATCATTCGATGAGAGTCAGAAAGGATCCTGACATGCTGTGGTGCTGGCTAATCTTAACAACCAGCAGACCATCTCGCTTACACAAACATTCCTAGACTTTTTCACCTATCCACTAATAGACTCATTTATTTATAGACTCAAAGCCAAAATGACCAGTTCTTGCTCAGTTTTTGGTTAAGGTTGTTCACACAACCTTTTAAATGTGGTCCATATCAGATATTTGTATGAACACTGACACTGGCGGGTGGCTGATCCACCATCCAGTTTTCAGCTGAAATGAACACTAGGGGCAGAAAAAAACTCTAAGACTTTTATTTCCTGTTCACAGAAATTACAATTCTATAGGCAGATTATCAATACTAAAGACTTATTCTCATGCATTTCCTTGCACAATACTATGTTGTAACCTAAAAACACTTTTACTGTAGTGCATGATTTGTAAACTAATATATTTTCATGTTTGTGTCACATAACCAGATCCATGTGTACGGCTTTTTTGATGTAGTAAACTTGCTTGTTAGCTCACCTGATACAACATGGCACTTTCCATGTGGAGTGCTCAGGCATGAATCCTGTGAAACATGAATCATGATAAAAAAGCTCCAAAATTTTCAGAAGAAAGCTAAAATGACATGATTCATTCGGTAAATGTGTTTTTCTCTGACGTTTGCTTTTGTGAACACTACCAGTAAGATTTACAGTAGGGTTTAGTATAAGGCTATAGTTAATTTTAAAACATAACAAAATTATTAATCTTTTAGTGCCACTCATTGGACATTTAATATCTGAACTTCCATGATACTACCACATAATTAAACATTGCCAGAATCACGTTACTTTCTCACACTGGCCATTATTTTGTGAAAGATGCAGGAAACATAATCTCAAAACTGTTGCCACAGGCATATATATATATATATATATATATATATATATATATATATATATATACACTGACCAAAATTATAAACGCAACACTTTTGTTTTTGCCCCTATTTTTCATGAGGTGAACTCAAAGATCCAAGATCTTTTCTTTGGACACAAAAGACCTATTTCTCTGAAATATTGTTCACAAATCTGTCTAAATCTGTGTTAGGGAGCACTTCTCCTTTGCCGAGATAATCCATCCACCTCACAGGTGTGGCATATCAAGATGCTGATTAGACAGCATGATTACTGCACAGGTGTGCCTTAGGCTGGCCACAATAAAAGGCCACTCTAAAATGTGCAGTTTTATCACACAGCACAATGCCACAGATGTCACAAGTTTTGAGGGATCGTGCAATTGGCATGCTGACTGCAGGAATGTCCACCAGAGCTGTTGCCCGTGAATTGAATGTTCATTTCTCTACCATAAGCCATCTCCAAAGGTGTTTCAGAGAATTTGGCAGTACATCCAACCAGCCTCACAGACGACGTGTAACCACATCAGCCCGGGACCCCCTTACCAGCATCTTCACCTCCAAGATCATCTGAGACCAGCCACCCGGACAGCAGATGACAGATGGAAGACAGCGTGTATGCCGTCGTGTGGCTGAGCGGTTTGCTGATGTCAACGTTGTGGATCGAGTGGCCCATGGTGGTGGTGGGGTTATGGTATGGGCAGGCATATGTTATGGACAACGAACACAGGTGCATTTTATTGATGGCATTCAAATGCACAGAGATACTGTGACAAGATCCTGAGGCCCATTGTTGTGCCATTCATCCACGGCCATCACCTCATGTTGCAGCATGATAATGCACGGCCATGTTGCGAGGATCTGTACACAATTCATGGAAGGTGAAAACATCCCAGTTCTTGCATGGCCAGCATAGCCATATCACCACCGGACATGTCACCCATTGAGCATGTTTGGGATGCTCTGGATCAGCGTATAGGACAGCGTGTTGCAGTTCTTACCAATATCCAGCAACTTCGCACAGCCATTAAAGAGGAGTGGACCAACATTCCACAGGCCATAATCAACAACCTGATCAACTCTATGCGAAGGAGATGTGTTGCACTGCGTGTGGCAAATGGTTGTCACACCAGATACTGACTGGTTTTCATTTTTCTTTTGCACTATGTGTGGCTTTACTATGTCTTTGGAAACTTGGAAAAATCCATAGTTGACTGTTGTGGTTAATGCCATTTAACATGGACCAAATAGAGGTGTTGCTCCCTATTTTAATGAGTGCACCACTAGCCGTTTTAGTTGTCTATCATGCTATTTATGTTAAGCTCAACTAAGCATTTAATTATGACAAATGTCGAGTTAGATTGATGTAAAAAGTGCATGAACTGTGTCACCCTATAGAGTTACTGGCAGTGCACAGACAAGCGACACATTTGCAGATGCATATTCAGTTTATTTACACATTTGAAAGTGGACCAAATCTGAATTCAGTGTCATTCAAAACAAATAAAATGTTAGGTTAGGTCAAATGGTAAAGTGCAGTGGTTGGGAATGGGTTAGGTGCTTAAAATATCTCAACAGTGTAATTATAATGCCAGCTCACCAAAGAATCATGCAAATGTAGTCGTCATAGAAGGTGTAGCCACCTTCATATGACACGTGTTTAACGTTTCAAATGTCACATTGCCATTCTCTGAGAACCATCCATTTAGTCACTGACTGCTGTCTCTTAGCCCTCAAACAATGGCAAGTTATTTACAGAGCGTGCCTTCAAACCGAAGATGGACATCATCATGATGTCCAGTTGATTGATGCACTCTGCTTCAATTTGGCCTTTGTAGAACTGTTGAAAGCCCCCACATGTAGTTGAGGGATGCATTGTGGGACTTTGCGCCCTTGAATGGTCTAGCTGCATGTTAATGTTGATAGATGAGCTGACACTGATGGTACTCTCAGCCTGTCCGTCAAAAAAGTGGCCACTGACATCTGAGTTTGACCCCATGCCTGTCTACAAACTTGGACAATTAATTTTAGTTATGCTGTGATACTCATTAGTAAGTACTCCTCAGACATGTCAGACATTAGCATCCATCATTTAACTACTTTTTTTTTTTTTTAAGTGCTTAGTTTTTTGAACTTAAGACACATGCAGAGGCTACATAACATCTGTAAATAAGTCATTTGTAAGCAGATTTCCTCAAAAAGTTTAAAAATGTGTTTCTGCATTACTATAGCCCAGTGGCTAATTCACAAAGCCAGTTTCTAGGTAAGTTGAGTTTAGTTTAGTCAGACTCCGGTTTCATGGGTTCAAGGGTACAGATAGTTTCTTGGCGATAGTGTTCAGTGTCATGGTGACTTAGGCTGGGCTCAGACTACAGGAGTTGTAGTTGATTTATCCCCAGTTTACCCCTCCCAACAATCTGATAAAAAGTCCAGTGGTTACAATCTGGTTACGATGTTCAGCACAGATTATCTGGTAATGTGAGGCATTCACAGATCAAATTTTATACTTCATGATCTGCTCACAGACATATCATGGCAACTTGTGTAGTGTGAGCCTAGCTTTAAAGTAAATGGCTTAATATAACATAAATTATGTCTCTTACTGAAATATGTAGTAGAAAACTCATGAAAGATTGACGTTATTTAAAATGGGGGGGGGTGTCATTACTTTTGATTACCTACAACGGTTGCACTCGGTGAGCTACCAGCACTGAGCTACACTATTTTTACCGCAACACAACTTGGAAAACAAAAACTCTAAAAAATAAAATACTGACCACAGCTGAAAGAGCTTACAGGTTGGCAATGGATATAAGCATAAACTTAAACCAAATTCTGTACCATCGATTTTCTCCACAAAGAATCTAAACGCACATGGATATTGAGTGAAATCTGCTCTGAGAAACTCCTTCAGTGGCTGCAGTGTCATGACAAGAGTCTGCATGTTTACATCATATGTAAGCTCTTTCAGTAGTTGTGGTCTACTAAAAGGAAAGCAGTGAAGACTTACATCACTTCTTGTGTTGCCCTTTGACTGAAAATTACAACCTAAAGCCGCACAATGTGGCATTGTATCTGTATTCTATTTTCCAAGTTGTGTATTTTGAGTTCTGTTGCGGTAAAATTACAACAGATAGCATCAGTCAGAGAAGCAATGTAAGTCTTTACTGATTTCCTAGCGATAAGAAGAGGAGAAAAGAATGGGAGGATGCCTTTGGATGTATAAAATTTCTCTCCACTTTAGCCCTGATGCCTTTGAGGCTTTTAGTAGACCACAGCTACTGAACGAGCTTACAAATGATGTAAACATGCCAACTCTTGTCATGGCGCTACAGCCAATGAAGTAGTTTCTCAGCATGAATTTCACTCAATATCTGGGTGCTTTTATTCTCTTGATGGTACAGCATTTGGTTTAAGCTTACACTTATATCCATTGCTACTTGTAAGCTCTGTCGATAGCTGTGGACATTGATCAGTATTTTATTTTCTGAGTTGTGTATTTCGAGTTAAAAAATAGCGTAGTTTAGTGCCAGTATCTCACTGAGTGCAACCATTCTACATAATCAAAGTAATGGCGCCCCCTAAAATATGCATACAATGATGTGGATTTTGTTTTTTTAAATAACTCAAATCTTTCATGGGTTTTCTACTATGTATTTCAGTAAGAGACGTTATATTAACCATACCCAGGGTTATAATACCCAGGTTTCCCTTTTAAGCCCCATGGCTAACCTGCTCCAAAGCAGGTTTTATTCGGAGTAAGAGATGGCAAACCAAATTTGGACCATAAGCAAAGTGACATCTTATGCAATAAAGTCACTTTATAAACTCTGGATCAAACCCTGAGTTGACAGCATTTATAAACTAGTCTAAACTAGTTTGGTGGTTTATTTTTTTATTTTTTTTATTATTATATTTTGAACTTGCTTTGTGTAACAGGCCACTGTTTGTTTAGGTATCCCAACCAGCAACACTGATTTAGCAAATGGCATGAGTTTGGGGGTGGGGTTACCTCTTTACTCAACCAATGACATTTTTATTTTTTAATACGGTTTGTTACCGAAAATGCAAAAATTATATGTTCTATCTTAAAATAATTCAGTTTCCTAGAAGTGTGTGGGTATCCATTTTTTTTTTAAGAATCTAATTGTCTATTTTATACTTACAAATAATGTGTAAACCATCATAATTCCTTAAAATGATTATTTGTTCTCTGCAACACAAAGGAATACATTAATAAGACAGGTATAACACTGTTCCATTTTAATGTGGCCTTATGCAGAAAATAGATTTTTCTGCAAACTGCAGGCAAATTTAGCATCTCTCAAAACTAGCAGGAAAAAAAAATAAAAAAATCTTAACCTTTTGACCCAGTAGTTAGAAATGCGTCCCATTAGTGTCTTCAGCCAGAGGATGTTTGTACTATTCTCACAGGGCCTGAGTGCGGCTCAAATTTCCTTCAATTAGTTCCTTGAAAACACAGTGCGAAAAGAGGATCCCATTACATTCATCAGCATTTGAAGGTGTCAGGTCTTGTGTGATTAAATGCAGATGGGTAAATGTCTTCCTCTATCTTCATTAATTAGATGTGCCATTAAAAGCACACTTCAGAGTTTTGTTGGATTTTATTATAACATTAATCATAAACAGCCTATGGCTGTAGTGAATAGGTTAGGCTGGTAGGGGATGAGACCTTTATAGGCTAATATGGTCTCTGATGTATCACAGTGAATCATAGCTGTTCATTGGTTCAGATGACTACAATTTACACATAAAAGATTGCAGTCTGTCAGGTGTAATGATTTATTTTAACTTTAAGATGGACTTAAGTGTTTTAAAAGTGAATGCACCTACTGTATGCCTCATATCTATATAGGGTAAGACTTTTTCTGTCTCTCTCTCTCTCTTGGCCATAGATGGTACAAAATCTCATCTCAGTACATTTGATGAATGTCTATTTTTATTTATTTATTTATTTATTTATTTTTATTTCATTTGAATGTCAACATCAGAGACATTTAGTCAGTCAAAACAGTTTTGAGGTTAATTGCTCTATTTTTGTGTCCCTGGAAAATGTCTAGTTCTTTCATGAAACTCTAAATGGCGCAGGCTGACGGGTTGCTAACTTAACTGATGACATTCACAGCCTTATACGACTTGGCGCAAGCTGATTGGTTCATGTCGCATACGCAGCCAATGAGTTTGCACCTTTACCTTTAAATGGCTGGTTGGCGTTCACTCGAGCATTTCGCAGCATGCTTTCAGAGCTCCTCCACCTTCCCCAGCTCCACCTGTATAGATCTGCTATGGGTTATTTTATATGCTATTTGTGCAGCTTAAATACTCACAGCACTGTATCACCACATGTTTTGGCAGAAGCAAGTTCCTGTACTTGCTTGCAGCAGCAATAATCTACAACTACAGCAATGACCTACAGCAGCAATTCAGCAGCAGCAGCATAGCAGATCTATTCCACCAAGACCAAATACATTAACATTGTCATATCCATTGCCATGATACAATCTTCAGAGAGCTGTCATGGAAGAAATAGTAATCTACGACATTGTATTATGTTGAATATCAAAGTGTTTTGTGCATATTCATTTTGTACTTTTAATTTGTGACCAGTGTTTTATTTCTATCTTTATAAAGTTTTAAATATGGATATTTTTTTCTTACACAACAGAGATGGGAAGTAACTAAGTAGAAATACTTTGTTACTGCACTTAAGTAGATTTTTCTGGTATCAGTACTTTACTGGTATGCAGTAGTATTTATTTTTCTGACTACTTTTTACGTTTACTCCTTACATTTTTACACAAATATCTGTACTTTCTACGTCTTACATTTTCAAACTAGGCCTGTTACTTCAGTTTTAATCAACATTTGGTGGATCACTATTCGATAACAAGTCTCTAATAAATCATGGATCGGTAAGTCTTTACTGGCAACACAATGTGTCTCCGCCAAACGGTTTCTATCAGAGTAATCCTTGCAAGTGACTTGAGAATTGAGTGGAAGTCCCTGGGTGGATCATAGAGGCAACACTACTGACCTATTTCAGCACTTAAAAGTGCAGGTCAGTTTCATCTGTAAATAGGCTGCTAAGAGTTGTTAGCAGTTTAATGCTAAGTAAACAAAAAACTACAGCAGTGGTACTATAAACTAAACTAAACTAAATTACTATCATCACTCAAAATACTCTATGCTTAAGGACGTCATTATTATCTACTGTAAAGTTACAGTAGTAATTTAGCAAACAAATGTTATAAAACATTGTTTTGCACAACATGGTTCCTATACTTTTACTGTAATAAACCATGGTTAATTTTGGTAAGAGAAAAACATGGCTCATGATAATTGTAACAGGACTCCAGGTAAGTGTGTAAGATCCAGATGCGAGCTTTATTAAACACAGCGTAGTCAAGACAGGCAGGGTCGATCTCCAAACAAACAGTAATATGAAGGCAAGACAAAAGCGTAATCCAGTAAAACAGGCAATGAGTCCAAATACCGGTGTGCAGTCCAAAGTAGCAAAATAAACAAGGATTTAAACATTTATTTAAATGTGATATGGTTGCATCTTTCCCCATCTTACAGTATAGTGCTTACTATAACTAATGAATCAGTTTCACTTACTGTAATTCTCAAGTCTGCTTAATTTGAATACACATACAAATCTTCATGTGAATATACAAGGTTAACACCATTTCAATGGACTTACTGACCTATAAAGGTACACACTGTAACATGGTAAATATATCCAGTAACAACTTTTCAGTGTCTGAATAGATGGAAAATTAACTCAAAACATTTTTTAATTGTTTTTTTCTTTGTATTTGAGGCTACAAACAAAACAAGCAAATCATACTCTGACTGAAAGCCAAACTGTTCATATTTGAGAAAATTTCCATTAGATTTTTTTTTCAAAAGGAAACCTTGAGCAGCACAGGTTATGTCATGATCTGGTCGGTGAGCTGCGGACCGCTCACCACCAGATGTCGCTCTTGCGTTTTGTCACGCACGGACTGCCACACTACACCCCGGACTACACTCCCCATCAGCCATTGCACTTCCTCCTGTCCAATCAGAGACTGTATAAATACCCCGGTCTTCCTGTCACTCCTCGCCGTGTATTGAATTGATTTGTATTTTCCATAGCTTTCGTGCTAAGCGCATCTCCTAGTTTTCCCCCCGTGTCTTGTTCCCCGTTGTCTAGTTTTGAACTCTCGCTCGTCTGACCACCCTTCTGCCTAGCCCCTGTTGGATATCGTTCGCCGCTGGACTGACCCCCGCCTGGTTTAGGATTTTTCGTCGTCTTGCTGTCCATGTACCTGTCTGCTGTTGCCCGACCCTGCCTGCCTGTGACCATGTCTATGTCTCGTCCTCCTAATAAAAGTCTGCACTTGGATCCGCACGTCTCTCGTTTCCCTCCCTACGTTACAGAATACACGGCCTCAACAGGATCCAGCAGCTTTTCCCTCGGACATGCAGGTATGAACACCACAAAACTGTTGTTAGCCCTCGAGCAGGGCACACGAACGCTCGAGGGCTACATCCAAGAATTTCTGGACATTGCCCATTACTCCGATCTCCCAGACTATGTTTTAATAGATCTGTTTCACGAGGGCATGAATCAGCCGCTCAACTCACGGCTCCGTCGTGAGGCTCCGCGTTCTTCCCTTGAGCATTTTCTGGATTATGTTTTGTTGTGTGTGGGATCGCCGTTTACTGTGGGTGTCGCGGAGGAGGAACGCGACAACGCGGTAATGGCGGCCACGCATCCCGCTGACGGAATGGTGGCCGCGCCGGAGCGCGAAGCCACGGACACATTTGCCGCCTGGATCGCTCGTGAGATGGCGGCCGTGTCGGAGCGCGCTCGAGCAATGGCGGCGAAAACAGAGCTCCGTCACGTCACAGCCGCCATGCCAGAGCCAAGTCACGCTGGAGCTGTGTTTCCTGCACCAAGTCAAGTCAGCGCTGCTCTTTCTAAGGCAAGTGAAATTAAAACTGTGTTTCCTGTGTCAAGTCAAGTCAGAGCTGTTGATACTATGTCAAGTCAAGTTACAGTTGTCGCTTCTGTCTCAAGTCAAATTACAGCCATCAATCCTGAGCCAGAGCCACTGCACAAGATGGCTGCCACGCCAGAGCCACTGCACAAGATGGCTGCCACGCCAGAGCCACTGCACAAGATGGCTGCCACGCCAGAGCCACTGCACAAGATGGCTGCCACGCCAGAGCCACTGCACAAGATGGGTGCTACGTCTAAGCCTGCTAACGCCTCATCAGCCAAGCCACAGCCTGTTCACGTCATGTCTTTTGCACCCGAGTCTGCACCCATCATGGCCGCACTTCCTGAAGCGGTTTCTGAGTCAAGTCACATAACAGCGGCTGTTCCTGAGTCAAGCAAAGTTGCAGCCGTGGTTCTTGAGTCCGGTCACGGCTCTCCTGACATCCCAAGACCACGGCTTATGATGGCCCACGTGCTGGACTCACCCCTAAGGGCCGTATGGGCAGCTAAAGTGGCGCTCCTTCACGTCGCGGCTGCTACCCCAGGGTCAAGTCAAGCTTCCAAGTCCGGTCAAGCTACTGAGTCAGGTCAAAGCACAGCTGCCGTTCTCCTTGAGTCAAGCCAAGATACAGCTGTCGTTCTCCCCGAGTCAAGCCCAGTCACAGCTGTGCTCCACGAGTCAAGCCCAGTCACAGCTGTGCCCCACGAGTCAAGCCATGTTGTTCCTGAGTCAAGCCACGTTACAGCAGATCCCCACAAGCCAAGTGACGTCATCGCTGCTGCTCTTCCCTTAGTGGCAGTGGCCATGTGGTGTGTGTGGGCGGCCCACTGTGCTCCTGAGGACACGCCTGTTCCCAGGTCAGCACCAGAGCTCGCGTCTGATCACAAGCCTGCACCAGAGCTCTCGTCTGATCACAAGCCTGCACCAGAGCTCTCGTCTGATCACAAGCCTGCACCAGAGCTCTCGTCTGATCACAAGCCTGCACCAGAGCTCTCGTCTGATCACAAGCCTGCACCAGAGCTCTCGTCTGATCACAAGCCTGCACCAGAGCTCTCACCTGATCACAAGCCTGCTGCAGAGCTCCCATTTGATCACAGGCTTTCTTCAGAGGTCCCGTATGGTCTCAAGTCTGCTTCAGAGGCCTTCCCCGTCGGAGAAGCTGCGCCAATGCCTCCAGAGGTGTCGGCGCCAGCCGTAGAACCTCTTATGGAGGGGGCGTTAACCTCTAAACACTCTGCTTCTCCCTTTTTCCTGTCTGCATCCTCTGTCACTGTTCTCCCCAGGTCCCAGTCGATGACGCAGCCTCCTGTTCCGCCCCGGAGGGCTGCTCCGCCTCCTGTTCCGCCCCGGAGGGCTGCTCCGCCTCCTGTTCCGCCCCGGAGGGCTGCTCCGCCTCCTGTTCCGCCCCGGAGGGCTGCTCCGCCTCCTGTTCCGCCCCGGAGGGCTGCTCCGCCTCCTGTTCCGCCCCGGAGGGCTGCTCCGCCTCCTGTTCCGCCCCGGAGGGCTGCTGCACCTTCTCCCTCTATTCTGTCTGCCTCCTCTGTCCCTGCTCTCCCCAGGTCCCAGAGCGTGATGCAGATTCCTGTTCCGCCCCGCAGGGCTGCTGCGCCTCCTGCTCCGCCTCCTGCTCCGCCTCCTGTTCCGCCTCCTGTTCCGCCTGGGAGGGCTGTTGTGCCTCCGGCTCTGCCCTTGGGGGCTCTAGTGTCGCTGGCTCTGCCTCCGGCTCCGACCTGGAGGGCTGTAGCGCCGTCTGTTCTGCCTCCGGCTCCGCCCTGGAGGGCTCTAGTGCCACCTGTTCTGCCTCCGGCTCCGCCCTGGAGGGCTCTAGCGCTGCCTGTTCTGCCTCCGGCTCCGCCCTGGAGGGTTCTAGCGCCGCCTGTTCCGCCTCCGGCTTCGCCCTGGAGGGCTCCACCGGCTCCGCCCTGGAGGGTTCTTGCACTGCCTGCTCCGCCTTCGGCTCCGCCCTGGAGGGCTCTAGCACCATCTGCTCCGCCCTGGAGGGCTCCACCGGCTCAGTCCTGGAGGGCTCTTGCATTGCCTGCTCCGCCTCCGGCTCCGCCCTGGAGGGCTCCCGCTCTGCCGGTCCTGCCTCAATCACCGGGTCCTCCGCAGGGGCCTGGCCCTCCAACCCTCACCCTGTCTCGCTCCCTCCCCACCACTCCCATGGACTGTTGTTCTGTTGGAGCGTCTGGAAGCCGCTCTTTGGGGGGGGGCTATGTCATGATCTGGGCGGTGAGCTGCGGACCGCTCACCACCAGATGTCGCTCTTGCGTTTTGTCACGCACGGACTGCCACACTACACCCCGGACTACACTCCCCATCAGCCATTGCACTTCCTCCTGTCCAATCAGAGACTGTATAAATACCCCGGTCTTCCTGTCACTCCTCGCCGAGTATTGGATTGTATTGAATTGATTTGTATTTTCCATAGCTTTCGTGCTAAGCGCATCTCCTAGTTTTCCCCCCGTGTCTTGTTCCCCGTTGTCTAGTTTTGAACTCTCGCTCGTCTGACCACCCTTCTGCCTAGCCCCTGTTGGATATCGTTCGCCGCTGGACTGACCCCCGCCTGGGTTAGGATTATTCGTCGTCTTGCTGTCCATGTACCTGTCTGCTGTTGCCCGACCCTGCCTGCCTGTGACCATGTCTATGTCTCGTCCTCCTAATAAAAGTCTGCACTTGGATCCGCACGTCTCTCGTTTCCCTCCCTACGTTACAATATAGAAAGCAATCTTGTCCTTATATTGTCATTATAGGAAGGTGAAAATAAAACAAAACAAAATAAAATAAAATAAAATAAAATAAAATAAAATAAAACAATTACTATATATTTTGTTAAATATATAATTTTGGTATTCATATACAGTTAGAAATAGTAAAACAAAAAAAGATAATAAAAATTTATTACACAGGAAGGTGAAAATAAAAAAAAATAAAAATAAATAAATGAATAAATAGAACTAAAATATATAACTTTGGTATTCATATATAATTAAAAATAGCTTAAAAAATAGGCTACTAAGAATTCATTACACAGGAAGGTGAAAAATAAATGATAAATAATAATTAAATAAATAAATAATTAAATAGATAAATAAATAATAATGTATATTATTTATTATATTTATAAATAAAATAATTAAAAAATACTATACATTTTGTTAAATATATAATTTTGGTATTCATATACAGTTAAAAATAGGATACTAAAAATTCATTACACAGGAAGGTGAAAATAAACAAACAAACAAACAAACAAACAACTTTGGTATTCATATACAATTAAAAATAGTTAAAAAATAAGCTACTAAGAATTCATTACACAGAAAGGTGAAAAATGAAAATAAATAAATAAATAAATAAATACACTAAAAAATAAATAAAATAAAATAATACATTTTTAAATAGTGTAATGTTTGTATTATTTTACAATTAAAAATAGTTAAAAAATGATACTAAGAATTTATTACACAGAAAAGTGAAAATAAATAAATAAATAAAATATTTTCAGAAGTCGCATAAAATAGAATGTATTTATAAAATGTCACTTTCTAAAAGCAGCCTGAAAAAGTATTTGGACATTTAAGATAGATCTAATGATGTATTGCATTATATACAAACATCAAAACAAATGCCAAATCTGTTTTGTTTGTTTTTTTTTTTGTTGTTTTTTTTGGAATTACAAACAGGTACTTTGCTTATAGCACTAACTACAGATCTTCCCAATATATATATATACATTTTTTTATTATTATTTCCATTTTGAATGGAGTCACATGCTTAAAAGCACAAATAAAGTGATTTTTTTGCTTACCTAAAAATGCGATCAGATGGCTGCTCTCCCATCACCAAGTCAAAGCCACGTTGGAAAATTGTGTAGGGCCATGGGCTGCAAAACAGAAAGGGCAAAAACAAAACAAATAATTTATGCTTTAAAAAACCTGTACGTCACACCATAGACTCTTCATTTATTGTTAAACAGCTCCGGTCTTCCCTAAAGCCACGTGACATTTAATACTGCATGACTTTGTGATAAATACATGAAAGGGATTTCCGTTACGAACTCACATCAAACCAATTATGTTTCTAATATGAATATCACAGAGATTCCACCAGCAGATGTTGTTTGTAAAAACTGTGACCCGACACAGCAGCATCTCCGTCAGTCAGTGGTGTATAGACGTGAGCGTGACTTCAAGTGTGTGTTTATCTAAAGCTCTATGTGAACTGATGGAGATTAATGCAGAGAGGCAGCTGTGGGGACAGGGGCTGTCGCTGCGGTATAAGAGAAAAGACAAGGAGCTGATGCCTAAGTAAGCTGTTACTCACAGCAAAAGAGCAGTCACAGCCTGGTTAGACCACTTCACACCAAGATCACCTGCTGCTGTTTAAACATCAACATTTGTCCTGCAGCATTTGCAATTCATAAGAGAACCAAAAACAGGAGGGTTCTGAGAATAATTTTTTAAAATAAAAAAAAATAAATAAATAAATAAATAAAATGTACTATACATTTTGTTAAATATATAATTTTGGTATTCATATACAGTTAAAAATTTTTTTATGAAAACAGCAGCATACTAAGAATTCATTACACAGGAAGTTCAAAATAAATAAATAAATAAATAAATCTGAAAAAATGAAAAAAAAAAAAAAAGTTATTATATATAGAAACCAGTAGTGTTATAAACTAAACTAAACTAAACTAAACTAAACTAAAATAAAATAATTTGTTAAATATATAATTTGTTACATATATAATTTATTAACTATATAATAAAAAAATACTTTAAGAAAACAATAGCATACTAAGAATTCATTGCACAAGAAGGTGAAAATAAATAAATAAATAAATAAATAAGCTGAAAAAAAAAAAACTAAATAAAATAAAATAAAAAAATACAAATTACTATATATTTTGTAAATATAAATATATAATTATTAAATATATTAAAAATATAAATATTAAATATATAATTTTGGTACTGATATACATTGTGCAATTAAAAAACTGAAGCATACTATTTATTCATTAAAATAAAATAATAAAATAAATAAAAATTACTATTCGTATTTATACTAATTGGTATACAATTAAACATAGTTTAAGAAAACAATAGCCTACTAAGAATTCATTAAAAAAAAATAATAATAAAATAAAATAAAATAAAATAAAATGACTATATATTTTGTTAAATATATAATTTTGGTGTTTATATACAATTAAAAATAGTTTAAGAAAACAATAGCATACTAAGAATTCAGTACACATGAATAAATAAATAAATAAATAAATAAAAATTAAAATGAAATAAAAAATAATAAAATAAAATAACAATAAAAATACAATAAAAGAAAAGAAAAGAAAAGAAAAGAAAAGAAAAGAAAAGAAAAGAAAAGAATAAAAAGTTTCCTTATAACATCTACACTTTTTGTCTGTACCACACAGCAAGTTACTTAAAGATGTAACTGTCTATGTTAAGACTGTCTCTTAAAAACTGGTTTCACCAACTAGCAGTTAACCACCTGGCAATCAGTCCTACTTTTTGAATTCAAATTAGATGTGATTTGTGACCTTTAATTGTAGTTGACTTTAAAAAGTTATGACCAGTCTTGCAGGAAAAAAAAAAAAAGAAAAATGACTAACTTTTAAGACTAGTCTAAATGGTTTATGCAACCAGTCAATGATTTCAGACAGCCAAAGAGTCAAATGAACTAGATTTATGCTACACATATGATGTCTGACAGTATAACTAAGTTTAATTTTTGGTTGAACTTCTCCCTTCAGACATAAAACAAGGCACAAGTGGATTTGCCGGAAACAATTTAGGACACATCTTGGCACTTTGAAACTTTAAAAAGCATTTGGCAATGGACTTTCTTTCTCCTCCACTAAGTGTTAGAGTCAATTAAAAACTGTTCACACCTTCACAGCACGGCACAAAAGGGAACAAGAACATCCAGCGCTATTCCACTCCCCTAAGGCAATCTTCCTGATTGTTCCAATTTGATTTCTAATTATCGGATCCATCTCACCAACCGTCATCACTCCCATCTCCCTCCCAATTAAAATGCCAAGGATTTCCTCACCTCCAAGTCTTAATCAAACTGCTCCAGAGCGACAGCCTCGAACCCAGATGAGCATGTGAAACTCTCCTCAGAGAGGCTCTAATTAACTTCAAACATCTTAAATACAAGTCTTTCCGGGATTAGAAACTTGTGCTCCTAACATTTAAGTGTTTTGACTATATCTAGACTGCCAGGAAGCAAAACACTCGCTCATTTCGTGCTCTTGTACTTGTGCTGTTGACTTACGAAGCAGCAGTTTGGCTAGGCGCACTCACATTTTTACCTCAGATTAAAGATACCATCTGTTCAATTGCAGTTCATCTTATATTCAGTCCTCTGCTAAAATATCTGAGGGCAACAATAAAAGTTGTGAAACTAAAAGAAGCTCAGCAGAATTTCAAAATAGTTATTTTCTCTTTGATCATTTTAATAGCAGTGGCGAAACACATCATTTCTTGCGTGTGTAATGCAATTTAAAATGCACAATACTTGTATCTCATTGGTATACCGAAATGTAAATCACTGTCACGCAAATCTAAAATGACCCAGAGCTTCACCACGCTAATCCCTTTTCCAATTCCAGAGGAAGAGCATCATGCAAAAAAGCTAATTAATTCAAACAAGCCAATTTAATTTCCCTACAGTGTATAACACCTGGCTGGCTATCGGCACTGGAGACATTTTTACTACAGATAAGAAGCACGGCCAACTTCAAGGTGGCAGATGCCTGATTGTGGGGTTTGGTACGGTACTCACCCCTGATTTGGGCCCCATTCATTGCGAATACACAGATGCTTGTGAACAGGGTCCTTCATGTAGCCATCGAAACAGAGACATTCTCCTGCAAGCAGACATTAGGTACAATAAACCATTACTGACAATCAGAGAAAAACATTATCAGTATTATACAGTTGTGCAGAGCAGTGATTGTATTCCTGCAGGACGTTAGTTAGGATGGTACCAGCTTTCTGCCGAAATGCTATTGTTATTACTGTAAAATCATCATAAATTACTGTGGGATTGTAAATAGCTGTTCAAAAAAGATGCTGTTTTTAGCTATGCTGTTTTTAATTAGTTTTTTTATATGTAAAGGTCCTAATGGGACTTTATGTCAATTAAAGTGAAGAAAGACTTATGCCTGAGACACTTGTGTTTTATTCCATTCTTTTGTGATTCATCTAGCTTTTTTCATATGCAGAGAAATTGCTTTTATGAAGCTTTGAGAATTTTATTTTTTCATTTTAATTTTTATGACAATTGTGGCTAATATACTCTCTTTGATAATATACTCCCTATTTGATTAACAGTCTGTAGCAACCACATTTTTTCCCCCTGAAAATCTGCACTATTTTAAAAATCGGTTTTAATGAAGCACATCCATAGAAAGTAAATAATAAAACTTGTTTTTAATTTTGTTTCATTTCCAGCACATTCACAACCCCAGATATGTTTTATTAGTAATGTATTATATTACATTTCACTGTGTCCAATACAATGTGCGTCTGTAGTAGATCTCTGAATTAAAAGGGTTCGTGTAACGCTTCACAACTCAATTTTCAGACCATATGGTGCAAATGCAAAAACGAAAAAATGAAACCAAACATTCATTTTTTTTCAGTTACTTCATAAATGAATAATTGCCATTTTCTCTCCTTTTTTCAAATTTACTTTTGTTAAGTTGTGACTTCAGAAATTATTGTTTGAATAAATAAAATCTACAATTTGCACTGTGGGCTGTACCATTAACGCAGGGGTGTGGCTGCCAACTGTTTCACAAACGCTTACCGTGGCTTAAAGGCACAATATTTAATCTGACCGGCAGTGTTCAGCGCGCAGTTTTACTCTCCTCTACACTTGGCCACGTTTTTTGGGATTTTCCGTTCTTTGCGAAGTGTAATCATGATCCATTATCTGCATGCGGTAAAACTACAACTTCCGCATTCGTCCACGTGTGTTGCCATAGTATATATAAGCAGAAACCGAGGATAGCGCAGATATTGCGTCATTGATAGGTGACAATGACCAGGGACAAGTCATTATTTAAAACTGGAATTTCTGTGGATTTACAAATCCTTGAGAACTTTTGAAATAACATAAGTACACAACTGCATGGAATATATAACATTGTGCAAGTGTTCTTTGGATATTTTATTACAAAAATCTTACATATTGTGCCTTTAATGTATCCTACTAAAACAGTGACACTGGAGGAATTTAAACACCTTATTAACAATAAACATAACAACTACTATTTACAGACAAGTAAAAATTGCATTAAATGTTGGAATATGAACGAAGTTCCACGTGAAGTGATTTTCTTCCATAGAAACTATCTGACACACACACACACACACACACACAAAACCACCGAAGATGTAGGCTATACCAAATAAAGCTTTATTCATAAACAAAAGTCTTCATATATCTTTGGGTAATGCTTGAACTGTAAAAGCTACATTTGATTATAAATGTTTATAAACTGTTATTTGCATATAGATTTTTTCATCAGGCTACAAACATTACCACGAATTATGTAATTCAAAGGCAGCTGATACAAGCAAATTAAGTCCTACAAGTCTGTGGCAGGCAGCAACAACCGTGGCCGTGAAAAGTGGCAGCTGAGCATAGTGGAGCATAGCAAATTACTGTAATATTTTTCAAATGTAGCTTTACAGTTCAAACATTAACTGGAGATACATGTAGACGGATTTTCATGTCTGGCGTTTATGAATAAAACTTTGAGGGGGCTCGAGCCCCAGCCCATTTAAGGTCCGATGCAAAAGTGCCCTTGCGGTCTGCGATTTCTACTGAAGGCGAACACATATTATAGCCTAGGGGCGGCACTAGGTGTGGGCTAAGGGGGCTGAAGCCCCGAATTTTTTTATTACCATGTCACCTTTTGCGAATCAAGAGTTTTCATGCGCAATAAAATCATTTCTACTTTGCAAACTGTAAGATTAAAAAAATGGAATTTTATTTATTCAAACAATCATTTCTGAAGTTACAATTTAGCAAAAGTAAAATTGAAAAAAGGAGAGAAAATGGCAATTATTCATTTATTAAGTAACTGAAAAAAATGAAAAAATGAATGTTTGGTCTGAAAATTGAATTGTGAAGCATTACACAGACCTAAAAGGGTTTGTTTGTTTGTTTGTTTTTCTTTTTGTTCCTTTATTATTTTTTTGCTTTTCTTTTTTTTCCTTCCAGTTCAGTTTGATATTTTCAGGTTAGGGGCATATGGAATGTAATTAGATTTTTTTTTTTTATAGCCATTACTCCAGTCTTCAGTGTTTCCTTCAGAAATCATTGTAAGATTTATGCAGATTTATAACTATGCTTAGTATATATTTTTTGAAACCTGTGATTCTTTTTTTCTGGTTTCTTTGATGAATAAACAGTTAAAATAACAGCATTTATTCAAAATAGAAATCTTTTCTAAAAATATACTGTATGTCCATTTCACACATCTTTGGTGACTAAAAGCATTAATTTCTTTCAAACAAAGAAAGAAAGAAAATAAATGTACTGGCCCCAAACTTTGAACAGTAGTGTATATTGTTAGAAATTATTTCTATATTAAATAAATGCTGTTCTATTAACACTTTATCTGTCAAAGAATCCTGAAAAAAGTATCACAGGTTTCAAAAGGAAGAAGAAGAAGAAAAAGTAATTAAGCAGCACAACTGTTTCCAACATTGATAATAAATCAGCATATTAGAATGATTTCTGAAAGGATCATTTGACACTTAAGACTGGAGTAATGATGCTAAAAATCTAGCTTTGCATCACAGGAATAAATTACATTTATATTGAAGTAATATTTTACAATACTACTATCTTTTTCTGGATTTTTGATAAAATAAATGCAGCCCTGATGAGCATAAGAACTTCTTTTTTTTTTACTCATCCCAAATTTATGAACTGCAATGTATATTTTTTAAAAAATATAAATATATACAGATGTGCTTATGAGTTTAGGGGTATGCCCTTGTAGAATATGCAAAATGCTAATAACTTAGCAAAATAAGATGGATAATGAAAATTTCATGTTATTATTTAGTACTTTCCTGAAAAAGCCATTTCACATTACATGTTTATATATAGTCCAAAAGACAAAATAATAACTGATTTTTTAAAAAATTACCCTGTTCAAAAGTATACACACCCTTGAATCATAATACTGTGTGTTATTTTCTGAATGATCCATGACTGTTTTTATGTTTTGTGATGGTTGTTCTAGTCTCGTGGAGTATATATATAAACTGTAAATAAAAACACTGAACACTGAATAAAAAAATAACATGCGATCTTCATGACCCCTCTTATTTTGCTAAATTACTAACATTTTCCCCTTTTTGGATAAGGTGTATGTAAACTTATGACCATATTAACTGTACATATTATGAAAAAATAAAAAAAATAAACAGTAATGTCAATATTACACATTTTTACATTGCTTCAAATATAATACACTGTCAAAAAAAAAGGTACAGTTCTGTCAATGGGGCGGTACCCTAAGGTACAAAAGTGAAAAGGTACAAATATGTACTTTTAAAGTACTAATATGTAACTTTAAGGTACCAATATGTACTATCAAAGTACTAGAATACCTTTGAGGTACTAATGTGTACTGTTTAGGGGTAGGTAAGGTACAAAGATGTACCTTTTCACTTTTGTACCAGGGTACCGCCCAAGCGACAGAACTGTACCTTTTTTTTGACAGTGTATTTACAATAGTAACAAGTGTATCGTCTTCTCAATCATCAGTCAATAAATTCTTAGTAAATTCAGCAAATAGGTTGATAGTCACACACCCAGAGGTGCACCTTTCATTTAACTGAGCTGAGTGGTCGCTAAAAACTGGATGACTCACAGATCACTTCGTGTTTTAGGCCGTTTCAAGGTCAGTTAAATGCAGGAAGTCGTGCTTCCTGAACGACCGGCATGTTTACCGTTTGTAGTCCATTTCCGCCAGTTTAACCTGATGTGTGAAACAGCTGTGAACATGACACTCAAATTTTACCCCACTATGAAGATGCATGGGTCCATTTTTTAACCTGTTACCCCCCTTCACATTCACACCATGCCCTGATCTGTATTCTAATCGTTTCTCCGTATGACAGATATTAATTCACCCTCTTCAGGGTCAAGTGAAAATGACCTCCGATTGTCATGTTTACATTAATATGGTGATTCTCCAGATATGCAGTGCATAAACGGCTGCTGTTGTGTGTGTGTTAAAGCATATATGCATGCACAGCAGATTCCCTGTGTCAGCCCTCTTCAGCAGTGCTCATGGCTCAGACAAGTCTAATCACTCTGACTTCAGCTGATCAGTCTTGTCAGACCAAACCGCAGGCATGTCGGTCATGATTTGGGTTCATGGGACTGATGAGGCTGCACCCTGAGCAGGACATGTGTGAGCAGACTGAGGGGGCACAGAGGGAAAACTGCGTTGGCAAACATGGAAACAAATGTGTTATGAGTGGGAAGAGACTATATATGAAAAAGGCTAAGCAAAACATCTGCTGACATTTTGTGCAAAGCAGCAGCCATCAATACACTTGGCCAATGTCAGTGATTATGTTGACTTTTCACATCATACACCCAGAGCTCTGCTAATCCAGTTTAAGTGATCTTAAATTCTGTGTTATACAGACTAATGTTGGATTTGCATCACTGATGTTTTGACTAACAAGAGAAAAACGGATCATTTTAAAGACGTTAAAGGGAGTTCTACAAAACTAAATTCATTAATTATGATAAATATACAGTTGCTGTATTAGCAGTCTGTCTTATCAAACAGCAAAATTAATACTTTTATTCAGAAAGAATGCATTTAATTAATCAAAAGTAACTGTAGACATTTATACAATTTTATACATTTTTTTTTCAATTCTTTCAATAAATGCTGTTCTTCTGAACATTCTATTCATCAAAGAATCCTAAGAAGAATCAGCTTCCACAAAAATATTAAGCAGCACAACTGTTTTTAACATGATAATAATAAGAAATCAGCATATTACAATGATGATAATGATATATATAGTTGAGGTAAAAAAAATCTGCAAAATGTTCATTATTTTACCCAAAAAAACTTTTGACCCTCAACTGTGTATATATCGCCCTTGTTGGACATAAACAATAAGCAGCACAACTGTTTTTTAACATGATAATAATAAGAAATCAGCATATAGAATGATTTCCGAAGGATGATGTGACACTGAAGACTGGAGTAATGATGCTGAAAATTCAGCTTTTCTCAATGCAAGAATAAATTACACTTAAAATATCTTAAAACAATATATTTTACTGTGTTTTAATGGTGACACTTACAATAAGGTGTCATTTGTCAACATTAGCTAATGTATATATATATATATGTATATAGTTGAGGTCAAAAGTTTACATACACCTTGGAGAATCTGCAAAATGTTAATTATTTTACCAAAATAAGAGGGAACATACAAAAAACATTGCTTGTTTGTTTTTTGGCATTGTTTTTTTGGCGCTTTTGGTAAAATAATTAACATTTTGCAGATTCTGCAAGGTGTATGTAAACTTTTGACCTCAATTGTGTATATATAATAAACTTGGAATTACTCTTCTAAAAGTGTAAAAAAAAAAAAAAGTGCAGTGCAAAACAGACATTCACCTTTGTTGGACATAAACAATTAATTTGATATATTACTGACCATTAGGACATTTTGGCAGGCCAATAATAAGGTCTAGCACTGCTATTATTTGCATAGTTAACTGTTTTAGCTTTGCCAAAGTAATTTGTAAAACTCAAATTAAACGTGTACCGTAGGTAATAATAGCATTTTTATCAATTCAAATGAGATGCAGGGAGTCTTTATGACTCTGGGTGGTAAATGACAATTTTGCCAGGAAACATGTACCCAGTGGCTCCGTGATTGACTGATCGTTGAGGATATCCAGCAGGCTCTCAGCCAGCGCTGTATGCATAAGAAATACATACCTTGTTCATTTATCTCTTCACAGAATATATGCAACAATATATTTTTTCCTATACTGTAAAGCATAGGAGGCCTTAGAACAAGCCTTTACTCCTTTACAGTCATTTTTAAGCACTGTTGTTTTTTGGGGGGGGCATTCTCTTGTGTATCGTGGCAAATGTTGCTAATTAAGATCCCAACAGGAAGTAAACAAAATCAAAATTGTATGTGGAAGCACTCCAATGTTCATTTATTCAGTCCTGTGGAGTGACATCTCTACATGACAGAAGAGATTTTCAGCATTAATAAGCATAAAATAAGTCAAAGCTTTTTTACTTATTTGTATGTTTGCAGCACATGGGAGTCTAACTGTTGGAAACGTGTCAAAATTGCTTAATACCTTAAAATTGTACTGCGGTGCAATAGAAGTGTCCTGCAGTGTAATATGCTGTATTCCACCTCAACTTACAAATGATTCTAATTTTACTATAATTAAGTATTGTGCGTGCCAGTTTCAAAACCTAAAATGAATTGAGCGAAACGTGAAGCTAAAAATGGTGGTGAACCTAAAAGAAATGGTGATTAGCTTCTAAAACATACACAGTGCCTTAAACAAATGTCATTTTTAGCCTAAAAAAAGGTTATATCAATGTTCAACTACAACTTTTGCAGTTCAGCATGTAAATTACTTCAATAACTTTGATCAGTCAATTTAACATTGACCTGTTATGAGAAAAGGTGAACGAGGTATAATATTGGAGAAATGCAAATAAAGCAAATGCATTATCATTCATTTTTATGTACCTGGGACCATAATCTCTTTTGCCTGACCTGAACAACCATAAAACTGATGAATCTCTTTTAAAAAAAAATGTGTGCAGTATTTAGTGGCAAAATGAGATAATGTGTATTCAAATTTATGATGCAAACAGAAAAAAACTAACAGCTATGTATTTGGATTGAGATCTTCTGCCCACCAAGCCTGCATTTATTTGATCCAAAGTAATGCAAAAACTAAATTTTTGAAATATTTTTACTGTTTAAAACAACTGTTTTCTTTCTGAATATATTTTAAAATGCAATCTATTTCTGTGATTTCAAAGCTGAATTTTTAGCATCATTACTCCTGTCACATGATCCTTCAGAAATAATTCTAATATTATGATTTGCTGCACTAAAAAAAAAAAAATTACTACTATTATTATTATTATTATTATGTTGAAAACAGCTGAGTAGAATTTTTTCAGGTTTCTTTGATGAATAGAAAGTTTAGAAGAACAGCATTTATTTGAAATAGAATTTTTTTATAACATTACAAATGTCTTTATCATTACTTTTGATCAATTTAAAACATCCTTGCTAAATAAAACTATTAATTTCTATAATTTCTTTTAGAAAAAAATAAAATACTGACTGCAAGCTTTTGAATGGTATAGTGTATAATGTTGCAAAAGCTTTTTATTGCAGATAAATGCTGATCTTTGGATCTTTCTAATCATCAAATCATCCTGAAAAAATGTACTGTAACTGTTTTAAATATTGATAATAATAGGCTAATAAAAAATGTTTCTTAAACAGCATATTAGAATGATTTCTGAAGGATCATGTGACACTGAAGACTGGAGTAATGATGCTGAAAATTTAGCTTTGATCAAGAGAATAAATTACATTTTAGAACATATTCAAATAGAAAGCAGCTATTTTAAATAGTGAAAATATTTTATAATATTACTGCCTTTGCTGTATTTTGGATCAAATAAATGCAGGTTTGGTGAGCAGAAGACTTCTTTCTTACTGCTCAAAAACTTTTGACTTGTAGTGTATTTTTTTGCAACTATTACTTGATACTGCATTTTATTTCTCTACATGCTTTACTTATTACATTTATTTATTTTTTTAAAACGCAGCAAATAAACAAATAAATAAATACATATTGTCCTTCTTCAACTACTCTTCTGCATTTAGCATGTAAAAACCAAAATGAATTATGTCAACAACTTTGTCCAATCCATCAAATACTAACTGACATTCGAAATGGCAAACAAAGTATAATATGTTGGATTTACTGACCTATACAAAATACTGCTGACTCCTCCAGTTTATTTATATTTGTGTGTGTGTAGAAAAAAAAATCATTACTATTGGATTTAGACAGAGAGTGACTGTGTAGAATTACTTATTAATGAAGTTTTTAAGTCCTCAGTAATTCCTCTCTTTCCGCAACCACAGAGAGAGTCTGTAGGGGATCTATTATTCAGTCAAATTAATGAAACGAAAGTGCAAGGATCAGGTAGCCCGAGACACAACATGGCGTGTTCTTGTTTAATAAATGTCCCCTGAAGCCTGATGGGAATGAGGGAGGTGAACAGGGCCTCCGAGAGGCCCGTTATCAGTCCGATTCTCATCTCGGCTTTTACACATCCTCTGTGCCTGTGATTCACAATCTTTTTTAAAGCGCACACAGCTCCAGTTATTGTCGCTCCCCATCCCTGCTTTCATCAGCATCTTCCTCTCCCGTTTGATTGAGACCATCTTACGGTTTTCTGCGAATACCCTCCGCTATGTAGTCCCCCCCCCCATACACCAAGGCTTTCATTAAGAATGCATCATACAAAAAGCACAATGCAATTACTGAACCGTGGCAGTAGCTAGGCCTCATCCTTTAGATTTCATTTGTGAGGAAAGCAAGGCAAGTTCCCGACGGTCCAACTTTGATTCATTTAGGGTTGGAAGATTCACTTTTCAAAGCCCAGTGGAGCTCCTTTTTTGAATTATGGATGCAAACAGGAGGAACTTGTCAACAAATTATAACAACGTTGGACTGATTCCTCCTGTAGATGATCGGAGAAACGGCTATAAAGCGAATGTATTACCATTTATTTTGATGTACCTGGGTGTCTGTTGACTATGTTTTGCTTGACTGGAACAACAATAAAACTGAATAGATCAATCTCAGCTCACAAAGTTGCAATCTTTACTGGTAAAATGCAGATAGTGCATTAAAATTTATGATGCAAACAGAAAAACGTCCGCCCGCTGCCTGAGATTATTCATAAACACTGACATAAGTTTCATAGGTATGCATTGTGTCCTGGCATTTTTAAACAATAAAACAAAAATAATCTGCATATATGATGACAAGGCATTCCTATAGGGCCCCATGATGTCTGCGATGCAGAAAAAACGGACGGAACTGTGCAATCCAATCATAAAAATGGAATTTACCTTATAACACGGAATATCACGTAAAATGTCAAACTTGGATGGATACATCAATAGTAGGTCAGTACACGTAAATCAAAACGCGATATGGACTACTGTCTGTGAATATTAAGCTGCAAAAATACCATATTCATTGAATATGAATGCTGTGTGTTCTGAAAGACTGTGTGAATGAATGGCGCAGACGCACGGTTTCGTTTACTACACACATTCTAAGGCATTTGTGATGTTCGCTATGTTTTCAGCCTTTGCTGTCTGAGTACATGAACACATGAACAATCTCTAGAACTGAGAGTCCCTTCATGGGCATTTTACAGTTTATTTTGAGTAAAACTATCATTATATCATATACAAACAGAAACTTAAAGGTCTTCAGAGTAACCAGTCAAAATAAACGTTCAGTTTAAGTTGAAGAAATTGTGACAGAAATATTACTTCATGTAATGACAGCACAGCTGTTTAAATATTATTTTTAAGCAAACATTTACCAAAAAAAGCAGCCAAATGTATGCAAATAAACATATAAATGTAAATACTGGTTACATTGAAAATGAAAATATTTTTAATAGGGCCTTAAAAATTGTATTTTTGTTCAACTTTTAATAAATTGCTATTTAATATTGTAAGTTTCATGATTTCAATTAATTAGACATAGACTTTTTGATGAATACATTTTATTTCAACCATTAATACAGAGTTAACAGATTAATGGATTAATAAAATGGATTTCATATTCCTATAATAAAAATGCAGTTATTTGTTTTCAAAATTAAATAATTGGCTTTTTTTGTAACCATTGTACTAAAGCCAAAAGACGTGATTAAAACGTCTGTAAAATACCTGCTTTTCTACCTAACAGGTTTATACTTCATGTATAAACCTGAAAATAAATATTTAAAATTAAAATGTATTTTTACAGCAATTTTTTACAATAAATATTGTTCTATACAGGAAATTTTGCCTTACAAAACCTCAGTAAACAAGTCAAAGATGATAATTGCAAAGGAGAAACTCTGTAAATGACACTGCATACTTAGTAGTAATAGAAATAAAAATTATTAATTAAACTTAAAATTATTATTTATTTATTTATATATTTTTCAAATTTTCTGCAGACCCCTTAGCAACCCCTTGTGCCCTCCAGTTAAAATATTCCTGCTCTAAAATGTGTTTTACAAAATTGTTGTATTTGCAAACAAACAGACACTAACAGATAAATTACATAATGCAAAAACAAGTCAAACTTTTGTGGCACTGAAATTGCTTTTGAATGCGTGCTCACTTTTTACTTTCACTTTTGTTTCATGATCACACGTACTCTGTGCATACTATGGAGCGGCATCACTTACGACACATTTTACAAGATTAGATGTTTGTCAAATCATTCGCCATTGTCCAATCAGTCAACTCCCTTTACTCTGTTTATGTGGTAAGTGAAATTTTATGTACTGTAATGTAACAGGCTACCCTAAATATAACAGCTAAATACACTTGAAACTGCACCATTCTGCCTTCACAAAACACATCATAAGATGTGTTTTGATCTTAGATGGTCGTTTAGAGTGTTAACATACTGTAAAACTCAACATTGCTGAATCTATAGAATATTAATGCTTCCCTGGCTCAAAATATCCTAAAGTTAAGGCATTCCATTTGATCTGTTTTTTGCCTAATTTAGGTCCCATCCAAGGGGAAAAAAAAAATATAAAAATTCAAATCCAGGTCACTCAAGCTGTATAAGCCTGAGTCTTTCATTACAAAGATTCATTGCCAGGCATTACTGTCCTCACAGCTCTCGCTCAATTAAGCTTTCATTACTTAATACTGTTCACTCAGGAGAGACACCTTCAGAGAAATCTGCAAATGAAACGACAGATGAATCAGAGCTAAGCCTCTCTCTCCTGTCCCTCCTGCTCTTTAAAGGAAACTGCGTTACAACTGCAGTTGGGTGAACACATTGATTTTACACAGTGGAGGGGATGGGCACTCATTCACTGGGGCGAAGGGGTGGAACGAAAGATTATTTTATGATTAATTAGGCAAAGATGCAGACAAATGAAAAGAAAGGGGAAAAATCCCTATGTGCTGTTTGAAGGGATAGTTCACCTAAAAATGAAACTCTGATGTCATTTTAATCCAGTATGATATTAATCCAGTATTCATTCTTCTGTGGAACACAAAAAAATAACGTGAAGAATGTTTCAGTATTTTTTGTCCATACATTGAAAGTCAATGGGGTCCAAAATAACATTGGCTTCTATTGACTAAAAATCTATAAACAAAATAAAATAAACCGTTCAAAATACACTACCAGTCAATAGTAAGAAAGTAAGAAAGAAGTCTCTTCTGCTCACCAAGCCTGCATTTATTTGATCTAAAGCACAGCAAAAATAGAACAATTTTAAAATAGTTTTACTATTTAAAATAACTGTTTTCTAATTTAATATTATTTAAAATGTAATTTATTCTTGTGATTTTAAATCTGAAATTTAGCATCGTTACTCCAGTCACATGATCCTTCAGAAATATTCTAATATTCTGATTTGCTGCTCAAAAAACATTTATTATTATGTTGAAAACAGCTGAGTAGTTTTTTTTTAGGTTTCTTGGATGAATAGAAAGTTCAGAAGAACAGCATTTATCTGAAATATAAATCTTTTGTAACATAAGTAATAATTTCTGTTTCTGGTATAGTGTATAGTGTTACAAAAGCTTTTTTATTTCAGATTAATGCTATTTAGATCTTTATATTTATCAAAGAATGTACTCAAAAATGTACTCAACTGTTTTAAATATTGATAATAATAATAATTTTTAAAAAAGTTTCTTGAACAGCAATTCAGCATATTAGAATGATTTCTGAAGGATCATGTGACACTGAAGACTGGAGTAATGATGCTGAAAATGTAGATTTGATCGCAGGAATAAATTACATTTTAAAACATATTCAAACAGAATGCAGTTATTTTAAATGGTAAAATTATTTCACAATAGTACTGCTTTTGCTGTATTTTGGATCAAATAAATGCAGGCTTGGTGAGCAGAAGAGAATTATTAGAAAAAAAAAAAAAACATTAACAATCTTACTGTTCAAAAACCTCTGACTGGTAGTGTATCTTGTGTGTTTCACACAGGATAATTTAGAACAACATAACAATTAGTAAATAATGACATTTTTATTGTTTTGTTTTTGGGTAAACTATCTTGAACAACTGTTTTTGCTCAGTCCAGAACAACATTTGACTCCACTAACTTTCATTGTATGCAAAAAAAAATGTAAAACACTAGGGCATTTTGCAAAATATCTACTCTTTTGTTCCACTGAGGAAAAAAGTTTAGAAGACATGAAGGTGACTACGATGATGGAATTGTCATTTTTAGATGAACTACCCTTCAAAGTACGTCCCTTAGAGTGTGTGTTGCTCCTGGTGTCAGACTTTCTACATGAGCTGAGTGAAGTACAGAATCATGTCAGGGTGGTGTTGTACCTGTATCTGGGTCACATTGGTGCTCACAGGGGTCCAAGAGACGGCGGCCACACAGATCATTGACCCAGGGGCCACTGGCATTCTGCTGGTAGTACAGCAGCACCTGGGCAGGGTTTAGCCAATCAGATGCATCCAGCTGGCTGCCCTGAAGCAGAACGAATCTAGAGCCTAGAAAAGAAGAATCAAAGAGGACATCTGTTAAAAGTTGCATTGCGTAAATTAGAGAACTCTATTAGTACGGAATATGAACCATAAACTGGAAGCAACAAATGGAGGCTACAGCTGTGGTACAAAAATGTTGGACAATTTTCTATTATACTAAGAGATTCAAGAAAGTATGTTTAAGCAGCATGATCATTGTTATGCATAAAACTGTTTTGGACTTTTTAAAGCAAGGCCAGCCTTATAGCTGAAATTCTATGCATTATACACATTACTTTATGTTTTGTGGTTCATGCACGGCGGGGGATAAGATACAGTACAGATAAAACATCTGAACTGAAAGCGTGATGTATTCTGAATTATCCCTCTGAATATTTCAAACGCCATATGGAACAGAATTTATTCGGCAAAAATCAAGTTTTATCAGATCTGCTTTGACATCAAGTTTTACCCTGTAATACAGTTAGACAGTTATAGACACATCTTAAATCTGATTTTTCCAATTCAAAAGGCAAACTGTGAATCCTTCACGTCTTCTCTTTTCAGATTTCTTCCACTTAGACATCTATGTGAATGTTAATCTACCCTAAAGCACCAGACCCAATAGAAAAGAGCTCTGCATGAAAGACAAAATGACAGATGAGCAAAGCCAGTCACAATCCATCATATCGCCCAAACTCTAGAAGTGACGGCTGAAATGCCAATGAGCTGAAAAAGAAGGAGAGAAAGGAAGAGCTAGAGAAAAGAGGGTAAGAGAGAGTGGCCTGTAGTCTTGGACTGCAGGTGCAACATTGAAATTCAATAACAAGCTCATCCAACACAAACGCAACTTAGGTCCAAAGCACAAACAGAGGACCTTTGGGGAAAGTGGCTAGCTGTTGTTTACAGTTCTGTACAAGTGTGTCTGGGAGTGCAGTTCTAGGGAGTAACTAACGAAAAGTAGGACTACTAACTTAACTACATTTTTCATAGCGTTGCAACAGCTCAGCTGTTTTCAAAATAATGTTGCTTCTTCCAGTCACTAGCTACTTTTTTCCAACAAGTAGCAGTGTAACGTGTTCAAGAGAGTTTGAGAGTTTCTCACACATACAGAGCCAAACAAGTTAAGGAAATAATCAATCAATAGTCTTTTCTCCCAAACTCTCAGAAGTCTTTTCTCACAAACTCCCAAATGAATCAGTCTGTTCGGATTCAGTGATTCATGTACTGATGGTTCAATAATGATTCATTTGAGTCCCTGTGCAGTCACTTTTGACACTGAATATTTATTTAAACTGCAGTTTTAGACAACATGTTTTCATGTTCCGTTAGGTTGCTTCTAGTTATAGTTATTTTACCTAGAAAAAAATTAATTACTGGTTTTGCTCAGCTCAGTTTGTATTACATTTTGTTTTGGTAAATAAAATTCTTTATTTGTATTCAATAAATACACTATCATTCAAAATATATTCATTTAAAAAAAAAAATGTAATTAAAAAAAAAAGATTCTGAAAGCTTCTTACACTGTTTAAAGAGTTGTTATAATAATTTAACATGGACTAACTTGACTAATAGCCCCAAAAATAGGGAAATATTTTACATCATTAACAATGTCTCCACAATATTTTATTATTTTAATGATTCTTTTTTGATACGTACATTTATAACATTAAAAAAAAAAATAATAAATATCAGATCAGCTTAGTCCAGAATTGACGTTGTGTTGATGATCTCAATGATATGGAAGCCTGTTTCCGCCTCTCAATAAAAAAAAAAGTAATTGCAACTTTTTATCTCACAATTCTCACAAATACTTTTTTTTTTACTTGCAATAGTGAGTTTACATCTCTTTTTCTTTAAATTGTGAGATATAAACTCGCAATTCTGAGAAACAAAGTCGAATTTTTGAGAAATAAAGTCGCAATTCTGAGAAATAGTCACAATTCAAAGAAAAAAAGGCACAATTCTGAGAAATAAAGTTGCAATTCTGAGAAATAAAGGCACAATTCTGAGAAATAAAGTCGCAATTCTGAGAAATAAAGGCACAATTCTGAGAAATAAAGTCGCAATTCTCAGAAATGAAGTCAGATTTGTGACAAACTCGCAATTGTGAGTTATAAAGTCAGAATTGTGAGATAAAAACGTAATTCTGACATTTTTTTCTTATAATTGCAAGTTTGTATCTGCAATTCTGACTTCTTTTCTTTTCTTTTCTTGAGAGATATAAACTTGCACTAAAGTCCAATTATGAGGGTGAAAAAAGACTGAGTTTATATCTTACAATTCAGATTTAACCTGCAATTGCGTGTTATAAAGTCAGAATTGCGAGACATAAACTCGAGATTTTTATATCTCGAGAAATTTATATCTTGCACTTTTGACTTTATTTATTAGAACTGCAAGTTTATGACATTTTAACTCACAATTGCGAGTTTATATCACAATTCTGAGAAAAAAATCAGAATTGCGAGATATACAGTAGTCACAGTTCTGACTTTTTGTCAGAATTGCATGATACAAACTCACAACTGTGAGAAATACACAATCAGAATTACTCATAATTCTGACTTTTTTTGTAATTGCAAGTTTGTATCTGCAATTCTGGCTTTGTTTTCTCAGAATTTTGAGATATAAACTCACACTAAAGTCCAATTATGAGGGGGAAAAGACTGATATGTGAGTTTATATTTCACAATTGCATGTTATGAAGTCAGAACTGAGAGATATAAACTCGCAATTTTGAGAAAAAATGTCTATTGTGAATTTATATCTCGCAATTTTGACTTTACTTCTCAGAATTGCAAGTTCATGTCTCACAATACTGACTTCTTAACTCGCAACTGCGAGTTTATATCACAGTTCTGAGAAAAAAAGGCAGAATTGCGAGATCAAACTCGCAGTTGTGAGCAAAAATCTCAGAATTGTGAGACAAAACGTCGCAGTTACCTTTTTTTTTTATTGTTTATATTCAGTGGCGGAAACGGGCTTCCATACAATCATGTCAAGGATCAGCCAAATGTCCAAGTGCATAGTGAAACGCGGATGTGTAGGCAAGTGCTGCGGTGACTTTTTATGTCATCCTAGTGTTTTAGAGAGAAATTAAATCAAATGCATCTTTTACTCTGGTGCCCTGTTATACTCTAGAATCTAATTTTTTGTATCTACAAAATGTATTGCCTCCTATAAATAGATTAGATTTTTTCTAAAATAACTGGCAGTGTAGCTAACTATCTTCACTAAGTCAGCTTGCTTATAAGATAAGCTAGCCTATCTGCTTGAATAATGAAAAAGTGCTGAAAAAATGTAAGCTGAATGCTAAACCATCAGCCCATATGTGCATCGATTTTAGTATCTGTAAATGTAAAAATCTGAAAGTGGGTTTTTCATAAAAACTTACAGGTTACTTATCTCAAGTAAGATAACACGCTAAAAATGTCAGTCTAAAAAATTCTGACAAAATTAAAAATAAACGGTAGTGTTTCATTTGAGACTTTTCAAAAATTAATCCACTAGATGCCCAAGTACATAGTGTACAGTGCAAGTACATGGTGTATAGCCTAGTACATGATTTGAAACACAACTAGAGACTATGCATTTGGGTCTGATTGTTCTTTGATGCTTTCAGCACACATCTGCTTGGCTTTTCACTAGAGACAAAGCGAGAGTCTGCATGACATTTGCTTTAATACAGCAGAAAACGTGGGGGGTAGACAGGGGGCCGAGGACCCCCGCTGCTCAGGGGCCGGACGGGAAGCAGAGCGGGTGATGAGATTACCGTCTGCAATGAGGTGCTCCGGAACGTGGAGTATGACTCTGACGTTGAGGCTACAGGAGAGGTGAGACGCGCAGACCAGGCCGATCACACAGCTCACGACGCTGATCAAAGTCAGGGTGGTCTTGTTGATAGGGCTCCGTGGGGAACCTGGGGGAAAGAGACAAAAAGAAAGAGAAAGCAATAAAAGAGCGATGCAACAAGACTGGAAAGTTCACATTTTTATGTGTACCTTGGGAAGGCACAAGGGAGGCAGTTAAAAAACAGCCCACATCAGGGTTGGTGGTCCATGAAAGGAGCACTGGATCAAACCAGCCAGCCAAACTCTGGGAGCTGCGGCAGCTCTGGCACGAATAGAGCAGTGGAGAGATAATGCTTTCCCTTTTGAAGCCTGCTGCTTTTATGCTAAATACCGCAAATGGCAAAATATGAAAAAGAGTTGTTTTGACAACGTTTTTGTAACACAGCCAAACTGGTTTGGTGTAGTGCTGCCCTGTACATCTTTTACATGTAAAATAAAGGCACAAGAAACTGCAAATGGTGTATGAGTATTATAACAACACACAAGATGTTATAAACACAGCCATTCATAATGTATGAGGACACAATACTCATGATCAGATATTAACCGATATAGTAGCACATTAACACAAATAACATTTAAAACTGTTAAAGGAGAAGTCCACTTCTAGAACAAAAATTTACAGATAATGTACTCACCCCCTTGTCATCCAAGATGTTCATGTCTTTCTTTCTTCACTCGTAAAGAATTTTTTTTTAAGGAAAAGATTTCAGGATTAGTCTCCATATAATGGACTGATATGGTTCCCCGAGTTTGAACTTCCAAAATGCAGTTTAAATGCGGCTTCAAACGATCCCAGCCGAGGATGAAGGGTCTTATCTAGCAAACCGACTGGTTATTTTTAAAAAAAAATACAATTTAAATACTTTTTAATCTCAAATGCTCATCTTGTCTTGCTCTGCCTGAACTCTGTGTATTCTGGTTCAAGACAGTTAGGGTATGTCGAAAAAATCCAAACGTATTTTCTCCCTCAACTTTCAAAAATAATTTCAAAATCATCCTACACTCTTAAAAATAAAGGTGCTTTACGATGCCATAGAAGCACCTTTTTTGTCTGAATGGTTCCATAAAAATTCTTAAACATCTGAAGAACCTTTCTGTTTTACGAAAGGTTCTTTGTGGCGAAAGAAGGTTCTTCAGATTACAAAAAGGCAAAAAAGAGATGGTTCTTTAAAGAACTTTTGACTGAATGGTTCTTTGTGGAACTAAAAATGGTTCTTCTATGGCATCGCTTGAAGAACCTTTTGAAGCACCTTTATTTTTAAGAGTGTACATTGCTGCAGAAGTACCGACCCAGTCTTTGCAAATTGAACATGCAAAGAAGATCAAACACCCTTAACAAAAAAGGTAAAACAGCGATATAGGACTATTTTGAAATTAAGGGAGAACATAAGATGGAAGTTTTTCGACATACCCTAACTGT
This sequence comes from Labeo catla, assembly GCA_012976165.1. Taxonomy (NCBI): domain Eukaryota; kingdom Metazoa; phylum Chordata; class Actinopteri; order Cypriniformes; family Cyprinidae; genus Labeo; species Labeo catla. The sequence goes on from VONZ01000078.1 coordinate 55,362, forward strand.
CATGAACCGGAAAAAAACAGAGTTCAGGCAGAGTGAGACAAGACAAATGTTTGACATTAAAAAGCATATCAATTGTATTATTTTTATGAAAATAATCGATCGTTTTGCTAGATAAGACCCTTCTTCCTCAGCTGGGATTGTTTAAAACCAAATTTGGGATCGTTTGAAGCTGCATTTAAACTGCATTTTGTAAAGTTCAAACTCGGGGCACCATAGAAGTCCACTATATGGAGAAAAATCTTGAAATGTTTTCCTCAAAAAACATAATGTTTTTACGTTTGAAGAAAAGAAAGACATCTTGGATGACAAGGGGGTGAGTACATTATCTGTAAATTGTTGTTCTGGAAGTGGACTTCTCCTTTAATAACATCTCAGAATAACATGGACAGTAGCATGCAGCAATTGACCCTTCGCAACAATCCGTCAAGCCATGGCGCTTTCACGCCCCACATCATGTTCCCCCACAAAATATATCACGGAGCAAAGAAGACACTGATGACGTGCTGACAGATAAGACAGAACAGGTTATTTTTGGTAAGAATCAGTCTCAGCTTTCAAACTTTTTCACTCTTTACTAAATTCAAACAATAAAAAACGTTTTGTGGCTCTTTAATGTGTCGTGACAGATCACTGTAGCTCCTCAGTTCAAGTAGGATGCGAACCGATCATCTGTTCTTCTTTACACAAAATAAACATGAATAAACATCAGAAGGTTTCTTGTCTCAACCACGGAAAGACATCAACACACACCATTTTTCAAGTTCAAATCCAACGAGGTTAATCTACTCTCCTCTCTTGTTTGTTTGTCTGACAAAAATGGCAGATTCACTGTTATGATTGGTCAGATCACCTGTCAATCAAACTCTCGGCAAAGGGTCAATTGGAAACAGCAAAGAAATACATATGAAAGGAAATCAGATGATACAGATATGATGACAAAAGTCAATATACAAATGACAACAACATATTTACACTGATTATACACAACATATGAAAAATGAGTCACAGAGGAGTCACAAATGGTATCTGTGTAGACGTTCAGCATTGCAGTAATGCTGCACCATGACAACTACAAAAGGAGGAACCCCCTTTTTGCAAAATTAAAGCATGGGTGCTTAAGACATCACCATCTTAAGTGTGGATGTTATCAGAGAGATCTTACATTAAAAAAAAGTTGACTTTTGAAGGAATGAAAAACATGATCAAAAGAAAACGGAAAGCATTAATTCAAACACCTGCACGCATTTGCCAGAAATATATTATTAAATGCTTAGAAAAGACAGATCTTGAAATCTAAAAACTGTTTTACGCTACTTATGTTTTTTAACATTCATCAGTTGTGTATTGATTTATGCTATGGGAACTGGTGTTTTCACATTTTGTCAGTTTGACATAGGAAAAAACATACAGGACTTGGTCTTCTGCTGAGGACCACATTTTTAAGGACTAATCAGAGCAAAACTATTTTAAAATAATTCATTTTAGATAAGAATATAATCTGGCTTTTTGTCCCCTGGCCTTGTTCCTTTCTGTAAGTATAGTATTAGGAGATAGCTCAAATTTTTCAACTATGAAGCAATAAATGCTAGCATTTCGTTTTTAAGAAGAGGTTAGAACATAAGTATGTGTATGTATATGTCAATGTAATATTAATAATATAATACTTTTATTTTAAATTATTACTTATGTTATATTATAATAATATACAGAGGGATTTATAATAATTTTATAATAAATTATAAATATTTTTATAATGAAAATAATTGCCACAGCAATTGCAGATTACTACACTGCCATTCAAGAGTTTGGGATAATATTTCAAGAGTAATATTTTTAATGTTTTTAAAAGTTCAATTTATTTGATAAAAAAAAAAAAATCAATGTTAGGAAATAGTAAAAAAAAAATAATGTTATGAAATATTATTGCAATTTAAAATCTATTTTAATATACTTTAAAATATAATTTATTTCTGTGATGGTAAGCTGAATTTTCATCACCCAATTCTCCAGTCTTTAGAGTCACATGATCCTTCAGAAATCATTCTGATATGCTGATTTATTATCAACGTTGGAAACAGCTGTGCTGCTTAATATTTATTAAGAATACTTGAATAATATTTATTATTATTTATTAATATTTTTTTTTAAACCTGTGATTCTTTTTTGAGGATTCTTTGATGAATAAAAAGTTAAAAAGAACAGCATTTATTCAAAATAGAAATCTTTTATAACAATATAAGTCTTTACTATCACTTTTTATCAATTTAACACATCCTTTCTGAATAAAAGTAGTAATTTCTTTCAAAGAAAAAAAAATACTGACCCCAAATTTTGAACAGTAGTGTATATTGTTACAAAAGATTTCTATTTTAAATAAATTCTGTTCTTTTAACCTTTTTATTCATCAAAGAATCCTAAAAATATCACAGATTCCAAAAAATAAAATTAAATAAAATTAAATAAAATTAAAAAATATTAAGCAGCACAACTGTTTCTAACATTGATAATAAATCAGCATATTTGAATGATTTCTGAAGGATCATGTGACACTGAAGAGTGGTGTAATGATTCTGAAAATTCCGCTTTGCATCAAAGGAAGACATTTTATTTTAAAGTATATTAAAATAGAAAACCACAATTTTAAATTGCAATTTTTTTTCTGTATTTTTAATCAAATAAACGCAGTTCTTTAAAAAACATGAAAACTCATACTGATGCCAAACTTTTGAACAACTTCACTCAACTTCACTCGACAGTTCATACTAGCGCCTGTTTTTTTTTTTATGTAAACGTACGGAAACATGTCCATCAAAATCAACACGCTGCTCTCACCCAATCACTAGTTCCCACAGCGATCTAGGCAAAAAAATGCAGCACGAGCCATGTCTATTATTAACTTAAGTCCAATTAAAGGTGTTGTTGCTACAGCTGACTAGTAGTGTTTTTGACAAGTACAGGGTCTAAGCATTTGGTAATTAGAGGGAGAAAGTATTAAAGCAAAGTGATGGTCTGTTAGTTGCCTTTCAAGTGGCAGCTCCTCAAGAGTTTAGGGAGCTTTGCATTCAGTCTGGTCTCTTTAGAACACAATGCAACGCTCCTCGGGGGACAATACAAGAGTTTCAGACAGACTCTAGCCATTAGCGTCTGACAGTACTGTCCAATCGGTTTGTCACATGCTCTCTTAGCGCTTAACATACACGCATTTACCATGCTTAATGTGGAATGGTGGTATACAGACGGAGCTGGTAAGCTTAAGGCGCTTAAATACTTGTAAGCTTGCATTTAGTCGTCATTCATTTCAAGAAGGTCCATGGAGGCCACAAAGAGGCTCTGAAGAATTCTTTTAGCAAAACTCAAAAATTGCTCAGGGACTCTCAGTCCAATTTAGAGGACAGTTAAAAAACAAAACAAAAGAAGTTAAGCTTTTATGCTTTCCTGTAAAATGTCAAATCAATGGCGAATCTCACACGTAACGACATGCCTCGGTCGGTGAGGTAGTTGTAAGGCAATCCGCTTCACAACTAACGCTTTGCTCAGTTTCTGAACAAAGTGTGACACGAACACCAAATGGCCACAGTCAGGTGGTGCAGGTTGAAATCATGCGATGGTGTGGAAGTCCTCCTTACCCCCGGAGCCCCACGCGGTGTTGACGTTACCGTTTCTCATACCTCGACTGCGACGGCGGCTGCGGTTTGGGTCGGTGTAGAAGGTCAGCTGCGGCTCACTGTCCGCCTCCGTCCCAGAGTCTCCGTCCGGGTTCAGAAAAGTTGAACCCGCTGTAGAATTCACACAAAAACCATCCATCAAGTATTTCATCACAACCAGATCCAACAAAGTAGGCCCACTGAGTTTCGAGACAAAACTTCAAGTAATTCCACATGTAAAATAACCTTGAACAATTTCGACAAAAATGACGCTGGTCTCAATAGCAAAAACCGTCAACATTAATTATTGCCTGACTATCCAATTAAAGATTAGATTATTTCAAAGTCAGTTTAGAAAGAAAATAATGATTTTACCTAAGACATACAAGAACATTTCCAAACACAATGCCATTCTGAGGTTTTGAAATTAAACTAATGTGACAGCATGACAATAGAATGATTTTTGTCTAATTGCCAATTCCTTTGTTTACTTTTCTAGCATTATTGATTAATACAGCAAGTAATTATAAAGAGCTACAAATCACAAACAACAGATTCATTAGAAATATCAAACTGGAAAGTCATTTGATTCTGTTAATGAGGAAAAATCTGACAGATAACGCAGCAAAACAAGAGCAAAAATGTTTGTTATTTAACTTACAATTTCTAAGGCACTTTATACACTACTGTTCAAAATGTTACATTTGGGGCCAGTTTGTTTGTCTGTTTATTTATCATGTTTAAAAATACACTTTAAAAAATCCTTGCTAAAAATAATAAAAATAATAAAATAAAATAAAATAATAAAATGTAAAAATCCCAACATTTTGAACAGTACTGTATGTAAAGAAACCGTGTTAGATATCAATATCTGTTTATATACAAAAATGTCAATGAAATGATGCAGTGAATGACATACAATGATAAATCAAAATACAACAGGAGACAACATTTACATAATATTATAAAACTATAGTGTTTTGCACAAATGTGACAGCATGAGAATGGGAGAATATTTTAAACATTTTTAAATACACTTTAAAAATTCTTTCTAAAAAATACTAAAATAAAATAAAATAAAATCCCCAACTTTTAAACATTAGTGCATGTAAAAAAATCATTTTACATTTCAATCTATATCTGTTTATATTAAAAAAAAAAAAAAAATCTTCAAAAGGCACTTAATACACAACTGTTCAATGTAACATTTGGGGCCAGTATTTATTGTTTTTTTTTAATATATTTTTTAAATTTATTTATTTATTTTCACATTTGCTCACCTAGATTTTTTACAGTTAAGAAATCCTTGCTAAATAAAAGTATTATTATTTAAATATATACATTTATTTTATTTTATTTTATAAAATTAAATTAAATTAAATGTAAAAAATCCCACAATTTTGAACAGTAGTGTATGTAAAGAAATTGTGTTAGATATCAATATCTGTTTATATACAAAAACGTGAATGAAATGATGCAATGAATGATATACAATGATAAATCAAAATACAACAGGAGACAATATTTACATAATATTATAAAACATTATAGTGTTTTGCACAAATATGACAGCATGAGAATAGGATGATTTTTTTAAATACACTTTAAAAATCCTTTTTAAAAAATACTAAAATAAAATAAAATCCCAAACTTTTAAACAGTAGTGCATGTAAGGAAATCATTTTACATATCAATCTATATCTGTTTATTTATTTATTTTCACATTTGCTCACCTAGATTTTTTACAGTTAAGAAATCCTTGCTAAATAAAAGTATTATTATTTAAATATATAATATTTAAATAAAATAAAATAAAATCTGACCCCAGATTTTTAAACAGTAATGCATGTAAAGAAATTAACCTAATAGTAAAGTGTTACCAACATTTGTTTATACACAAAAATGAATGAATGAAATGATGCAATGAATGACATTCAATGATAAATCAAAATACAACAGAAGACAATATTTACACACTGTAATATTATAAAACATCATAGTGTTTTGACACAAAGCGCTTATATTATAATAAGGTCACAAAGCATTCAAATAAATGATGTATTAACCACATTAGAAACTGTATAATTGCAAACATACATCACACACAGCACACGCCAATGTGACACACAAAGAATAAGCCGAAACCCATAAAGTAATTGTCGTTCTATGAGATGCACCGCTCCTCTCAGAAGAGTATTGGGTAAATATAAGTAATGAACAGGAGGTAAGGAGTGCGACTGAGATAAGAGATGCACGCCTCCATGGGCTCTTTTTTTTGCCGTGCACAAAAGACACAATTTACCCGTCAGAGCTAGACAAACGCTTTCATTATGCAGCGCGTGAGGAAGAGATGCATGAGCGCACTGACCCGTGGATTAGACCGACTCGCGATGATGAGAAATAATGTTTGAGTTGCTCCGTATCCACACAACAGTGTGGCTATCCATTAAAAACATCTTCTGTGGTGCAAAGGAGAATCAAACAATTATCATTTATAGATGAGCCATCTGTACGGAATGAACCAAACGCGCTTATTTTTACAATATCGTTTCATGCCGCCATAAAACAACACATGAAATATTCAAAACTACGATGCAAACAAGACACAGGCGGGTCACGAGAACAGCAGGGGTTGTTTGGCCCTACAGTGAAATCGAAAGTCTTAAAAGAGCACAGCTCTGAAAGTAAGCACATCACTGCATTACAGTGGTATTGAATGACAAATAAAATGATTCATAAATGAGTGTAAAGATGGATGAAAAAGTACAAAAACAATGTGAAAAGCCAGCTGTCCTCAATATGTCTTCTAAAAACATCTAGGCTGTCAAAATGATTTTACAGTAAACATTTTGGAAAGAATTCACTAAGAATTACTAATTAAAGTGTTTATTTGTATGCGCTCTCTGAATTGTTTCTGCAACCCTATTTAGGAAAGGAATGATGCAAATAGGGTAATATAATGCTTATATAATCAAAATATTTTATGGACAACTGTTGCCAACAAAAACATAGAAAATACAATAGAAAACATTCCCCTAAAAATAAAAATGTTTACAGCTAATCATTTCCGGTTAATGTTTTTAAAAGAAGTCTCTTATGCTCAGCAAGGCTGCATTTATCAATAAAATACTGTAAAAACAGCAATAGTTATAAGAGTATAAAATAAGTGTTTTCTGTTCAGCAGCCATTACTCCAAAACCATCCAGAAAAGTTTCTAATACACTACCAGTCAAAAGTTTTTGAACAGTAAGATTTTTTGTTTTTAAAGTGTCTTCCGCTCACCAAGCCTGCAATTATTTGATCCAAAGTACAGCAAAAGCTGTAAAATCTTAAAATATTTTTACTATTTAAAATATCTGTCTTTTATTTGAATATATTTTAAAATGTAATTTATTCCTGTGATCAAAACTAAATTTTCAGCACAATTAATCCAGTCTTCAGTGTCACATGATCCTTCAGAAATCTTCAGAATCTTCAGAGTTTTTTATAATAATAATTATTATTATTATTTTTATTTATTTTTTACAGGATTCTTTGATGAATAGAAAGATCCAAAGATCAGCATTTATCTGAAATAAAAAAAAGTTTGTGTAACATTATACACTATACCATTCAAAAGCTTGGAGTCAGTTATTTTATTTTATTTTATTTTATTTTATTTTATTTTATTTTATTTTATTTTATTTTATTTTATTTTATTTTATTATTTTTTTTTTTTTGTGGGAAAGAAATTATAGAAGTTAATACTTTAATTAGCAAGGATGCTTTAAATTGATCAAAAGCGAGTATATTTCAGATAAATGCTGTTCTTCTGAACTTTGTTTTCGTCAAAGAAACCAGAAAAAAATCCTACTCAGCTGTTTTCAACATAATAAGAAGAAGAAGAAGAAATTTTTTTTTGAGCAGCATATCAGAATATTAGATTTCTGAAGGATCGTGTGACTGGAGTAATGATGCTAAAAATTCAGCTTTGAAATTACAGGAATAAATTACATTTTAAAATATATTTAAATAGAAAACAGTTATTTTAAATAGTAACAATATTTCAAAATTGTACTGTTTTTGCTGTACTTCAGATCAAACAAATGCAGGCTTGGTGAACAGAAGAGACTTAATAATGTTAAAAAAAACTGTTGTGGTAATATTTTACTTAATATTTTTCCTGAAATGGTAATACCTTTTTTTTCAAAATTCTTTGATTAATAGGAAGTTCAAAATTTATTTGAAATAGAAAGCTTTTGTAACATTATAAATCTCCTTACTGTCACTTTTGACTACTTTCTTTCTTTTCTTTCTTTCTTTCTTTCTTTCTTTCTTTCTTTCTTTCTTTTTTAAATCTTACTTACCCCAAACTTTTAAATACTAGAGTTTCATTGTTTCCCTAGAAATGTAAGGCAGCAGTACTGTTTTGAATCTTCATTATTCCAAAATTTGACCGCCAGTGTACATACCAAGCACAGTGTACAGCGCTTGGTTAAACTGAATGCTGGATGACTACACTGTAGGCTTTTGTGTTTAAATACCATGCAACAGTTTAGCAAATTCGACCCTTTTGTTTCTAAATGCCTTAAGAGCACACCAGTAAAAACGTCTCAACTTGATTATATAATGAAAATCTAACTAGAAAGCTGATGAAACACCTGGCATTTAAGACTTCAAACGCTAACAACCATTTCCAAATGACACACGCCGGCACGCCGATGCCTCCTTTTGTCTTCGTAACAAATGAGAACAAAAGAAGCACCTTCAAAGGAATTAGCCATAAACCTCACAGAGCAGGTGAGGACTGTGCGCTAGCCTCCACAATTAGGCAGGGGCCAAAGGTGCAAAGCTCCGTGGAGGGGAATAAAAGATGAGCTCGTTTAAATATTCAACACCGAGCGCCAACAGCTCCTCGGCATGCAGTGCAGGTGCACACGCCTCCTACAACAAAAAAGTTATTTTGTACCGCCATTCACGGTGGTAGAACTCAATCATTTGCAAGGTCTTTGAATCACAGTGTCACCGGAATGATCTCAGAACGAGGAAAGGTGAAACACAAACACCTACGCCTACACCGCTGACCTAGAGATAGCAGAAAAACGACAAATGCCGAGAGCAACAGTTTTAATTTGTCTAATGAAAAATGAGGGGTATAAATAGATGAGGTGAGAGAGGCAGGTGTGACTGAGGGAAAAAAAAAAAAAGGAAGAACTTGAGAGGATCTGTGCGCTCACACACGTTCTCCTCCGGCGACGTGAACGGGTGTCTAAACATAGCCTTTAGCAGCTTTCGCGTTCCCGGATTGCTCTGAGAGCTCGCTCATGAACAGCGATACAAGGTTCATTAGAGAAAAGACAGACAAGAGGAACCTTTACAAAGGGAACAGTTATTTTGTCATAAATCATGCACAAAATAAAAAATAAAACGGGGCAAAGTTATGAAAATCTGGAGTTGCTATTTTGGAGTGATCAGAAAGAGCTTTAAAGGCCAGTAAACCAAAGACAGGCTCAAAACCTCAGAGACAAACTCATGCTGGTGCAATTAATGGATTGGCAATACACAATCCGCCTACATATATAAAGATTAAAACCGTTGAGATGTTTAGAAGTTTATTTCTTCGTAATAATCAGCACGCCCACAACTCTATGGCATTGTTAACAGCAGCTCCCAGTAAACAATAACTATACACAGGCAGTTTTTTTTTTTTTCAATGTGTGTGTGTTACACTGACTGATATGCCATTCTTGGTTTCTGAAATTAATTAATACTTTCATTCAGCAGGGATGAATTAAATTGATTAAAAATGACAGTCAAGACATGTTACAAAATCTTCCTATCTCAAATAAATGCTGTTCTTTTCAATTTTGTATTGATCAAAGAATCCTAAAAAAAACATGCATTAGACTTTCCACAAAACATATCATATACATAATACAAACATATAGAAGAATTTACAGTTAGAATAATTTCTGGAGAAATGGCTTTGGCATCACAAGACAAAATTACATTTTAAAATACACATGGTTTCTACAGATATGAACAAGTGAAAGACTTTTTAAGACCTTTTTAATACCACCTTATACGAAATTCAAGATCTAAACCTGTGGGAAATCAAAAAAGTTAAAGGAAATGTCCACTTCTAAAACAAAGATTCACATATAATGTACTCACCCCCTTGTCATCCAAGATGTTCATGTCTTTCTTTCTTCAGCCATAAAGAAATTCTGTTTTTTGAGGGAAACATTTTAGCATTTTTCCCCATATAATGAACTGATATGGTGCCCCGAGTTTGAACTTCCAAAATGCAGTTTAAATACGGCTTCAAACGATCTTAAATGCAGTTGTGAACAATCCCAGCCGAGGAAGCAGGGTCTTATCTAGCGAAACGATGGGTTATTTTCATTAAAAAAATACAATTCAAATACTTTTTAATCTCTAACCCTCGTCTTGACTTGCTCTGTGTATTATGGTTCAAGACAGTTAGGGTATGTCGAAAAACTCCACTCTGATTTTCTCCCTCAACTTCAAAAATCATTGCAAAATCATCCTACATCGCTGCAGGAGTACCGACACAGTCTTTGCAAAGTGAACATGCAAAAAAGATCAAACATCCTTAATAAAAAAGGTAAAACAGCGATATAAGACGTTGAGGGAAGTTGAGGGAGAATATGAGATTGGGCATTTTCAACATACCCTAACTGTCATGAACCGGAAAAAAAAATTGTTCAGGCAGAGCGAGACAAGACAAGTGTTTGACATTAAAAAGTATATAAACTGTATTATTTTTATGAAAATAACTGGTCGTTTCACTAGATAAGACCCTTCTTCCTCGGCTGGGATCATACAACCGCATTTAAACTGCATTTTGGAAGTTCAAACTCGGGGCACCATATCAGTCCATTATATGGAGAAAAATCCTGAAATGTTTCCCTCAAAAAACAGAATTTCTTTACGACTGAAGAAAGAAAGACATGAACATCTTGGATGACTACATTATCTGTCAATTTTTGTTCTGGAAGTGAACTTCTCCTTTAATCAAAATTGTCCTAAGACGAGAATGGGTATTGTTTTGATTTTAGGACAACTTTGGTGAAATGTTTTGATCCAGTTCAAATGTTGACTACTGTATATGTAATATTTAATGTGTTTAAATGTAAAAAGAAAACTACATTTCATCGCTGTCATAAATGATATTTATTACTACGATATACAGTGAACTTTTACTGTCAGGACACAACATTCACCACAAAATATCCCCACAAAAGTACCACATCACTAAGATTTTTGTTGGTGTAAACTTATTCTGAAGCAATATTTTCATCAGTGTTCTATCAGCTTTTACATACTTAAATCTGCATATTTTAATTTACATTTTTTACATTTTTTTTAAAACTTTTTAAATGTATGCATCACCTTTAATATCAAATTATTACAATTTAACAATAAATTCTATAGGGCTGTTAACAGTCAGATTTAATAATTTACAATGCAAAATTACAACTGCAATAAATAACGTTATGGGATTAATGTTTTAAATACATTTATGAATATACAAATAAGAAATATTTGGGGGGAATGCATACTTTTAAACATACTAAACTTCCAGTAGGTGGCAGTGAGTCACTTAATTAATGAGTCATTGAGTTATTCATTCAACTGATTCATTCAAAACGCTGAATCATTCAGTAACAAAACACCATGGAGTGTTGTTTGGAGAATGTGCTATACTTCTCCTGTGATCCTTGTTTGGAACTATTTTCATTGGTGAAACAGAACAAAACAGTAAATATTGTGTTTAAAATGTAAGAAACTTAACTACTTGACTAACTACTTGTTAACTAAACTAAAATCAATGTAACATCTGGGGATCTTCGGTATGTCCAATGATTGTAAACAGTCATTAGGTCCGTCAGTCTTTAGATATTTTAGGAGTAATGTGACCAAAAAATATTTAAGACATCGAATCTGAATTTAAGACATTTTAAGACTTTTTAAGGACCCGCTGACACCCTGATATATCTAAACAGATAATTTAATTATTTTACATTATAAGAATGTTTTACAATATTACAAATGTTTTTACAGTGTTCTTCAACAAAGAAATGCAGGCTGGGTGAGCATAAGACCATATGTATGGCACAGCCATGATTCATTTATTCTCTGGGTGGTGAAAGTCTGATATACTGAGGGAAAAGTCAGTAGCATTTAAGCAGTAGCAATTGATTCATGTGATTTTCAGCATGGCAACCTATAAGACTAACAGCTAGCTAATAGATATGATTGAAGTGCTCATGTGAGTGTACATTTTCTATTATTATTTTTTTCTATTAATTTCTGTAAAGCTTCTTAATGAGGCAAGAATTCCTGAGTGCACCTTTATGTTTTTACATTCACATGCAGTGAATGCACAATCCGAGTGCATTGGGTATTAAAAAGCTGGTCTGAAGGTCAGAGAGAGGCCGTACGTCTGCTGGACTGAGGTAATGAAGCATTAAAGCATGAGCAGAGAGTCAAATATTTGCCCAGCTAGGAAATCAAAATCTTACTCAAGGAAAACACTTGACTGAACATCAGCTGTTTGTGCCCAGAGTAAATGTAAGAGGAAGGAATTTGTCATTTATAGTAGATATCTACAGACGTGTTTCCCTAAAAACCACCACTCAAAAGCATATCACAAAGGCTTACGAATACTTCAAATCGAAGTTTTTGTTTGTCTGATCAGCCAAGAATAAAGCTAGAGGAAGAAAAGTTCGAACCAAGAATGGGATGGCAAAGAGAGTGGACAAATATTTGTGCGTGGTTATGATTACAGAAATAGACAGTGGTTGGAATGAGATCTGTTTGGATGGAAGGGCATATTCAGTACGGGTGTAACGGCTCATGTTTCTCACAGTTCGATCTGTATTGCGGTTCTGTGGTCATGGTTTCTGTACTGTTCAATTAATGCAAATTAAAAAGACATATTTTTACCAGCGGCATATTTTATTTGTGATCAAATTTTCAAAAGATATGGGCAACTGTGCAACCCATCAATTATGGCTGATATGTAACAGCTTATTTAGTTATTCATATAAAATTAATTTTATTTTATTTTAAATACATGATTGATGTCTAAAACATACGCTATCATTCACAGGGTTTGGGGGCAGTATTTTTTATTTTTTTTTAATGTATACTTTTATTCAGCAAGGATGCATTACAAACGTTTAAGTAGAGATACTTCTAATGTTACAAAAAATATCTATTTCAAATAAATGTTCTTTTAAGCTTTCTATTCATCAAACAATCTTGAAAAAATATCACAGTTTACACAAAAATATAAGCAGCATACAGTTAAGGTCAAAAGTTTACACCCTCCTTTCAGAATCATTAAAAATGTTAATTATTTTACCAAAATAAGAGGGATCATAAAAAATGCATGTTATTGTTTATTTAGTACCAACCTGAATAAGAAGTTCACATATAGTCCACAAGAGAAAATAATAGTTGAATTTATAAAAAATGACCCGGTTCAAAAGTTTACATCCCCTTGATTCTTAATACTGTCAGTAACATGCACAATAACGTGCATTAATATTTTTAATGATTCTGAAAGGGGGATGTAAAGTTTTGACCTCAACTGTAATTGTTTTAACATACTTCTACCAAAATAATAATTTTGTATTATTAAGTTTTTATTTTATTATTACATAATTTAAAATTGTAGGAATACAAATTGTAGGAATATGTTTTTAGTTTTTTATTATTGTATTTTTACTACAATTGTACTAATGTAGCCTTGCTGAGCATATCAGTATGGAGTCCCGTTTCCGCCACTGAATAAAAAGACCTTTTTTATCTCACAATTCTGACTTTTTTTCTCAGAATTGGGAAATACAAACGTACAATTCTGACTTTTTTTCTCAGAAATGCATGATAATAAACTCGCAATTGCGAGTTATAAAGTCAGAATTGTGAGATATAAATTTGCACTTCTGACATTTTTTCATCAGAATTGCATATAAACTAATAACAGCGAGCTAGAATAGCGGGATATAAACTCACAATTGCGATAAATAAAGTCAAAATTCTGAGATAAAAACTCGCAACTTTGACTTTTTTTTTCTCACAAATGCAAGTTTGTATCTTGCAATTTTGACTTTTTTTCTCAAATTTGCGAGTTTATATCTTGCAATTCTGACTTTTTTTCTCTGAATTCTGAGATAAAAACTCACAATTGTGAGTTATAAAGTCCAATTCTGAGGATTAAAAAAAACTGATGTTCTCAGAATTGCACAGTTTTATCTCACAATTCTGACTTAACTCGCAATAAAGAAAAAATGTCACAATTGCAAGATACAAACTGACAAAACAGTCATAACTGGGAGTTTGTATCACGCAATTCAGAGATACAAAAAAGTCAGAATTGTGAGTTGTAAATTTGCAACTGCAGAGAAAAAATGTCAGAATTGTGAGATAAAAAGTCGCAATTACCTTTTTTCATTATTTACATACCCCAGACTTTTAAATGGTAGTGTAATTGCATTAAAGATGGCTACATTTAAAGTGACTTGAAAAGTACACAGGCTAAGCCAGCAGGCTAATCAGCTAGCATTATGCTAAGTTAGTACGCTAAACTTTAAATCTTGAAGAACATGAAAAACAGTACAAAATGCATACTGAACCACGGACGCCGTTTCACCCCTGATATCCAGACTCACCGTGTGTTTTGCTGGACAGCCGCTTGCGCTGACTGGTGGAGGTGTTGTGTGGGAGGAGCGTGTTCTGCTGGTGGTTGCTGTCGATGGGACTGGTAGCTATGATGTTATCCTTGTACTTGCTCATTAGGGACAGTTTCGTACTATCGTTCCCTGATGGAAAAAGGTTACAATTAGGGATGAAGAGAGGCAGACAGATGAGCGGCAAATAACAGTCCACCAAGGGCATGTGGAGACACTTTATGTAAACGCTTGTCATTCAGAAGGACAAGACTAAGTGGTCTATGTGAAGTATTTTCATGGTTATGTTACAATAAAGCAACTGAGAGCCTTCACAGGCTACCGATTCGGGATATGACATTCCGTCATTCACCATTACGCAATATCGCCGTCCCCCGTAGTTAGTCTGCCCCTTCATAATGAGTAAATTGCACAACAAAGACAACTGGCACTGCAGGGTTTTTATTGTATTAGGCAAATTACTGTGACAGCATGAAATCGCTCCTCTCCTGCAAAGCTTTTTAGGGGTATTTATAATGGGCTACTCTTCAAGGCAAACATCAACATCATTTCACATCTGATAAGAGCCGGCCATTCCAAATTCTGTGTGTCCAATAGACACGGCCAATCTGGCACACACTCATGTGACTCGCATCTATTCTTGACTGTGGCGGTGCTTAAATGGGTACCATGGGTGTCGTGAACCCACGGCCAAATAAGCAGTTTTGCTTAGCAGGAATATATAGTGTTATTACTTTGATATTATTTGGGAAAAATAGCTTTAGCTAGCTAAATAAATAAATATGTCATGTTGATTTCCTCTCTGCAGCTGTTTCGATATAGGCTTTATCCAATTTCTGGAGCTCACACTTAACCCGGGCTTTCTCATTCTCAGCCACATAACGAAAAGGCGAGCTCCGCTGCTGACTCTTAAGCTATCGAGGTGAAATAAATATTTTCAGGGCCAGCAATGTGCGAACGATGTGCTTAGCACATGCAATTTTAAATCTCACAGGTTCCTGGATGTAAAAATAGATTTGGTATCACGTCGTACATATGCATATAAATCAAAATGTATTTAGGTTGTATATAGGTTACATAAAAAAAAATATATCAATTTCCAAATTGATCATGCACATTCACTTATGCATTCAAGGCCTGGTTGCCAGGTTGTTAATGTATCTCTGAAATCAAAACACTAAATTGGGAGTGTGAGTTAATTTCGTGAATGATTAAAGCACGCTATTAAAATCATTAAGGTTATTGTCTGAGGTTTTATTGACCATTTTATGGCCCAAATATTGTTGGGCATGTTAAAAGGTAGTTTGCTTAAAAATTAAAATCGTATTATTTACTCCCTCTCATGTCATTCCAAAGTTGAATGACTTTCTTACTTGCATACAACACAAAAGGAGGCACTTTTGAAGTCTTTGCTGGTTGCAATTTAACATGCAACTACAATAAATGGGCACTGATGCATTCAAGCTTTTAGAAGGATGGTAAAACACCATAAGAATTATTATGAAAGTGATTAATATGACTTGTGTGATATATTCCAAGTCTTCTAAAGCCATTGCTTTCTGTGAGAAAAAGTTTGAAATAATAATTCATAATGTAATTGAAAATCATGACATCCACCCTCGCTTTGGCACGTCCATGAGAAATTTTCAATGAATTGTTTGATCCTGTTCACTAAGCCATGAATGCTTGTGTGAATGATTTTTAAAGCAATGATTTGTTAAAGCATAAACTTTCTAATGTTTTTTTTTTCTTTTCTGAAAGAAAGTTATACTTTTATTCAGTAAGTGACATGTAAAGACAACTAAGTGCTATTATTGCTTTCCATTAATCAAAGAATCCTAAAAAATCTATCATTTTTTTCACTAAAATATTAAGTTGCTCAACTGTTTTCATCATTGATATTAATGTTTCTTGAGCAATCAGTAAAGCAGTCTCGTTGAGCGTCTGAACATTTGAACGTTAGTGTGCGTCATCTGAAGAAACGTTCACTGAAGATTCCATCAAAATTCACTACTTAAAAAATTCATTGAAACTGCACTGAAAAAACATCCAGTGCATGTTCATACATTTGGAACGACATTAGGGTGAGTAAATGAATTTAAATTTTTTTAATGAACAATTCCTTTAACCTAGAGTACATCAAAGATTTTTACATTCATGCAATGCAGTGTTCTGTGTGCTGTGGGCTCACACACCTGGAGTGAGATCCATGCCAGCTTTGTCATTGCACCCTTGAAGTGAGTCAAGCGTACGCGTCACCTGACTGGTGAAGTCCTCGCCGCCGTTCATGCACTCCCGCTGCAGGTGGTGGCGTAGGTCTGTGATGTCATACTCGTACCCGTCCAAGATCGGAGTCTCTCGGATGCTGAGGGTGCCGCTCGAGTTGTGACCCTGTCCGCGAGAATTTCTCAAACTTTCCCGGGCTTGTCCTCCCATCAGCACAGAGGGGATGTAGTGGATCTCATTGGCTGCTTCAGCGCTAGCGCTCTTCTGCGGCTGAGGTACACGGCGACGTTTACACCAACGTCTACGCGTGTACAGGATCAACACCAAACACAGGATGGACAACAGAAGAGCGATCATACCACCCTACAGAGAGAAAATGAAAGGGAGAATGGAAAATGGACGAGGCAAATTTATAAAGAGAATAAAAAGATACTCTACTGCAATTTATGGTACAAGTATGTTCAAATGTTTGAACAGTGTTCAAGAGATTGAAGACTGAAAAACCTGATTTGAAGAAGAACATTGTGCATTTGTCCAGATTACTCTATCCACAATATTAAATACTACTCAAATTATTCCATACAAAATTATACATGAGGTTTTATATTGTGTGTCAATCTCACTCAGGTACAGAGTGCCAAATCCAAGTTAGCATTTTAGCACCATATATCAGTAATAGACCTATTTTTAAAGCTTTGACTTCAAAAAGGCAGCTGCTAACAAGTGGCTAAATGGTACTGCAGAGGTTGTCAGGGTCAATAAACGTCATCAAACTGAGCAGGTAAACTCCTCTACTCACTAGTCTGCTTTTACAGCCTCACTGTGTTCATCAATCAAACATCAAACTCTCGAAAACTACTGTAACTCAGACTTTCAGGGACAATGTTTTGAAAAAAACCTTAATGATTATGACAATGAAATCAAGCCACCATGGTACAGTATAAGGTATTTGAGTAAATGTAATTAGCTACTGCACTTAAGCATCTTTTTGGCTACTTTGTAATTTAACTGAATATAAAATACAATGGCAACATTTAGAGCCAGTTTTACCAAACAGGACAAATTAACGTGAAAGTGCAATTACAAAACAGCACCAATTAATGTGGAAATGTCTGTGGGTGATTTGCTAACAACGCACAAATTGAACACAGACACAGTATCTCATTTGCATATCGACCAATGCAATGTACCAAGTGCAGCGCTTAGTCGCAAATAAAGAATAAGGAAATAAAGAAGCTACAAATACGTTGAAAAGAACTGGAGGCCAAAAAATGGTTGGAAGGGTTGCAAGAAGTTTTGATAGACCTGGTATTGCATGACTCCTAGTTGAGGGTTCCAAGTCGTCTTTTATTTCCTAAAGCAAATTAAAAATAGCATGGGTTGGCAAACGATATGTTAGAATAATGTAGTGTTCTGAATTCATTCCAATTCATGCCTTAATCTCTACTTGACTACATTTTTGAATAAGCATACGTACGTTTTGCACCACTACATCTGTGATGACTAATGCAACCATTTGTTACAATGGCACCTAATTTATTCTGCAGCAGGTTATTTCTGCTACAAAAGAAGTAAGGTTGCCATCTACAGGGAATTGAAGGTACCATATCTTGTGTGTCTTGCCCTTAAAGGCACAATATGTAAGATTTTTTGATAAAATATCCCAAAACCACTAGAACAGTGTTATATGTTTTGCTGACTTGTGGGACATTTGGGACATTTGGGATGACTACATTATCCCAAATGTTTTGAAGAATGTTTAAATACAGAGAATTAAGCAATTTTAACTAGTGTAACGGACCGTGTCATTGCGTCACCTGCATATGACGTCATACACCCTCGATTTTCCGGTTTTATTTTGTAGAAAATATGGAAACCTCAAAGACGCTTTAATATGTTATGCATTATATTAGACAGGTGGCAAATACACACTTTAGCATTAGAACAGAACTTTTAACACACTCAAATGTATTATACGCATGACTGGAAGAAGCGGAAGCAGTCGACTGTGGCATAATAAAAGCTCCGCTGCTTTTGAGCCATGTTTTGCACTCGTTCTCCAATACCAATCGAACCAGTGTCCTCGTTTCATCCTCGTTACAGTGACCTTAATAAGTCTTTTATTATCTTATAATAAGATTTCTGCCCAAGTCCTGACGGATTGCATCGGCTGTGGGGATGAAGACAACAACTCCCATGATTCCACACTTAATCATGCATCATCAAACTACTCCTTTGTTTTTTTGTTTGTTTTGAATATGCTCCCTCTAACAACGAAAACTTGCATATTGTGCCTTTAAGGTCTGAAATTCTCATCTGAAATTTTTGCATGTTAAAAAATAAATAGGACCTCACATTGTGTCAATCATGTTTACACCCTGCCTCCGAAACATTCGTCCATCTTTAAAAAAATTCGAATCAGGTTCAATTTTCTGCATTTTTCGCATCCGTAGAAAGCATTTTGAGAGGTGTTTTGACAATTCAGAGCTACCGTACAAGCAAACGCCAAAATCCAGAATGGCGTCTAACAAGTTAATAAACCTCATCTTGCAGCACAAAGCACTGTAGGACAAATAGCGCAGAATACAAAGAGATGGAACATAAAGACAAATTGTGGAAGATGATTGCAGAACAGCTTGGAAAACAGGATGGTAGATACTGATTTCAAAACAAAGGGTGTACAAAAGATTATACAAAATTGTGCTCAAGTTAGCTAAAATGCGATTGGTAGGTAGTTGAGAATCGTGTTTCATATGAGGACACAGCTGAGAACTCTTTGAAGGATATTGGTTTATTTTTTTATAGGTTTATGTTCAGTACATTTAGTAGGAGTAAAATACTGTTAAAAGAGAACTCCACTTACAAAACAACAATTCACAAATAATTTACTTACCCCCTTGTCATCCAAGATGTTCATGCCTCGTGAAGAAATTATGGTTTTTGAGGAAAGCATTTCAGGATTTTTCTCCATATAATGACTTCATTGGTGCCCCAATTTTGAACTTCCAAAATGTAGTTTAAATGCAGCTTCAATGGGCTCTAAACCCAGCTGAGGAAGAAGGGTCTTATCTAGCGAAACGATCGGTCATTTTTTTTGGAAAATATTTTTTTTTTATACTTTTTAAGCACAAAAGCCTGTGTAGCACAGGCTCTGGGATGCATGTTCACGACACTATGTGCTGTTGAATCATGTCGAAAGGTCATGCGGAACATAGGCGGAACTACAGACCCAGTGTTTTACAAAGCAAAATATAATTAAAATGTTATATGTTACTTCCCTAAAACATCTACCGCTTACACAAACGTTGATCACACTACAAATAAGACAAAACTATAATGCTATAAGAAACAGAAAAGATTAATTCATTGTTTACCTCGGTTTTTAGTCTATGATTAGCTCACCTCACCTCTTATCTGACAAGTTTTTCGAGTTTGAGTCGTTTGTTCATCACGTGACAGCCCCATAAGATGAACGAACGACTCGAAAAACCCAAAGACTCGAAACAGGTGAACTAATTCCAGTACAGAACCTAAGAGGATGTTGCGCATGCGCGACTGAACAAATCACTCCCCAAGACGATTCATTCTTCCCGAGTCACATTAAAGATTCGTTCAAAATGAAAGAATCGTTCAAGAACGACCCATTACTAATTCGTAGCATCGCGGACGCACATTCCAGAGCCTGTGCTACATGAGCTTTTGTGCTTAAAAAGTACACAAATTTTTATTTTTTGAAAAAAATGACTGATCGTTTCACTAGATAAGACCTTCTTCCTCGGCTGGGATCATTTAGAACACCTTTAAAGCCGCATTTAAACTGCATTTTGGAAGTTCAAAATCTTATATACTTTTTAACCTCAAATGCTCGTTTTGTCTCGCCTCTGCAATGCGCATGCATAGTCTGTAATCCGGGTCAGTACAGTTATGGTATGTCGAAAACTCCCATCTCTTTTTCTTCTTCAACGTCAAAATCTTCCTACATCACTGTTTTACCTTTTTTTTTTTGTAAAGGGCGTTTGATCTTTCCATGTTCATTTTGTAAACACCGGGTCGGTACTTCTGCAGCGATGTATAGGACGATTTTGAAGGAGAAGAAAATGAGATGGGAGTTTTTCGACATACCCTAACTGTACGGACCGTATTGAGTTTCACGCAGAGTTCATGCAGACTTAGACAAGACAAGCTTTTGAGGTTAATAAACATAAACATCTTGGATGACAAGGGCAACTAAATTATCTGTAATTTTTTGTTCTGGAAGTGTACTTCTCCTTTAAGTTCACTGTACCATACACAAAAACTCTTCTTACTTATATACATCACTAATGCTGAGCAAAAATATGTGTGTGCTTTTGAAAAACCTGAAACTGCAATAAACTGTTAGTTATTGATTATAAAATCCTCAGCACTTTCAAAGGCATTACATCAGTTTTCTGGTATTGCAGATATGTACATTGAAAATTACAAGGAGAAAAAGGCAGAAAAGAGGTCTAGAAAAAAAGGTTAATTTTTGCATAAACTTCTTGGAGCTATAATATGCCATAATTGCACACAAAATTAAAAAGCATGTAATCATTATAATTTCAAAGAGATACACATTATAGTAAATGATTTGAGTAGCTAACTGAGGAAAAAATGAGGTACTAGTTTTTTTTTGTGCATTTTACAAATATGACCGTGATTTTGACTAATTATATGGGGAGAAAATACATAAGTTCCCTTTTAGCCGCTGCAAGACAGCCTGATTATAATCCACATAAAGACTGCTGAATAAAAACCATACAAAGATTATGGCCACATACAGCACCAGATCCAATAGATAATTAGTTTTGCGTAATTCGATTTCCTTTGGGTCCATCACTTTGAATTAGCCAAACAAGCAAAATGTAACTTCACTGCGGAGAAAATTATGGAAGGCTGCATGTTACAGACGGTTTAAAATTAGACCAGATGGGATATCTCTTTATGAAGGGGAAACTATTAAGGCCAAACGAAACATCGCAGTCTAGCAGCATGAGGAAACCTAATTGAATTAGCCAACGGATACAAGTGATGCTATTACGGCTTTGTCACATTCTTTAACAACTTTAAGCAAATGTCCTGTAAGTCATCAGTTTCCAAAACAGGTAAGCAACCATTTTTTTAATAATAGTAACTTATGTTATTAATAATTGAAATACTGTTAGTTGTTTAAAATTATTTTATTTTACTAAAATGATTAAAATTCAGTAGAACAAGCTGACCACAAGGCACATTTTTGTCAAGATTATTGAAGAAGAACTGTGCATAGGATGATGGCTGTGCATTTCTTCATGATAAATCACCTCCCGCTCGGCTGGTAAAATCGATGCAAATGTGCGTCACAATCTTTTGTTTAAGAATCTCATTGACTTTCATCTCTCTGAAAGTATGAGGATGATAAATAATTGTGATTTCTCAAGACAAAAGTTTTGTTTTTCTTGTTTGTTTCTGCATGAGCGTTCATGTTGTGAGACCGAGCGAGCGGGCCGATATTAATGAGTGGGTCATTGTAGGACAGTTTTCCAGATGGGCCTTTATCTGATCTAGGTGGCGTTTGCAGAATAAATGAGAAAGGCTAGAGGAAATGCCCTTTCCGTTCAAGGGTGCATGTGGGCATAAAACAAGGTATTATCGAGCACTTAAACTCTAAGTGCGTGTGGCGAAGAAGAACCCACAGGGATAAAAGGGATTTACTGAACTGGTCATGAATCCCATGTTTTATTGTCTTATTTATTACACTTCCTCCATTAAGTGCTATTTGGTGCCGATACATATCTGACATCCAGGCATGTGCAAATATGGACAGTACCCAGAACACCAAACAAAAAACCAAAAAGGACAATGCCCTTGCATTATTTTAGTGTTACTGAAATACTGTTTTTTTTGTTTTTTTAATTAGTCTATGTAGATTTTATGTAGTTTTAATTTTTAGTTTAATTTTTATTTTAGAATTTTCCTTATTCCTATTATCTTAGAATTCTGATTCTTCAACTTGACTTTGAAAATCAGAAACATTGCCTTGGCAACTAGATTAAATGTTACATTTTTTTAATGCTTATTTTAGACTTTTTTAAACGGTTTTAGCTTTAGTTAATAATAGCCATGTTGTCAATTTAAAGTGTTAATTTTGACTAATAATAATAATAATAATAATAATAGATAATCAATAAATCATATAATGAATTCAATTCAGTTTTAGTATTTTATTTGTTTTTTTTTTGTTTTGTTTTTTTTTTTGTAGATTTTATTAAGTTTTAGTTTTGAGTTTAGTTTTTTACGTTGTTATATAAATAAGTTATTTTTATAAATAAAGTTTAAGCTTTATTATTATTGTCAAAAATTAAGAATCGAAATAGAATTTATTATGATTTATTAATTATCTATTATTATTATTATAAAGATAAGAATTGAATTTATTATATGATTTATTAATTATCTATTATCTATTATTATTATTCTTTTCAGTTAATGTCAGTTAATGTTTATTTTATTTCAGTAAAGAAAATGTTTTTTTTTGTTGTTGTTGTTGTTGTTGTTTTTTTTTAAATGGTTTTAGTCTTAGTTAACAATAATAGCCCTGTTGTCAATTTAAAGTGTTAATTTAGACAGTAATAAAAACAACAACAACAACAACAATAATAATCGTAATAGATAATTAATAAATCGTATAATAAATTCAATGTAATTTTTTTAATTTTTGACATAATAATAATAATAATAAAGCTTAATCTTGTTTTAATAATAAAATAACTTGTTTATATAATAACATAAACTAGAAACACTAACTAAAAACTAAAATGTAATAAAATCTACATAGCATAATAAAAAACAAACAAAAAAAAACGAATTAAATGACAAAAATACTAAAACTAAATAAATTATTTTATTATCTATATATTATTATTATTAATAATAATAATAATAATAAATCATATAATAAATTCAATTTCAATTTTTTTTACTTGTATGACTTGTATACGCACATACATACATACATATACGTGACAACAAATATATATATTAGATATTAGCTCAAGGTGTCTTTCTTATTCCTATTATTTTACAATTAAAGTTTTAATTTAGACAGTAATAATAATAATAATAATAATAATGTATACACACATATACACACACACCAAATTAAAATGATCGTTATTACATATATATTAGATCTTAGATCAACATATCATCAGCCTCTTTCTTCTGTGCTACACTGCAGTGAAGACCACCATGTGTTTAAGAAGTGCACTCATGGGAGACATTTAAGAGGATGCATATGTATTCCTCAATATTCATAGACTTTTCAACTTAATGTCCACGTAAACTGCATTATAAATGCCCACCTCTCAGCAAAGAGCTTCAGACTGCAGTGTAACCTGAAATAACTATTCCAGGAGCGTCATCCTCGTGGCTACCTAAGAGATTCATCTTTCACCGCTTTTAACATTGCTTGCCCCTCTTTCCAGCATTCTTTGCCATTGGTTACATTCACGTAGCCTAGGGCCCTTGGGAAGGAGCTCAACGCAAAGATATATCACTTTCCTCTTATGGCTGCTAACAGGGCAGAAACTCAAATCTCCAGCAGGTCTGTTTTATAAATGGAGTTGAGGTTTCAGGATGTTTACACCTTTGCATCCTGGTCTTGCTTTGCAGGTGCCTATAGAGATGCATAGCTGAGATGGGACTAGGAAAAAACAAGAGCATGTAATGTCTGAAACAATTTCAGAAAGGTCAGCGTTTTGGGACTCAACAGTGCAGCTGTTGAGTTCAGGAAGCAACTTCCTTTTTCAAAATACCTACTATCATTGCTGTCTAGGTAAATAAATCAGCTTCACACCTACACAAAAAAAGCATATATCAGGATGGAGGAAAGAAGCATGTGCTTCCTCTTACATACCTTCAGCTCAGCGTGTTTGTCAAGTAACTATTTTATTGGCTGTTAGCCAATGCGAAAAGAATTGATTTCTGCTTTATTGCTTCAGCTCTCCTTCGTATCCAATTCCGTTTCCACCTTAATGCCACCCCGCCAGTTTCCTCTGAAACACTGTCTTCTAATATTCCCAGAAGAGTGGGAAATTATACATACATACGTCAGATAGGGGGGGGGAAAAAAGAATAGAACTGTTTACCAAGAGCTACACCAGCACAAGGTGTGATGTGCTGTTTTATGGGCGATGGGGAGAAGGAAACAAAGAAACAAAGAAAGACTTTAATCACATCGTAAATTCTGGATTTATTAGCTCAGACCAACACAAAAAAAAATCGTCTGAGACATTAATCCAAGGGCCAGGTTATTGCTGCAGCAACAAGGGAAAAAAAAACAAAAGTATCAGCATCAATCCAAAAGGTCACTAAATTTGTTTCTGCTGAAAACAAAATATGAAATGACAGACGAGGCTTCTTACAATATTTAAAGCGATGAAATCATACCGTAAGATTGCTTAATGAAATAACGCAGGAAGCTGAGAATCTTTAAGGATGCATTAGTTTAATCAATACTGTAATTACGTTAGCCTCATATATCTTTCAACCACCATTCAGTAGACGACGTCTATGGCTTATCAACACACTGAGAGTGTATGCAAGTTCACACTGAAGGTTGAAGGTCCAAATTGCAGTTTCAGTGCAGCTTCTACAGGCTCTACATGATCCCAACCAAGGTATTAGGGTCTTATCTAATGAAATGATTGGTAATTATCTAAAAAATAATAATAATAATAATAATAATTTGACTTGCGTTTGACTTCCTTTGCACGTCCTCTTTGTAAACACTAGGCCGCACTTCCACTAAATCAAGCGTGACCTTTCCAACATGATTGCATAATGCGTGAGGTCAGGCTGGTGCAAGATGAACATTTGTGGTTAAAAAGTTTATACATTTTTATTGTTTTCAGAAAATTACCAATCGTTCACTAGATAAGCTGGGATTGTTTACAACCGCATTTGGGATCGTCTGAAGCTGCATTTAAACTGCATTTTGGAAGTTCAAACTCGTGGCACCATATCAGTCCATTATATGGAGAAGAATCATGAAATGTTTTTCTCAAAAAAACATAATTTCTTTACTTGGATGACAACAGGGTGAGTGCATTATTTGTAAATTTTTTTTTCTGGAAGTGGACTTCCCCTAAGTCACACTTAAAAATGTATGAATGTACAAAACAACAAAAAAATATTTTCAAAGTTGTATATAAAACAAATATTATTGGAGCACCTTCCATTGAAAACAGTATTTTAAATTTAAATTCTATTTTTTAAAGCAAAGCTTGAGTCTCATCAAGTTAGTGTTTTTAATAGTTAACTTTTAACAAATCATGTTTTCAGGCCATTTTCAATCTTATTTTGACATAAAGTGGTTATATCTAATTGTGTGAGTTGTTTACTTATTTTTTTGAATAGTTTTCCCATTATATTGTTCATTCAGACTGATTTGCGAACACGCATGAACACAAGAGGTGGAATTTATCGCATGAACCAACCACAGACGAACAAAACCAGTCATATCCATTCATATTGCAATGGAGGCACTGCCTCCTCTCATGTGACTTTCCCCAATTCATTCCCAATTCCCCCCCACCAACCTCACCGCACACTTTAGGACAAGAGTGTCTAAACTCAGTTTAGCTCCAACTTGCCTCAACACACCTACTGAGAAGTTTCTAGTATGCCTAGTGAGAGCCTGATTAGCTGGTTCAGGTGCGTCTAATTGGGGTTGGAGTTAAACTGTGCAGGACACTGCCCCTCCAGGACCGAGTTTGGGCACCCCTGCTTTAGGAGGTCTGTTAAAACTCAATGGGCTCAGGGGAGGTGAGAGAAACTCAGACTCCCGTTGTAACTTTACCTGCAGGTGGCGCTGTAGCAGTGTTTCTTTAGAAAAATGAGTGATTTATTAACTATTTAAATGTATATTTTGTAAATCTGGCATTGTTTTATTTTTGTACTACATTTTTTTTGTCTCAAATACCCATTTTTGTGCCTTTAAGAGATATTTAATAAACAAAGTCCAAAAAGTATTTTTTATAATTTCCTGATAATTTACTCACACTCTTGTGATCTAAGATGTTCATGCCTTTCTTCCTTCAGTCGAAAAGAAATTAAGGTTTTTGAGAAAAACATTCCAGGATTTTTCTCCATATAGTGGACTTTAATGGTGGCCAAGGGCTGAAGGCCCAAAATCTCATTTTCTCCTCCAACAAAATGGTCCAACATCGTTGTTTTACCTTTTTTCGTAAAGGGTGTTTGACTTTCTTTGCACGTTCGCTTTGTAAACACTGAGTTGGTGCTTCTGCCTGTCACGTGTGACCTTTCCAACATGATCACATAATGTGTGAAATCAAGCTGGTGCAAGACGTGCATTTGTGGTTAAAAAGTATATACATTTTTTAATGGTTCTTATAATTTCCCTAGATAAGACTCTTATTCCTTGGCTGGGATCGTGTAGAGCACTTTGAAACTGCAATTTGGACTTTTAACCCATTGGCCACCATCGAAGTCCACCATATAGAGAAACATCCTGGAAAGTTTTCCTCAAATACCTTAATTTCTTTGCGACTGAAGACAGAAAAATATGAACATCTTGGATCACATGGGGATGAGTGAACTATCAGGAAATTGTATTCTAGAAGTGAACCTACAACACAAAAATAAATGTTTTTTTATTGAACTTTACATTAAATATTGGCAATATGATATATAATACAAAATGCAATGACATACATTTGTATTTGTGCCTTAAAGGGACAGATAATAAACAAAATATACTATTCAAAAACTATGATATTGCCAGTTTATTCCCCTAAAAAACAAAAGCCACATATAATTTGACACCACAATAAATATATTGTCTATTTTGAGGGAATAATAATACACTCGCTCTCTCTCTATTTTTCCTTCCCCTAGCTCTGGTGGTTGTTATTCATTTTTTGTGTTCATGAGACAAAAAAATATGCATCTACTATTGTGCTAAATCCAGGACACAATACCATCTGTTTCTGTTGCCAATTTGAGGATGGCTGTCAGGTGTTGTGATATAGATGCAATGAGAACTGTGTTACACAAGATGCCCGTCTTTCCACCCAGCGTGTGCAAATCACTGCAAGGGCATGGCACAGCTGAGCCAGCCATCCACAGAGAGATAAACCACTGGGGAACAAGCTTCAGGCTGGCAAATGGGAGAAACGGGGGTCAGGAGCAGCCTATGGATGTTCAGGCTTGCTGAGTAGTGCAAATTGCAGCTTGTAAAACGGCCAGCTGAATGGAGGGGGAGGTGTACCTCAGAAAAGCTCCCTGTTGAGAATACAGCCACCTCGGAGAACATATTAGTACAAAGCGGCTATGGAACAAGGTGGAAAAATAGCTCGCTAAATAGCCGAGGTCCCGCAAGTGGCAGTGGAATGCGGTATTTGATTGTAGGTTGGATTTGGTGACTTGTTCATTTGCGGAGACCCCCCCTGCAGTTGACTCAATTGCCCGTCTATTACAGAAGCCCAGTGACGATGGCTGGGAAGAGGGTGGTCGCTCTTTGACAGTCTGGGTAAGCAAGCCACTGCTGCTTTCAATAGGTTACACATTACCCCCTAAAGAGCAGAAAAATAAGCTGAAATGGAAAAAAACATTTTCAATATACAACATGGCCTTTGTGATAGCAGCTGGAGATACGAGCCGAAGAATAGATGGTTAAAAAAAAGAAGAAAAAAGCCTCATCAAAGTCAAAATGACAGCACAGCTGGGCTTTCATCAAGGCACATTTGACGAGTGCTTATCCATCCACAAACCCTAAACTATCACGGTGAGACGGCGAGCCTGACGCTGAACGACCACCGCGCACCACTGAGCTGAGCAAAAGCTCCAGCTGTCCTGTAGACCGCCACGTATGGCCCACAATAGACATGGACGGGTGACAGGTGTCTACATTGGCGGCTCACTCTCTTTGGGACTGGCATCGTTGCAAAGCACTTCAAGGAAGTGACATGATTTTAGGGGGTACGAGGTTTAGGAGCTTGCCCTCCGGCCGAGACGAGTCGAAGCCAGGAGGGGATGCGGCGTAGGTACCATCTGTCGCAGAGGCTGCCCGTCGCACCACTGACGAAAACCTCCCACTCTTCTCCCACCTTCACAGTCTGAGCTCTACAATGGCATAATCAAATGGGTAGGATGTTTGCAAAGATATTATATTCTGAAGAAGGATTTTTTCTTTTGCATCCTTTGCAAATTTGAATACGTTCAAATTGTTTTGTTTTCGAGAGCAAGTTGAGGACTCAAGGTCATCTGATAATTTCGCATTCTGCGAGCGTCAAGCCATGTACAGCAACGCAGCTATGACCTGATTTGCTCAGATTTTAAAATAGAAATGATCAATCACTTTTCTGCCTTTGAACAATGCCCTGAGAAAACAATATCAGAGGACAACACAAGCATATGCTTGACTTCTGAAACAACATAGCAAAGGCGTCTATCTCTAAGTGAAAATTTTCCAGTTTGAGGGTTAAAGGTTTATGAGACATCCGTTTTTTTACTACATGGATCAAATTCATTCTTTCCATTCAATCATTTATGTTACTTTACAAAACAACTATTAGTTGTTCAGTTAACTTTTAACTATTTTTTAATTTTTCGGGTCATCAGTCATCAAAGCTCAGTAAATAAAGAGATTTACATTAAATTTCACCAAGCTTATTACTCACTAAAAACTCCCATTTTAAGTCTTATTTTGACGTGATAAAGTGGTTATATCTAAGTGTGTAAGTTGTTTGCTTTCTTTTTTGTTACTCTTCCCACTAACATCTTTATATTGTTCATTCTGTCTGATTCACAAATGCGGAACGCTCACAAACACAAGAGGCGGGATTTATCGCATGAACCAATCACATCTGAACATAACCAGTCATATCCAATCATATGGTGATGCCATGACTTTCCCCCATTCATTCTCAATTACCCCCCATCAAACCCTCCACAAGCTTTAAGGGGTGTGTTAAAACTAGAGGTGTGCAATATATATTGTCTGCGATAGTATCGTAATTTAACAATGTTCAATTTGACATTATCGAGTATTTTGCAAAAACCATTTAAAACACCTACCAAGTGCAGTGCACGCATTAAGTCAAGTCTAGACAAGTGCACGTATCAATATCACTCAAAGAGTGCAGTTTTTTTCTCCCAAAATTACGATGATTGCAAATGAGATATTGATTTTTACAACAGTTCAAGAGACAAGAATTAAGTGACTTACGTTTTAGACACCATATTGCCTGTTTTTGCCGTTTCGCCAACAAAAATTATTCTAAACACAGCCACAGCACTGTTTTGTGTCTCTGAGCAACATGATGGTGTTTCATTCCTGAATGATTCAACCGTTTAAATGATTCGGTTCAATTGCAATGACTCACTTATTAACTGTGACTTGCTGCCACCTACTGGTATCTTTTTAAGAAAGTATCTTTAGTGTGTAAACACATCTAAATGCCACTTCAGATGCAGCTTCTGTATTTCCTCTGCATTGCAACGATGCTTGGTAATTTGCTTGGTAACAGCCCTAATGTAAGAATTTGACTCAAAAGATAATGCACAATTTTAGAGAAAAAAGGTTTTTAAAGGTTAAAATGCACATAAAAAGTAAAAACCAATGTTTTTTTTTTTTTATCATGTTTTCCATGATAGTCTTTAAGATACCAGCACAATAACACACTCAGCAAAAAATCATCAAATTATTGTCATCGATAAAATCCCAGAAAATATCAAGATTTTCTGTCAATATCACACACCCCTAGTTAAAACTCAGTGGGCTCAGGGGAGGCGAGAGAGACGTGGACTCCCGCTGTAACTTTACCTGCTTGCGTCAGTGTTTCTTTAGAAAAAAGAGTGATTTATACACTTTTTAATGTTATTTTTGTAATATTGATGTTATTTTATTTTTATACTATGATTTTTTTCTCATCCAATATTTTGAGGAGGCACTGGCTTCCTGCCTCCTGGGAGGAAATAACTTTGAGATTTTATTTATTTATTTATTTATATCAACTAACTGCATTTCAGCTACTATTATTACTATTATACTTCTTCTGGCACTTTTTGCCCTCACAATCGCATCACAATTTAGCACATCAGTGAGAAAACAATGAGGTCAAGAGGGACAAAATGAGCCTTTACACAAAACTTTATCTCATAAATCATAAAATATATAACTAATCAAAACCTAATCAAATAATTACAAATACATACATTTTTCCATGGTGCCTCCTAAAATATTCAAATCAACGGTCAACTAAATCATGAGCTGAAACAAATCTACAATCATCACTGAAAATTAATTTGGTCTACAAACAACTTTTACAAGAAGCTTCTACCTCATTTCACCCTACACAACCTTAATAGCGGTAGTGTTTCAATCATGCGGTGATCGCACAATAAATCTTGTTTGTACATCTGTACTCTGAATAATTAAGTAATTAATGACCGGGACCCAACCTTTCAGCTGTTTACAGCTCATGGGCATCACAACACAATCTATTTGTGTTTAAATACTGTGATATCCTTCGTGACACAAGCATAATTCCCTGCGAAAAGAAAATTGTTTGCCTTCCCGTTGCCTTCCTCAAAGAGTTGAATCGTCTGCTGACTTCCCGCATACTGCCCTTAGAATACTAATAACTATCTTTGTGGGGATATCAATGTCAGAGACTGTGATTGAGATAGGAGGCATGCAATATTCTTCAGCTTCTGGGGGATCAAGCAGGGTTCGCTCAATAGAGGAGGTTTCCCGGAGCTCGGAGGAATCATATTCCGACAGGGATCTTTCAGTAATCAGTAGCTTTGCACACAGAATCAACTAACCATCCCAAACAACTGCCATACTGCTCTAATGTACAATTACAGGATTTGAAATTCAAGCAGCAAAAGAAATCCAGCAAAGCCTGAGGCCCCCATATGTTCCTTACTTTATATAGAAATAATGAGCCATTTGTGCATTTCCTCTTAAAATATTTGCATACCAAACACTTGACTTAAAAGCTGACTTATACAGTCCATTCATCCAACCTGCGTTCAGAACTTTCCATTCATCTGAGCTACACAGCTAGTCACTGCTAACTGCCCCACACAAACCCCACTGCTGTTCAGCATGACAATTTACAAATATGGATTTTCCACTAATTATACTGAGTGTGTTTAAAAGCTTTTAAAATCCTTATGCCCTGAAGAGTCTTTGCTCCAGTTGTTCTGAGGGTAACTACTTCTGGGGATGGCAGTAGTATAACGATCTGAGAGAGGAGAACCGTGAAGCCAGGAGGCGCAACCACTAATTGACTGAATCCGAACAAATGCTATCTTCCTTTCCATCTCGCACGCAACTCGAACTTTTCTCATCTACATAATGTTTTCTCTCCTGGCTCAGTACACACTGAATCTACACCTACTGAACTACAGAATTTGTTTTTTCTTTTTTATTAGGTCAAAATAAAACTATGGAAGCTTGTTTCTGCCACTGGATAAAAAATAAAAATGGTAATTCTGACTTTTTATCTCACAATTCTGATATTTTTCCCACAACTGTGAGCTTAACTTTCTGAAAATCTACCTTTTTAAAAAAAAAAAAAATGCATGATATAAACTCACAAGTTATAAAGTCAAAAATGCTAGATATAAACTTGCAATTGCTTTACAGTCAGATATGTAATAAACTCAGAATTGTGAGAAATTGTAAGCAATTTTGTTTTTTTTCTAAGAATTGTTTGGAAAAAAATAAGTATTGACACTGCCCTACTTAGTTACTGTTGCTATGTCCGACAAACAATACCGCTCTCACACTACACATCATGTTCTAACGCAGTGAAAAAAACATTGCAGAGCAACTAGGAAACTGACAACACGCCGACAGACGAGACAAAGCAGGTTACTTCTGATATGAAACAAGGTCTCAGCTTTAAATTGCTGTCATTTTTTTAAGAAATTCAAACAATAAATACCATTCTGTGGCTCTTTAATGTGCTGTGACAGATCACTGTATTGCCTTATTAGATGATTCTACACGTGAACCAATTGTCAAAACACAATTTTTCAAGGTTAATTCACTCTCCTGTTTGTCAGATAGAATGGCGGCTTCAGCGTTATGATTGGTCATATCGCCTGTCATTCAAGCTTTTTGAGAAGGTTCAACTGTGAGATATAAATTGTTCTGAGGGTAAAAAGATAAAAAGTTGCAATTACCTTTAGAGGCTGATGCAGATACCGATTATTACAGATCAAGTAGACCGATAACCGATATTTTGAACCGATATATATCTGTCTGGTGTAAAGATGAAAATTAATGTCAAAATTAAGAATAACAAGGGCTCTGAAAAAAACTGCCTTCCCTTATGTTGGTTGAGTGTAGTACTCCCTACTGCACTTCTTTCTTTTGTCTACCTCTGAGCATCCATCTACAATAAGGGTAATATATAGAGAGAGGTAAAAGTGGAGCCACTGTATGCTTCATGCTTAGGCCTATGAATACTGTACTACAGCTAACAGCTTAGGGAAATGTAAGTATTTGGCTTCAATAATTTACATTTTGGAAATGTATGTATAATAGCATAACATCTCATAATTCCTCATTAATTAATTTCTGATGACTAAAACATAACCTACAATAGTAGAGGTGACTATTCAATTCATCATCTAATGCACATCACTGTTAATGATTAACTTAAAAAAAAAACATAAGTGTAAATTAAGTGTAAATAATTTAATTATCCTCATAGCTCCATTGTAGAAGTTGTTAAGAAGACCGCAGAAATTTCAGTTAGTTTTAATTTACAGTACAGTGCAAATAAAGACATAAAACAGTTTTGTTTTTCTTTTAATCAAATGAGAGTTAAACTCTTTATTTTTGGCATACAAAGGGGTTTACTATTAAAATTATAACATGGAAGAAATAGCGTATTGTCTGATTTTTTTTGTTTTTTGTTTTTTTAATAGTAGTATTAGTAATATATTTCTGACAATTTCTTTAAGCTAAACGGAACTTATATTTTGATGGGTTGCCATGAGGATATTTGAAGTTTCTGTAGCATTTTATATAATATGACAGTAGTTTTACTTAAATGAAACAGTTGAATGCTCATGAAATCACTCTTAGAGCAGTTCTGGAGTTCATCGTCGACGACAGACGATGAAATCACCATGATCGTCG
Source organism: Labeo catla (assembly GCA_012976165.1). Lineage (NCBI taxonomy): Eukaryota > Metazoa > Chordata > Actinopteri > Cypriniformes > Cyprinidae > Labeo > Labeo catla. Next base: position 89,117 of record VONZ01000078.1, read on the forward strand.
CGCTCTTCAGTATGTGTATAGTAAACAAAACTGTGCGTCTGTGCCATTCACATACACAGACACACACAGAACATGCAGGATTCAAATTTAAATAGTATTTTTGTGGCTTAATATTTAGAGATACTAGTTAATATCGTGACATGATTTAAGCGTATTGACCTACTTTTGACTTATTCATCCAAACTTTGACAAATTCCGTGACATTCCGCATTATGCAGTAAATTCCTTTTATGACTGGATTCCGTGATTCCATCCACGTTGAGGTGTTTTGCAACTTCAGTGTATCATTAGTGGATTGTGATTTATTGCAACTTTGGCAATAGCTGCGACCTCCTTAACTTTGAGAGACAATTGATGCATGATCACTGAAGCAGCTCCAGTTAGCAAGCGCTTTCGGTGTGATAGAGCGCAAAACTTTCAGTGCCTTCAGCCTTCCGCGTTGATTGGTTGGACTCGTGACTCCCAACAATCAGATAGCCGGTGGGCGGAGATTGCTCTAGGCCTAAGTTCCGACAGGCTACATCAGAGCCAAAATTAAATTATTTTATCAGCAAATCGGTTTTGAAAATGATAGATACCGATAATCATTAAAATGCCTAATATCGGCGCCGATAATTGGCCAGGCCAATAAGGTAAAACATTTTGGCAAAATTTATTTATTTATTTACAGATTATTTGTATATATAGACTTCAATGTTTTATTCTTGTCCAAGACTCAGAATTTTAATCGTAAAAGTATGAAAATTCACCATAAAAAACTGAAATTGTATTTAAAATTAAGTAAAATATTTATTGTGTGAAAATGATTTTTACACAAATTACTGTCTCCAAATTCAGTAATTTCCATAACAATTAGTGCACAAGTCCACCTTAGGTCAAAACCAAAAGTTAGTGTACTCAGTTACCAAGACAACAGTATCAGGAAAGAGAATTCATGCGATGAATTATGAGAGATGTGATGTGTGAAAAAAAAAGAACAGAATGCTTTTATTGTGTGTCATCTCCAATCAATCAGCAATTTTCTCAAATTATGCAGAAGTGTGAAATTATTATTTAATTGCCAGTATTTAGAATACACCAAATGCTAGCTATGAAATTAGCCTTGCGAAGACAGTGGAGTCTGACATTTTATTCCAAAATATTTAAAATGTCATTTTCATCACAAAACAAAAGTGAGAGCTTGATTTTTCCCCCCACAGTTCACAAGGTCAGAAGTGCCCAGTTGAAACAACCTAGCCTTATCTGCATTTTAGAATGAATTTTGTTCAAATATAAGGTATCATTTTATTTTGGCTCCTAATTTAATAATTAAAATAATTCAAAGAATTATTATTAAAGAAAGCATCAAGTACTCAGACTCAGTGTGGGTTTCATACCATGACAGAGATGTGCAGGATACGAAGCTCCTCCTCTGCAGAGTCGCTAGCGGGGTAAGCGGTGGCCGCCGGGCCAGGCAGGTTCTGACTGCCGTCCTGATGGTGGATGTGGAAGAGCAAAGTGCCATTTTCCAACCACTGCTGCCTCCAGCGAACTAGAGGGATGTCTTCAGAGTTCCCAGAGATCTCTGCAAATATAAACAGAGGAAAATCAGGTTCAGTAAATGTTCTGTGTTGCATTGAGAAGTGTGCGATGGTTTCTAGATAAAATCAGAAATGCTCCTGTTATGCAAATATATACGCAGTATACTGTGACTATACATTATTCATATCACTTCAGACATTTTAGGAATATCAAAGCAATCCCTACAGCATTCAAATTTCACTTTAGAAATAAACCCAAAACCACCTCAAGTCTGCTTAATGAATGCAGAGACAGATGACTGGAGCTTGTCGGAACAAATACACTTTAATAGGAATAGTGTTACTGGACGTCACATTAGCAGACGATTTAGGTGGAGAAATGATAAATAGGCTTCCCTTTTTCCTCGGAGCTCAAAGCAAACAGAACATATGTTCTTGACATTGCGTAAAGCCTGTTTGATATGTAAGGACAGAGGATTTGGATAAACCTTTGAAAACGAGTAACGTGTCATTTTATGACAGTTTATTGAACTATGCGGGTGGGGTGATACACTGGATACGTGTTTTTAATTTTTAATGCTTGCTGTAGAATTCTCTTTTTGTTTGTCTGATTAGGCGTTTGCTCTTAAACGTACTGATGTGCTGCTGAAACAATTGAAAAACAACGCTTTTGACCTGCGCTGCCTCTTATGCATTAGTAATATTTTATACAAAGGGGAGGCACACATCTCTTTTCAAAATGGGTACTTGCAGACTGCAAATCGAGGAGAACCCCTGACCCACTTTATGAGTTGTATATGTACAGGCACAAGCCAGAGTGACTCTGCACTTCATCATTAGACGTCATACACGGTCCCAGGGGTCCGGCATGGTACGCCACATTTATTAATGAAGCAACACACATGATACAACAAACAAAGGCATGTTACGGGAATAAATTACTGCTGTTTGCTTGTTTGCTATAAGGGTTTCTTTAACCATGAGCAATTGTGCCCCTGTGGACCTTTAGAAAATAAACTCTCTTAAAACACATTTTCAAGTTCTTAGTACTATATTTCTCTACTTTTTTTTCTTTTAAACTCATGAAGACTTCCAGAACAATAGAATTTAGCTTCTAAAACTATGTATTTGATGTAATAGCATTCTGTGATGGACCCAGTTCTTTGTTTTAAGTCTAACTTCATTACCTTATTATTATATTGTGTATTCCAAATGGAAAGTATATGAAAAATGTAAGTATATAAAATATACAAAATTTCCTCACATTTTCACCAAAAAGGATGCAAAAGATTTACGTATATTTAACTTTTTAATCATAGTTTTAAAACACAAATTGTATGTGCTGTAACTCATATTTAACTAACACATTTTTATATTTTAAGAAGTCTGATAAGTAGCAAAAATAATTAATAAAGATTTCCAAGTTCCAAAAGGTTTCAAAAACTATGCAACCTTCATATGACAAATAAAAAATCTTTGAAACAAACAAAACAAAACAAAAAAATAATGCTGGGACATAAATATGTTCAACGATGAAGAAACACACATGCAATTGTCCTTATTTCTACATTCAGCAGGATGTGCTTTTAATTTATCACTTTAATTTGACATTAAAATAATACTTCTTTTATTTTTGCTGAAATGATGTGAAATGCATAAATGCATAAATAATACAAAATAATGAACCCAACAGTTAAAATTAATTAGTTGTGTCAAATTGGCTGTTAGAAATCTGACTTTGAATTTAATTATCATCCCGAAAGGTCATGCACTCTGAAGAGTTTTTTTTTTTTCAGAAAAAAACAATAAGTAAGATTTACTTTACTTTATTCATGCCCCAGTGCATGATGGGAAAAACAGGAACATAACTTTGATATTTACTTAAAGAGTCCTTGTAAACATAACCAACAAGTTCAAAGTTTCATTTCTACAAGCTTAAATGAGTACTAATATACATTTTTTAAATTCTTGCCTGAACTAAATTACTTAATGTAGAAATTAAATTTGTTTTTATGTAGTATTTACTTCACCACAAAATCATTTTTATCAGTGCACCCTAAATCCCTTTTTTTTTTTTTTTCTGACGATGCTGTCGGTCAAGGTTGCCAGGTTTTTCACAACAAAACCTGCCCAATTGCTACTAGTGTTTGAGGGGGGTCCCCTGTTAAAAATCACTTACCGGGGGATAAACTATGCGTTTTTTGTTGGGGTTCCCCTGGTAAATTCTTATTTCAGGGGCTAAATATGACGTTACTGGGGTCATTTCAACCCGCAGTCAAGAAAGTCCAATTCCACGGGAAAACCGCAGACTTGGCAACACTGCTGTCAGTTCAATCAACTAAATAATAAACATAAACAAATAATAAAAATAAAAAGTAGAAATAAATAAAATAATTCTAATAAGATTACAGGGTTTCTGCAGGTTTTATGAGGGTCAATTTAAGACTTTTTTAAGACCTTTTTAAGACCAACTAAAGAAAATTTAAGGAAAAAAAAAAATAATCGAAGGGAAGACAATACGGCAATATGTTCTCTAAGTATAGTTCGAGTGTTACTTTCACTTTCAAACTGACACCAATTCAGTGTCTAGCAATTGTTTGTTATTAGTTCGTTTGAGTTTTCCCTCTTTTCCTTGCTTTCCTTCAGTTTTAAGTAGCTTGTAAACAGGGCCGCTGCTGGCCAAATGGGTGCCCTGAGCAGAATTGTATCGTTATGCCCCTTCCCTCATTATGGAAGCAAAAACAAAAAAACAAAAACACACCTATTATACAGGGTCAAAATAGAACTTTAATAAAATATAAAAGTAAATGAATAAATTGCAATTAAATTGTATTATTTATAAATTACAGTTGTAGATCTTGACAGTTACCTATGACTATGATTATATTAGGCCTAATACAGTTGTCTAATTGATTTTATTGTCTCAAGCATTCAGAGAACACACAAAAGAAAATAAAGCAGTTTTACTATGATAAAACCATGGTTAATTTTGGCAAGGGTTGTGATGTCCACATGTTTTTGTTGAAGAAACTATAGAGGCTGTAGCATTTCTATCACAAGATTAAGTGGATATTTGAATTAAATATTTGGTCACTATTAAACAAGGATTTGTTCGTCCTGTAAGTGTAACAACAACAATTATTGGCGCCCTTTGCAGGCATTTGTAACAATATGTAATGTACATAAATAGTTTATTCCATATTAGCCCACATTATGTATTTTAACAGTGTTATTTAATGAAACCATATGATTACTTTATTTTAACCGATCATTATTGCCTCATTGTCTTTATATCGGTGAATGCATTTTAAGCCATGGAAACTAGTAAGGCAGGTGCGTTGGTGGTGGTAAAATTATTACCGACATTAAAACACGTTATTAATGTTAACAGCCAAAAAAGTTTCTCAAGATTATGAACGCACCTGAAAGTGATACACGGGCGTCATCTCGCCTTTTTTTTCGTTTTCTTTTCTCGGCGCCGGACCGCTTATTATGATTGCAGTCAGCCGCAAACATTAGGCTACTTGAGGTGAGGGCGGGCGCGGGCGCGAATGCGGGAGGAGTGGCGCGTTACGTTTTACTTTCACTTTTAAATTAGGGGCATTAACATAACGTAACAAACTTTTATTAACAAAACGAATAATAATATACCATGTTATATGCCTAATATATAATAATAACTTTACACAAAGTTTAAATAGGTATACAAAAATGAAAAACACTGTGTAACCAAATAAATAAGAAACGTAGAACGTTTATAGCAAAACGAATAAGAAAGCTTGGAAGCACGGCATACACCTTGCACGCTTAATATAAATTAAAAAAAAAAAACACATACAGTTTAAATAAATAAAAATCAGTAAACAAGGTGGAACCAAATAAATATGAAACTTCCACTATCACCTTAGATAAATGGCATAAGTGAAAAGGCTTTTCAAAATCCAAAATATTTTTAAAACAGGCGCTTTTGCATTTCGTTTTGAAACTCTTCCGCCCTAGTCTTGTCTTTCTGACCTCTCTCTTCTTGTCAGTCAGCTCGACTCACTCTACGTGATAAATAAAATCTGATCTGTGATGCGACTGTTGTTCGGCACACTGCATTGAGCAGCCGCGTTCAGTATTAATTATATTGTCTGTTCACTAACTAAACTAAAGGATTTTTATTACTATAAAAAAATTAAAATGACAAGTTCTTCTTTAGGTGACTGACAGATGAAGCGGCTCATACCGCCATCTACCGCGTATTGTTTAATGAATATTGAGCGACCTAAACCATGTAGCACAGAAATTATGCTTTCGCTTCATTTTAAAATGAAACACATGAGGAAACAATCCCTCACGAAAATTAATGCCATGATCATATGAATTTAAGACTTTCTGCTCTGACTTAAGACCTTTTCAAGGCCTTAATTCACAGGAAAGCGATTTAAGACTTTTTAAGACTTTTTTAAGACCCGCGGAAACCCTGAATATGTATTTGTGGAATCATCATATCTCAAATGCTGTGATATAATTAAATAAACATATGGGCAGCGCAGTTTCAGAGAAAAGTGCAGCACTGTGTTCATTTACACATTAGCAGCTCATGATCTGATGTTTTCAGTATCTCAGAGCAGCTTCACAGTAAATGCCGCAATGTACAAAAAATATATATTATTCTTGATTCAATATTTAAATCAATTGAGTCCTAACTGCATTTATTTTGTAAAATGACTTGATCAGTGAATCATTTTTTGAGCTGGTTTGCTTTCCAAACCAATTCATGAAATTGCATCAAGCTTTTCCATACTTAATCTAGGAGCGAGAACAGGAATGTTTTACTCACTAAAAAGGAAATTCAACACTGAACGTCTCTCTAATGATGCTATTTTAAGTTAGTTGCCACACTGTATATGTGTATGCCTAAGTCTGTAAAGTTTGTGTAAGACTTGCCTTCTAAAAGCACAGTTACTAGCGGTGTGCGTTCACTGTTCTTGGTCTGTTGCACCAAAAGTTCTCCATCTCCCAGTATGTCAGACACAGCATTGCTCCACTGCACAATACCGTTCATGATGTAACTAGAGTAATCCTCCTGATTAGTGCCAAAAGCCTTTACAACAACAACAAAAGAGAATAGTGTTAAATGATAAAGCAAGTAAATTACTTTTTTCATGCTAAAATGATTCAATAATGGATAATACTGCAGAATAATTTGACATTTTTCTTTACAATTTAGTCTCACACGGTGTAGAATGCACAGTATAATTCACAAAACAATACTTAATAATAACATCCTTAAAGGGACAGTTCACCTAAAAATGAAAATTAGCCCATGATTTATTCACCCTAAAGCCATCCTAGGTGTATATGACGTTCCTCTTTCAGACGAATACAGTCAGAGTTATTTTAAAAAATGTTTGACTCTTTCAAGCTTTATAATGGCAGTGAATGGCTGTTGAGACTTTTAAGTGGCATAAAGTGCATACATCCATCATAAAAAGTACTCCACACAGCTCCAAGGGGTTAATAAAGACCTCCTGAAGCAAATCGATGCGTTTGTGTAAGAAAAAAATCCATATTTAAAACTTTATAAACCATAATCTGTAGCTTCCGCTAAATGTTGCATGCATGTTCATGAGAAAGTGGTGTTCCAGTGGATGACGTGGGATGTAGGTGTAGCATAAGCTCCGGTGAGAATATGCTAGTCTCATGAGAGCCAAGTTTTGTTTACTGCAAAGGAAAACCAGTCTCCTCTTGATTTATATTTAAATCCGCCAACATTTTTCTTAACAAATCCTTGTTTTGTGCTTCTAATTAGGGGTTTATGTGCATAGCGCTGAAACCCTATTGTAATTGTTGAACGGGCATGGATGAGTGGTCTCCATGTAAAACTTTCAGCTCAGTCAAACCGTAAGTCATAAAGACTTGAAACTTGGAGGGACGGTTGTACCCACACCGCCTACAACGTGACTGAGGCTCACCCCAATCGGCCTGACGGTTACAGCGATCGAAAGTATGAAATCGCTCATAACTCCTAAACCATCAGTAACAGGCTCAAGTGTCTTATATTGTTAGAATCCTTGGCTCAGACAAAATGCAGAGAAAAATCATGAGCCAGCGAATTTTGGGGTATTTTGCATTTTTTGCAAACTAGTCCTAGGTTCTTCGCCTGATCGGAACCAAACCAGTGCCGAAATATTCTCTGGAGAGTTGAACAAAGTTGAACTTTCGACTCACCGTAGCAAAGAAACGCCAAAACGTTTGAAGGGGGCAGGGCCACTTTTAGTAAAATGCCTATAACTCCTGAACGGAATGAGATATCTTTGCCAAACTCGGCACACACAAGAGCTCAAGCTGAGGTCACAGAAAAAAAAAATACAGAGATTGGCTATTTGGTGGTGCTATAAGAGGGAAAAAAACATAAAAATGGCTATTAATTAGGCAACCATTTGTCTTATCAACATGAAAATCGCTGTGCACAGTCTTGGTCCAAAGTGACACACGTGTCTATGGGGATATTTGTGCATCTCAAAAAAACATGGCCGCCATTGGTGGATGAAGTTTGAGCACCTATTAGACAAGGTTAATGGGCCTGTTTGACTCACAGCCACAAAGATCCGTGGAAAATTTGAAAGAAATTGGCCACTGGTGGGAGGGTTCCCATTTTGTCTTTACATTGCGTGGTTTTCCGCACATACAAGCGTTATTCGTATGACAGACCTCCTCGTTCTGAACAACTTCGCCTCTAGAACTACTGCTGTCAATCGAACAGTTTTTTAAAGATGTGAAAAACCTACTTTGGCGAACTATTTCTAGGTTTTTCACTCAGTCTGGAAAAAAAACACCACAGTGCAATTTTCTGGACTCTCTCTTTTATCAAAAACATGTTGAAATTTACTATAACGGGGTGCTGTTCAAAAATACCCAAAAGCCTATGAAGTCTAAACGAAAACTCAAAACTACAAAACCCACTGAGTACATGTGACAGGTGAGTTTAAACAAGCATGCAAAGTTTCAAGGAGATCGGACCACAGCTGGCGCTATAACAGTCATAAATGTTAGAAAAACATGATAAATCACCTGGATTTGACAAAAATGCTGTTTTAATAATTGATTTTGGTGGTTACAGGCTTGCTAAATAATATGTAATGTCTTTTTCCATATGTGCTTAAATACCTAAAGTGTTTGAACCCCAGTAATCGCTGCTTGCAGCTATATTTTGTTTTGTTCTGTTCTCTAAAGTTTTAAACATGGATATTTTTCTTACACAAACACAATGATTTACTTCAGAAGGCATTTATTAACCCCCCAGAGCCATGTGGAGTATACTTTATTGGATTCAAAATCTCAACACCCATTCACTGCCATTATAAAGCTACAATATGGGCCAGACTTAATGCTGATAGTGAAGTCTGTCTGCATGAGATCTAATCAGGCGATTTGGATTCACCATATTATGCAAACTGAATACACAGTAATGGAGAGTGGACTTACAGGCTTGATGTCATTATTCAGAGAGGCCAAGAAGTCACTCCTGCTGACTTGCAGCATCTGAGCCTTTTCTGTGTCCACCTCTACCTGAGTACTGGCCTACAGGAGGAAAAACACACAGATTGATCCTCAAACTCATCCACTTAATCAAAATGAAAGGTCAAGAGGTGAGAGAAAGAGAGACCTATTACACCTGCGTAAGCTCCATCAAATATGGGAGCATTATGTGTCAACACCATCAAATATGGTTATGTGTGAGCCACTAACACACACACACCCACGTCACACATTTTGTCTAAGATATCCATAGGCATCTAAACTGCTTCTAAAAACATGTTTTCATATAAAGAAAGATTTAATTTGTTTGCAATTCTCTACCTCAAGCATGGAAACAATCTTTTCTAGTACTCACATAAAAGCCACAGCATTTAGACAGTATTCAAATGCGTAACACAACATTGCTGTAATCTGATGTAAACTGCATTTTATTTGTATAATAAGCCAATTTTGTAACTTGAGATAAGTTCCGACCAGAGTTCAGAACTGATTTGTTTAAATCAACCATAGTTATGATTGTGGTATTGCATTGCGGATGAGACGATGAGATCAGACCTTGATGTGACGGTTCATGGCAGTCGACTGTGCAGCCCGAACAAGCCCTTCCAGCTCTGCTCCACTGAAGTTCTTGGTGTCAACAGCCAGCTCCTTTATGTCAACGTCTTTGGCCAGCATGTTTGCCTGCCTCATTTTTGCCGTGTGGATATTCAGGATTTGAAGACGGCCTGTCTCGTCAGGCAAGCCTAGGGAAAGACGATTAGACATCTAGTTGACTACATAGAATATGCGACCTATTGAAATTGTCATAATGGCTACTGTAGTTCTCACCAATCTCCATTTTGACCTCCAGTCTACCTGGCCTCAGGAGGGCTTCATCGATCAGATCAGGCCTGTTGGTCATTCCTTAAATAAAGTAGGATTTAATAATGAAAACAAAGCCAAATCAATGAATAAAAGATGTAACAAAAGATAAAGCATGATCATTTATATGCAGATTGATCTGACTGGAAGTTCTCACCAATGACCAGGATGTTGTTGAGCTGCTCTACACCGTCGATTTTAGACAGTAGCTGGTTGACTACAGTGTCATGGACTCCAGTGCTGCCCGCCATGCTGCCACGTTGTTTACAGATGGCATCAATTTCATCAAATATGATGATGTGCAGTCCACTGTTGGCTCCCAACTTCATGAGCCAAAAAAGAAACAGAAAAGATTATAACAGGTAGGGGTTGTCTCTAACGCGGTTACACGCTCACTTGACGTTGCTGTGCTAGATGGTCACCAAAACGTATCGTTTGCATGCGTTTTCAAGCATTGCGGTTTAAAACAAGTGATTTTGAACTGTTGAAATGCAATCAGCCATGAAAGAGATCTTATTTTGCTATATGTGGGCACTGTCTGAGAGACTGTTTCTGAGCACTGTCAGAGAGAGAGAGTGCGGGAGCACTGAACTTAGTTATTTTTGCCCCTATATAGGCCTTGAATGATAAATACACACACTTTCATGTATCAGAATGTCTTTGCAAGTGTCCTCAGTAATCTAGGTCTTAAGAGAAAACACATGTGTAACAGTATATTGGGGCAGGGTAGCTCTTAAAGTGACAGCAGTCTAATATTCCTGCTATCTGTCATTCACGTTAATCAAACAACAAAAGAGACTAAATCACATTTGTAACTTTAGTAAGAAGAAATGTATATTTAATGTACACAGTGAAGAATATGCAGTGTTTTTATACATTTGATTACTTTATACAATGTATGTAGCATTTCCTATTTATTTTACTGTAGTTTTTTATTATAGTCCAATTACTTGTAATTATTTTTTTGGGCCGTCAGTGAGCTTGAGTTTTTTTTTTTTTTTTTTTCTCTTTAATTTAGGCTAGTATTAGTTTTTTTGTGATATTGACACTGGTGACAAGAATTATGAAATTTTGGTAAAATCGCCAGCCACTAACGCTGGCGATCCATAATTTCAAATGTGTCATATAAAGGTTCACTTGTAATATTAATATATAATAATAATAATATTAAAGGTTTCTGTGACTTTAAAATGACAAATAACCAATTAAAAGAAAAGTAACCAACACTTTACAATTGTAGTTATTTTAATTAGTTACCAAAACTTTCTGAACATTTCTGCATTTTATTTTCATGTAAGTGTTAAGTTTTTCATCAAATATTTTAATTCCAGCTTTATTTAAATGAATGAAATCTATTTTTAATAGTTTTAGGACTCTAAGTTTGTTTTAATGTGTCTTAATGGAGAAGTTTACTTCCAGAACAAAAATTTACAGATAATTTACTCACCCCTTGTCATCCAAGATGTTCATGTCTTTCTTTCTTCATTCGTAAAGAAATTATGGTTTTTGAGGAATACATTTCAGGATTTCTCTCCATATAGTGGACTTCTATGGTGCCCCTGAGTTTGAACTTCCAAAATGCAGTTTCAAAGGGCTCTAAATGATCCCAGCTGAGGAAGAAGGGTCTTATCTAGCAAAATGATTGGTTATTTAAAAAAAAAAACAATTTATATACTTTTTAACCTCAAATGTAATCTCAACTACAAAATTATCCTACATCGCTGCAGAAGTTCCGAAACCAGTGTTTACAAAGTGAACATGCAAAGAAAATCAAACACCCTTAACAAAAAAAGGTAAAACAGTGATGCAGGATGATTTTGAAATTGGAGCAGAAAATGAGATGGTAGTTTTTCGAACTACCCTAACTGTCATGAACCGGAATACACAGAGTTCACGCAGAGCTAGACAAGACAAGCATTTGGGGTTAAAAAGTATATAAATTGTGTGTGTATATATATATATCCTTTGAAGCTGAATTTAAACTGCATTTTGGAAGTTCGAACTCGGGGGCACCATAGAAGTCCATTATGTGGAGAAAAATCCTGAAACGTTTTCCTCAAAAAACGCAATTTTTTTATGACTAAAGAAAGAAAGACATGAACATCTTGGATGACAAGGAGGTGAGTAAATTATCTGTACATTTTTGTTCTGGAAGTGAACTTCTCCTTTAAAAACTTCTGCATATAGTTCTCTTGAGCTCCCTGCTTAAATGCCAGGTTGGTGAATGGACTGTGACTGTATAAACTCTGTGACAATGGTCCACAATTAAGAGTTATCTTCTTCATCTCAGAGGCTGTCAGAGGCTAGGCCGTAACATTTAGCACAGATGGGAGGCCAGTATGAGTGTGCGTGGCCTCCCGTGAGTCAGGGTGAGGGGTTAGAGATAGCCGAACACTGTCATTAAGAGGTGACGAGTGAGCTCTTCAGTGTCATGTAGTCACACAGTCTACCAACACAACATCACACTCAAGCACGGCCAGAACCAGCAGTTCACTGCCAACACTTCAACACACAACACCCTTGGAAAAAAAACAAAAAAACAAACTATGATAATGTTTCTAAGCAAACACTAGGCCATTTACAGTAATTCAGTAAGTATTTTTTGCAATTTGGAGTTATTTGTAGAGCTGCTGGAGGGCCCAAAACTGGGAACACCATCCTTTGTGTGAAGTTTGCTTGCCATCACTTTTTTCAACGGTTGACAGAACAACCTTTCTTTAAAGTGTCAAATATCGGCGGGTTCCGTTACAGAGCCAAATGAATGTAAGGTTGTGCAAAATGTCTGTATGGCCTTTCTAAGATAACAGTGATTTGTAATGTGTAGGAAAGAATGGAGGTTTTTCCTAAGTGTGTAATGTTTAATAATTTGCATGAAATGCCTTTTTTCTCTGGTTTCTTACCCTCTTCTGTTCTTCCTCCGCATCAGCAAACAGCTTTCTGATGTTGGCCTCAGACTCGCCCACGTATTTGTTCAGAATCTCTGGCCCGTTGACCACCTTCGGCTCTCTGGCATTGAGCATCTTACCAATCTGACGCGCCATCAGGGTTTTACCACAACCGGGCGGCCCAAATAACAAAATCCCCTTCACGTGTTTACAGCCTGTGGAAAGAGAGATGAATTGTGGGGTGTAAAGTCAAAACTGGAGTGTATGAAACATAAGACATTACAAAATGGCACAAGCATCAATGACAAATTGTATTAGAGTGCTCACAGTAAATAAAATGGAAAATCTTTTAAGAAACTAGTTTAAAATGTGCCAAACTCTTTGAAATACTTAGTATACTGTGTAAAACAAAAGTTTCATTTGAATGCAAAAATGTCATGTGGTATAGTCAACACATTTTTCCATAAATACACACAACTTATTCATCATTTTTCAAAAATGTTTTGTAAAATAAATTGCAAAATGTTCATTATTTGACCAAAATAAGAGGCATCATATAAAATGCATGTCCTTTTTTATTTAGTACTGACCTAAAAAAGATATTTAACATAAAAGACATTTACATATATTCCACAAGAGACAATAATAGTTGAATTTATAAAAACAACCACTTTCAAAAGTTTACATACGCTTGATTCTTAATACTGTTGTTACCTGAATGATCCACAGCTGTGTTTTTTTGTTTAGTGATAGTTGTTCATGTGAGACTCATTTGCAGAAGGTTTATTACAGAAGGTTCAAACACTCACTGATGCTTCAGAAGTTAACACAATGCATTAAGAGCCGGGGGTGTAAACTTTTGAACAGAATGAAGATGTGTACATTTTTCTTATTTTGTCTAAATATCATGTTTTCCCAAATTTAACTGCCTTACCGGGCTACAGAAGATACTTCTACGTTTCCCAGAAGACAAAATTAATTATATGTACCCTGATCTTCAAATTCAAAAGTTTTCGATTACATTTTTGAATGAGGCCATTTTTATAAATTCAACTATTATTTTCTCTTGTGGACTATATGCAAATGTTATGCGAAATGTCTTATTCATGTCAGTACTAAATAAAAAAAATAACATGCATTTTGTATGATCCCCTTTATTTTGGTAAAATAATGAACATTTTGCAGAATCTGCAAGGTGTATGTAAACTTTTGACTTCAACTATATATACACATTACTGTGGGTAAGTCTCTTATGTGCACCAAATCTGCATTTACTTGATCAAAAACACAGGAAAAACAGTAATACTGTAAAATATTATTACAATTTAAAATAATTCTTTTCTATTTTAATTTATTTTAAATGTAATATATTCCTGCGATGGCAAAGCTGAATTTTCAGCATCATTACACCAGTCTTCAGTGTCACATGATCCTTCAGAAATCATTCTAATAAGCTGATTTGGTGCTCAAACAACAGGCATCATTATTATCAGTGCTGACAGTACGATTAATATTTTTGTGGAAAACGTATCTTTCCAGGATTCTCTGCCGAATATCAAACTCAAAAGAACAGCATTTATTTGAAATAGAAATCTTACGCAACATTAAAAATGTATTTACTGTCACTTTTCATTACTAATACATCCCTGTAAAAAATCTTTTTCCTTATACATAAAGCACACACAAAAAGTATGGCCAAGTGTCAACTACAACTGTTTTCAGAGTAGCACAGGGGTCTTTTTGATGAGCAATGGCATTTCTCAGACAAGAGCCCTGTTTTTGGTTAACAACATCTGCTGGCTGCCATTTGGAATGAGCGGGAAGGCTGGAGATAAACAGTAGCCCTGAGATGAGAATCAGTATGGCCATTTACACCTGATGACAGACTCAGGTTGAGGGAGGGCAGGCCTCCAGACTTTTTACAGAGGAGAAGAACAAGGCCGTGGCTGGGAAAACTGAAATGACCTTTAGCTGGTGGGAGTTTTGGGAGAAACTGGGTGTACTGGTGTAAACTCCCACCCAAGCGCTGTCAGACAATAACATACTCAGACACACACCCGCACCTTCCTTCAGCACCTGCGCTCCAAACTAACCCCAATTAGGTGCTCACCTTTGCGCTATCAAGACCCGCCATCTCATTAGAGCAGCCAGCTGCCCGAGCCAGAGGCCGACTCTTGCAGCCATCACACCACAAAGGTCATCTCTCGCTCTCTCTAGCGCACACACACACACACTGCACTCTTAAGGCTGTGTGTGTACATGAGCAAGTCATCAGGCAGCTTACAAGGATACAGTTGAAGTAAAAAGTTTACATACACTTTGCAGAATCTGCAAAATGTTAATTATTTTACCAAAATAAAGGGGGGGGGTCATACAAAAGGGGGGTCATACAAAATGCATGTTATTTTTATATTTAATACTGACCTGAATAAGATATTTCACATAAACTATGATCACATATAGTTCAGATTAAAAAAAAAATATTAGTTCAATTTATAAAAATTACGTTCAAAAGTTTACATACGCTTGATTCTTGAACAACTGTGTTGTTACCTAAATGATCCACAGCTGTGGTTTTTTTTGTTTAGTGATAGTTGTTCATGAGTCCATTGTTTGTCCTGAACAGTTAAACTGCCTGCTGTTCTGCAGAAAAATTCTTCAGGTCCCACAAATTCTTTGGTTTTTCAGCATTTTTGTGTATTTGAACCCTTTCCAGCAATGACTGTATGATTATAAGTTCCATCTTTTCACACTGAGGGACTCCTATACAACTATTACAGAAGGTTTAAATGGTCACTGATGCTTCAGAAGGAAACACAATGCATTAAGAGCTGGGGGTGAAAACTTTTGAACAGAATGAAGATGTGTACATTTTCCTATTTTGCCTAAATGTCTTTTTTTTTTTCATTTAGTACTGCCCTTTAGAAACTACAGAAGATACTTACATGTTTGCAAGAAGACAAAATAAGTAAAATTTGCCCTGCTCTTCACATTTAAAAAGTTTTCACCCCCTCAGTTGTCCTCAGTGTGAAAAGATGGATCTCCAAATCATACAGTCATTGTTGGAAAGGGTTCACATACACAAAATTCTGAAAAACCAAAGAATTTGGGGGACCTGAAGGATTTTTCTGGAGAAAAGCAGGCAGTTTAACTGTTCAGGAAAAACCAAGGACTCATGAACAACTATCACAGCTGTGGATCATTCAGGTAACAACACAGTATGAATAATCAAGCATATGTCAACTTTTGAACAGGGACATTTTTATAAATTCAGCTATTATATTCTCTTGTGGACTATATGCAAATGTCTTTTATGTGAAATGTCTTATTCATGTCAGTACTACATAAACAAGTGTAAGTGTGTAAAACACCTAAGTTCACAGTTTCAGAGTGTTCAGATGAACCCTGTAGAGGACAATGTTTTCAAACTCCTAAATCTTAAAGATTGTTCACCCAAAAATGAAAATTCTGTCATTAATTTCTTACCCTCATGTTGCTCCAAACCCATAAGACCTTTTATTTATCTTCAGATCACAAATGAAAGTATATTGGTTAAAATCTGACAGGTTTCTGACCTGCATAGACAGCTGACGGTATCACGTTCAAGGCCCAGAAAGGTAGTAAGGACATTGTTAAAATAGTCCATGTGACATCAGTGGTTCAACCTTAACTTTATAAAGCTATGAGAATACTTTTTGTGCAGAAGAAAACAAAAATAACGACTTTATCCAACAATTTCTTCCCTTCTGTGTCAGTCTTCGACGCATGTTCATGAGAGTACCACGCTGCTGTCTATGCAGGGTCAGAAAGCATTTGGATTTCATTAAAAATAAAACAGTCTTACGGGTTTGAAACGACATGAGGGTGAATTAATAACAGAATTTTCATTTTTGAGTGAACTAACCCTTTAAAAATGAGCAACAGTACTGGTGATGTCTGACTTAGCACCATTAAAAGCATTCTTGAGCACAGTTTGGCAAGTGCAGAATAGTATAAAATGATAATTACATCACAAATTAAGTGTTAACAGTTATGGATAAACCAACTGAAACCACATGTACGCAAAAACCACAGACTCCTGGTGGCCTTAGAAAATATGGATTGTGTTAAGCTGAAATATTTAGTGAAATACTATTAGACGTGACACGTCGGAGTGCAAAAAAAAAAACTACAGTGCAACATTAGGCACAGGTCTAAAACACAATTATAAATGTAATCTAGGTCCAAAAAAAGGTTACGCTGTGTGTTAAGTCCTTATATAGAGATGGTTTGGCCTCGTGTTATGCTCATTTTTAATGGTGGATATGCCCTTCCTCATTCAGGATTCATCAACAGGAGTACCTGTTCATACAGGAGAATCTGTATGAAATTCTGTGTGAGAACTTCTTGCACACACAAGCAAGAACACTTGTTCACAATTATTGGCAAAAGACACCCGGTGTCTAAAAGCTGAGAACGGAACGTAGACAGCGGCTTCAACTGCAAATGATTATAATACTTTCGCTGCAGGAGTCAATCTGATGGGAATTTATCGGCTGGATAGCATCTTTAACAATTGTTTATCTGTTTAAAGGGTGAATATAAATCAGAAACACACAATCAGACTGCAGTCTGACGATATAATTCAAACTAGGCTTTTGACTGTAAGCCAACGGCAAAAGAGAAGACAACATAAGGATGTTTCTTCTACCCGAGCAATTCTCTCATTTATGGTTAGGATGAGGTGCTGGGAGGGTCTGAAAACTGTCTGTCCAATCTCTTATATATTTTGGCTTTGTCCTCTGTCTCTCAAACTGCATGTTTCATGTCGCCCACAACATGCTGTGCCGCTGCCTCACTGGCCACTTAAATTCAGAGGGATGTGGTTGGAGAAGAAAAAAAAGAGGAGTTATATGTCTTTCCAAGAGAGAAACAAGAGCGTCATGCACTTTTTCTTTTTTTTTTGAGGGAGCACTGGTGGCGGTCTTGGACCACTTGGTACCCAAAGCAAGCTAAGACAAGAAGTTAGTTGCTTATAAAGTAAACAACTGTACAGTTTTCACTTCCAAGTGCCAGAGGGACAGAAGAGACTCACCCATTTGCTCCACTATGTCTGGAGGAAAGACTCGCGAGGCGAAGGCCCGACGGAAGATGTCGGAGAACTCCTTGTCCAGGCCTCCGATGCCCATGCGCTCAAAGTTCCAATCTGGGTTGATGATGGACTGCCGAGAACCTCTGGTCTTTGCCTTTCCTGGGAAGAATTAGCAAAAACAGACCGCTGAGGAACGGACATATTTTTCACATATTTTATTTAATCTACCAAGATCATACCCTAATATTAAAACATTTTAGTAAAGATAACAATTATGAGAGGCAGCTGAGGTAAAACCACATGCATTCTGATTGCCATCTAGTGGTGTAGTGTGGTTGTTACACTATTTGAAATCTGTGAACATTTCACTGGTTGATTCATTGGACAACACAGAGATAGGAACTGAAATAAAAGTTTATGTACAGAGGAATTACACACGTCCATCTTTAGATTTCCTGCTTTAACCTTTTCACAAAATGCGTTTTTCATTTCCTATCATTCAAGCATTATTCAGCTGAAAAAAAAAATGTAATTTAAGTTCAACCATTGACTTCCATAGAACACAATAGAAGTGTATGGCTTACCATACACTTACAACAGTCTTTTCAAAATATCTTTTTTTTTTGTGCTAAACAGAAGAAATGAATTGACAAAATGTTCATTTTTGTGTGAACCATTCTGTTTTTATGACATTGCTAGCTACTAATAGGTCCTGTTAAAAATTAAGGAAATCATAAAGTTAAGCAGACAAATGCTGGTTGACACTGAAAAAGAATAATTAAAAATATTTAGTTAATTTTTTTTATTTAAAGTAACCAATTACATTAAGTAATGTTAATTATCCTTTTAAAAAAACTAAACTAAATTAGAATAGGGTATCCTGCACTCAAAACAACTCAGTTCTTTAAATTAGAAAAACTTTTGTGCACCAAAGTTAGGCTGAAAAAAAAAAATACATCAGTGGGAAAGAAACTATGGAAGCCCATTTCTGCCACTGAAAAAAAGAAGTAAAAAAGAAATGGTAATTGCGACTTTTTATCTCACAATTCTGACTTTTTTTTCTCAGAATTGCGAGATACAAACTCACAATTGTGAGTCATAAAGTCAGAATTGCGAGATATAAAGTCAGAAGATGCAATCCTGAGGAGGGAAAAAAAGGAAGAATTTCCAGTTTATAACTTGCAATTCTGAATTCATTTTTAAGAATTGTTAGATTATATCTTGCAATTCAGAATTACTCACAATTCATACTTTTTTCTCGCAATTGCAAGTTCAGATCTCACAATTCTGACTTTTTTCTCAGAATTGTGAGAAATAAACTCACAATTGCAAGTTATAAATTGTGAGATATAAAGTCAGAAGTCACAATTCTGAGAAAAAAGTAAGAATTGCCAGTTTATATCTTGCAATTCTGACCTCATTTCTCAGAATTGTGAGCTTATATCTCTCAATTCTGTGAAAAAAAAAAAAAAAAGTACAAATTTCAAAATGTAAACTTTGGGGAAAAAAAATTCAAAATGTTAAAAAAATCTGAATTGTGAGATAAAGAATAAATATAATATTTGTGTCAGAGTTTGGGGACCTTTAAACTGTTCTTAAAGGAGAACTCCACTTCCAAAACAAAGATTCATATATAATGTACTCACCCCATTGTCATCCAAGATGTTCATGTCTTTCTTTCTTCAGTCGTATTAAAATAACTAATCGTTACGCTAGATAAGACCCTTTTTTTCTCAGCTGGGATCGTTTACAACCACATTTGGGATTGCTTGAAGCTGCATTTAAACTGCATTTTGGAAGTTCAAAATCGGGGCACCATATCAGTCCATTATATAGAGAAAAATGCTGAAATGTTTTCCTCAAAAAACACAATTTCTTTACGACTGAAAAAAGAAATACATGAACATCTTGGATGAGGGCGAGTACATTATTTGTAAATTGTTGTTCTGGAAGTGGAGTTCTCCTTTAAAACATTTTAGAGTTGATGACGAGTAAAGACTAAACAGAGAGGTGGTAGTGTTAATATAAAGTATGTACTGAAAAGTTTTTATCTTCCTGTTACATGGAAATTAATGTGTGTGCAGTTAAAATGCAGACTGACTAAACTAATTTTTGTAATTCTGATCATTCTAAACAAGATTAAATGGAATATTTGTATGAAATGACATTCTAGTGATTTATGATTTAATAAAGTGCTAACATTGCCAAAACTATCTAAGTACAAGCCTGTGACATGTTTTATCCCTACTCACAAGAATTTGTGACCTGTCTAGCATCAAGTTACACTACCAGTCAAAAGTTTTTGAACAGTAAGATTTTTAATGCTTTTTAAAGAAGTCACTTCTGCTCACTAAGCCTGAATTTATTTGATCCAAAATACAATGTTTGTTAAACAGCAAATCAGCATATTAGAATGATTTCTGAAGGATAATGTGACAATGAAGACTGGAGTAATGATGCTGAAAAGTTAGCTTTGATCACAGGAATAAATTACATTTTAAAATATATTCGAATAGAAAACTATTTTAAACCATTCAAAATATTTCCAAATTTGACTGTTTTGCTGTACTTTGGATCAAACAAATGCAGGCTTGGTGAGCAGAAAAGACTTCTCTAAAAAACAAACAAAAAAAAAATTTTGACTGGTAGTATAGCTGTGACAAGTTCACTAGAGCTAAAAAAAAATAAATAAATAAAAAAATAAATAAAAATAAATAAAAAAAAATAAACAAACAAAAAAAAAAAGACTAATGATATATGTATCAGCAGCAGCTGACAGTGTTGTGTTGGGTAAACCACGACAGGTCCGTAGGTTAATGCGTCTTGACTAAAGACTAAACGCTAAATGTTGTAGGTACTGTAAAGTATTCTGAAGATTCACATATTGTGTATGTCAGAGCCACAATGGCGGTGTGTATTTGCAAGTTAAACACTAACCAATCAAATTGAGAGACGAGCTCTCAGCTTTCTCAAAAATCACCTGACTGTTGCCATGCAACAGACCAATCTCAATCTGAAAAAGAAAAACAGAGATAAAACATTTTAGATCCATACATCTTTGAACACATAATTCGTATGATTAGAGTTTAAGCAGAAAAAAGTTACCTTCTGTTTTTTGCTAGAGCTATGCTCGCCTCTAAGGATGCTGGGATCCATGGCCTCGATATCTTTTATGACCAGTGCAAAAAGCTTGTCACAGTAGCTGAAGGCAAACTATCAGGAAGATGATACACGTTTAATGTGCAGCTATGCCCAAACTACATAAACATTCTCAGACCTCATTAAGTGTATGATATTCATTTCGTTTATGTCTTTGATGGCTCACCTGCTGGCCCTTGCTAAAGGCCTGTGCGGTAAAAAACTGGATAAACTCAATGGCCATTTTATCAGAGTCGTAAGGGTTGCTGTCAACATTCTTCTTCTGGAGGAAGTCAATCTCGAGTGTCATGGTTCCCACATACTGTCTCGATGGGTCAAAGCTGTAGACACTCACTGCAAACAACAGAGACAAGTGGAAAATAAGACAACAGTCATTGTTGAAATATACTATAGATGTTAGTCAGGGTAGATGACATATTTAATATGACATTAATGAAAACAAGACTTGTGTGTGAAATATGTCTTTTCACAACAATTTAATAGAACAAAACCTGTGCTAAGAACTTGTAACAGTACTACTCCCAGTTAATTTTTGAACTTTCTATTCATCAAAGAATATTAAGCAGTGCAATTGTTTTTAACATTAATAATAAGAAGGAATGCTTCTTGAAAACCAAATCGGCAGGTCAGAATGATTTCTGAAGAATCATGCTCACTTTTAAAATACTCCGTCATTTTTGGTCATACAGATAAAAGTAATACATCTTTCGAATCTGTAAAGACTCTACATTTATTTGTGTGCACTCAGAATAACAACTAAATGTTGCGCTTTTGTAAAATAATGAAAGGAAACGGGATGCACTTTCTGCCGTATTGGTCTCTGTGAACTTGAACGCATCACTCCGAAACTCCATGTATACTTGCCTTACAGACATGAAAAATATATCTATAGAGAGTGAAAAGTCTACTGTTGAATGAATCAGTTCAAATACAAAACAAATATTCTCAGATTTTGTTATCCGTATGAAACATTCATACAGGCGCATCACTACTGCAGAGATGACAAGTCAGTGTCACTGACTTCATCTCTTAAGCCGAAAACAAAGTAAGCACTAGTTTATCAATAAATTATTCAAACGTTAATGCAGTCTCCTTGCTGTTTTTCCCTAACATATTCGTAATTATTGTACCTGATGCTTTGGCAAGCTTTTTTTGCGTGCATTTGAGCGCTTATTAGGCTTTGTAGGCAATTAAAGGCTCATTATTATGATTTATATGGTTTATTAATAAACGTGCAACTAATAGTCAACTAATGCTTAAAATAAACAACTACTAGTCGACCAGAAAAATCTTTATTCGAGGGCAGCCCTAGAAAATTAAGCTTTGCAGTCACAAATAAATTACACTTTAATATATATGAAAATAGTAAGCAGACATTTAAAATAGTTATTTATTTATTATATTTTTACAATATTATTTCTATGTCTATGCCTTTTTATTGATAGGACAGTAGAGAGACAGG
Organism: Labeo catla; assembly: GCA_012976165.1. Taxonomy (NCBI): domain Eukaryota; kingdom Metazoa; phylum Chordata; class Actinopteri; order Cypriniformes; family Cyprinidae; genus Labeo; species Labeo catla. The sequence continues at coordinate 111,602 of VONZ01000078.1, forward strand.
AAATGAAGTGGGAGAGAGAGGGGGATGGGATCGGGAAAGATCCGTGAGCCGGGATTCGAACACGGGACGTCCGAAGCGCAACAGCGCTGTATGTCGACGCACTGCCCACAAGGCTATCGGCGCCGACACAAAATTACTTTTAAATGTATTTTTGATCAATGCAGCTGTGGTGAACACAAGAGACTTCTTTCAAAAAAAATTATAAAATACAAAAAAAATAAAATAAAATACTGACCCCAAACTTTTGAACAATATAGTACATGCATTATTTTGAGAACTTTTCTACATTTGCATATTTCTTTGGGTGATTTACATATTAATTAAAGTTTTCAAATTTTAAGTTTCAAAATTCAAAATGAATTTATATATATAACAGTTATTCAACTGATAACAGATTTTTCAACTGGCTAAAAAAAATCTCTAAAAGTTTTATTTTTATTTTTCAACAGCTCCACCTATTCTTCTTCCATCTTTCCAACCCATTCAAAGTGTTATTAAACTACATCATAATCAATTATACCACAGCAAATGCAGACTCACTGAGTTACTGCACTATTAGTTTGCAGCCAATCAAGTTCGGTTGCAAGGTTAGTAATGTAAATGGTACACATACCTTCCACATCCTGGTTTAGAGAGATTCCAGCCCATTTCCTCTATGACACAGAGAGCATTTCAATGAGTTTCTATTTTAATGCATTTAGCCTACATGTGTTGTAGCATATTACAGGCCACGCAAATATTATAGTTATTAAAAACAACACAATATGTTTGTACAACTTTCTCTTGATATATGGTCTTACTGTAGAGCACACTAATAATAAAAAGTGTACTTTGAATGGAAAAGTCTCTTATTTATCTCGTCTTTTATTGATAAAATATCGCATTATGCCATAAAATAAGACCACTGTGAGAAAGTTACTGTAGTACCTGAAAAGTCTTGCTGCTGTCATGTTAACAGATGAAGGAGAAGCAGGCAAAAACAATGCAGGATATTAAGAAATAAGCATGCTGACAACAACAGTACATCTTGTACATCTGCATACTAATGACAGTATTTAGAGTATACTGTGCGTCATGAGATGTTAGAACAGCCTTAGTTTAATGATGGCACAAAAGTGTACCTGAGGTAGACTGAAGGCAATGGTTCCAGATACCACGCTTGGGTGGGTTTTCACCGTGAACACAAACCTCTGAGTGGGTGTGGTTTTAATGCTCAAATGTCTGGAAAGAATTAAAAATCGATTTGACATATGCGTTCTCAGAGTATGTGTTTAAATTGTTTCTGATTCATTACACATCAAATACTCACTGGCCAGATTTGAAGTCTTTCTCACTTGCAACCACACAGTTTGTGAGAGACAGTTCATCTGTTGGGCATTTCGCTGCTTGCATTGGCTGAACAGGAAAGAAGAAAAAAGCAAGAAAAGCACAGAAGTGATGAAGTGATAGCAAAATCATAGCTGAAATTTCAGCCTTGATATACGCTACCAATCAAAAGCTTGAACAAATTCATTCATACCCTTTAATTATGATTTTACAAAAACCACCTTTGTCTAGATCATATTGCATTGCATTTTAAGAGTGGGCTATGTGCTTCAAGAAGATTTATTTGCTTCTACATTCTAGCTTTGGTTGAGGTTAACTACACTGCCAGTCAAAAGTTTTTGAACAGTAAGATTTTAGTGTTTTTTAAAGAATTCTCTTCTGCTCACCAAGCCTGCATTTATTTGATCCAAAATACAGCAAAAGCTGTAATATTGTGAAATATTTTTCTTATTTAAAGTAACTGCTTTCTATTTGAATATATTTTACAATGTAATTTACTCCTGTGATCAAAGCTTAATTTTCAGCATCAATACTCCAGTCACATGATCCTTCAGAAATCATTGTAATATTTTGATTTGCTGCTCAAAAACATTTTATTATTGTTATTAAGTTGAAAACAGCTGAATTTTGTCAGGTTTCTTTGATAAATAGAAAGTTCAGAAGAACAGTATTTATCTGAAATAGCAATCTTTTGTAACATTAAACTGCACTCAGTTTATTTATAGTATTAATAATAATAATAATAATAAGATGTTTCTTGAACATCAGCAAATCAGCATATTAGAATGATTTCTGAAGGACCATGTGACACTGGAGTAAAAATTCAGCTTTGAAATCACAGGAATAAATTACATTTTTAAATATATTCAAATAGAAAACTATTTATTTTAAATAGTAAAAAAATATTTTAAAAAATTGTTTTTGCTGTACTTCAGATCAAATAAATTGGCAGGTTTGGTGAGCAGAAGAGAATCCTTAAAAAAAACAGTAAAAATCTTACTTTTCAAAAACTTTTGACTGGTAGTGTACATATAAAGATATAGAGATTTTAGGGTAAAAGAATGCAGAAATATTCTTCAACAAATTCTTGACATATACATTTGTGCACTGTCAACCAATTGAAAAAAAAAGGTCCTATTATTCTTTTCACTGAAAAAAAAACAGCCTATACGTTGGCACTTACCATCTGTCACAATCTTCATTTTCATTATGACAAACACTCACTGAATAAAGAGTCACATCCCCATTACCTTTTTCTGTAACCTGATATTCACTTATTCAAACCCTTACAAAGCTCAGTCTGAAAAATACTGAGAACACACAGTAATGCTGTGTGATCTTATAGGATTACTGAAGGGCTTCATTAAACCCTAGTGTGGTATTTCCGATAGCATAAGATGAATTCCAGACCTTCTAAATCTCATGTAATCTCCTCAAAATACAGCCTAATGCATATTGCACTGTAACTGTGTTTGGACCCACTTATAATATTTAAGAGAAAAAGACACCTGACACACAAGCAACACATACAGTGGGATCTGAAGGTTTGAGACCAGATTGAAAAGCACGCAGTGCTGAAACCCTCTTGTAATTGTAAGGATTTTTATTATTATTATTATTATTCTTCCCTAAAACTGATCGTGCAGCCCAAACCGTAAGGCCTAGAGAGCTGAAACTTGGTCAGATCGTAGTAGTCCGGCCTTCTTGTCAGATCCAAAGCCTCGCCCCAATCGGCCTAAAGGGGGCGCTACAGCGCAAAAAACTAACTTTTTTGACATTTTTGGCCGTAGCTCATACAATTTTTGTCGTAGACTCAAAACATTTACATCGTTGCAATTGCGCAGATTTTCGTTGCGCAGATTTTTCGTACGAAGCCCGGTTTTTCTGCAAAATGGCATTATGTCCGAAACCTACTTTTGCGAACTAGTTATAATTGTTATTGTTATTTAAACCAGTAAAATTTGTGGAAATCAAATCTAGATTTGAGAACATTCTAATTTGTACACTCTAACATGCCAAATAAATAATCCAATTTAAGTTTTTTTTTCTTCATTTAACACATTTTTCCCTATTATAATGAACATCTGGAGGAGGGTGGGGAGACTAATGTTACATCCAAAATGATATTAATATTACCACATGCACGTTACATATAACAAACAGTAAAAAATGTCTTATTGTTTTAAATAAATACATAAATAAATAAATAAATAGATAGATAGATAGATAGATACAATATCTTGTGGTTTCAGTTTTATTTTAGTATTATGTATATATTTTATATAAATAAATATCCTAATTATTTATTAATTTTTTTAATTAGCTTTTACATTTTTTCATTGTCATTTGTTAGTTGAAGTTTTAGCCATTTGGTTATGTGCTTTTGTATTTTTCAGCAGTTTTGTTATTTTTAAATATTTTTATTTAGCTTTTTATTTCATTTTCAGTTTTAGTAATTTTAGTGCTTGAAATTATTTTATTTTATTTCACTTAGTTGTTGAAGCAACATTTCGAATTTTAGTTTAAGTTTTTTTAAGTTCAATTTTTTATCTTTTATTTTCTTCCAGCTTTATTCAGTTGAAAGAAAACGACTTATGATAGTTACCATTAAAAAACACTAGTATGTCCAAGTCTTTATACATCACAGAAAAATAACATAAACTAAAGCCTTATACTGTATTTTTAATTTCATTTAGGTAGTTGAATATTCATAAATCAATAGCTTTGCAGCCTGTCAAAAACAGCACTGATCTATTATATTAACTCGCAGTCACTCCTGATTCAAATATGTAATGACAGCAGCCAAAGTTATATTAACATTCATTTGCCAAAAGTCACTTATCAAACGCCTTTAGAGAAAAGCTGTCGCTTCTACATTAAAAACTGTAAATATCCTCGTGACTTATGATGTATTCGCAACATTTTACAGTAATGTTTTCCTGAAAGCTCATGAGATGTGATGTGGAACTTGTCTTCCGGTACCGCATGAGTGTGAATGACGTGTGCAAACACAGCATGTATGAATGGAGCTGAGCTCCGCAAGTGCTGAGAAGAGTTCCGAAATTATGAATTATTTCTGTACGACATCAAAACAACTTTAATCATAAAGACATACTCACCCGGCCAGCCATTTTTGCGTTTATCAGGTGATCAAGATGAATTCCGCAAAAACGACACGACTAGACGCTGCCCCTAGCGACTGCTCTCTAGCTATGACATGAACATCAAACCGGAAGCAAAAACACACCAAAATAAAAGCACGATTTTTAGTTATAGTATATTGCAATTATAATAACTAACTTTAACATTTATATAAACAAATATAGAAAATATGTAAATATAATGATTATAACCCCACTTATTTATTTGCATACATATTAAATGTTTTATCTCATATGTATAAACTCCCTCCCTCTCATATTTGCTCTGTCATATGTTTTAGTACAGAATAAGCAGAGCATTTTACTGGGATTATATGAGACAAATAATACTGTTTGTAACATCAAACTAATCGAAATCACGTCAAACTGCAATAATCAACGCAGTTTGTCCATTAGATGGCGCCAAATTCTTTCTGAAAAACTGATAGTTCATTTTAGCGAGTAAAGATATTTGATTATAAAACTAATATTATCTTCCTACTGGGAGAAATATACACAACTGATATTTACAGCTGAGGTCAAAAGTTTATATACACCTTATGTAAACCTTATGTAAATGTTAATTATTTTAACAAAATAAGAGGGATCATACAAAATGCATGTTATTTTTTATTTAGTTCTAAACTGAATATAATATTTCACATAAAAGACATTTACATACAATCCAGAAGAGAAAAAAAATACAAGAGTATAAAAATTACCCCGTTTAAATGTTTACATAAGCTTGATTCTTAACACTGTGTTGTTACCTGAATGATCCACAGCTGTTTTTTTTTTTTTTTTGTTCAGTGATAGTTGTTCATGAGTCCCTTGTTTGTCCTGAACAGTTAAACTGCCCACTGTTCTTCAGGTCGCACAAATTCTGTGATTTTGAGATCTTTCTTTTCACATTGTGGACAACTAAGAGACTCGTATGCAACTATCACAGAAGGTTCAAACACTCACTGATGCTCCAGAAGGAAACACAATGCATCAAGAGCCGTGGGGTGAAAACTTTTGAATCTGAAGATCAGGGTAAATTTCACTTATTTTGTTATCTGGAAAACATGTAAGTATCATCTGTAGCTTATGAAGGGAAGTACTAAGTGAAAAAAAATATGATATTTGGGCAAAATAAGAAAAATGTACACATCTTCATTCTGATCAAAAGCTCACACCCACGGATCTTAATGCATGTTTTTTCCTTCTGGAGCATCAGTGAGCATTTAAACCTTCTGTAATAGTTGCATATGAGTCCCTCAGTTGTCCTCAGTGTGAAAAGATGGATCTCAAAATCACACAGTCATTGTTGGAAAGGGTTCAAATACACAAAAAAGCTAAAAAACCAAAGAATTTGTAGGAACTGAAGGATTTTTCTGAAGAACAGCAGGCAGTTTGACAGTTCAGGACAAACAAGGGACTCGTGAACAACTATCGCTAAAGAAAAACAAAACAAAAACACAACTTTGTATCGTTCAGGTAACAACACAGTATTAAGAATCAAACGTGTGTAAACTTTTGAACGAGGTAATTTTTTATAAATTCAACTATTATTTTCTCTTGTGCCCTATATGTAAACGTCTTTTATGTGAAATATCTTATTCAGGTCAGTACTAAATAAAAATTAACATGCAACTCAAAAACTTATGGGTAACACTTCACAATAAGGTATCATTTGTTAACATTAGTTAACGTATTAACTAACTTGAACAAACTATGAACAAGACATTTATTACACTATTTATTAATATTTGTTAATGTTAGTTAATAAAATACAGTTGTTCATTGTTAATTCATGTTAGTTTACAGTGCATTAATGTTAACAAACACAACCTGTGATTTTAATAATGCATTAGTAAATGCTGAAATTCACATTAACTAAGATTAGCAAATGGTGTAGAAGTATTGTTCATTCTTAGTTCATGTTAACTAATGTAGTTAACTAATGTTAACTAATGAACCTTATTGTAAAGTGTTACCAACTTATGTTTTTTTTTACTCTTTGAGTGTGTGCTCCATATTCTCACTATATCATGTATGGGCCATAAAAACCTAATTTCATACATCACGCTACACGTGGTCAGATAAAGCTAACTCTTCGTGTTTTCCAAGGTTAAACTGTTCACAGGACTCACGTCTTTATTAAAAAGGAGTTAAAATGACTATCTTCCCATCTGAACTACTATCTAACTACTAACGACAATTCTATCATGTTTTTACATCAAAAAAGAACAGTTTAATGTACAACTCCCACACATCCAAACACAGCCTCACAAAACAATAGGTGTGGCTTAAATGAAGAATTCCACATTCAGAGAAAGTGTACACAATAGAATATGCCATTTTTGGGAAGTCAGCAAATTATAAGCATGCACCACAACAGTGTTTAATATTTGGAGCAGATCATGACACTCTTAAAACAGTTTTTAACCCAGAGATGAAAAACACTCATAATTTACTTACCTTCAAGTCATTCTAAACAGAAAAGAGCAGTATAAACATTTTGCTTAACATTTTCTTTCATTTTCAATAAAATACACAAAAGTTATACAGGTTTAGAAGGACATGATGGTGAGTAAATGATAAAAAAAAAAACTTATATGTAGACATCAGTCCAACTGCATAAAAGCATTTTAATGCACCACATAAACACATTTTGTTAATAGTAACTCCAGCCGATTTGTGCACATTCAGTGAAAACTAGTCATGCAGGTCATGTCACACATCTTGATCAGAGCATGTGATATTTTGTACCAACCTACCAATCAGATCATGTGATGTTATCATGTGACACAGCAACCTGAACCATTTAACCCACCTGCTCTGCTTAACTGGAATTTCAGTAGTTTGACATTCTTGAAAGAAGTGCTAAACATTACAAGCATACCTGTACACACACACACACACATTTCTGAAACAAAGTACATTCCATATTAGGATCCAAAACAACTGAACATTTGAATAAAATGGACACACTTTCATGAGATTAAGTGGCAAAGAGGCTTTTGTGTTGTACAAAGTCAAGCCTTCCCCGTGTTCTTTGTTTAAAATTCCAACAGAATTATATTTCTGATCCTGAAAAGGATGTTTGAAACACATCAAAACACTTCCCGTCAGTATTAAGTCTGTAGGAACAGTCTACAGTTTAAAAGCCTATTCCAATTTTAGGAATTCTCAATCGGCCAGGATGCAGTTTATTTAGTCTACGGTATAGTCCGATTCTTGGCGACAATACCGGCAGCCTGGATAACACGGTATCGCTCTCTGAGGTTGCGCCGTCGGACGTGCTCGTTGGTGATTTCCAGTACGTTTGCTTCAGGAAACCAGCCTTTCTGACCATCAGACAGACGGATTCCCTCATACCATCCTAAAGAAAGCAAGAAGCGGTCAGATGGATGAACAAAAGCTGGAACACATTTCAATTCACATTTCACGTTAGATGTGCTGCCAATAAATTGAAGGTACAGCATGACGCACCTTCGTTGGTTTTGCGCACGACGTTGATGATCTCTGTGCGTTCTAGATTTAATTCATCAGCTTGCTTTGCCACGTATTGTTCTACGCACTGCACCTGAGGGCAATCTGTCATACAAAGACACATATATGATTAGAAAGAAAGTTATGTATAGAGAGAAGTGAATGTGATCAAAATCAAAGGCTTGCCTGACTTGTCACATATGAGTAAAAACCTGAGCAGCTTAGAGATATAAGCATCCATACTTACCCCAGTCTTCATATATGACTTCTTCTTGATCATTGTTGGGGTCATCGGGATTCGGGAATGCTGCCAACCACCTGTGCTGGTCAGATCTGATCGGAGAGATAATAGAAAAGTGACCTATACAGTCTTAATAGCAACATACAGACTACATAACCCAATATATATATGTGTGTGTGTGTGTGTGTGTGTGTGTGTGTATATAAATATAAAGAGAGAGAGAGAGAGAATAAAAATATTAAACATTAAAACAGAATAAAAAATTCCATTTAAAAGTTTGGGATCAGTAAGATTTTAAATGTTTTTTTTAAATGACTTTTCTGCTCATCAAGGCTGCATTTGATTAAAAATACAGAAACAACTGTAATATTGTGAAATATTATTGCAATTTAAAATAGTGGTTTTCTATTCGAATATACTTTAAAATAGAATTTATTCCTGTGATGCAAAGCTGAATTTTCAGCATTATTACTCCAGTCTTCAGTGTCACATGATCCTTCAGAAATCATTCTAATATGCTGATTTATTATCAATGTTGGAAACAGTTGTGCTGCTTTTTTATTTATTTTTATTTATTTATTTATTTTTGGAAACCTGTGATTTTTTTTTCAGGATTTTTTGATAGATAAAAGGTTTAAAAGAACAGCATTTATTTAAAATAGAAATCTTTTGTAACAATAAACACTACCATTCGACGTTTGGGGTCAGTACGTTTTTTCTTTCTTTCTTTCTTTGAAAGAAATCAATATAATTGTTAATCAAGGATGTGTTAAATTGATTTAAAAAAAATGATAGTAATGACTTAAATTGTTAGAAAAGATAAAAGTATCACAAAAAAAAATTAAGCAGCACAACTGTTTCGAAGACTGACAACAATTTCTGAAGGATCATGTGACACTGAAGACTGGAGTAATGATGCTGAAAATTCAGCTTTGCATCACAGAAATAAATTATATTTTAAAATATTTGAAACCAGTATTAGAAATTGCAATAATATTTCACAATATTATTGTTTTTTCTGTATTTTTGATCAAATAAAAACATCCTTGATGAGCAGGAAAGATTAAAAACATAAAAAATCCTACTGATCTCAAACTTTTGAACGAGAGAATAAAGAGAATAAATAAATAATAATAATAATAAATAAATATTATTAAAACAGAATAAAAAATTCCAATATATTTTTTCCCAAACTGTGGATGCCTTCTGATACACTGCTGATATACACACTTATTTATTTAATTATTTTTGTACATTTTTTGTGTCTTATGTTTATGTTTTATGTTTGTTTTTATTACATTTATTCAGCAAGGATGCATTAAATCATCAAAAGTGACCGTAAAGACACTAATGTTACAAAAGATCTTTTAAAAAATAAATGTTGTCAAAAACCTCTTTTTAAAATTGCCTACACACACTGAGATGATTAGTATTTTATTGCATTGATTTGAATTAATTGACAGCCTTGGTAAATATGTTAGAAAATATTTAAAAATCTTACTGACCCCAAATGTTTAAACACTAGGGTACATTAAAAAGACTTTTATATTTGAATTACCATCAGAAAAACATAATGGAGCGATGGACGTGTATCATGGATGAATAAAATAAATAGTATGCAGTTTATTTATAACTCTACGTACTGTGTAGGAGCTTTGAAAACTCTTTCCATCTGGCGTCCCTGGTGATTCTCCAGCAGGGTCAGACAGAAGCAGTGCTCCAGGGTAGGGACAGCTGTGTCCTCCCTATAAGGCTGCACCTGGACCAGGGAACGATGGGCATGATCGAGGACTACATACCGCTCAGAACTGCAGGAAAGGAAAGAGAACAAGAAATAAATAATTTAATAATTTAATAATTGAATAGATTCAGAAACAATAGGACTATCTAAACAATAAACGCAAACAGGTGTGCTACTTTTTATAAAGGATAAATAAAAAAAGTGAATACATATCAGTGGCATGTAAATATAATGGAGTGTGTTGTAACCTACAATAAACAGAGTAAAGCCATAACACAAACAGGTTTTTCAGCTTTCTACCTTTTCTTGCTTGCAATGACAAGCAGGTCATTGAAGAGAAAGAGGTAGACGGGGCTAAATTTGGGGCGGAGGTTCAGGAATGTCCCTGCTCTGTTTATTTCCTGCAGCTCTCCTCGTTTCTCCAAGTAACGTGTTTGAGAGATAATTGGCACCGCCTGAAAAAAATGATTCAGTGATGACACAACATTTAAACAAATAAACAGATCAATTAAACGAATTATTTTATTTCAGTAAAGCATTTAAGGATGGTAAAACATTTAAAAAATCTTGGTACAATCAAAAAGTAATAATTATACACTATTTTTAGGTCACTAATCAAAAGTAAACACATTTGCATGTGACATGTGACTTTTCTCAGGGTTGCCAACTCTCACGCATTTGGCGTGACACACACGCTTTCAGGCTCTGTCTCACTCTCTCACTCTGACCATGTAAATCTCACGCCAAATTGGCAACCCTGCTTGCGATTTTAAACAAAGTTTCAGCTTTCAAATGTTGTAAGTTTTAACACTAAATTCAAACGATAAATACCGTTTTGGCGCACTCAACGTGGCGTAAATCGTAAAATGTAGCGCTTCTGTTAATGCCAGAGCCATTGAAAAACAGAGCTGCGACGAGCTTTGATCTCGCCGGCGTCGCCGCCACGCGGTCACGTGATTCACCCAGCTCTCCAAACAAACCAACGTTAACAGTAAATCTGAACGTGTTTAAGTAGGATAGAGACGACAGCTTCACTATACAGGCATTTGCAGCAATTTTTGGTCAACATTACAGCATATTATGCATTGTTTTTTACGTCGATAACATTTACAGTATAATTTTATTCGGGAGAGTGATGGAGGCAACCCTTAGAAAAAAATTAATATGGTTTTACTACAAATAAAACCAAAAAAAAAAATGGTTACTATAGTTAAACCATGGTAACCACAAATGAACCATGGTCTTGTAGTATAACTATGGTTATACAAATGGTAATCAATGCGCCAAAAAACATGGTTACACTTTTACTATAATAAACCATGGTTAATTTTCGTAAGGGTTAATATGGTTTTCTATTATTTAACCTTCAGGTATTGCTTACTTATAATGTGACCATACAGTTTAACTATTTAAATAAATGTTCTATATTTTTAGTTCAGTAATTTTTAATATTTTAAGGAGATCATTTAGTACTAAATACTATTTGTCCAATAATTATGGTCCATTAATGACTTATATATGTATGTATGTATATATTATTTTATATTTCTATTACTTATATTACAATTAGTGTAGTATTTAAGGTTAAATAGAGAAAAGGGTTTTAAATTCCAATGCAAAGAGTTAAATTAGAGTCATTTTGTGGTCAGAAAAAAAATCATTCATTTGTAATGCCGTGGTTTACCACTAGGTACCTGTATGGCTCTTTACTAAATATACATGTATCTAGAATATTGCAGGTCATACCTGCTTACTTATTTTTAAGTTTTTTTTATTTGAATAAATATTTAGAAATGATTAAACACTATATTTTAAATGTGAAATTTAAAAAAGTTAATAACTTACATCCTTTTCACACAATGAATGCAAGCAAATACTGAATTTAAAACAAGTTTAAATGGTGCTAAAAAAAAAGCATTCAGCTGCATTTTTATCCCCTTATATGCACAGTATATACATATTAATAGATATGGAATCGAGATCGCCACTCCTCCCCCCAACCCAACCCCCCACTCCAAAACAAACAAACAAAAAAACTCTCACTCAGAAGTTGGCAACCCTGCTATTTAGCAATTTTGAAATTCATATTAATTTAACTTTTCTCTCACTTTCTTAAAGGAACACTCCACTTTTTTTGAAAATAGGCGTTAAACTGTTGAGTTTTACCGTTTTCTAATCCATTCAGCTGATCTCTGGGTCTGGCGGTAGCACTTTTAGCATATCTTAGCATAGATCATTGTATCTGATTAGACCATCAGCATCTCGCTCAAAAATAACGAAGAGTTTAGATATATTTCCTATTTAAAACTTGACTCTTCTGTAGTTACATCGTGTGCAAAAACGGACAAATAAGAAAAGCTGCGATCTTCTAGGCTGATATGGCTAGGGACTATACTCTCATTTCGGTGTAATAATCAAGGAACTTTGCTGCCGTACCATGGGTGCACCAGGCGCAATGATATTACGAGGCGCCTGAAAGTGACCGGCACTTAAGTTTGTGTTGATGCAGAGTTGGTGCATAATATCATTGCGCCTGCTGCACCCATGTTAGGCCCCGATCACACCGAACGCGTTTTTGCAGTGAGAGAGAGGCGCCTTTTTGAATTGTTTTCTATTGGCTGTGAGCGTTATGCGCGCTGTTCATGCGCCGCGGGCGCCTCGCGTTTTTGCCGGATCGCTCTGAGCAGTGTTGCCAGATCGGGTTGACGATTTCCAGCCCAAAAGCTCACCAAAACCCGCCCACTTCAACAAAAACCAGCCCAAAATTTTTACTGCCAAAATAATGTGATGTAATTTTATTGACATGTCAATCAAGGTTGATAAGGACTATTTTTATCTCCTTAAAAAAATAAAGATGACAAAATAAAATAAAGTTAAATCAGTTTCACAGGAATATGGATCAAAACAGGGCAAATGCATTAAAAGGAGTCAGAAAATATGCTTAAAATGCCCAGAAATATTTTAATAATAATAATAATAATAACAATTAACAACAATAATGTGCTTACCGTTGTCTTGTGCTTTATCTTCAGACAGAACTACAGCACGTATTTCATAAAGTACACATTTTAGAACATCATGCAGAACTTTGCACAGTTAAAACTGTTCAAGTCCAGCAGCTGTCAATGCCAAGTATACCAGAGTAGTCTGGACTGTTTAAAAGATGTTCTGATGCAGGACAGCATCGTATAGTCCCCATATTCAGTTTTGATTTTTATTAAATCATTCAACTGTTCTCTTATTTCAGTTACAATTATATTTAGAAATGTTCTATTCATCTCTCACTACGTGTAATCCACGTTGTGAGATTTAAGTCACTCTAAAACTTTTTATCGTGTAACTTATATTTAGGCCACTTTGCCATCGCAATCACTCAAATAAAATGAATGAATGAATATATAGCTGCACATTCAAAATCTTGCCCTTTATAGCGCCAAAACCCCGTCACTCACGAGTCATCACATCTCACCAACATAAAAGATGGTAAATTGATTGACAGGTCTCTGTTTAATGATGTTGATGACTGCACTACACATTTTTTTACTGTGATACTTTGAGCTCGAACATATTAAAATAACATGACTAAAGATAAAAGCGAAGAAAAAAGCAGCTGATTGGGCGGCTTTTAATTGTTTTAAAGCAGCCCAAATTTTGTCTACCCGCCCAATGCGTTATTCTCCGGTCCAAGCCGATCAAAAGAAGCCCAATTGGGCGGCAACCCGCCCAATCTGGCAACACTGGCTCAGAGCGCCTGAAGTTGGAAAAAAAAGCAACTCTGAGCGGAAAAGCGCCGACGTCATCGCGGTTTTTTCCATTGTCCAATCGAATTAATGGAGGGGCGGGCCTTCCATTGTGGTAACGAAAGTTTTACCGTTGCCTAAAAAGTCCGGAGACTGCAGTGATGGAGGAGAAACTTTTGGTGTCTATCGCGGGTTACCCGGAGCTGTGTTTTTTTTTAAGGTTTTTGCTGATATGACAGTTTACTAAACAGCTAAATACCAAAGATTTTAGAGCTATAATCCTTTGATTAGATTGAAAGGACGGCTGATTTGATGGTTGCCTAGCAACATAAAAAACCGCAAAGCACACTGTTCGGTGTGATCCGGGCCTTAGGCAGCAAAGTTCCTTGATTATTACGCCGGAATGAGAGTATAATTCCTAGCCATATCAGCCTAGAAAATCGTCAGTCTTAGTACACGAAGTTTTAAATAGGAAAATATCGTCGTTATATATGGTAATTTTTTAGCGAGATGTTTTTGGACTAATCAGTCAATGATCTATGCTAAGCTATGCTAAAATTGCTACCGCCAGACCCGGAGATCGGCTGAATGGATTCGAAACTGGTAAAAAAAAAAAAAACAACTGTTTAACTCTAGGGAAGTTGGACAATGAGCCTATTTTAAAAAAAAGTGGAGTGTTCCTTTAAGCTCATTAAAGTTTTTTTTTTTTCATTAATAAAAATACAAAACAGAGGAATTTTCACTAGTGGTCTTAGAATTTTAAATCCCACTGTAAATCGCTCACCTTCAGTTTGTCGAACTCCAGCATACCATTAATCTGAATCAGTTCCTCCATCTGCTTCATTTTTCCAACCTGAGTATTGCATTCTTCAATTATCTGTGAGGATATGAGTGACATGACTTAAGATCAATCTGACAACACAAATAGCCATAAACAATACATACACACGCCAAAACATTCTTTCCGTGCAGACAGTTGAATCTGAATGCATGACAAACATTAAACATGACCTATTTTTGTTCGTTTTTCATGAAAATGAAAAAAATCTAATGTCCTTTTTTTCCCTAATGCTTTAAAATCCACTTTATCAAATATGACACGGTTATAAAACATATTTCTAGTCACCTGATCTGCATTTTAACCTTGTTTTCCACTCTCTCCCCCTTATTCTCGCTGTCTTTTCCTTTTATCTTCCTCTCTAACAGGCTATTCTGGGAACAATGAGGGCTAGTTTGATCATGGAACAGTGGCTGAGGAGTGGCTTTATAATGACAGGAAAAAACATGGAGCTTTTACTGTGACCTTAAGGTGTTTACCTTGGACACAGAGTCTAGAGCTTTAGATGCTGTTTGTTCCTTTTCCGTCCCGACGGCTGTTCTCTTTAGGATGTTCTAATGAAAAACAAACAAACAAACAAATAGATTTTTAAAGGAGACATATTATATAAATCTGACTATTTCCATGTTTAAGTGCTATAATTGAGTCCCCGTTGCATCTGCCAACCCAAGAAAATGTGAAAAAGGACAACCCAGTCTTCGTTTTGCTAAGCCTTTTTCTGCAGGCTTGTGAAAAAACGAACAACTCAGATTTCGCTCCTGCCGTGATGTAGAAAGGGGATCTTATTATAATATTACCGCCCCCTAATCTGCAAGTTTGTGTTTTCACAAGCGTGAACGCCATGGCAAAAGTTCAATCAAAGCATGCTAACTGTTCTGTTTTTGGCTGCGTAGACAAGCACAGAACATTATTTAAAGTCCCAGCTCCAGAGGCGACAAGAGAGCAGTGGATTTATTGATTTATTTACTGAATATTACACTGCTCCCACACAGATCTAATATAAACATGTGATTTCTTTCCCAACTGTTTACCCTCACAGACATAACGGACTGTTTTTGTAACTTGTGTGTTTTTAACATAAACTTGTGTGTATTTGACCGTTTAAGCGCAATAAGACATGAAAAAGAACTTCGTTTACTACTCACATGCCATGTGACAGCCACTTTCAGTGCTTGTGCTTCATATGTGTGCATTTAGAAAATCTTATATCAGAAGTTTAAACTAATATGGTTTAAAACGCATGATTTCAACACGATGTATGTGATTCCCTAGAGTATATACAGGAATCATGGAGTCAAATTGAATACCTTTTTAAGACTCCATACATTTTAAGACTTCATCGCCACTTGTGCCTTTGGATGCCAGAATCGGAATGCAAATAATTTTGATAGAATACTGTCATCAAATATGCCATTTGAAGCTAAACGCAGACGTTTAAACGGACAGACTAATGGACGAAACCTGCTATGACGATCCTACTTTTAAAGCATAAATTTGACTTAAACAATAGGTCTACATAATATTCACATTTGCAGTTCATAGTTGACATATCATATTAGTCCTACAATTACAGCATGAAATACTATTTAAACGTGTAACATTTTACATTTAGCTATTTTATTTTTCAATTCTGACATTTTTGTCGCAAATGCAAGTTTATATCTCATATTTCAGACTTTAGAACTCAATTTAACTCAACAATAGCAAGTTTGCCAACACCAAATTGGTCTATTGACAAGACGTATTGAAGAGGGAAAATAAAGCTCTTAGAATTGATGGGACAATGAGTATATTCAAAGGACGTATTTGTAACATCAACTCTTATAACTGTCTGCAAACCATGACAAACACCTGACTGTTCAGTTTACCTGTGATTACGGAGTGCTTGATTTGATGCACCAGAGCAAGTCCTTCAAACACAGACTGTTAGTACTGCACCTGATCAAGGCTGAAAGCTGCTTCAACAGATCGCGTGATCGCAAAATCGAAAGTGAAAGTGAACAGCTAGTGCATATTCAAAAGAGATCTAAATACACAGCATACTGATAGCGGCTCCCTCATGCGCAAAAATTATATACGATACTAGAAGCAGGACACACACGTTACGGGAACGGGAGGTAATGGTCAGAAATTCAGTAGGAGCGGGAGTGCAGTCAGTCAGTGAGCGCAGATGACGTCAAATCTAACGGGATTCCATACATAAACTACACAGAATCCCACTATTCACCTAAGCAATGATTAAAGGAACACCCCACTATTTTTAAAAATAGGCTCATTTTCCAACTCCTCTAGAGTTAAACAGTTCCGTTTTACCGTTTTCGAATCCATTCAGCCGGGTCTGGCAGTAGCACTTTTAGCATAGCTTAGCATAGATCATTATATCTGACCCATGGTACGGCAGCAAAGTTCCTTGATTATTATGCCGGAGTGAGAGTATAATTTCTAGCCATATCAGCCTAGAAAATCACAACTTTTCATTTTCCGTCAGTCTTAGTACACAATGTAACTACAGAAGAGTCTAGTTTTAAATAGGAAAAATATCGAAACTCTTTTGTCTTTTTTTAAACGAGATGCTAACGGACTAATCCGATTCAATGATCTATGCTAAGCTATGCTGAAAGTGCTACCGCCAGACCCGGAGATCGGCTGAATGGATTCGAAAACAGTAAAACTCAACTGTTTAACTCTAGGGGAGTTGGAAAATGAGCCTATTTTAAAAAATAGTGGCATGTTCCTTTAAAATCAGGCAAACTTTACCATACAACCTCTATGGACAAATATAGCCAACATAAGGAAAAGATAATACAAAATTTAATACCTTGGGAAATGGCATTTAAGAATTTTTAATACTTTTTAATTTTAAATTAATTGATCAACTTTGAATACTTTTTAAGACCCTGCAGACACCCTGGTGATAATCAAAACCAAACAGATGTTTTTTTGGCAGAGTATCTGAGTTAGGAGCTGTAAAGGCACAGCCCTATTCTGGAAAAGGGGGTGGGGAGCAGCAGCTCATTCGCATTTAAAAAGCCATGCACAAAAACAGCATCTTCCTGCTTCCACTCAATTTTGCCATTTTCAAAATGATATAACAAATGATCTGTGGGCTATTTTGAGCTGACACCTGAGGCTTATATTACATATTGTAAACAGGGGCATAATAGGTCTCCTTGGATTAACTGGATTATCGCCATATTACCTGGATCACTTTAAGACAACTCTGCTTGATTATAATAG
Source organism: Labeo catla (assembly GCA_012976165.1). Lineage (NCBI taxonomy): Eukaryota > Metazoa > Chordata > Actinopteri > Cypriniformes > Cyprinidae > Labeo > Labeo catla. Next base: position 129,342 of record VONZ01000078.1, read on the forward strand.
GAAGCCTTGCATACCAAGTATAATTGTGGAAACAAAACAAAAAAAATCCCCAAGACCAACTGAAATTGGGTCCAACATATACATAATTACATATCCACCTTATTTTTCCTGTAAGAGCAAACATGGCCATTTTAACATTTTATGGGTCTGGCTTTCGGTTTCATCCACGTCCAGCTATTTTTAGCTGTACAAAACAGCTTGTTTCACTGCTTGATATTGCAAATTGGTGTGTCCTACCATATTATTTTAATGTATTATCTTAATTATGAGCACACTGGTTTGTAGTCCAAACAGTTTTACCGTTTACTGCATTTACTGCTTTTTCTCATTATTTCCCTATATCAGCTAATGAACCGGAAATCTCACCCATAGGGACACTTCCGCATTGAAAAATAAGGTGGCTGTACCACAATTTACAATTTTAGGGTCATTACAATTTCTTTGTTTTTTGTTTTTTTATCTTTGTCTGTTTTATGCTCACCAAGGCTGCATTTATTTGATCAAACAGTAAAAGTGTGAAATATTATTGGAATAAAAAATAACTGTTTTCTCTTTCAATATATTTTAAAATAACATATTCCTGTGATGGCAAAGCTGATTTTTCAGCAGTCTTTGGTGTCACAAGTTCCTTCAGAAATCATTCTAATATGGTAATTTGGTGCTCAAGAAACATTTTTCTTTCATCAACGTTGAAAACGGTTCTGCTGCTTAAAGGGATAGTTCACCCAAAAATAAAAATTCAGTCATTGCGTCATGATACTGTTATGAACTCACATCAAAGATTGACATGGAAGAAAAAAAAATTGTTGAAAAAATCATTATTTTTATTTTCTTTGCGCACAAAAAGCATTTTCATAGCTTCATAAAATTACGGTTGAACCACTGATGTCACATGGACTATTTTATCGATGTCCTTACTACCTTTTAGTGTCAGTTGTGTTACTGTCTATTGAAGGTCAGAAAGCTCTCGGATTTCATCAAAAATATCTTAATTTGTGTTCTGAAGATTAACAAATGTTTTACGGGTTTGAATCAACGATGAATAGAAAGTAAACAAATGTTTTTACTTTAAAAAAAAAACAGAATTCTGACATGGATTATGTAAATTATTCACCCACCTCGATGAGCATTTTAATGCGCGTGATTCGCTGGAAGGGCAGCAAAAGGAAGGACATGAAAGGCAATCGCTGACAAATGGGCGACTCCTGGAGTCGTGTGATTACGGTCGCAAACGGAGTGTTAATTTGCCTGTGGGAGTATGAAATACATTTAAATGGATGATAAAACATACTAGACGAAACAGTTTGAGTCCTTGCTTGTGTGTGTAGATGTATGATTTTCTCACATTAGATTACTGTAGGTCTTTTCCTGATAAAGCTGGTTTCGAACATAGTCGATATACGCAGGAAAATGATGTTGGGCATGATAGTGGATGATGTCACAGATGTCCGAAATGATAATGCTCTCCTCTAGACGCTCCTCCAGGTCTTTTAGAAACCTGTGAATATCAATAGACAATGGTACTGGCATTCGGAAATTGAAGTTTGTGACTGCTGTGACTTGTTTTACAGGCTGCACTGCATTGTCGAAGCATTAGACTTTTAGTTGATGATGATGTACTTATCCTGAGGATTTCACCGTTTTACTACTCTAATTATTGCAAAACATCAAACACTGCTGTCTCAGCAAATTCTAATGGGTTACAGCTGGAAAATAATTTCTTGCAGTACAATAACAATGCCACAAATGTAGTCCACAGGGTTTATGTATATAAACAAAACTCATTTGTGGGGTTCAAGCAGTGCTGTTTCAGCAAGTCTTCATTTTACATACACAGGCAACTCACCTCTCGCTGACCTCTTGGATGCGCAGAATGTTTGAGAAGAGGGTTTTTTTGTCCATGTTAATAAGAGTGTCATTCAAGTCACTTGACTCCATAAAATGCTCTGTTAGCACACGCAGAGAGCGCAGATACGACATTTCTGATGTTATCACCTCGAACATGCTCTGCACACAAAGAAAAGAAACACATAAATATTATTTAAATGCAATTTACTTTTCAGTTTCTCAAAATGTAAAATCTTAATATTTGTAGTGATAGCTTAGGGTTTTTCCCCCCACATTCTCTGTTATTATCCTCTGTATTGTATTACACAAATTTGTAATACTGCCTAATTTCAGGTCACATTTAACCCCAAAATCAAAGGTTTTTTTTTTTTAATACATGTATTGATTATTAATATATTAATCAATATTAATATATTTAATATACTATATAGTGATAATAATATATTATGATTACAATTTTATAATTTATATAATACAATAAGAATAAATTTCCTTTTTTATATAATACAATAAGAATAAATTTCTTTAATTATGGTCACAACCATTTTAATTGTCAAGAAAATAATTTAGTTAAACAAAAAACATTATTTATATGCTTTATACATATTGCCTTCATTTTTTTATATAAGAAATAAAAATAGTACTGCTCAAAAGTGTGGGGTCAATAATTTTTTCAACAAAGATGCATTCAATTGATCAAAAGGGACAGTAAAGACATTTATAATTAATTCAATTCAAATAAATGCAGCACAAATTAGCAATAATTAGAAAATACCAAATCGTCATAATAGAATAATTTCTAATGAATTACGTGACCCCAAAGACTGAAGTAACGGCTGTAGAATATTCAGCTTGCATCACAAGAATGAATTATATTTTAGAATTTTATTTTTAGAAATCTGTGATTTTAAACTGTAATTATATTTCACAATATTACTCATTTTATTACACTTTAAAAACACCTAAACAGTAGTACATACATATTTGTGACATTAAAAGGATAGTTCACCCAAAAATGAAAATTCTGTCATTAATTATTCACAATCATGTCGTTCCAAACCCATAAAACATTTGTTCATCTTTGGAAAGCAATTTTATGTATTTTTGTTTAAATCCGAGAACTTTCTGACCCTGCATAGACAGCAACGCATCTACCATTCTCAACGCACATTGAAAACTGACACGAAAGAGAAGAAATTGTTGAATAAAGTCATTTTCTTTGGGCACAAAAAGTATTCTTCATAACATTATGTAGCTTTATAACATTATGGCTGAACCACTGACTATTTTAACAATGTCCTTACTACCTTTCTGGGCCTTGAACGTGTCAGTTGTGTTGCTGTCTATTCAGGGTCAGAAAGCTCTTGGATTTCATCAAAAACATTTTAATTTATGTCCCGAAGATGAACGAAGATCTTACAGGTTTGGAACAACATGACGGTGAGTAATTAATGACAGAATTTTCATTTTTGTGGGAACTATCCTTTTAAGACTCTTTGTACTTCCTTTCCCATCCACCCTTTCCATCCTGTCTTCTCCTACAGATTTCCATCCTCTCTTTCTTCTCTTTTCCTCTCAACTTTTCCATTTTCTCACACACATAAAGCCTCAAATTTCAGCACTGGCTAAGAAGTACATGCTCTTCTTCAAGTTCTGTACCATGTTCAGCGGGGATTCCTGCTTACCTCTTGGTACTTGCACTCCTCTGGACTGAGGGTCTCCAGGACCCCACTGTCTTGTACTGCTGACTGGTCTCGCCATAAATTGCTCTGCTTGAGATTTGAAATACTACCGGATCTGAGACGTTTATCTCCTTTCTCTGGGCTGAATGTAATGTGTGGGTCCATCTGGAAGTCCATGCTGGTTTTACTGATGTTGCGACATACTGTCCTCCTGATCTCCTTGTGGATATATGCTTCAGTGTAACTCTGATACAGCTCTGAAGTGTCAGAAAAAATATGCATTAATTTCAAAGCCTTTCTTTATAGTGTTTCTTACTTGATTTCTGTCTTACATTTTTCATTTTAAACTAGTGATTTATTCAATCAGAAAAAATACCATTGCCTTGGACTGCTTCCAAGTCAACAGATTTTTGGCGACGTGGAGTGGGTCGTGGAGGTCTAGAGATGAGACAGAGATTGAGTTACATGTAGTAAAGACAATATGACTGCTGTGTGATTGCAATATTAAAGCTTAAGAGAGCAGAAACTGTTTGAGAGATGTTTGAAATATAATAAGCATAAACATATATACTTCTCAGTGGATGCACATTTTTCCCCATCAACCCCTGCACTGTCATTCTCATCTGTTGATGTCAAAAAAAGGAGAAACCATTAAGTACCATAAAACAAATACACAGAAATAATCAATAAATGTCAGTCTGAAACACTTAATTCACTTCTGTAATATAATGCATTTCTGAGTGAAGCAGTATATTAAAAAAAAGTGATGGGATTGACTGGATTGTAAAGTAATGTTTGGAAATGCACTAAAATAACTAAACTTTTAAATTAAACTAAAATAATTAAAAGACATTTTTTGTCAACTGAAATAAAGCTGAAATAAAATGAAATATAAATATTAGAAAAGCCTTAAACCAAAAAAAGGGTAAAACTTCACAATAAAGTTACATTTTTAATAGTATTTAACTATATTAGTTAGCATGAACTAGTAATGAAAAAAATACTTCTAAAGCAATTATTAAGCTTTTTGATTAATTTTAACATTTGCTAATGTATTATTAAAATCAAATGTTGTCTGTGTTAATATTTTTAATAGACCTGAGCTAACACGAACTAACAATGATCATAACGAAGATTAAAAATACTGCAACAAATGTATTGCTCATTGTTAGTTACTGGTAGATAATGCTTTAACAATGCTAACTAACAGAACCTTTTTTTTTTTTTTTTTAAAACTTAAAAAATAGAAATTATACCTTGGCAGATAACTGAAATAAAACTTTTTTAGTAAATAAAAAAAGTACTGAAATAATTAAAACTAAAACTAAAACAGAAATAAATGAAAGGTAAATAGAAATATTTAAATTAATAACAATAAAAATGACAAAACCAAATGAAATTACTGAAAAGAAAAATCTAAAAATTAAACCTAATTCAAAATATACATATAGTAAGCATATACATAACTAAAACTCTTTTTGAAACATTTAACATATAATTTTGAATTTTGACTGAATTTTTTATTCAATTTGTGTTGTATTTTAAGGGATAGTTCACCCAAAAAAAAAATTCTGTCATTAATTACTCACCCTCATGTTGTTCCAAACCTGTAAGACATTCGTTCATCTTCAGAACACAAATTAAGATATTTATGATTAAATCTGAAAGCTCTCTGACCCTGTGTAGACAGCAACACAACTGACATTTTTAAGGCCAAGAAAGGTAGTAAGGACATTATTATTTTTGTTTTCTTTGAGCACAGAAAGTATTTTCGTAGCTTCATAAAATTATGGTTGAACCACTGATGTCACATGGACTATTTTAACAATATCTTTACTACCTTTCTGGGCCTTGAAGGTGCTAGTTGCATTGCGGTCTATGCAGGGTCAGAAAGCTCTCGGATTTCATCAAAAATATCCTAATTTGTGTTCTGAAGATGAACAAAGGTCTTACTGGTTTGGAACGATAAGAGAGTGAGTAATTGATGACAGAATTTTAATTTTTGGTTGAACTATCCATTTAAGAACATAAATAGGGTCTATTTTGATCTCATGTTGACTTTAAAGGCCTTTATGTACCTATAGACTTGAGAGAATAATTGCTGAGGCGTCTTCCATTCTCATAAGTCTTGGTTGGCGGTGTTAGTGGAGTTCTATGTGGTCGGGGACTGGCCGGTGGGCTGCCTTTCTTAGGGGGAAGCAGAGGGGAGGCAGGGCGTGCTAGAGACTGAGGCAGAATAATACGAGGAACCCTGTTATCTAAAGGCATTCTGGGAGGAATGGCCGGAGGGGTGTCCTTGCTTACAGTGTCCGACCCCTTTTGAGGTCTGGGTGGAGTGACCACCTCCAGGCTAACATCGTAGATGGACTCCTCTGGCTCCTCCAAAGACGGCTCTTTGGGGACGTTTAGAGGAGTCTGGGGAAATGGGAGAACAGAGGCGATCAACGTTGGAGGTCCAGGGTCTGATTTCCTCCTCAGCTGCTGCTCTATTAGGTTGCGAGTCTCCTGAAACTTGTCTTTTTTGATTTTCAGCTCTTCCTTTTTGTTTTCGTTTTCAGGTAATGACTCACTCAAAGGCTCTGGCTCCTTATTTGGCTCGTCTTCTTTCTCTTCCTCTACTCCTTTTTCGTTCTGATCCTCCGTGTCACTGTACTCAGCCTCATCATCCTCACCATCGTCATCATCCTGCTCGCTTATTGGCATCCATACGAGCTTCATACCTGGCCTCTGCAGGTGACATATACAGCCGCAGTTCTTCTCACACTGAGGCTCAGGAAGAAGGCTGGAATCCCGCTCTGCTCGCAGTTTGCCGCCTTCTTTTCCATCAGGAGCTAGAAGAGAACATGGATTATGGTCAGGGTTTGAATGAACATTAAAGGAGTAGTTCTCTTCCAGAACAAAAATGTACAGGTAATGTACTCCCATCCTTGTCATCCAAGATGTGCATGTCTTTCTTTCTTCAGTCGTAAAGAAATTATGTTTTTTGAGAAAAACATTTCAGGTTTTCTCACTTATATAAGGGACTTCTATGGTGCCCCCGAGTTTGCACTTCCAAAATGCAGTTTAAATGCACCTTCAAAAGGCTCTAAATGATCCCAGCCGAGGAAGAAGGGTCTTATCTAGCCAAACAATTGATTAGTTTCTACAATTTACATACTTTTTAACCTCAAACGCTCGTCTTGTCCGGGTCTGCGTGAACTCTGTTTTTTCCGGTTCAATGCAGTTATGTATAGGGTATGTCTAAAAACTCCCATCTCATTTTCTCCTCCAACTTCAAAATCATCCTACATCGCTGTTTTACCTTTTTTTGCAAAGAACGTTTGATCTTTGCATGTTCATTTTGTGAACACTGGTTCGATACTTTTTCAGCGAAGTTGGAGGAGAAAATGAGATGGGAGTTTTTCGACATATCCTAACTGTCTTGAACTGGAAAAAACGCAAAGTTCACGCAGACCTAGACAAGACGAGCGCTTGAGATTAAAACGTATATAAATTGTACATTTAAAAAAATAAAATAACCGATTGTTTCACTAGATCAGACCCTTATTCGGGTTTAGGGCCCTTTGAAACTGCATTTAAACTGCATTTTGGAAGTTCAAACTCAGGGGACACCATAGATGTCCCTTTTATAGAGAGAACTCCTGAAATGTTTTCCTCAATGTTTTTGTTACGACTGAAGAAAGAAAGACATGAACATCTTGGATGACAAGGGGGTGAGTACATTACCTGTAAATTTTTGTTCTGGAAGAGAACTACTCCTTTAAAAGGGACCTATTATGCAAAAATCACTTTTATTAGGTGCTTGAAATCAGTTGTATGGCTGCCCCATTCATTTTTTTCCCAATACTCAATCCCAATAAATCATAAACAGTCTCTCTGGACATGCGGTTCCAGATTTCTCCCTACGTACACGTCATCGTAGTGAGAAATCCCACCCATTTATGACAATCTTTGCCATATTAGCATAAACAGCCTTGAGAAAGAAGCAGCTGTCCACCTTTACTGGAGATATATAATGTCAGTGCCAAAGAGGCATTACAAATGTTGTGATTTTGGGTAGCACCAACGAACACAGGAGTCTCCATAGACTCCCTACATCTGAGCCGCTGAGGACACTGTGGTTAAATTTCATTTTCGAAGAAAATGTCCCCTATATGTTCTAGGGATCAATACCAACACTTTATGCACGAACGTCAGCTCCAGACAAAGTAAGTATCACACGTTTGTTTTCCAAATTACCTTTCCAAAAGTGCTTCTTGCCACTCTGTAAGGCTAACGTTGTTAAAGCTACCATTGTCTCTGCCTGTTTTCACTAATGCTGCCTTCACATGCTACCAAAATGATTGTAAGTAGGAATGTGGTAGTTAAAAATTGCATATGAAAGCAACGTAAAGTCGACTGCTTGAATTTGTCAAGCTCATAATCACAAGTGGGACTTCTAAAGTTTGTGATAGCATGCAACAAAACCGTAAAACCAGCTATATGAGCCATGCTTATGCACAGTACAGTCAGATGACTGACTTTTAAACCGATTCTGGTTCAAACATATAAGGCTGAACAGTGCTACTGAGTGCATGAGATTGTCCTGTTTTGCTTTTGCCAGCTCTTGAAGCTCCGCCCTCTTCTGAAAAGGGGGCTGGGAACACCAGCTCATTTGCATTTAAAAGGACAAACACAAAAAAACAAAGCATTTTGGCTCATACCCTAGAAGTGGCAATTTTAACAAGATATAAAAAATTATCTGTTGGGAATTTTGACAAAACTAAAACTTCATACAGATAGTCTGGGGACATCAGAGACTTATTTTATATCTTGTATAGGGGCATAATAGGTTACCTTTAAGATAAGTAAATAATGTGATGCTTTTTTTGTCCTATCTATTATTTTATTTTTTCAAAAATACATACAAAATGCTATTCATACAATGAGTTGAATACACCCTCTTCTATGAGCATATTTTTTGTATTAAAAGTCATTCAGAAATATTTTTGGGGATATAAAGTCAAAAATGTCAGGATGATATGTCTGTCCTGTCCTGTCATAATAGAGAAAAAAAAGTGCCATTACAAGAACACCTGAAGAAGGTTAGTTTGGCTTATAAACTGCTATAGTGTTTATGAATTAAGACAAGACAATACAGGCAAACCTGTTGTTTTTTCATGCACTTCTCAATTTTGGCCCTTACGTAAACATAAGGTAAATGAGCAGCAGCAAAGATTGACCTACAACCCCTAGTAGTACCATGTCTGTAAGTCTCTGCAATACTTAATACTCTCAAAAGGCTTCATATCCTCTCCTATTTCCTTTATATCCTTTCCCATTTCCAGTGTATAAGATCTTAGATTACCTTCTCTTCTCTGCTTCGACTGGTGCACCTCGCTCTTTGAGCCTGCCGTTATCAGTGCCGTCAACTTCTGCTTGGAACCTTTGCGCTGCGTTGATCCCTCTTCCCCCTAACCCGCAGATCTTCAATGGCATCAAATACATTTTGCTTGATCTTGCCAAATGCTCGATTTAGCCCTTCTGCCATCTCACTATACTGACTGACCTGCTCGAAACTCTATCTTGGAATCTTTACTTGGCTGAATGCATGAAGCATAGGGTTGGACACATAGGGTTTATTACCCCAACAATCACATAAATCACACAAAGGCCACTTTGTTAATGCCAAAACTCCAAAACAGTCAAAACTAGCTCAGTTCACATAACTGTCACTGTAAAAGAGTTTTATTAACAATACATTCTCAGAAGATGTCCAATAGGAATGTTAAGTTAAAAAAAAAAAAAGGTCAAGCTATTTCCTGTTACGGCTCTTAAACTTTGGAGCAGCCTTTCTGGTAATGGTTATTAATATAATCTAGACTAAAGGCTCAGGTGAGGCAGACATCTACAATTGAATTACAAACAATGTAATATAGCTTTCACATGACTGTACTGCACATATAATATAAAAAAATGTACTGATCATATTTATCCAATTGTTTTGCCTATCATTCTTTTGTTTTGGTTTTGAGTCCAAAAGTTTGAAAAATAAATAAATACATGAAGTAAAATTTCAAAATTTAGCGTTTTCCACCAAAAGCAATGACATAAACACCATTTTAGTAATATTACAAATAACTGTAATATTACTAAAATGGTGTTTATGTCATTGCTTTTGAATGATCATACCATGATACAAAATTTAGTCATACTGTCCAACCCTAATACGTATTGTGGAAAAAGCGCTAAACAAATAAAGCCTTGACTTCAAAGTGGTTAGTTACATTATGAGAAATACCCTGTAATTTTCTGCAGTTCTGAGTCAGGAAAGTCAAAGACATTTTCTACAACTTGTTTCCTTGTTGTGAAACTTATTTAATTTCTCAACATTTAATTCTATTCAGTTCTAACACACACGCACATACATGCATACATATATATATATATATATATATATATATATATATATATATATATTAAGGGTGTAACGATACATGCATTCGTATCGAACCATCACGGTACAGGCATTTCGGTTCGGTGCATGAGGCCTTACAACGACTACAGGCAATTCACCTTTAATCCAGAAGGGGGCGCCCGCAGTAATGCAACTCTGTTTGATAACTGCTGGCAGAAGAACAGCGAATGCCAGCATTTGAAAACAAAGCCCACTAGACAGTGATCGTGTGCTGATTCTGAACGTGTCTCTCACTGACAAAGGAGTATAACGTTATTTTATAGGCTTGCGCACTCAACTGTATGCGATATGGAGCTTTGTGCTCTTGTATCCTACCCCTCCCATTCAGCACAAATCCAAATATTCCATAATATTTCCATATTTGCGATGCATCCAAATGCTAAACTGTTATTTATTGTGTAAATGATAGACTGTACCTCAGTCGCGTTCTAACGGTGGGCGCGCTGATGTTTGGTTCACTGTGTTTTATTTCGATAAAGTATCAACTGCGCTGTTAAGTTAGCAATGCTAGAACTGGAACTGTTTTGTTTTGTGTGTGTGTGTGCGCCGGCGCGATTAGTAAAACTTTCCTAATACCGGCAAAATCAACTTAAGCAAAAAACAAATAGAATGTCGTTTTCTGATTTTTGAGTTTCTAGTCTGTCACAAAACTGAACTGAAACTCAGCAAATATAGGCTACGTCACGTGTCGCACTGTTTTTTTTCCTTTGTCTAGTTAACTAAATTGAATATGTCAAGTATTTATTCCTTGTATTTATATGTACTGCAGATTTTATAGATTATATATGACATTAATTTGATATAATATTTTGTATTTTCACATGTATGTGGAAAAAACTGTAATTTGTACTACTGTCTACCGAAATCATATCAAACCGTGACCCTCGAACCGAGGTACGTACTGAACCGTGACATCTGTGTACCGTTATATACATATGGGCCATTCTACAGAAATGGTGCAAACTGCTGTCCAAAAAAAGCAGTTCTCAGTATTCAAATCTTAGAAAAACTCCAATCGTATTTTCTCCCTCGACTTCAAAAATCATTTCAAAATTATCCTACATCACTGCAGAAGTTCCGACCCAGTCTTTGCAAAGTAAACATGCAAAGAAGATCAAACACCCTTAACAAATAAAAAGGTAAAACAGCGATATAGGATGATTTTGAACTTGAGGGAGAACATGAGATGGGAGTTTTTCGACATACCCTAACTGTCATAAACCAGAAAAAAACAGTTCAGGCAGAGTAAGACAAGGCGAGCGTTTGACATTAAAAAGTATATAAATTGTATTATTTTTATGAAAATAACCGATTGTTTTGCTAGATAAGACCCTTCTTCCTCAGCTGGGATCGTTTACAACTGCATTTGGGATCGCTTGAAGCCGCATTTAAACTGCATTTTGGAAGTTCAAAATTGGGGTGCCATATCAGTCCATTATTTGGAGAAAAATGCTGAAATGTTTTCCTCAAAAAACATAATTTCTTTACGACTGAAGAAAGAAAGACATGAACATCCTGGATGACAAGGGGGCGAGTACATTATATGTGAATCTTTGTTTTGGAAGTGAACTACTCCTTTAACAAGAATACAGTAGTAATCAAAGTGCCAATAAAGAATAATTTATAATGTCACAAAAGATTTATATTTAATCAATGCTTTTCTTTCAAGTTTTTATTCAACATTACTGTTTATACTGTATTTTTGATCAAATATGTGCAGTCTTGGTGAACAAAAGACACTTTTTTGATAAAGCCCCCAAACTTCTGAATGGTAGCGTACTGTAGTTTTAATATAATTAGCTTTAAGAGGGGTTATTTTATCCCCCACACCCATCTGTCCATGTGTTCAGCAGACAACACAGACTGTATAATCCTACCAACTGACCAACAACAAAAAGACCTCCCATATGTTATACCTGAATTATGCTTCATTAAATTACAATTTAATTTAATTTGAAATTAAAAAATTAAATTGACATCAGTTTTAGGAACATAATGTATGTTCCTAATAGCTTGGATTCCTGAAGTATGTCCCACACATACTTCACATTCAAAGTTAATTTCTGAACTATTGTAAAAAACAAATGAGCAATTTACATTCCATCTCTCCAAGATTTCTAGCAACACTAATAGAGAGCGACAGAGTTTATAACACTAACATTACAACACCCAATCAGTTGAAAATTAGATTATAACTGAATAAAATATGGGTTTAGTAGCAGTGTCCCTTAATTTAATGCTGTACTTGTTCTTTCTCTCTTTTTTCTCTCTTTTTTTCCTAGTTTTCATGTGTTAGAGTGCATTACTCACAGCATGCAAACACACAGAAGGTTAAAGTGACAACAGATGTAAACACTTGTAGGATGCTTGAATTTTGGACCAGTTATAAAACTGCTTTTATGTTTAAAGAAATAGTTCACCCAAAAAGGAAAATTCACTGGAGAACACGAAGCTTAATAAACTGGTGGACTGGATTATTGTTATATTTTTATCACTCCCATTTAATTGCAGAGGGTACACTGGTAAGCAAGTGATGTAATGCTACATTTCTCCAAATATTAAACTTATATACATCTCAAATGGCCTTAGGGTGAGTATATTTTTGCAATTTTTCATTTTTAGGTGCACTATTCCTTAAAGTGTATATCAAAACTTTAGAATTTTAGAAATTCTTGGAAACAAGCATAGATATTCCCAAGGAAGTAGGTCATACAAATCCTAAAAAGAAAGCAAATACACCGTACCTGATCGGCCTCCATCAACAGCACTCAAAGCTCCTTCCTGTTTCTCTTGGCTGTCCACCTCGTCTTTCTGTCCACTGTGATTTTGTCTGGTCTTTGGAGGCAGAGGAGGTGCATTTCCAGTGGTGGTGAGGGAAGAACTTCTTGTTTTGCGTCTGGGCTTTATTGCAGGAGGCCTTTGTTGTCTCCATTCGATGCTGGCGCTCTTTGCGGTATCTCCAACTGAAATCTTAGCCTCTGGCTGGCTGAATTTGTTGACTATCTTTTTGACATTCCCAGAGGTCTGTGAGGCTGCATCTTCCACAGATGAGGTGTCTGAGGTATTATTGGATGGCTTAACAGGAACTGGAGGTCTTTGTTTAACTTCAGGTTTTGGAGGCAGATTTGTAGACTCTTGAGAAGACATCTTGATTGGTTTTGATGTTTTAACCAAAGCAACCTGGCCAATATGAGGCCAGGCAGCAGGGTCACCAAGGGCCTTCAATCTTCAACCTGCAGTAACAAATAATGAGGACATTAAACATGACTGATGAATTTTAACAGAGTTTTTCTATCATTTGATCAGTCCCAGCGCACATGACAGTGCAGTGTTTTCATATATCATAGATATATTACAAACTGATAATTACTTTCAAGAAATTAACAGTAAATGGGTGATATTAAAGTCACAATGAATTGTAATACCATTTTGTGATGAATATCCGAGTGTAACAAATGCATCAAACATGAAAAAATGTAGTGTGGTGACTTGATTGTATATATCGATTGTTGATTGAATTTCGAAGAGGCAGGGTTTAAGCAGACTAAATTATTGGAGAAGTCATGGATTTTGTATGTAAAATAAAAACAAAAACTCTAATAACCAATATACTATAGATATACAGTTGAGGTCAAAAGTTTACATACACCTTGTACAATCTGCTAAATGTTAATTATTTTACCAAAATAAGAAAGGATCATACAAAATGCATGTTATTTTTTATTCAGTACTGACCTGAATAAGATATTTCACATAAAAGACATTTATAGTCCACAAGAGAAGATAATAGTTGAATTTATGAAAATGACCCGATCAAAAATTGACATTCACTTGATTCCTTGAGTCCTGATCAGCTGCCTGCTATTCTTCAGAAAAATCCTTCAGGTGCCACAAATTCATTGGTTTTCCAGCATTTTTGCGTATTTGAACCCTTTCCAACAATGACTGTATGATTTTAAGATCCATCTTTTCACACCGAGGACAACTGAGGGACTCATATGCAACTATTACAGAAGGTTCAAATGCTCACTGATGCTCCAGAAGAAAAAAATATGCATTAAGCTCTTAATGCATGAAAACCTTTTGAATTTGAAGATCAGGGTAAATTTAACTTATTTTGTCTTCTGGGAAACACGTAACTATCTTCTGTAGCCTCTGAAGGGCAGTACTAAATGAAAAAATATTATTTTTTAGGCGAAATAAGAAAAATGTACACATCTTCATTCTGTTCAAAAGTTTTCACCCCCCAGCCTCAACCCCTTAATGCATCGTTAAAGCATCAGTGAGCATTTTAACCTTTTTGAATAGTTGCATACAAGTCCCTCAGTTGTCCTCAGTGTGAAAAGATGGATCTCAAAACCATACACCCATTGTTGAAAAGGGTTCAAATAACCAAAAATCATTTTTATAAATTCAACTATTATTTTCTCTTGTGGACTATATGTAAACATCTTTTATGTGAAATATCTTATTCAGGTCAGTACTAAATAAGCAATAACATGCATTTTGTATGATTCCTCTTATTTTGGTAAAATAGTTAACATTTTGCAGATTCTGCAAGGGGATGTAAACTTTTGACTTCAACTGTACTAAAGTTTACATTTAACAGTGTATTAATTGAACTTAATTTCAATTATTAATCAACTAAATGATTACTTTTATTCAAGATTAACTTCAAGTGAGCATTAGATGATCACAAAGGCAATCTAAATGTACAAATCATGCACACTTAAATATCTAACCCTAACAGGTACGATTAATAAAAAAAAACTCAATAACTCATATAGTATGGATATATCATACAGCCCCATTTTCATTCTTTCAGTTTAAGATTCCTTGTGAAGAGTAATGTAATTGCAACCTTAGTCATTTAATAGGAGGCAAAGTCCTCAGAACTACATGAACACCTGTTACGTTAAATAGCATCTGGTAACTCATTAAAGTAAAAAGTAGTGATCTTTGTAATGGAGTTATCTCACTGAGTACACATTTAACTGTAATGGACTTTGCTCTTCCAGGCAAAAGTCACACTTTGATATAAAATATGAGTTGAACTTGCAATCAGACTTGTTCTTGCTGGAAACAGTATAGTTAGGAATGTGCTTGTACTGTATTTTATGTTTACAGTAAGTGCAATGTACTTTAACCTTTCAGATTCCTAAAAGCCTATGAATGTTTTAGGAATGCACAATGAGATTACATTAAAATAATTAGTGGTATACATATGCCTTTTTATTGCTTATAGTTTCTCCTTATTTAAATCAATACCAGTGACTTGAATGGAATCTTGGTTTGGAATAAACCCATTCTGGAAATATTGGAAGGGAAAGGGTGTGTCAACACGATTTCCCAAGTCAACAAATGTAGTCAGGTTGAACTTTGCCGTGATTTCACTTGACTCGCAGCCCTCAGACAGGTCTGTCAAGTTCTTTACTGTGCTGGTGCGCACTAATTCGATATGCTGAACGTACAAAGCTCAAAATTAATGAATGCTAGAAAGAAATGCTTTCCCATGGGGTGAAACAGAACGCCTGAAAGGTTACCATTAGAAGACGATAGTGTTTCGTCCTTTTTTTTTTTTACATCCTTTTGATGGTTCAAACTTCAATAAGGTATAAACATCCCCTCATGCAACAGGACACCCAAGTATACCCTGCTGGGCAGTTTTTTCCAAAAATGTGTACAAGACACTTCCCCTCCAACCTATAAACATCTTGGGATTGGAATCTTACTTTCCTGTTGTGAACCTTGGCTTAGCTTTCAGATTCCTTAGAATCACTGAGATGTTTTGATATGTATCAACACAATCAAGTCTTTGTGAAGCATTTAACATTATAGGTACTGTGTTTGTAATAAAGTAATGATAATAATAACAAAGTATTTGTATATAAAAATGCTTTTTTTTCTGTTCAGGTTAGGTTGTAGTGTTTATAACTATATGTATATGCAAACAATTGAAGTGTATAGAGTGTCGCCTTTTAGATAGGCAGAAGTGGATATGTGTGTGTGTGTGTGTGTGTGTGTGTGTGTGTGTTTAAGGATGGCTGTTTTTCTTTTTGGTATTTAAGATATAATCCAGTGGGTTATAAATTACTTTGCATTGTCAGACCTGACATTTAATTTCTTTCAGAATCATTCATGATAATGTTTCAGAAACAATGAGTCAGTGAAAAATCGACATTAAATCCAAAAGTCAATATTCCTACTATGTTGTTCACATGACCAACAAGGATCTGCTGGGTGAACTGAATGATGGTAATGCGGCATGATGTAACCAGACATTATTTAAGCATTATTTTATGTATATAAAAAGACAGACATACTAACAGCTAGATAGTATACTCCATTCACAACTGGCTGCCACAGTTCATATCTGTAATATTACACCAGACTACTCACCAAATGTGTTTCACTCTCCTATATAATCCATTAAGAGAAGTGAATTCCTGAAATGTGTCCAGAGTAAACTTCCTTATAAAAATAAAAACATTAGAGACGCGTGATGTAACTCTCACAGTGCACATGAACGCATCAGTGTCGGAACAGTTATACAGACATCCATGTTAATACATTTCTTTAAAATGACAGCAACAGATCGCCACATTCCAGCGCGAACTTTATAACCGTATGGATCTGATCAGACGTTACTTTCGTATTTCCTCTTTTGTTTCCTCCCCGGTAAATCCACGCGCATCTCCGGCTCTTTGTTTTCCTGCTGCTGAGCGTGTATGTGAGAACAGCCGGACAGGGACAGTGTGATTAGTGCATACCCCTCCTCCCATTCCACCCCATCCCATTCTTGCCTGCACACCCTTCTTTGGCTGCCACCCAGCGGAGACGCGCTCAGTGTGTGCGTGTATGTGGACCAGGTTTATGGGAACACAGTAAAACCTGAAATCATCTGCTAATTGCGAAATAGCCGTTTATCAACTATGAGCAATACGGTTTAATGAACATACACAACAATAAACAAGGAATATAGAATATGCTAGCTATACTAAAGGACATAATTGTAACTGTAAAATATCGTTCATAAAGAGACAATGTCTTTAGTGACTTAAAAAAAATCACAATGTTGTATTTAGTCTTTTTGATTAGTTTATAGTTCTTATTAATTGATTAAGTTTTAATAACGATGTGTAAAGATTTTTTAGAAGACAAAACGAATCTTGAACAACTTTTTTTTCTGACAGTCTTTTATTTTGAAAAACAGGTGGGGAATCTCAGAGGAGTGTGTTTGCAAACCTTTTTTTGTTACAGTCCTTGCAATGATTTGTGGCCTAAATCCTCTACATTTATATTCTTTTCTTTCACAGTCGAATCACTAATTTTGTTAATTGCTTTTTCTGAACTAAGGGAATAAAAAAAAAAAACCCAACATTTTTTACTAAGGATTTAAGATTTAACTTATACATTTTATAAATCACCAGATAAATGATTTATTTAACTTATTCCACTATGATAAAATAGAAATAGCATTTCTAAGAGTAAAAAATGTAGTGATGGAAGCAAAACTACCTTAAAACTACTGTACTAAGTAGGCCTACAGTAGATTTAAGTTACAAATAAAGTTTAGACATATTTTGTATCCTGTCATATTCTTTATATGGAAAAAGACAAATACATCTAAAGTAAACTGTCATTACTTTGTCGGTTTGCTCAGTATCCAATATAATCCAATAGCATATTTGTACACCTATATTAAAATATTTAATAAAAATATAATAAATATATATATAACTATGTGAACTACATAGTTTATATATAACTATATAATTTCTGAAGGATCATGTGACTACCAGTCAAAAGTACGACTCTGTATTTAGCATTTATTTGATCCAAAGTACAGCAACAGTAAAATTTTGAACAATTTTACTATTTAAAATAACTGCTTTTTGTTTTAATATATTTTAAAATGTAATTTATTCCTGTGATTTCAAAGCTGATTTTTTAGCATCATTACTCCAGTCACATTATAATATTCTGATTTGCTGTTCAAAAAACATTTCTAATTGTTAATATTATGTTAAAAACAGTAGAATTTTTTCAGCTTTCTTTGTTCAGAAAAACAGCATTTATCTGAAATAAAAATCTTTTGTAACAATAATGATGCTGAAAATTTAGCTTTGATCACAGGATTTTAAAATATATTCAAATACAAGTAGTAAAAATATTTTAATAGAAAAAATATTTCACAATATTACTGTTTTTGCGGTCTTTTGGATCAAATAAACGCAGGCTTGGTGAGCGGAAGAGAATTAAAAAAAAAAAACGAAAAAAAAAACATTAAAATTTTACGGTTCAAAAACTTTTGACCGGTAGTGCATCTAAACATTTTACAATTCAAGTTTACGAATATTTTTTAATAAAATAATGATCTGTTTCACTAAATTGAAAAAAAAAACAATTAACAAATAAGCAAACATACCTAAAAATCCTAAAACACAAAAAGAATATCTGAATCATATTGATGATAACTCGTGAATCAAAGATTCGATTCAATTGCAGAGTCGATTCTCAGCAGCAGTGTTTACTGTCAGCAGACCAGCGGCTAGGCTTTTCCGTCTGATAAGGTGATCAGTTGCTTTTGTTTCCGAAGACGTGCTTCTTATCACACCGTTTGTGTTAACTGGATGAACATATCCGCGTTTTCTGCAATCAGATTATCGTATTTCAAGTAGAGATAGACAGTAGCTCTGCAGCTAACGAGCTGTTACATGTAGCAGATTAGCTGGCCAGCTAAACTCAGATAACCTAAATATATATTCAGCAGGCTAGAGCATTTACTACTAAGACTATCACCACGATACAGAATGCAGCTCTCCCTCACTTTGCTATTCAAGGTTTTATCAGCTGGTTTAGCTAGCAATTGCGCTGTTATATGGAAGGCAGTGTTGTTAGCCTGCTCCAGTATTTGTTTACACAGATCTGCAGCTCTGCCCTGAGCTTGCAGCTGATATGGATCCTGAGTGCATCATATTTGCAACTTATATAGTCAGGAGAGCGCTAGAATTGCTTGTATTGTTGTTTGTTTTGATATTTAACATGGAGGTTGTGAATATGTTTGCAAATGCTCCATCAAGACCTAAAAGCTGTGAAATCCTTTGTATGTAAGGCAGTTTTCCTACACACACAGACAAAGAAACACTTTGCAATTAAATCATCACAATATTAGAAACTAATGACAAGCCTGTTAGCCCATATTTGTTATATTACATGTATTATTCTACTACACGGGTAATTTGCTCTCTCAGTGAATGTTAGATAAAATGTGTAAAATGTGTCAGTCCCATGTGTAAATGCAATGTGTGTGTGTGTGTATTTTTGCCATCTCTAGGAGTAAGCACAAACACCCACATGCCAATTAGATACCTAGTCACCTGAGAGTGATATGGGAGGCTATCCTTAGCACCACATCTAGCTATTACCTCCCACAGGACAGACCACTGTGACTCGGCCCCCCTCCTCGGTCAACCTCAGAGGGCCTTGCCACGAGATGCTGTTTTTTTTATGCTGTGTATGTAATCACAAGGCTGGTTACAATCTCTCTTTGTTAACCTCACCCACACAGGGCTGAACAAACAGACTGACACTGAAGAGCTCTCAGTAGCATCCACCTGGACGGACTTTCTGGTTTTCGACCCTTTGCAGGTGGGTAAAAATTCCTGCCTTTGGCATGTTTGTGAAATGGGATTGTTGCATGCACTTAGAGAATTTAATACAGCTTGTTTTAAAGCACGTTTGCAGTGAAATGTTCTGACAACTGTTTATAGAAAATGTGACTTTCAGTGGAAAATATGTGTATAATTTTCTTCGTCACGTCTTTCTTCTTAACAATTCCACTTGTTTAGACCAGATGTTTTTAATCTGGGGCTCAGGGATCCTGGGGGGGCTGCAAAGGAATACTAGGGGGTCCGTGGAAAGATTAAAAGATTAAAATTAAAATATTATTTAAATTAAATAAATAAAAATGTGATTAAAATAAGTAAATAAAAGGTTAAATGAATTTTAAAAAATGATTAAAAGGATTAAATAACAAACAGTGGAGTACTATAAGGAGTTATAGAATGTAACTTACCTAATTGTTTTTTAACATTTTAGACATATTTAGAAGAATAATTTTTCACAGTGTTAATAGGGTCTTTACAATATCAGGATGGAGTCCCTCTGATGAGGATGATCATATTTCGGAGTCCGAGGCATCTGAGACATTGAAAACTTTAAACAATTAGCATTTTAAACAACGATCAATAATTGTTACATTAGTCGGTTTCACACAGGGCTTTTCGTCAGATTTCACAGCTGCAGCGTCTTTAATTGGAGAGCTCAGGTGGAGAAAGATGCTGTTGGGCTCAGGGAGATGTCAGTGTGTGTCGGGGCCCTGCTGGGCTGCTGAAACCGCTGAGAATAGAGCTCAGCATGCACTTTATTACTCAAATGAAAGTAGTCCATTACCGCTATGCTCTTTTTGTTCATTTTATTGAAGGCTGTGTGCTTCGGCTAGATATTCTCTGCTATTATATTTTTGTTTTTCTGTTTTTTCTCTCTACATGTCCCTGCTCTTCCTCCTGGTCTCTGCAGGATAGCGGATCAGGTCTTGAAACATGAGCTCTGTGGCAGTGTTGACTCAGGAGAGTTTTGCGGAGCACCGCAGTGGCTTGAAGGACGTTGAGATCGCAGGTATGACGACTGTGGCAATATTAGGGGTTAAGCTGTTCTTCTATAAAAATACACGATTCACACGTTTAGTATTTTTTTTTTTTTTGTACCACAAAAATGTGTCCAAATACAAGCAGCAAAGATGATGCATACTAAATGATTTGTTACTGGAACAGTTTTAAGGCTAGTATTAGATACACCTCTTTGTTTTTGAACACATCGCTGGTGTGTGTGTGATGCTGAACACTCATTCTGTTTACTAGTTGTCAGTGTATAACAATGATCTTTGACAGTGACAGCAGAGCTGTTGTTATCTGAATCATACAGTGTGTGTGAAACATTTTGCTGTGTCTTCATGCAGAATTATGGTAAACAGCGTCTCTTTGAAAAAGAAATATTGGGAATTATAATATAATACAGTTGAGGTCAAAAGTTAACATCCCTATTTCAGAATCTTTAAAAATGTTAATTATTTTACCAAAATAACAGAGATCATACAAAATGCATGTTATTGTTTATTTAGTACTGTCCTGAATAAGATATTTCACATAAAAGATGTGAAGGAAAAATCCTTCAGGTCCCACAAATTCTTTAGTTTTTCAGCTTTTTTGTGTATTTGAACCCTTTCCAACAATGACTGTATGATTTTGAGATCCATCTTTTTAAACTAAGGACAACTGAGGGACTCACATGCAACTATTACAGATGGTTCAAATGCTCACTGATGCTCCAAAAGGAAACACAACGCATTAAGAGCTGGGGGGTAAAAACTTTTGGAATTTAAAGATCAGGGTAAATTTAACTTATTTTGTCTTCTGGGAAGTATGTAAGTATCTTCTGTAGCTTCTGAAGTGCAGTACTAAATGAAAAAATATGATATTTAGGCAAAATAGGAAAAATGTACACATCTTCATTCTGTTCAAAAGTTTTCACCCCCAGCTCTTAATGCATTGTTTCCTTCTGGAGCATCCGTGAGCATTTGCACCTTCTGTAATAGTTGCATATGAGTCCCTCAGTTGTCCTCAGTGTAAAAAGATGGATCTCAAAATCATACAGTCATTGTTGGACAGGGTTCAAATACACAAAAATGCTGAAAAAAACAAAGAATTTGTGGGACCTGAATGATTTCTTTTTGAAGAACAGCGGGCAGTTTAACTGTTCAAGACAAAGAAGAGATTCATAAACAACTGACACACAAAAGACACACCCGTGGATCATTCAGGTAACAACACAGTATTAAGAATCAAGTGTATGTAAACTTTTGAACAGGGTATTTTTATAAATTCAACTATTATTTTCTCTTATGGACTATATGTAAACGTCTTCTATGTGAAATATCTTATTCAGGTCAGTGCTAAATAAAAAATAACATGCATTTTGTATGATCCCTCTTATTTTTGGTGAAATAATTAACATTTTGCAGATTCTGCAAGGTGTATATAAATTTTTTACCTCTAGCTGTCATGGAAGTGGGAATCGAAATACTAACGACTTGTTCAGGCTGTTCAGAGTTAATTCTTTCTTTTGGAAGACAGTAACTTGCAGATCGTTTACATACAGCTACAATACATTACGCACTGCATGAAAGGCAACATTAGAAATGGGATAATAGGGGCGCTTTAAAGAAACGTTGTTGTTTACATTTTACAATTCCTTTTCTTCAGGTAGTGTGCCAGAAGATGAAGCGTATATACCCACCTATCTGGAGGCCTTTCCACCTTTACCAGACAAGGGCACTCCAGGTGAGAAGACGGGTGAGCCGGCTGGTGCCTGGAGCAAAATCCGACCCATCAAAGCCTCTGTCATCACTCAGGTAATATATATAATCATCCACAGAAGCCTTGTGCTGTCTGAGTGAGCTTGTCAAGTCACTGTATCTTTTCAGTGTTATTGATGGCCACATTTTTTTTTTTTGTTTTTTTTTTACTTCTCCTTGCATCTTCAGGTGTTCCATGTCCCACTGGAGGAGCGGCGGTATAAAGACAACAGTCAGTTTGGTGAGGGAGAGGAGGCGAAAGTGTGTTTGGATATCATGCAGAAGACGGGAGCACATATTGAACTCTCTCTTGCCAAGGACCAAGGCCTCTCCATCATGGTGACTGGAAAACTGGACTCGGTCATGAAAGCGAGGAAGGAGATTGTGGCCCGACTGCAGACTCAGGTGCTTGTTTGAGTCTTACATTTCCTTTTCAGTTCATTTTCAAGGGATAGTTCACCCAAAAATAAAAATTGTGCCATTAATTACTCACCCTCATGCTGTTCCAAGACCTTTGTTCATCTTTGGAACACAAATTAAGATGTTTTTCATGAAATCTAAGAGCATTTTGACCCTGCATAGACAGCAAGAACAAGATCATCGTTAAAGGACATTGTTATAGTTGAACCACTAACGTCACATGGACTATTTTTACGAAGTCCTTACTACCTTTCTGGGCCTTGAATGTGTCTATGCAGGGTCAGAAAGCTCTTGGACATTATTAAAAATATTATAATTTGTGTTCTGACGATGAATGAAGATCTTACAGGTTTGGAACAATATGAGAGTGAGTAATTAATGATAGAATTTTCATATTTGGGTGAACTATCCCTTTAGAAGTTGTATTTTAATGCTGAACTTTTCAGGCCTCAGCGACTGTGCTTATTCCGAAAGAACATCATCGGTTTGTGATTGGAAAGAATGGAGAGAAGTTGCAGGAGCTGGAGCTGAAAACAGCCACCAAGATCACTATCCCGCGCTCCGACGATCCCAACGCCAACATCCGCATCACCGGCACCAAGGAGGGCATAGAGAAAGCTCGGCATGAAATCCAGCTTATCTCCGCTGAGCAGGTAATCATTAAAGCTAGATGACATGAGGTTTTGTGCTTCATTCCTCATTCAGCTTCATAATGAATTCACTGTCTGTTTTAGGATAAGCGTGCTGTGGAACGTTTGTCTTTTGAGAAGGCTTTCCATCCATTCATCGCTGGTGCATATAATCGACTCGTTCAAGAGCTTAGTCAAGAGACCGGAGCACGTATTAGTATCCCGCCACCCAGTGTACCCAAAGATGAAATTGTCATTACCGGCGAGAAGGAGGCAGTTGCCATGGCGATTGCCCGCATCCGGGCCATCTATGAAGAGAAGGTGATTCAATTACTGTATTGTTCAAAAATTTGAGGTTTTGAATACCTTTTTTTGGCAAGCACACATTAAATGTGACACCAGAAACATGTTACAAATGTTACAAAAACTATATTTCAAATAAATCCAGTTTTTTTTTTTAACTTTTAGTTCATTAAAGAATCTTGTTAGATACAAAAAAAATTCTAGCAGAGTTTTCACAGAATATTAAGCAGCACAACATAGGAAACATTTGTGTCACAATACTACTGTTTACCTGTATTTTTGATCAAATGTGACCCTGGACCACAAAACCAGTTTTAAGTAGCACGGGTGTATTTGTAGCAATAGCCAAAATACATTGTATGGGTCAAAATTATGAATTTTTCTTGTATGCCAAAAATCATTAGGATATTAAGTAAAGATCATGTTCCATGAAGACATTTTGTCAATTTCCTACCATAAATATATCAAAACTTATGTATTGCTAAGAACTTAATTTGGACAACTTTAAAGGCAATTTTCTTAGTATTTTGATTGTTTTGCACACTCAGATTCCAGATTTTCAAATCGTTGTATCTCTGCAAAATATTGTCCTGTCCTAACAAACCTTATATCAATAATACGATGATGTATAAATCTCAATTTTAAAAAAAACTAACCCTTATGACTGGTTTTGTGGTCCAGGGTCACATTTAGAATGTTACAAAAAATATGTATTTCACATAAATGCTGTTCTTTAGAAGCATTACAACATAGGATTTTTACCATATTACTGTTTTTTGATCAAATAAATGCTGTATTTTAAAAACATACTTGAGACATTTCCTGACTTTCTGCTTAATTTGCATGAGCAGAAACGCAAAACGACCACAATCTCAGTGGAAGTGAAGAAGTCACAACATAAGTACATAGTAGGCCCCAAAGGCAACACCCTGCAGGAGATCCTTGAGAACACGGGGGTGTCTGTGGAGATGCCCCCTCTGGACTCTGCATCGGAGACCATCATCCTTAGAGGCGAGCCGGATAAGCTGGGTCCGGCTCTCACACAGGTGTACGCCAAGGTCAGTTGTTTTGCCATTTTTTGGCCTTTTTTCAACAGAATGCATGCAAAAGGCAGCTTTTGATGTGCCACTTGTGTATTTTGCAGGCTAAAAGTGTGATAGTGGTGGAGGTGATTGCCCCAGCTTGGCTCCATCGTTTCATCATTGGCAAGAAAGGACAAAACATCAGTCGCATTACTCAGCAGCTGCCTAAGGTACAGTAATTTAAAATGATTGTGTTATGTGTATTATGAGATATTCAGTTTAAAATATATATCCCTGGACCACAAAACCATGCTCATGTAGCACGGGTATATTCGTAGCAGTAGCCAAAAATACATTGTATGCGTCAAAATGATCAATGATTTTTTGCCAAAAATCATTAGGATATTAAGTTCCATCAAGATATTGTGTAAAGTTCCTACCATAAATATATCAAAACTTAATTTTTGATTAGTAATATGCATTGCTAAGAAATTCATTTGGACAACTTTAAAGGCGATTTTCTCAATATGTTGATTTTTTTTTTTTTTTGCACCCTCAGATTACAGATTTTCAAGTAGTTGTATCTCAGCCAAATATTATCCTATCCTAACAAACCATACATCAATGAAAAACTTATTTGTTCAGCCTTTAGGTTATGTATAAATCTCAATTTAAAAAAAATTACCCTTATGACTGGTTTTGTAGACCAGGGTCACATATAGCAAGTCAGATATTTTTGTAACTGAGAATAGTTTAAAATCTTCAAGTTTGAATGTTTGAGTTAGAGTAGTTTTCAAGAGTGCAAGTATAAACACAATGAGGCTGTAAAAGTAGACTAGTGAGTAGATGAGTTTACCTGTTTACCTTTATAGTCGTATTAAGCCACTTGTTAGCAACCATCTTTTTCAAGATACATAAAAGCTTTAAAATCATGAATTGACTATTACTGATGTGTTTTATTTCAGTGTATAAAATGTGAAAGTAACTTGTGTTAAACACATTTCAGGCATTTAACTGGCTGTTTGTCATCATCAGGTGCATATAGAGTTTACTGATGGGGAGGAACGTATCAGTCTGGAGGGACCGACGGAGGAGGTAGAACAAGCCCAGGCTCAGATACAGGAGATCATCAAAGATCTGGTAAGAGAGTTTTGTTGTTGTTAAAATGAAAATAAATATGTATTAAAGGGATGTTTTGCCCAAATATGAAAATTACCCCATGATTTACTCACCTTCAAGCCACCTTAGGTGTATATGACTTTCTTCTTTCAGACATATACAATTTGAGTGATATTAAAAAAATTCCTGGCTACTCCAAGCTTTATAATGGCAGTGAATGGGTGTTGAGATTTTAAGGTCGATTTGTGTAAGAAAAATGTCCATATTTAAAACTTTAAATAAAAAGTTCACTTCCAGAACAAAAATGTACAGATAATGTACTCACCCTCTTGTCATCCAAGATGTTCATGTCTTTCTTTCTTCAGTCGTAAAGAAATTATGTTTTTTGAGGAAAACATTTCAGGATTTCCCTCCATATAGTGGACTTCTATGGTGCCCACGAGTTTGAACTTCCAAAATGTAGTTTAAATGCAGCTTCAAAGGCCTCTAAACAATCCCAGCTGCGGAACAAGGATCTTATCTAGCAAAACGATCAGTTATTTTCTAAAAAAAAAAAAATACTATTTATATACTTTTTAACCTCAAATGCTCATGTTGTCTAGCTCTTGATGAGATGGAAATTTTTCCACATACCCTAACTGTCATGAACCAGAATGCACAGTGTTTACGCAGAGCTAGACAAGATGAGCATTTGAGGTTAAAAAGTATATAAATTGTGAAATTTTATAAAAAAAAATCCAATAATTTCACTAGATAAGACCCTTCTTTCTTTACTGGGGTCATTCAGAGCCCTTTGAAGCTGCATTTAAACTACATTTTGGAAATTCAAAGGATTTAGGATGTAGGAGGAAATAGGAGAATTTTCCTTTGCTGTAAGGAAAAGGAACAAAATTTGGTTCTCGCTAGACAAGCATATTCTCACTGGAGCTTACGCTACGCTTACGTTCCTGCATCATCCGCTGAAACACCACACTCTCGTGTACGTGTGTACGACAGTTTGTGGAAGCTAGAGATTACAGTTTATAAAGTTTTAAATATAGATATTTTTCTTACACAAACGCATCGATTCACTTCAGAAGGACTTTACTAACCACCTGAAGCCATGTGGAGCACTTTTTATGATGAATGGATGCACTTTATTGGACTTCAAAATCTCAACACCCATTCACTGCCATTATAAAGCTTGGAAGAACCAGGATGTTTTTAATATAACCTCAATTGTATTCATCTGAAAGAAGAAAGTCATATATACCTAGGATGGCTTGAGGTTGAGTAAATCATGGGGTGATTTTCTATTTCAGGTAAATTTTGATAGCTGAAAATGGTTGCATCATATCTTATATCTTTAATTTTATTTTCCTCCCTCCAGATGGCAAGAATGGACTATGCAGAGATTAACATTGACCAGCGTTTCCACAGACATCTCATTGGCAAAAACGGGGCCAACAGTAAGTTTAAACCCTTTCTGAAGTGTTGAATCTGAAACTGTAGTCATGTTTCTGATACCTTACTCTGATAAGTAATGTTTGAATAGTCAAATTGTGGTTTTACAGGTTATTTGATTACCAGCAGCGCATAATGTAAATATACAACAGTTGCAAATGTTTTTTTTTATTTATTTAAATATAGTTTTCATATGTTGTCATTACCACAGAACCTGGGAAAAATGAAATACTGCATGTAATTGGATTATATATTTGTTACAGTGAAGTTGATTTCATCAATGAACAGAGCAGATGAATGAATGAGCAGATAAATAAATTATTTGGTGCTTTTCCCAGTAAATCGGATAAAGGAGCAGTATAAAGTATCAGTGAGGATTCCTCAGGACTCGGAGCGCTGTGGGCTGGTTCGTATCGAGGGCGATCCTCAGGGAGTACAACTTGCTCGCAAGGAACTGATGGACATGGCCCAGCGCATGGTGAGACTTACTGTACAGAACGCTTAAGACCGCTCTATGTATGATATTATGAATCTGGCACATTTGCTTGCATGGTTTAAGATTTAGAATTTTCTGCCATCTTGGCACTTTAGGAAAATGAACGTACTAAAGACCTGATAATAGAGCAGAAGTTTCACCGCACTATCATCGGACAGAAGGGAGAGAAGATCAAAGAAGTACGGGACAAGTTCCCTGAGGTGCTCACTGCTTCATTTTGTAAAACACACCAATATCTATATTCTGCTGCACATTTTTTTATGAGCTGATGATTTCATACAGATGGTTTCTTTTCGCAGGTCATTATCATCTTTCCAGATCAGCAACAGAAAAGTGACATCGTACAGCTCAGAGGGCCTAAAAACGAAGTGGAGAAATGTGCAAAGTTTCTGCAGAAACTCATCGCTGAGCTGGTACAAGAGTAATTTCCTCTTGCTTCCTTCCTGTTCTCAAATAACATTTGCGTTGTGACTAATACAAGTTCACATAAAGAGCAGTGATTATGTGCTCAGACAGCTATGAAATTATCATACTCAGCCTACAGATGACAATTTCCTGCAATGCGTTTGTAGTTAAAGCACTTTTGTACTTTAAAGTAAAATAATCTGTTGTACAGCTGAGAAGTTAACTCTTTGAATGACATTGAGGTTGTGTTTTTTATATTGTATTTCTAATTATGTTCATGTTATTAGGTTGAGAGCAGCTTCTCGATTTCTGTACCCATCCACAAGCAGTTCCACAAAAACATCATTGGCAAAGGAGGTGCCAACATCAAAAAGGTGAGGAAATAAGGTCATCTTTTTGCTTTATTTTGGTAGAGATGACTTGTTCATCCTTTAAAGAGGTAGTACACCTAAAACTAACTATTATTTATTTTCAATTTCTGTTTAATTTTAGCAGTTTTCAACTTGTGCTTATTTTTGTCAAGGCAGAATTTCTCATTTTCAGGTTTTTCAATGTTCAGTTTTTCATCTAGTATTTATATGTTATTTTATTTAATTCATATTTTAGTTTAGTTTATTATAAAATAAACGTTAATTGTGTGTGTGTTGTTTTTTTTTTTTAGCTTAATGGTTTAAAATATTTAACACAGTTAATGCAGCATCCATTTTTTTTCCTGGCATCCTTTGGATAGCGTCACAGTAGGTTATATGAACACGCTATCAAGCACAATGAAACGCAAAAGAGAAATCACTCACTCCAATTAATCTGTATTCAATTTATAGTTTTTGCATATACAATTTATAGTTTATATGGAGATTGTTTTAAGCTTAAATAAAGAGTTAAGTTTTTTTTAAAGCTTATTAAATGGTAAAAATAATGGTTTTTAGTTATACTGTAATGTTAAATGGCTAAAATTGAGAGGAAAATGCATTTAATAGAGATATTAGTCGCAGCTTTGGAGTCAGTCACACTGGCCTTCATTAATTATAGGCTACTTGGTAAAAAGATGCCATTAAACACATATTTAAAATATTATCTTTATGTTGTTTTTTACATTAATTTTGGAGATTCAATGTGAAATCATGACAGTATAAATATATTCTATTAATATGCAATTAATCACAATTAATTACAAGAAAATTTGTGATTAATTGTTTTTTTATATATATAAATTGATAGCACGTAAATTTAGTTATTTCAAATGGCAAAAAAAATGGTTTTAGTTAACAATAAAAACACCAGTTCATAGTGATAAAAAGTGAGAAAAAAAAGCGCTGAGAGCATTGGTGGCGGAGTATTAAATCAGCATCTGAATAAGTAATTACAATTTTAATTTTTGGGGGATAAACTGCTGTTTAAATATTGTGCTAATGTTGTTGTTTTTTTTAATGAGAGAAATTTTTGTTTCTGTGTAAATCTGTGTAGATACGTGAGGAGACCAACACCAAGATTGATCTCCCAACGGAGAACAGCAACTCTGAGATGATTGTAATAACTGGCAAGAAGAGCAGCTGTGAAGCCGCACGAGATCGGATCCTCGCCATTCAGAAAGAGCTGGTGAGAGAACCGAAAGCTAGAGAATGTATTATGGGTGTAATTCTCAATGTTCTTAGTTTTTCTTCTCTCACACATTCCTGCTTGATCTTTCAATTCTCCCAGGCCAACCTGAAGGAGGCTGAGGTTTCCATTCCAGCCAAGCTGCACAACTCTCTTATCGGATCTAAGGGCAGTCTAGTGCGCTCTGTGATGGAAGAGTGTGGGGGTGTTCACATCCACTTTCCTGCGGAGGGCTCAGGGTTGGACAAGGTCACTATTAGAGGTCCTGCAGAAGAGGTGGAGAGAGCCAGGAGACAACTTCTGCAGTTGGCGGAGGAGAAAGTGAGTAATGGGATAAATATTTAAAGCAAAAAAGACAGCAGTGCAGAAAACACTCATTCTGTCTGTGAGACATTTGTTTTTGTTTCACCAGCAAGTCAACAACTTCTCAGTGGAGCTTCAAGCCAAGCCAGAGTACCATAAGTTCCTGATAGGCAGAGGAGGAGCGAATATCCGACGGGTACGGGATCGAACCGGAGCACGAATTATCTTCCCATCCCCAGATGAACCAGAACAGGAGCACATTACCATCATGGGTAAAGAGGAGGCTGTATGGCTCGCCCAGAAAGAGCTGGAGACCCTCATTAAAAATCTGGTATGATAGAATAGAATAGTAAAACTGTCGAGTTGGTGTTTCTTCAAATGCACTTCCTGCAGTTCATCTGTCCTTTCTTTGCAGGATGACGTCATTGAAGACAGTATAGTCGTGGACCCCCGGCATCACCGTCACTTCGTCTGTCGGAGAGGACAGGTGTTGAGAGAGTTGGCGGAGGAGTATGGCGGTGTAGCTGTTAGCTTCCCTCGCACAGGCACACACAGTGACAGTATCACTCTTAAAGGACCCAGAGAGTGTGTTGATGCTGCTAAGAAACGCATTCAGGAGATCGTTCGAGATCTTGTGAGTTTCATATCCAATTTGTGTATAGATATTGAAAAGTTTGCTTATACCTTGCAGAATCTACAAAATGTTAATTATTTTACCAAAATAAGAGGGATCATACAAAATGCATGTTATTTTTTTTTTAAGTACTGACCTGAATAAAATATTTTACTTCAAAAGTTCAAAAGTTTACATACACTTGATTCTTAATACTGTTGTTACTTGAATGATCCACAGCGGTGTTTTTTGTTTAGTGATAGTTGTTCATGAGTCCCTTGTTTGTCCTTTTGAGATCCATCTTTTCACACCGAGGACAACTGAGGGACTCGTATGCAACTGTTACAGAATGTTCAAATGCTCACTGATGCTCTAGAAGGAAAAACAATGCATTAAGAGCCAGGGGTGAAAACTTTTTGAATTTTAAGTTCAGGGTATCAGAAGTATACAGAAGTATCTTCTGTAGCTTCTGAAGGGCAGTACTAAATGAAACAAATATGATATTTAGACAAAATAAGAAAAATGTACACACATTCATTCTGTTCAAAAGTTTTCACCCCCGGCTCTCAATGTATCATTTTGCCCTCTGGAGCATCAGTGAACATTTGAACCTTCTGTAATAGCTGCATATGAGTCTCTCAGTTGTCTTCAGTGTGAAAAGATGGATCTCAAAATCATAGTCATTGTTGGAAAGGGTTCAAATACACAAAAATGCTAAAAACTGAAGAATTTGTGGGACCTGAAGGATTTTTCTGAAGAACAGCAGACAGGTTAACTGTTTAGGACAAACAAGGGACTCATGAACAACTATCACTAAACAAAAACACATCTGTGGATCATTCAGGTAACAACACAGTATTAAAAATCAAGTATATGTAAACACTTGAACAGGGTGATTTTTATAAATTCAATTATTTTCTCTTGTGGACTATATGGAAATGTCTTTTATGTGAAATATTTTATTCAGGTCAGGACTAAATAAAAAAATAACATAGATTTTGTATGATCCCTCTTATTTTGGTAAAAATAATTGAAATTTTGCAGATTCTGCAAGGTGTATGTGAACTTTTGACTTCAGCTGTATAAAATAAATATTGATTGACTGATAGTCATTACCTTCTAATGTGTCATCAGGAGTCACAGGTGAATGTGGAGGTGTTGATTCCTCAGCGGTACCACAGAGCCATCATGGGACCCAAGGGTTGCAAAATACAACAAATTACACGGGATCATGAAGTTCAGATCAAATTTCCAGACAGAGATGAGTCTGCAGGTCTCTTCCTTATAGTTTCAGACATTTTTTTTCATTCTATTTATTGATGATGAATATTTACAAACTGTATTGTTTGTTGTATTTATGGCTGGCAGCTCAGGAACCTGTATCTCAAGAGAACGGGGACACAGACCTCATCCCTCGGAAATGCGATATCATCACTGTGACGGGACGGGCAGAAAAGTGCGAGCTGGCTCGTGCAGCTTTGCTTGTAAGGAAGTCTGGAAATTCTAGCTGTCTCTCTTTGATGGATTGGTTTTCATTCTTTTTTTTTAATCTGGTTTCTTCCTTTTTACATTCTAGGCCTTAGTTCCTGTGACGATTGATGTTGAGGTTTCATATGACCTTCACCGTTACATCATAGGGCAGAAAGGAGCTGGAATAAGAAAAATGATGGAGGACTATGAGGTAGAGACATATTGAATTGGACTTTGTAATACCGTTAAAAAGTTTGGGGTCAGTAAGAAAAAAAAAGTCTCTTATGCTTACCAAGGCTGCATTTATTTGATCAAAAATACAGTGTTATTACAATTTAAAATAACTGTTTACTGTTTTAATGTATTAAAATATAATTTATTCCTGTCATTTTCCTCAGTGTCACATGACCCTTCAGAAATCATTCTAATATGCTGATCGATGCTCAAGAAACTTTTCATAGTATTCTTGTGTAAACCATGATTCCTTTTTTCAAGATTTCTTTGATGATTAGACAGTTTTTATCTAAATAGAAATGTTTTGTAATGTTATAAATGCTTTTACTTTCACTTGATCAATAATGCATCCTTGCTGAATAAAAGTAGTAATTTCTTTAAAAATAAATAAATAAATCTTACCAACCTCAAAGTTTTGAACAGCAGGGTAGGCATAAACCATCCAGCTTTAATGGAATGAATCAAACAAAATCATGTTAAAGGAGAAGTCCACTACCAAAACAAAGATTCACATATAATGTACTCACCCCCTTGTCATCCAAGATGTTCATGTCTTCTTTCTTCGGTCGTAAAGAAATCAACATTTCTTTACGAGGAAAACATTTCTGCATTTTCTCCATATAATGGACTGATATGGTGCCCCGATTTTGGACTTTCAAAATGCAGTTTAAATGCAGCTTCAAACGATCCCAAATGCAGTTGTAAACGATTCCAGCCGAGGGAGAAGGGTCTTATCTAGCAAAACGACTGGTTATTTTCATTAAAAAAATACAATTTAAATACTTTTTAACCTCAAACGGTTGTCTTGCCTTTCTCTCCCTGAACTCTATGTATTCTGACTCAAGACAGGGTATGTTGAAAAACTCTAATCGTATTTTCTTCATCAACTTCAAAAATCATTTCAAAATCATCTTACATCGCTGCAGAAGTACCAACCCAGTCTTTGCAAAGTGAACATGCAAAGAAGATCAAACACCCTTAACGAAAACTAGAAAGATTTCGAAGTTGAGGGAGAACATAAGATGGGAGTTTTTTGACATACCCTAACTGTCTTGACCTGGAAAAAGAGCAAGACAAGACGAGCGTTTGACATTAAAAAGTATATAAATTGTATTATTTTTATGAAAATAACCAGTTGTTTTGCTAGATAAGACCCTTCTTCCTCGGCTGGGATCGTTTACAACTGCATTTGGGATCATTTGAAGCCGCATTTAGGGTGCTTTCACACCTGCCTCATTTAGTTCGGTTGAATCGCACTAGAGTTCGTTTTCCCTCTTGGTGCGGTTCGTTTGGGCAGGTGTGAATGTAGCAATCGCACTCGAGTGCGCACCAAAAGCGGACCAAAAAAGCGTACCGAGACCTCTTTGAAGAGGTGGTCTCGGTACGCTTTCAAACGAACTCTGGAGCGGTTCGTTTGTGGTGAGAACATGATCCGAACTCGAACAGACCCAACTGCAAAAAGTACTGCACCTTTTTGGACTAATCCAGCTGCCGTAATCAGCTGCACTGTGCATTATGTGATGAGGACAAGTATTTGTTGACAGTTAGCGCTTTAGCAACATAGCAACATAGCCCCATGGCAGCTCGCGGACAAGCTGAGATGGAGTTGTGAGAAGGTGCGGAGCCTCATAGAAATTACAATCATAAAAATTACAGGGATACAATCAGCCAGCACAGTCGTCTCTCCATACTAAAAAGCAGCGTGTTGTCTGCCGGCTTTTTTCTCCTCTCTTTGTTTACTTACGGGAGTTCCATTGGAATTTTCCCGCACGTTAATTCTGACCAATCGAAAAGCAGTTTAGGAAATACGTTCAATGACACATCTGGCCAACGAGTGATGTGGATCTTGTCACATGACTGCATTTTGGTTCGTTTCAACTGGTTCGGACCAGAGCAATCAGTGTGGTGTGAAAAGGACCCAAAACGGGAGAAAAATGCTACAATGTATCATTTGTTGCCCTTGGTCCGGACCAAATGAACCGAACCACAGATGTGAAAGCACCCTTAAACTGCATTTTTGAAGTTCAAACTCGGGGCACCGTATCAGTCCATTATATGGAGAAAAATTCTGAAATGTTTTCCTAAAAAAACATAATTTCTTTACGATTGAAGAAAGAAAGACATGAACATCTTGGATGACAAGGGGGTGAGTACATTACCTGTAAATTGTTCTGGAAGTGGACTTCTCCTTTAAGGAGCAGTGATATTATAATAAGATCCCCTTGCTAAGTCACAAGCAGCTCGTTTTTTCACGTTTGCTGAGAAAGTATTACCAAACCATAGATACTAGGTTTCCCTTTTTCACATTTTCCATGTTGGTAGATGCATTGGGGACCTGATTATAGCACGTAAACATGGAAAAGTCAGATTTTCATGATATGTTCCCTTAAAAGTGTCTGGTTGTACTGTGCTGTATAGGTGAACATTTGGGTTCCTCAGCCAGAGCAACAGTCAGATATCATAAAGATCACAGGACAGGTGGCCAGTGTTGAGCGGGCCAAACAGGGACTGCTGGAGAGAGTCAAGGAGCTGCAGGCGGAACAGGAAGATCGGGTACAACTCATGCTATTACAACAAAATATCCATGTACTTTTTAAAAAAATATAAATATATTATTTTTTTGTCTGTTTGTAGGCCTTACGGAGCTTTAAGGTGACGCTCTCTGTAGACCCCAAATATCACCCCAAAATTATAGGCCGCAAAGGAGCCGTCATCTCTCAAATACGCAAAGACTACGATGTCAATGTGCAGTTTCCTGACAAGGGTGATGAGCAGCAGGTATGAAAGCTGATTGTTTTGGAAAGGGCATTTCCTCATTCTTTAACCCAGACTGGTTAAAGTAGCTCATATCAATCATACCTTTCATGCCCATGATCGCGTTTCTGTCTCTTCGCCTCTCAGTCTTTCTTCACATGACTCTGTCTCCCTCTAGGATGTAATTGTGATCTCAGGTTATGAGAGGAATGCTAATGAGGCCAGGGCGGCTATAGAGCAGCTGGTGGCAGCGCTGCAGGATATGGTGAGCGAGGACATCCGGCTGGACCGGCGGGTCCACGCACGCATCATTGGAGCACGCGGAAAAGCCATTCGAAAACTCATGGAGGAGTTCAAAGTAAAAACAGTTTGCATTTTTGCAAATAGTAATAAAACTATACAACTAAATCTAAATTAAATCCAAATCTAAATCTAAATTAGTCATAACATTTAACATAATAATAATGATAATGATTATTTTATTATTAGTAGTAGTAGTAGTAAATGTATTATTGGAGTACATAGTTATAATAGTTAACATCATAATCATATTAATAATATTAATGATGATAACAATCATTGTAATTATTATTATTAAAAATAATTACCATCATCAGTATTTACTATAATAATAATAATAATATTAATAATGATGATGGTGATCAATAGCAATCATTATAGTAATTATTATGAACTATTATTGTTATTTAAAACACTTAGCATCACTAGGATTGATACAATTTAATATTATTTTTTTTTAAAACTATCATAATTATCAGTAATAATAACATTTTGTATTATTACTGTTACTGCTATATTAAAAACAATTACCATCATCAATAATAATAAGAAGAATGATTAAGAATTCAGAAAAAAAAAATAATAATACAAACAGTTTTATAGAACATCTAAAGTTTGTTCAGTGATAAAAAAAAATTTTTTATCATCATAATAATACACCAGAAACTCATGAGGGAAAACTATGTAACATAAATTAGCTAGAATATTTGAGATACTATTAATATTATTTAATATTATGATTATTACATTTATTATTAGAGACTTTGGAGTACATAGACATAATATTTACCATCATAATGATAATAATATTATTACTGATGATTAATAACAGTCATTATAATTATTATTATTATTATTATTTTAATTGCCATCAACAATATTTACCATAATAATATTAATAATTATGATGATGATAATAATCAATAACAATCATTACAATAATGATTATTAACTGTTATTATTAATATTATAAAAAAAATTACCTTCACCAATAATAATATTATTAACTATTATTGTTATTATCAGTAACAATAATAACAATTTGTGTGATTACTGTTATATTAAAAATATTGCAAGGAATTTTATTTGTTTTATTTCTAATAACAGTAATAAGTAATAATAATACTACTAATAATAATAATTCATATTTTAGAATAAAAAATTTCATAGAAAGATTTTATTCTCCAATGGTGAAATAACTATGTATCTAAAATTTGTACACTGATTTATCATCGTAATATTACAAAGTATAACAACAACAACAATCTTTCCAATAACAGTAATAATAATAATAATAATAATAATAGTAATAGTAATAATAATAATTAATATTTTAGAAGTGGCATAACTATATAACATCAAAACTTTGTACAGTAATATTTATCATCGTAATATTAAAAAGTATAACAACAACAATAATATTTATAATAACAATAATAATAATAATAATAATAAATAATTTAGAATTTAGAGTAATGATGATGATAATATAATAATAATAATAATAATATTTTAGAATAAATATATTAATACAAATAGTTCTATCTGTCAATAATGCCATAACTATATAACATCTACAATTTGTACAATGATAATATTAATCATCGTAATATTAAAAAGTAATAATAATAGTAGTAGTAGTAGTAGTAATAATAATAATAATAACTTATTATGATTATTAAAGTTAGTTAGCTTTGCAATAATAATTAATGCTTAAATCATTTAGTTCTTAAAATATGTACTACTGTAAGTGTTTAATTAAAAATACATATTGAAAATGAATAATTCTGCAAAATAATAGCTGTATCTCACATTTGGTTCATAAGATCCTTAATAATTATCATCTTTGTTTTTTTCTTTAGGTTGATATACGGTTTCCTCAGCCAGGTTCTGAGGACCCGAGTAAGGTTACTGTAAGCGGACTGCCGGAGAATGTTGATAATGCCATTGACCATCTCCTCAACCTGGAAGAAGAATATGTGAGTTGAGAATCCACTACAAACTGCAAACGTGTGTTTTCCTTCCTTTGCACTGTCACTCACTCATCTTCCCTCTTAGATGTTGAACGTCACAGAGACAGAGACTATGGCAGCTTATATGAAGCCTCCTTCAAAGACGATGGGGACAGGAGGAAATGACGAGGACAACAAAGCTCTAGCTAAAGGCTTTGTTGTACGAGACGCCCCTTGGAACGCACAAGGCAACAAGGTTTAAAAGAATAAGCTTACCACAGTAAAAAGCTTAATTTCATGTTTAATCATTCAATGTCACATTAATGATTTCCTTTACTTTTCACAACATTCAGGCACCAGACATGAGCAGTGCAGAAGAATTCCCCACTTTCGGATCTGGAATAGCCCCGAAACAGACATCTGCATGGGGACCCAAAAAGTGCTGAAAGCTGAATGATTTGTTCTGCCTCCAGATCTCGTATCTCTGGCACTTGAGAACAAGAACATTCCGTATTTTTTGCTCTTGTCTTTCTCCCGGTGCGTTTAGTGCCCTCGGAGGAGTTACTTCTGTCCTCTCCTTCCTTTGCCTAAATAGTTCCCTATCATTGGTGGATAGATGTTCTTCAACACTCCTCAACTGCCCGCAGGTGGTCACACGTCAGTTCCTGTTCTGCCAGTCTGAATTCACGGAAACAAAACCACAAGTAGCAGTTACAGTCATTATCAAGCTGTTGTTTTCTTGAGTTGGGCAACAAATGGCTAGGCATTGAAGAACAAGGCAGATTTTTAAATTTCTCAGACTATTTATCACAAGAGAACCCCTAGTTCACTGTGTATGAGTTCTTTTTTAAGTCCTTGATGGTTTTTACTGTTCTTTTTACTTCTGTGTTGTGTGTGTGTGTGTGTGTGTGTGTGTGTGTGTGTGCGTGAGCGTGAGCGTGAGCGTGAGCGTGAGCGTGAGCGAGTGTGTGTGTGATCCATCTAAATGCACTCGGTTTGAGTTTTCACTCAATACTGTACAAGAGATAAACTCTGGTAAACTTTCTGTATTTATGACTGTATATGTCTGTTATTTATTGATTTTCTTCAGTGACTGAATATTCAAACTGATGGGTATGGATGGTTTTAAAGCATAAAAAGTATTAGGTATTATTTTGCTGTATGCTTGGTTTCTTTTGCTTCAGAAAATTATTTGTTTGTGTGTGTGTGTGCTAGTCGTAGCTCCAGTTCAAAAGATGTGTGTGGTTTACTTTGAATCTCCAAATTTTTGTCATTCTGTTTGTTTATAAATTAAGTATTTTTCACTTCACCTTTGTCTTCGATTCTTCAGAAGTGTAGGAAATTAAGAAATGTGATTTAATTTCGTACGTCTTTTTTCATTTTGAACCAGAGCATACATGACAGACTTTTAAGATTTCAAATTAAAAGTCTCTGGAAAGTTGTTTATTAATAGAAGATTTCAAAGTAAAAGACTATAATTAAAACAACTGTATGTAGTTTTGTGTACTTTTTAGACTTTGGAGCCCCCTACAGTGAGTGTCGTAAAATATACAGTGGATGGTTGTGTAATGATGCCATAAAGCAGTTCGTTCTTTATCCTTTACTAAACTTAGTTTGGGTGAAATGTGGGAATTAAATACAAGCCATTCGCCTTATTAGACGTCCGTGTAGCAGCAGAATGATTTTTCAAGGTAATACAAGCTTACAGTTGCTTTAACACGAATGACAAACTCAAGCTCATGTAGATTGCTGATTCTCAATTTGTATATTTTTTACGTAAAGGTGATTGGTGTACTTTTTTAATGTTAAAATAATTAAAATCATTTCTTAAAATACAAAGAAAGCTGTAAACAGCCATTCATAAATGGCTTTGTGGCGTTATCACATTTCAAAACATTGCTCTGTTTGTTTGAGCATCACAACCAGCCGCTGACCCAACCAATGTCATGAGTTTGAGGGATTTTCTGTTTGGATGACTAATAATAGAGGGGAAGTATTGCATGAAACCTATTATTTTTGCAGTTCCATGTGGTAATTCTAGTTGCGCCGATACTACACACTTCACCTTTGAATTTTGATGTGTTTTGACTTTTTGAGGGCCATTCCTTGTCCTGCTAACAAGCTAGTTGAATCTTGTGAGTCGCTGTTGTATGTGGTGTGAACGTATGCTTGTGTACATGGTTGAGTGGCGAACCATCTACAACCAACTGAAGATAGAAACACTGTCGGCCTTAAGAAGTTATTGCCATAGGATATTTTTACCAAGATTTGATGACATTGATATGCAACACTGCAATAACATGTCAGTGACAGAACTTTCCTACTCCAAATAAAAAACCCATTCAAATCAAAGAAAATATATTTTGCTGTTTATTATTTCTCAGAAATATCATGTACACTTAAGATGTCCACTTAAGAGCAATAATATTTTTAGGACTAAAAGACAGTCGATACATTAATTTGAGCAAAAGTGGCATTAAGTATGGAAGCTCGCCACTGAATGAAAAAAAGGTTGCGAATTTTTCACAATTCTGACTTTTTTTCTAGCAACTAAGAGTTTACGTACAAACTCTTATAAACTTGCGTATAAAGGCGCAATTCTGAGAAATAAAATTCTGAGAATTGCGAGATATCACAATTCTGACTTTTTTCTCAGAATTGCGTGATACAAACTTGCAATTCTGATTTCTTTCTCGGAGTTGTAAGATGCAAACTCACAATTGCGAGTTAGAAAGATAAACTCGCAATTTAGTTTGCAATCTGGCATTTTGTTTTTTGTTTTTTTTCACAGAATTGTGAGTTTATGCCTTGCAATTCTGACTTTATAACTGAAATTGCTCATTTATATCACGCAATTCTAAGAAAAAATCAGAATTGTGAGTTTTTATAAGTCAGAATTGAGATAAACTCGCATTTCTGAGAAATGAAGTCACAACTGTGTGATATAAACTCGCAATTTGTTTTTTCACAGAATAGTGAGTTTTTATCTTGCAGTTCTGACGTTATCTCGCAAATGTTTATATCACGCAATTCTGAGGAAAAAAAGTCAAAATTGTGAGTTTATATCTCACAATTTAGTCTTTATAACTCGCAATTGTAAGTTTATATCACGCAGTTCTGAGAAAAGTCGGACTTGTGAGTTTTCTCTCGCAATTTTGATTTTATAACTCGGAACTGCGAGTTTATATCATGCAATTCTGAGAAAAAAGTCGGAATTTTTTGTTTTTCTCGCAATTTTATAACTCACAACTGCGAGTTTATATCATGCAATTCTGAGAAAAAAGTCAGAAATGTGCGTTTTTCTCTCGCAATTTTGATTTTATAATTCGCGAACTGTGAGTTTATATCAATTTAACTTTATAACTCTAACGGGTTTATACCATGCAATTCTGAGAAAAAGTCAGACTTGTGAGTTTTTCTCGCAATTTTGATTTTATAACTCGCAACTGTGAGTTTATATCATGCAATTCTGAGAAAAAAAAGTCAGAATTGTGAATTTTTCTCTCTCAATTTTATAACTCGGAACTGCGAGTTTATATCATGCAATTCTGAGAAAAAAGTCAGAATTTTGTGTTTTTCTCGCAATTTTATAACTCAGAACTGCGAGTTTATATCATGCAATTCTGAAAAAAAAGTCGGAATTTTGTGTTTTTCTCGCAATTTTATAACTCACAACTGCGAGTTTATATCATGCAATTCTGAGAGAAAAAGAACTGCGAGTTTAAATTGCACAATTCTGGCTTTATAATCAAATTGCGAATTTTTATCTTACAGTTTAGAATTGTAGCATTAAATTACATTTACAATATACTGAAACAGAAAACAGCCATTTCAAATGGCAATAATATTTTAAAATATTACTATTTTTACTGTATCTTTGATCAAATAAATGCAGCCTTAGAAAACGAGACTTATTCAAAAATGAAACTTCTTACAGACCCTAGCATTTTTAGTAATACTGTACATAAAACTTGTCGTCCAACAACCAATAGTCAATTAGTGAGGTCTATCTGTATATTAACAAATGAAAGACACAGACACATTTTCCATGTTGTGCATAACTGTCTCTTTTTTGGATTTTTATTTTCTTACAAACCAGGAAGGTAATGTTAGTGTTATGTAACAGGCTGTACAACACAATGTAAAGACATAAAAATAACACAAACATGAACAAATAATACAAACAACCGAAAAGCAGCAATGGGCCGACACGAACCCTGTGTTTTCACATTTTTCCGATTTACATAGCAAGCATTCATTCAGACATCGCCCTTGGCAAAAAAGCGGGATTGCTAATGCAAAATGTACACTCAAGTATGTCATATTGGCAACAAAATAAAAAAAACTCAAACAAAATAGATATGCCTTCACAGAGGGTACTGTAAATCTAGATACAATCAAAAGAGAGTTGATTTTTTTTGTTGTTGATGTTATCGTTGTCTTTTTTCCCAGCAAGGGCTTACATTTGTGCAATCTTAGTCATAAGAGAATACAAAAATGGCAATACATCGAGCATGGAGTAAACAATCTTAAAAACAAATCACATTCCCAGTGTAAACACCAATTCTGGGGTCAGGTATTTGAGTAGATAACTTCAATTCCCACAATTCCTCAGGCACATCTACCTGACCAGTTGAATAAACAGTCCATCTTGCTGAACAGGATGTTAAACGCAGACCTTTCCATTCAGTTTTATACCTGCCACCATTCAGAAACACTTACATCCTGGCTCTTACACTAAAGTTTGTGAGTAAACAAATGGGCTCAACAGCACACGTTACTTCAGAACAGAAGACAAACCCGAACATAACCTATGTGTAAACATCTAAAGCAGTGAAGCATTTCAAACATAAGACAAGAACTCCCACAGGTGACTGACCTTAAATAATGGGCAGCGAATGACAACTAGGACGCACATTTGGCCAAAGCGAACACAAATACACACATAGCTTTATAAACTTTCTTCTCCAGGTCTTTTAGAGTGCTTTGGGGGGGGCGAAATTCTGCTTGTATCCAGTTAAACTACGTATGTTTGTCACAATTTAGGTCACATGAAGTGATTTTAGTGGCATGATGGAAGAAATGTGAGTTCCACTCCATAGATGGTTACAGTTATGTGTATTCACAAGGAAAAAAAAAAAAGGAAAAAAACAATTTCTTGCCTTCCTGTCTTCACGTAGCCATTTTAATCCACTTTGCATGTTGACTAAACATTTTCTGTATTTTGTGAATAAATACACAGCAATAAGAACCAAATATAGAGCAGAATCTAAAAAGAATGAAGTAAACAAGGAAAGCGATGAAGAGTTTCTTCCTGATTAGGTGATTTTGCTGCATCTTTTATCTTGTTGACATTGTCGTCTTGGTTATTTCCAGGTTGATTTGTCCGTTGCAAGTCTTAAGAAAAACACGAGTATAAATCCAGGGTTGTGCTATGAATAGGTGGTTCTGTGTTGCTTCAGTCCAGTTTTATTTCTGTGAGAACAACAGGCTTTCAAAGCAAAAACAGACAGGGTGATACACAGATTTAGAGGCTGAAAAATAAAGGAGAGCCTGTTGAGCGAGTGAACTTAATGAGAAAGACTAAAAATCGCCCACCAGTGTCCAAAACATAAAGTGCAGGCAGTGTCTTTGTCTCTGGGGATTATTATCACCCTCCTTCAAAACAGAACAAACACAAAAGTATGTTTGAAACATGCAGAGATGAATGAGCTCGGGCAGCAAAACGATGCTTAATCCTCAACGCGCTGAAATTTGGTTAATAGCGAGGAAGATGATTTCGATGTCCTCGCTCGAGTTTCTTTTTACTCCACCCGTATGAGCAGGCCGTAGAGAAGCGTGCCTCCCTTTTCCTTGGTGATCCATTCAATTTCTGCATTGCTGAATCGAGGATCAAGGGGCTCGCTGATTCCCAGCGACGTCGGCCCTACTTTGTAGGAGCCTGGCCGCACGCACACCTGGAAGCCCACCTGGGCCTGGTGACAGCGGAGGGAACGTGGGTCTCGGAATCTGCAGAAAAACGTACGTGTCAATTTCCAGGCAATCATGTTATATTCTCTCTGGTCTTTTTTCTCTAGAAGAAGCACTGCTGGTGACTTACTGCACTTTGGGGGCAAAGACTTCCAGGCCCGAGTAGCGCATGGTTGGAGAAAGCTGCACGCGGGGAATCTCTCGCTCTGGGGCGCTGTTCTCCTCGGGCTCCCCGTAGCTGCCGTGACCCTCTGTCTTCACCGGGGACAAGGAGAAAATGGAGGACGATTCTGCTCAGGGGAAAACAGATAAGCTCAGATGTGCAGATCTATTCTGATCTCCCTCTACCTAATTCACACATTCATGCGTTTCATTATCAGATCATTTGCTGTTTGGCTTTTTTGCCATTCATTTGAGTAAACAAAAAGAAAAGTACAATTTTTAAATGAGAACATGGGCTGAAAACCTGAACACAACCTGCTGTTTTGAATACCAGAAACTAGGG
The DNA here is from genome assembly GCA_012976165.1 of Labeo catla. Lineage (NCBI taxonomy): Eukaryota > Metazoa > Chordata > Actinopteri > Cypriniformes > Cyprinidae > Labeo > Labeo catla. Next base: position 173,278 of record VONZ01000078.1, read on the forward strand.
CTGTCACTACAGATTATTTTGGTAATCAAGAATAATCAGTCGATTAATCGGTGCCCGATGGCCCGGGTCCAGCGTGAAAGACGCTCGGGACAGTTGGCGAATTTGCCACTGCTGTGCCATCACGAAAGTTTCTCATTTGCATGTGTTGTAAGCCTTGTTCATTTAAAATTTCAAGCGATCACAGAGAGACACGTCTCTAAAAGACAAATAACCTACAAAAGTATGTCAAATTACCTGTCTTGACGAGTAACTTTGTAGCTTTAACAATGATTAATCTGTATTTAATTTATACAGTAGAGTAACGTTACAGATGCACCGATCGACCGGACATATTTCAGCCGATCTCTTTTCCGGGCTTGCACACGAACTGTATTCAGAATGTCATGCGTGTGGAAATATTACGAACTTATTAAGCATCCGTTAACAGAGGCCAGAGACGCTTGAAGACGAACACAAAGAGGAAAAAATACTATAGCAGGCAGAGCAAGATGACACAATGCGTGAAATATTGGAAATATTATCCTAAATATTAAAACGGGGTTTATATGAATGTATCTCTGAAGGGAACTGACTGTGTTAAGAAAAGTTTACATGGCATTTTCTTTTCATTTGCCCATGTATGATGTATTTAAACTAGCGTTCATAAGCAGGGAGCTGCTTTGTTTACAGTGGTAACCAAGGAAACGTAATAGAGCTGTTATTCCATAAGCACCACCTGCTGGCAGAGACTGAGTTTGCGTTCTCTCAGTCCGTCTGCTGTTTTCCCCTAAAGCATCTTTTCATTTTTAATAAACTAATAATAAAATAATTTTTGAACAAACAAATAATGTTAGGAGTTTATATTTGTTAGGCTAGTATTTTTTGCTGTGGTATCAAAATTGGAAACAAGAACTGTACAATTTAATTGGTATGTAAAAGTTTGGTGTCATATAAAGATTATTTATTAAAATATAAGATAACATGGACCAAAAACAATGAAAACAGCAACTATTTTATTTTATTTTATTTTATCAGGGCCAGTGAAAACAAATTCTTAGTGTTGAGCCTTGCTTATGTACCATTGAGTGCGCCACTTCTGGTATTTTGCCGATTAATCGACACAGACAAAATGCAATTGAGGAATTTTTTACATAATCGAGTACTCAAATTTTTTATACAGTTTTCTCAAGTAGTATAATACAATACAATACAATACAATACAGAAATATCTTTCAATATTTAAAAAAATAAATAAATAAATGAGTACTATTTGTTTTAATATTTATTAACCCACTATTCAAACTTTTATAATTCATGAACGAAAATATTTTGTAATATGACTTAAATGTACATTTTCAATGGTAATGCAATGTCTGATTTTAAAATGGTTTTCAAAGGACGAATTTGAGAATTTTAAGTTTTCAACTGATATATAATTTCTTATGATTTCTAAAGCGTGATGGGAAAAGGCAACGAAGAAAGTCTTTTTGTGACAAAGATCAGAACCCCTGTTATGATGTAGATTTTTAAAGGTGCACTCTTGTCATAAATTAATCTATTATTTTACCTACATCATTTGTAACACAAAACAGTGGTAAAATATCTATTAAGGAGTCTTAGACCTTTCCAACGATATAGATTAGATCATGATTAGATTAGGATTTATTTGTAATATGGTAAAGTAAACGTAGGCGTTAGGGGGTTAAATAAATATTAAGTTAATTGTTTATTATAATTATGTCAGATTATACATTACTGTTCAAAAGTTAAGGGTTTGGTATGATTCTTTTTATCTTTTTCAAAGTCTCTTATGCTCACCCAGGCTGCATTTATTTAATCAAAAATATCGTACAAACAGTAATATTATTACCATTTAAAATAACTCTTTTCTATTTTAATAGATTTTAAAATGTAATTGATTTCTGTGATGGCAAAGCTGAATATACAGCATAATTACTTATCATAGGATCCTTCATAAATCATTATAATATGCTGATTTGGTGCTCAAGAAACATATTTTTACAAAAACAATTCTTTTTTTAAATAATGTACATGTATTTACAGTTATGTTCAATTTAATGCATATTTACAAATTAATTTCCTAAAAAAAAAACATACACACATTTGAACAGTAGCGCATGCTTATATTTAGTGTACGAATATTTCCAAAAGACTAAATTATGAATTATTTTCAAATGACAAAATATTTTGCTTAGCGGTTACCAACCTGACAAGAGTTGGTTGTGGTCCAAGATGCGTCTTAGGGAGCCAACACTAGTGCCATGGTAGGCAATATGCCACTTCTTGAAGGCATTGGAGACTTCACAGTGGGTCTTGATCCTGTTAAAATGCAGACAAGAGCTCTTCTTAAGTAATTAATACTGTTAATACTAAATAAATAGCACATTTTCAGAACTTGATTACTGAGTTAAAGGGATAGTTCACCCAAAAATGAAAATTACCCCATAATTTATTCACCCTCAAGCCATCCTGTGTGTATTTGACTGACTTCTTTTAGACAGATACATTCGGAGTTATATTAAAAAAAAATGTCCTGGCTCTTCCAAGTTTTATAATGGCAGTGAATGGGTGTTGAGATTTTGAAGTCCAATAAAGTGCATCCATCCATCATAAAAAGTACTCCACACAGCTCTGGGGGGTTAATAAAGGCCTTCTGAAGCAAATCGATGTGTTTGTGTACGAAAAATATCTATATCTCTAACCTTGTAAACAGTAATCTCTGGTTTCCCCTAACTGTTGTACACACATTCACGAGAGAGTGGCGTTCCAGAGGATGACATAGGCGTAGTGTAAGTCTTATGAGAACCAAGTTTTGTTTACAGGAGCAAAGGAATCTTCTCTTGGCTTATATCGAAATCCTTCAACATTTTTCTATACAAATCCTTGTTTTGTACTTCTAATTCGTGACCAGGGTTTTGTTTTGCTGTCTCCTCTGTCACTTTTTATCGCCTACATCCTACATCATCCGCTGGAACGCCAGTCCCTTGTAAATGTACGACTAGGTGAAGCTAGTTTACAGTTTATAAAGTTTTAAATATGGATGTTTATCTTACAAAAATGAATCAATTCACTTCACAAGGCCTTTATTAACCCCCCAGAGCCATGTGGAGTACTTTTTATGATGGATGGATGCACATTGTTGGACTTCAAAATCTCAACAGCCATTCACTGCCATTATAAAGCTTGGAAGAGCCAGGACATTTTTTAATATAACTCTGATTGTATTCGCCTGAAAGAAAGAAAGTCATATACACCTAGGATGGCTGAAAGGTGAGTAAATCATTGGGTAGTTTCCATTTTAGGGTGAATTATCCTTTAAATTAACAATAACTGACCGGAGTGCAAAGCGGCACCAGCCGAATGGCAGAGCGTAGTCTCTGGGAGGCTCCCCTCGCTTATAATAGGCCTCATCACCCCTTAGTTTGTGACAGGACTCACAGTAACACAGGTTGTACTTAGCATCCTCGTTAAAATAACCATCTGAAAAACAGAAGATGGAAAAAGCAAAACGTTCAGTCAATAAACCGTCAGGAACATTCAGAAAAGTGCTGCACAAATTGCTACTAATAGATCCATATTGAATGTGTGGCCACAAATGATGGTGGGACTGCAGTTGTACCGGGGAGTGTGAGCAGTTCTTTGAATCTGGAGCACAGCGCCTGATACTCGCACGTCTTATTGGGGTTGACCTCTGGAGGAGGCGTCCAGCAGACACTCTCCTTTATACCTGTCACAGACAGACAGACAGCACACGTATAAAAGCAGAGTCACATTAAAGCCACTGTAAGACATGGGGTCAAAATCTCACGTACCATCCACCATATCAGCCTTCTCCATGTCCCCTTGACAACGCATGTCTCCTCTCTCCCCGCCAACCACCGACACGTGATTTGTCACTATAGTGACCTGAGAATGCAACACAAGAGACAGTCACTTCCTGTGCATCCAAACAAAACTATATATAAACTTCAAGTAAGGAGGCTGTTAGGAAAATAAACAATGGATATTTTTTTAAATAAATAATTATTTCGATTAAAATATTAACATATGTAACCAACTATTATTTGTAAATATTAAATAAAATGATAACAAAATGTTTAAATGAAATTAATAAATAAAATTAAACACATATTAGGGCTGTGTAAACAAAAAAACCCCATTGATTTCTCGATTTTAGAGTAAGACAAGACGAGCGTTTGACATTAGAAAATATATTGTATTTTTTTTAATGAAAACCGTTTCGCTTCCTCGGCTGGGATCGTTTACAACCACATTTGGGATCGTTTGAAGCCACATTTAAACTGCACTTCGGAAGTTCAAACTCGGAGCACCATATCAGTCCATTATATGGAGAAAAATGCTGAAATGTTTTCCTCAAAAAACAATTTCTTTACAACTGAAGATTTTAATTGAATTGTAAAATTTGTGTCAAAACCCAGTCCTAATAAATATTTCCTTACACATATAAAAAGTAAGAAAATAATAATAAGAAAATAAAAAACTAAGTTTAATGAAATATTATTCGGATTTTCTGACATTTTTAAATAGAAGTTTTAAAAATTCTGATATGTTAAAGGACATTACAGTCATAAGTACTGACCTGTTCACACTGGCCATAAAGGTCAATGAGGGGGTAACAGGGGCTCGGGATGTCCTGGGCAGCTACACCCTGATCCATGCCGTTAACAAACAAATGGAGACAACCACTGCTGTCCACCAATAGCCCCAAAACAGTCCCTTCAGGACAGGTGTCCAGGTTAGGACCATAGTTCTCACAAATCTGAGGAAATGAGAGAGAGAATGTGGTTAATAAACAAAATAATTCTGTAAAGAAATGAAACAGAATTTAAATGAAGAACAAAATTCAGAAAAGCAAAACAAGGATGTGAAGATCAAGAAAAGGAGGATGAAAGACATCACCTTCAACGAGTTGTGGAAAACAGAGTCTCGTTGCAGTAGCCAGACTGAGCGTTTAAGGCAGCAAGCTGTGGAAGGAAAGTTGAGGCGGTCTGGTGAATGACCAATCACACCCAGCGACAGTGAGGACGTCCACGATGGATTCAGACGGTCTATCTGAAACTGAAGAAGAACAACATTTAGCATCACACAGAAGGTGTCTCTCACATCCAAACACACTCAAACACAAACACACACCTGGAAGAGCTGCTGGCGGGGCAAAGCTTGAGCTGTGACCAAAAGACCCTGGTTGTAGCTGGACACCCGTGCAGCAGTCAGGTTCTGATTGGACAGCTGGATATTTTTTCCATGGTTCTCCAAAAACGTCATGACAGTGGGCACCAGGGCAGGCTCATTCTCACACTGAGGTGAAAAATAAAGAAATACCAATGAAGCTTGATGTTAAAATACAACTGATCAAGCTTCAAAATATGATCCTTTGCGATGACACACCTCTCTGACAGGAGTGCTGTCCTCTTCTCCCTCGCTGCAGCTGTCGGGCGAAAGCGAGGGGGCTTTCACACTTTCTGAATCCTCAACTAGCGTGGAGCTGACGATGGACACCGCCGTCACCTTGCCATACAGGTCCAAAACAGCATATACGTTCTGAAACATGCAGTACAAAAGTGAATGTGCAGACCGTACAACTGAAAAATGAGACATTTTAACAGAAATAGCAGCATACTCGTACCTTAGCCACTGCAGTGGCTGCTGGTCCCATGTCTTCTCCATCAATGAGAATGTGCATGGTATCATCACTGCATCTCTTCACCCCAACACGATTTCCCACCTATAGAAGAATGGAGGTGTTGAGGCCCTGATAAGTCTCAAGTCTCATTTATTTATATAGCCCTTTCTACTACAACGTAGACCAAAGGACTGAACATCTCAAAAAAAGAAAAGAAAACATACAAATACATAACATACAAAACAAAATCAAGAATTAAAAGCGACAGAATACAAATACGTTTTCACACGAATTTTAAAAACATCAACTGATGGTGCAGATCTAATATCAGGGGGAAGCGCATTCCACAGTCTGGGGCCAACGACTGAAAAGGCTCGATCCCCTTTAGTTTTAAAACGAGTTCTCGGAACAAAGAGCAGTAAACAATTAGAAGACCTTTGTGATCTACCAAAGTTCATATGCACCAAGTCCTTAATATATTCCGGGGCCAAGTCGTGAACAGCTTTATAAACATACAACAACACCTTGTACTGAATTCGATGTTTCACAGGAAGCCAATGAAGCCTTTCTAAAACTGGTGTTATATGCTCCCTTTTCTTAGTACCAGTAAGGAGCCTCGCGGCAGCATTTTGAACCAGCTGCAATTTTGAAATAAGAGATTGACTAATTCCTACATAAAGAGCATTACAGTAATCCAAGCGAGAAGAAATAAATGCATGAATCACTGTTTCTAGATCGGGAACAGACAAAAAAAGATTTCATTTTCGCAATAGTCCTTAACTGATAAAAACAATTTTTTACCACATTTTTAACCTGATGGTCAAACATAAGAGCAGAATCAAAAATTACACCTAAGTTTCTTATTTTAGGCTGAACGTTTGTTTCCCATGTACCTAAAAAAATCAGTTAAGCCACTGTCATCCTTATTCATCCCAAAAATCATGACTTCCGACTTACTAGCATTTAACTGCAAGCAGTTTTGCTTTAACCAGCTGGTCACTTCCTTTAAACAAGATACCAAGGATAAATTAGGGCTTAATCCTCCAGCTCTAATCGGTAAATAAATCTGAATGTCATCGGCATAGAGATGATAAGATATACCATATTTCTTAAAAATTAGGCCTAAAGGCAGCAAAAACAGAGAAAAGAGAATAGGTCCCAAAATTGAACCTTGAGGTACTCCACAATCCAAAGAAACTGACTTGGAGGAGAAATCCCCAACCCTAACAGAAATTGAACGGCCCTTTAAATAGGCCCTTTAAAACCATTTTAAAACCGTCCCTCTCAACCCCACAACATGTTCCAAGCGATTAATAAGAATATCATGATCAATTAAATCAAAAGCTGCACTAAGATCCAACATGATTAAAGCTCCTCTATTACCTGAGTCTGTAATAAGTAATAAATCATTTGAAACTCGCAATAAAGCAGATTCAGTACTGTGTCCTGCCCTAAAACCAGACTGAAAAACGTCTAACACCTCATTTTTAGCCAAAAAAGAACTTAACTGAGTTAAGACTACCTTTTCCAAAATTTTAGAGATACAAGGCAACTTTGAAATGGGCCGAAAATTTTTAAAGTCCAACGGGTCAAAAAAAGGCTTTTTAAGAAGGGGCTGAATAACCGCCTGCTTAAAACTTAAAGGAAAGATGCCTGTATAAAGACTGTAATTAACAATAGCGGTAATACAAGGCCCAGTATAATCAAAAGTCGCAGCCAACAAATCAAAAGGCAAAACATCCCAACTAGCAGCTGCGCGTTTCAACTTACCAATAAGACGACTAATATCCTTAGTTGAAACCAAATCAAATTTATCAAACGTACTACCATGTTTAAAAATATCTCCTGTCAAAATATTCCAATCACGAAAACCAGATCTAATTGTATTAACTTTTTCTAAAAAAACATTTAAAAACTTCTCACAACACTCAGTAGATGGAAATATTGAGACAGTATTTGAATTTAAAAACTTATTAATAGATTGAAACAAGATTTTAGGTGATTTAGAATGCTGTGATATAATTTTTGAAAAAAAGGCTGATTTAGCATCCTTTACAGCCTTCTGATATCCCATACGTGAATCTAATAAAATCTGTTGAGAGATCATAAGTTTATCCTTTTTCCTGATATACTACGAACTATGACAACGGGCGTATCGTTTCTGACACGCACTGTACGTGGTAGACCAATTACAATAGACTGGACCATCTGACCAATCAGAGCAGAGTAGGCTCACAAAAAGGAGTTACTTTTAACTCCACCAATAGTCACACAATTTGTGTCAATATGTACACAAAATGTTAAAATAGTCAAAAAAAAATGTGTTAAAAATTAACATCCTTTTTGAGAGTGTGTAATCTCTTACCGTAAGCCGATCCAGAGAGCAGCCATAGTTCTGTCTCTGCAGCACTCCATTTCGTCTGACCTCGGAGCCGGCGAGGACCCAGGTGACCTTTGACCTGAGCTGGGTAAGTGAAGGCGAGAGGCCGCTGAGAGGGCAGGATGGCAGGTCAGGGGGCTGCAGGGTGGTCAAACCCACATGAAGGGAACCGGACCATCTGTCATCTACCTTGTTAATTTTCACCTAAAGAGAACAACAAGACCATTTATGAATAAGATGGAACATTTCTGGTAACACTTTACAATAGGGTTCCATTTGTTAAAGGGATAGTTCACCCAAAAATGAAAATTTTGTTATACTCACCCTCATGTCGTACTAAACCCATAAGACCTTTGTTCATCTTTGGAACAAAAATTAAGATATTTTTGATTAAATCCAAGCGCTTTCTGAACCTGCATAGACAGCAACTCCACTACCACGTTCAAGGCCCAGAAAGGTAGTAAGGACATCAATAAAATAGTCCATGTGACATCAGTGGTTCAACCGTAATGTTATGCGCTATAAGAATACTTTTTTTGTGTCAGTCTTCGAAGTGCATTCACAAGAGTACCACGATACGTGTGGTGTTGCTGACGAAGATGAACGAAGGTCTTTCGGGCTTGAAATGACATGAGGGTGAGTAATTAATGACAGAATTTTCATTTTTGGATGAACTATCCCTGTAATGTATTAATAAACTAACGGGACCTTATTGTAAAGTGCTACCTCATTTTTTCTTTAATTTTTTTTAGTTGGAAATTAAAGCACATCCCACATCTTACCTCAAACACCTCATCTGTTTTGAGCTCCTTCGCGCTAAACACGATTCCATGGGCATATCCATCGACCCTCAGCGCTTGACAACCATCTCCTAATAATACCACATTCTTACCATGTTTGCTGTGCAGGCGATGAGCAACCCCTGCCACTAGAGGGCGACAAAGACACAAAAGTGGACCACAACATGATCCTGTTTACAACTGGTGTTGGTGACATAAATGAATATCAGGTGTAAAGGATTTTGAAGGAGTAAATTAATACAGCCTCAAATGCAAAAATAGTGTGAAAGTACAATACCCGGAGAGTGTATGGGGAAGCTCTTCTCTGTGATGTTACTTGTACACAGACTGTTATCGAGTGGCCCTGATGAACTTGTAATGGACACTTGTACGCACTGACCATAAAGATCGATCACAGCATATACTTCTAAAATAAAGACAGGAGAAAAGAAAGAAAGGAGGGGGATGTTAGACATTACTAAGTTCCGAAATATCAGTGTTGCATCAAGTCAGGTGAATTAGTTCCATTGACAATTACCTGATGGCAGCCCCGTACAAGCTACACCCTGGTCAAGGCCGTTGATGAAGTAATGCAGGTCTCCAGTAGCTGTACGCATCATTCCAATCCTGGAGCCTGTGGTCAGAGAGTCCAAGTCACAACCGTAGTTATTCCTCATGGTATTGCCATCCTGCATGATCGCCGTGCCGCTATAGGGAAAAAAAAAAAGAGCAAAGAGAGATGAGCAAAGAGAGAGGTCTGGCAAAGATAGGATTTTTAATTCATTAACCAGCAACTCACCTCAACATCCATGTGTCATAGTCAATGTCAGTCATTGTATTAGGGAACTCCAGTTCTTCTGGTCTGATGGCTGTAACTCCTGTGAAAAATACAAACCAACAGCATGTTCTTATTCAGATCGAGGTTCCATTTAAGACAGATATGTTTTTTGGTTAATCATTGGTATTTCTTTACTGAATCAGTGGTATGAATTAGGTATTTCTTTAGTAAATTAGTGTTATTTCTGTGGTGAATCAGAAGCATTTCTTTGACAAATCAGAGGTATTTAGTAAATTAGTGGTATTTCTTTAGTAAATCAGTAGAATTTCTTTATTGAATCAGTGGTATTTCCTTACTGAATCTGTGATATTTCTTTAGTAAATTAGTGGTATTTTTTTAGTGAATCTGAGATATTTCGTTGGCGATTCAGAGGTACCAACGGTAATTCAGAGGTATTTATCAAATTAGTGGTATTTCTTTTAGTAAATCAGTAGAGTTTCTGTACTGAATCAGTGTTTTTTCTTCACTGAAACAGGTATGAACGGTAATTCAGAGGAATTTAGTAAATTAGTGGTATTTCTTTAGTAAATCAACTGAATTTCTGTACTGAACCATTGTTTTTTCTTCACTGAATCAGAGATACTTAGTAAATTAGTGGTATTTCTTTAGTAAATCAGTGGAATTTCTGTACTGAATCAGTGGTATTTATTCACTGAATCAGTTATATTTCTTTAGTAAATGAGTGGTATTTCTTTTATTAAATCAGTGGAATTTTTGTACTGAATCAGTGTTTTTTCTTCACTGAATCAGAGATACTTAGTAAACTAGTGGTATTTCTTTAGTAAATCAGTGGAATTTCTGTGCTGAATCAGTGTTTTTTCTTCACTGAATCAGAGATACTTAGTAAATTAGTGGTATTTCTTTTAGTAAATCAGTGGAATTTCTATACTGAATCACTGTTTTTTTTCCTTCACTGAATCAGTGAGATTTCTGTACTGAATCAGTGTTTTTTCTTCACTGAATCAGTGATATTTCTGTACTGAATCAGTGATATTTCTTCACTGAATCAGTAGTATTTCCTCACTGAATTGGTGATATTTCTGTACTGAATCGGTGGCATTTCTTGACTGAATCAGTGATATTTCTTTGGCAAATTAGTGTTTATTCTGTACTCAATCACAGGTATTTCTTTACTGAATCAGTGATATTTCTTTGGTGAATCAGAGGTATTTCTTTGACGAATCAGAGATATAAATGAGCGGTATATCCTTAGTTCAGGGGAATTTCTGTACTGAATCAGTGGTATTTCCTCACTGAATCAGTGATATATCTTTAGTAAATCAGTGAAATTTCTGTACTGAATCAGTGATGTTTAGTAAATTAGTGGTATTTCTGTACTGAATCAATAGTATTTCTTCACTGAAACAGTGGCATTTCTTTAGTAAATTAGTGGTATTTCTTTAACGAATCAGAGGTATTTAGTAAATAAGTGGTATTTCTTTAGTAAATCAGTGGTATTTCTGTGATGAATCAAAGGTATTTAGTAAATTAGTGGTATTTCTTTAGTAAATCGATGGAATCAGTGGTATTTCCTCACTGAATCAATAATATTTCTTTAGTAAATTAATGGTATTTTTTTAGTGAATCAGAGGTATTTCTTTGGCAAATCAGAGTTACCAACGGTACCAACCTCAGAGGTATTTAGTAAATTAGTGCTATTTCTTTAGTAAATTAATGGTACTTCTTCACTGAATCAGTGATATTTCTTTAGTGATCAGAGGTATTTGACAAATCAGAGGTATTTAGTAAATTAGTGGTATTTCTTTTAATAAATCAGTGGTATTTCTGTACTGAATCAGTGATATTTCTTTAGTGAATCAGAGATATAAATGAGTGGCATTTCTTTAGTTCAGGGGAATTTCTGTACTTAATCAGTGGTACTTCGTCACTGAATCAGTGATATATCTTTAGTAAATTAGTGATATTTCTTTTGAGAATCAGTGTTTTATATAAGCTTACCTGCTTCTATTGAGCCTGACCAGCGATCCACCATTTTCTGAATTACAATTTCAAAGAGCTCTCCATCCCGAAGGCACCTGTTCAGGGAGACACACAAGCATAAAATATTCATTTAATCGATGACTGATCCATCAAGATCAACCAGCATGATCTAAGCACTTAAGAGTTCAAGCTAAAACAAAACGTAACCTGTTTGAAATAACAATGGCATCATTAAACTCGCTGCGGCAGTTCTGCCTAAGCGCCGTCCGACCACCGTTGGTGATGACTGCGTTTGTGCCGTGCAGCTGATGAAAGCGCAAGTCGTTGGCAGCTGTAGCTCCCGAAACTGAACATGGGCTACCAGGAGACATAGCAGTAGGGCCCTCGGAGCTGTCATCAGGCAAGGGAGGGAGATCAGCTAAAAGAGAGAGAGAACAAGATTTTAGACACTACTTTAGGGTGTGTCCCATCCATCCACCCATTTCTACTCTCCTTATTGCTCTCACCCATATCATCCATGATGGTGGCCTGGGCAGCCTGTCCATACAGGTCTACCACTGCATACACACTAGGCGGAACATTCCAGGCCGCAGGGCCCTGAGGCACTCCGTTCACAAAGAAATGCAAACTCCCATCCTCCTTTCGGACAACTCCCACTGTATCTCCAGCCTGTTGACATTCACATGAGGCACATTAATGTAAAACCAGCTAAACCAGGAAGGTCTTACGGGTTTGGAATAACATGAGGGTGAGTAATTACTGACAGAATTTATTATTCATTATTTTTGAGTGAACTATGCCTTTAAGAAGATTGAAAATAGAAGTAGAAGGTTTAAGCAGGGCTGCAAACTCACTTTTAGACGGTCCAAGTTGTGCCCGTATTCATCAAGAATTGTAGTTCCATTGTGCATGACACCATTTCCTGTCATCATCCAGGTTCCTGTGGAGATATCGGTGCATTAGGTTAGCTATCTGCCAACACTCATGCATTTTACATTTGATGCTGCAGGTAACGAGGCCTTGATCCACAGACACTTTAATCAGTCAGGTGTGCTTTCAATTGTGACCTGTGGCGGCATCTTACCTGATCGCAGGTTGGTCATGGTTGATGGTAACTGAAGATAGGCGGGGTTATGAGTCGTCACACCAATCTCTATAGACCCCGCCCATTTGTCCACCATTTTGTCAATGCGCACCTGGAAAACCTCATTGGAGTGCAATGGACGGTTACTAAGCACAACGCCGTGGTTGAAGTCATCCGTCGCACTGTGCCAGAGAATAACATTTGAGTGAACTGCCCGTATTAATGCAGTAGGTGTGGATCTGTTTTCGATTAAATGAACTCACTGAGGACGTAAAGCAGTGCGGCCATCGCCGATGATTGCAGCCTTCTGCCCACAGTTTGGATGGAAGAGCAAGCGGTCTGGGACATCAGGCTCAGGGGTCAATGAGAGAGCAGGCCGAGGCCGGCCCACGTCAGGTGACAGCGCCCTCATGATGGCATTGTTGCGACGTAAACGGTCACTGTGGTTATGGTTGTGGACAATGGTAACCTTTACTGCCATGCCATAGAGATCCACCACTCCATATACTACACCAGGTGTCTGATTGGCTGCAACCCCTATGACATCATTTCAGAAAAGAATTTAAGAATAATCTGAACTATGTGAATTTCTTATCACTGAGATCTGAAATTTCACTCTTACCTTGATCAATGCCATTAATGTAGAAGTGCAGAGCTCCACTGGCTTTCCTCATCAGCCCTATGTGATCTCCCTCCTGTGAATAATAAAAACATAAAAGATTTATGGCCATGTTGTGTATAAATAAACAAAGGGAATCACCTTGAGTATTAGAATGACAGATAGAGCTGCCAACTTACCTGGAGTTCATCCAGGCTGAATTCACAGTATTCCCGACGTGTCCCCTTCCCATTGGTTAAAATCCCACAGCCACTCATCATGATTGTGCCTTAAAGACAAAAGAAATGTGATGAATACTATGATTTAGTTATATCAGAGAGCTATCAAAAACATTAGCTAGCACTACACCATGCATTACAAATACACACGTGCCAGCTATGTATATTGTAATGATTTTGTGAGAAACATGGACTGATAGGATTACATAACAAAATAATAAAGAGGGTACCTGAACGTAAATTGGTCATTGTTGCAGGGTAGTCAAGATTATTTGGGTTGTGGGTTGTCACTCCAATCTCAATGGACCCAGACCATTTATCCACCAGTTTGTCAATGCGAATCTAGTGCAGCAAAATAAATAAAGGTGTAAAGTATGAAAAATTTATAAAAAATTTTTTGAAATATTTTCACTATTTAAAATAACTGTTTTCTATTTGAATATATTTTAAAATGTAATTTATTCCTGTGATTTCAAATCTGAATTTTTAGCATCATTACTCCAGTCATGCGATCCTTCGGAAATCATTACAATATTCTGATTTGCTACTCAAAAAACATTTATTATTTTTAATATTTTTATTATTATTATGAAAACAGCTGAGTAGAATTTTTTCAGGTTTCTTTGATGAATAGAAAGTTCAGAAGAACAGCATTTAACTGAAATAGAAATCTTTTATAACATTATAAATATCTTTATCATCACTTTTGACCAATTTAAAGCATCCTTGCTATATAAAACTATTAATTTCTATCATCTCTATTGGAGATCTTGGAGTAATGATGCTGAAAATTCATCCTTGCATCACAGGAATAAATATTCAAACAGAAAACAATTATTTTAAATAGCACAAATATTTTTACATTATACTGTTTTTGCTGTACTTTGGATCAAATAAATACAGGCTTCATAAGCAGAAGAGACTTCTTCAAAAAACATTAAAAATCTTACTGTTCAAAACCTTTTGACTGATAGTATACATTTAAATAAATCATTTGATACAATGCATTATTGTGTACATACATGATTTACATTATACTTATATTTAAATAAAATATTTGCATGTAATTACGTTATTAATTTCTGTAATTACATTTATAATTACACTGTTTGTCCCATTCCTTACACCTACCTATACCACTAAACCTGTTCCTAACCTTACCCGTACCCCACCTCAATAGCAGCAAAAGTGTTTTGCAAAACAATATGAACACAATATGTACTTATATTTTGAAGTACTAAGGCTACTTAATATAAAGTGGGGCCAGTTTAAAAAATATATATATATATATATAAAACTATACCTCAAACATTTCGTTGTGTCTGAGTGGTCGATTGGTCATCACGACTCCATTATTAAACTCATCCAGCGGTCTCCTCCTTTCTGCTGTCTTATTGTTGTTGCTTAGTTTGATCAGTGTGCCACACTTCTCATGGAACAGCAGCGCGTCATTGGTTGTCATGCCGCCAGCGGCCACCCCCAGTCCCGCCACCCCACCAGAGCTCCCCGCTGGGCTGCTATTACTGCTACTGCCTCCACCAGCCCCTCCGCCACCAATGCCACTGTCGCTTCCCGTCCCTCTGCCTCCACCGCTACTTCCAGTGCCGCCCCTCGAGGAGTCAGAGCCTCCCCCTCCCACCCCCAAGTCCTCTCCACCCTCATCCTCTGAACGATACAGAGAGACAATGGCATTGTTGAACACATCAAATAACTGGTGCTCAGTCAAAACTGTGAGGAAAAAGGGGGGAAAAAGCAAACGATAAAATAAACTACAATGACATTACAGATTTACAATGATAAATAACTAAAGGTGGTTTTAAAAGTGACATACCGCTATCAGGCTCAAAGTTGTTTGGAAATTTGTCGGGCCGACTGTGCGACCTTGACACCTCAGGCACTGATGAGAAAAGAAAACAGTGAACATTTCATTGATTACAATTGATTACAATGACCCAACTACTTGAAATCTTTTCCGTCCCTCTATACTATGTGGTCTAGTTTTACCTTCCTCTGCTGATCCATTCATCATGGCTGTTGTAGCGCCAGCTGCAGACAGCACGATAGCTCCAGCCCTATCATCATGGCCACGGCAAGGATCTGTCATTATGGAAACCGCCTGCGTTGACACCATCTCATCCTCCACTTCTTCATCCTCGTCCCCATCCATTTCAGGTGGGGGTTCGCAGCTTACCACAGTCACTTGGGTACACTTTCCATAGAGGTCCACCACGGCCCACAAACGAGAAGGAAGTCCACTTGCCGCCGTGCCACAGTCCTGTCCGTTCACCCACAGATGCAGCTCTCCTTTCCCATTTCGCTGGATCCCCACACGGTCCCCTTCCCCTAGCTGGTCCAGGTCGCGACCGTACTCTTCCAGGACTGAGCGGCCGTCCTTTAGCACAGAGCAGCCAGACACAATCCACGAGCCCCCCTTCAGCCCTGTGGCACTGCTGGGAAATTCCAGACCGGCTGGGTCCAGCGCAGTCACTCCGATCTCTATAGAACCGCTCCACGAGTTAACCTGGACCAATGGGAATAGAAATGTTATCCCTGTATGACCCTTTATAAATATGTCCCTGGACCACAAAACCAAAAGAGCATGGGTATATTTGTAGCAATAGCCATCAATACATTGTATGGGTCAAAATTATCAATTTTTCTTTTATGCCAAAAATCATTAGGATATTAAAGAAGAAACAAAAAATTCACAGATAATTTACTCCCTTGTCACCCAGGATGTTCATGTCTTTCTTTTTTTCAGTCAATTAGAAATTATGTTTCTTGAGGAAAACATTTCAGGAATGTTCTTCATATAATGGACTTCAATGGTGCCCCCAATTTTGAACTTCCAAAATGCCATTTCAGTGCAGCTTCAAAGGGCTCTAAACGATCAATAAAGGAGGGTCTTATCTAGCAAAGCGATCAGCCATATTCGAAACATATTGACAATTTATATACTTTATAACCTCCAGCGCTAGGGATGTGACGAGATCTCGTGGCAAGAGATCTTGCGAGGTCCGATGTTGATCTCGTGAGGATATTGTGCAAAACATTAAGCAGTGTTTACATTAGAGCTGCATGATTAATCATTAAAAGATCAAGATCTCGATTCAAACACCCACCGATCTTTTTCCTGAATGACAACAATTTAGCTATGACTATTACGACTGTTTCACATTGCGAGTGTCAGTGGAGCGTGAGAAGCACGTTTTGTCGCTGCCCATGTTAATAATTCAGAGGGGCGGCCATCAGCTCCACTGACGCTTTCGACGTGAAACTGGTGTTAAAGACATTCAAATCTGCTAATCCAGAAAGAGCAACACAAACGGTCTTCTCAACCACATTAAAATCATAATTTCTGTATTACAGACATTTAAATAACAGAAGTACTGTAATAAAAGTTTATAGTTTGGGTATAAACAGTTACTGTCTACAGTAGCAATCAAAATGGAAGTATCTTAACACTTGTATGTATTGTAACACTTATCCTCTTCCGCCAGGAGGTGGCGACAACTGCCCATTTAAAAAAGTAAGTTATTGAATTATTCATTCAGGAGATTTCAATAGTCAAACAAGTCTTAATGAAGTGAGACACTGACTCCTTCATAGATTTTTAATTTTTATTTTGTTTAAATGAATATATGTTTTCTAATCTTTTTTTCTCTAGAATCGTGAGAGAATCACAATCTCCAATTTATTACAAATAACTGGGATTCTCAATTTATCCAGAATCGTGAAGCTCTTGTTTAAACGTTGTTTATTACTGCATATAATTCATTAAAATGGAAGTTTAATTTCATAATGTACAAGTTGATTTCAAAATGCACCTACATTTTTTGCATTTTGTCTTTTTCAGTTGAATAAAAGACAATCTTCCCTATATATTTCATCACTGAGGACTTCTTTAAAAAAAAGTTTAAAAATCTCGTGGGATAAGTGTTTCGTCACACCCCTATCAAACGCTCATCTTGTCTAGCTCTACATGAACTGTTTTTTCCCAGTTCAAAACAGTTAGGGTATGACGAAAAACTCCCATCTCGTTTTCTTCTTCAACTTCAAAATTGTCCTACATCGCTGCAGAAGTACCGACTCAGTGTTTACAAAGTGAACGTGCAAAGAAGATCAAACACCCTTAACAAAAAAAGGTAAAACACACAGACTACGCATGTGCATCGCAGAGACGAGAGAAGACCAGCATTTGGGGTTAAAAAGTATATAATCTGTCAATATATTTTGAAAATGGCCAGTGGTTTGCTAGATAAGACCCTTCTTCCTCGGCTAAGATCGTTTAGAGCCATTTGAAGCTGGATTTAAACTGCATTTTGGAAGTTCAAACTCGGGGCACCATTGAAGTCCACTATATCAGGGGTGCTCAACCCTGGTCCTGGAGATCGACTTTCCTACAGAGTTCAGCTCCAACCCTGACCAAACACACCTGAACCAGCTAATTAGGATCTGAAGGAGCACTTGATAATTACAGACAGGTGTGTTTGATTAGGGTTGGAACTAAACTCTGCAGGAAGGTTGGGCACCCCTGCACTATGTGGAGATAATTCCTGAAATGTTTTCCTCAAGAAACATAATTTCTTAACGACTGAAGAAAGAAAGACATTAACATCTTGGATGAATAAAGGGGTGAGTAAATTATCTCTAAATTTTTTGTTCTGGAAGTGAACTTTTCCTTTAAGTAAAGATCATGTTCCATATCAAAACTTAATTTTTGATTAGTAATACGCATTGCTAAGAACTTCATTTGGACAACTTTAAAGGTGGATTTCTCAATATTTTGATTTTTTGCAGCCTCAGATTCCAGATATTCAAATAGTTGCATCTCAGCTAAATATTGTCCTATCCTAACAAACCATACATCAATGGAAAGCATATTCATTCAGCTTTGTATGATACAAAAATCTCAATTTCAGAAAATTGACCCTTATGACTGGTTTTGTAATCGAGCGTCACAAATAATCTCAGAAGTCTCAGAACCATTGTGCATGGTGAGCCATGGTGTTCAAATGAGTGCCACAAGTTCAAGCCAGGCAACATATTTTGTCTTAGTTTAATAACAATAAAGGGACAGTAAAGACATAATGTTAAAAAAGATTTTTGGAATGATTTCTGAATGATTATGTGACACTGAAAGAAATAGTTTACCCAAAAATGAAAATTCTGTTTTTAAATACTCGTTCCAAACCCATAAGACCTTCGTTCACCTTCAGAACACAAATTAAGATATTTTTGATGTAATCCGAGAGCTTACTGACTCTGCATAGTCAGCAATGCAACTACCACGTTCAAGGCCCAGAAAGGCAGTAAGGACGTTGTTAAAATTTTATGAAGAAAGAAAACAAAATATCAACTTCATTTAACAATTTCTTCAGTCTATCAGTCTTTGATGCGCGTTCACGAGAGTTCCTTTGTTCATCCACATATGAACTTCTTACATGTGAAGATAGCTCGAATGTAAACAGTCATTTGCAGATGGGTACTTCCATTTCTAGTATGCACAGGAAAATCTTGTAGCTACTTGCTATGCTTTCAAAACAATATTTGAATATTTACTCATGTGCATAGCTTTGTCCAACAGACTTCCGTTGCAAATGTATTATTGCACAAGCCATTCATATGGCCATTCCTTGAGGGCCAAAGTGAAATTATTTTCATTGGTAATTACCACAAAGCCACAGGTGCTACTGAGCTAAACCCATTCAAACATTCAGTTAAACTGATCTCTCACCCTTCACTGAAATGCTGTCTATAGCTTTTGCATAATCACTACATTCTTCAAATGTCTATATGTGGATGGATGGTATGTAGGCTGTCAGTGAAGCAGGGCCGTGTGTATCTGGGTTAAGGCAGGCTGAGAAGAGGGACAGGCGGCACTGAATGTGATAAAGTTATTTTTCTAATCCAGTTACATAAGTGACCAGTAATCTGTTCATTGTCTTTTTCCCTCTGTCTAGAAGTGAGGAAACGGTAAGAGTGAAAAAAATACAGGAAAGTGAAATAATATTAGGGATACAATAGGAATAATATAATTTTGCTGTGTGTTTCCGTTCTCAAGTTTCAATTTCCAACTCAAAGCATAAAGTAGCAGACTATCATGAAATTGTTTAGGCTACTTCTTATATAACCAAATCTGACTAAAACATATTCTCTGCTAAAACCATTTTCCAAACAATATTTTGTGTAGGAGCCGACTAGATGCAATAGTCAGTTCAAAAATATACAGAATCACCATATAAACACAACAACAAATGCAAAGTGTTCCTGAGGACTGTGGCAGTACCATGATTTGAATGATCATAAGATTATTAGTAATTGCACAGATTATTTTGCAACTCCTCACAAAAAATGATAGCCTCCAATTGACAACATGTGCATAGTCACATGAATTTGCTCACCTTGTTTTAATTGTATTGAATTTGGAGTTTTCTACATATAAGGGCTTTCCTTACAGCTATTATTCACTCTCAGCAAACATATGACGCTCTCTAAAAAATGCTCGTGCCTGACAGCATGCGCAGTAAGATCCTCAAGCAATGCCAAGTGTGCCATCCTCAAAACCAGTTCAAACACAATAAACATTTTAAGACAGACCCAGATAACAGACTCGCACATTCTCACTGCTCAAACTAATGCAAGCTTTCCTTCCTCTTTCACTGTATGTGATAAAATATACTTGTGATTAAATATGCATGTATAAAATTTCTTCCGAATTGGCTCTATTGGAAATTTGGATACTTCCATACTGCATAATAGGTGAAAAACAATAAGTGGAAAGAGTAGTGTGTCCAAGTTTACAGTATAAAGCAATAGGTTTATTTAAAGTATTTAGCATTTTACTATCCTATGGTGCCACAAGTGAGGATTTGTGAACAGTAGTGAAGCGAAGCAACTGTCACACGACAAGGTCAACATGGTGAATGTAGTACGTCCATATTAAATTTATACTATACAGAACATTTTTTTTTTCTTGTAGCTTCATAAACTTAAGGTTGATCGACTAATGTCTCATGGACTATTTTAACAATGTCCTTACTACCTTTCTGGGCCTTGAACATGTCAGTTGCATTGCTGTCTATGCAGGGTCAGAAAGCTCTCGGATTTCATCAAATATATCTTAATTTGTGTTCTGAAGATGAACAAAGTTCTTACGGGGTTGGAACGACATAAGGGTGAGTAATTCATGAGAGAATTTTCATTTTTGGGTGAACTATCCCTTTAATATATAACAACATCATTCTAGTCTAGTGGTCAAAGCCATTCCCAGTGAATATCTTACCATAGATGAAGTGATAATTGATTGCATTTTTATGCCTTTGAATAATCATCACCTATGGCTTTATTGTATTCACTATTAAAATCATAGCTTACACACTGCAAAAAATAAAAAAAGAATGGAAGTGGCTGTGGCAGTGAGATGTCCTGCTGTAAGGCCATATGGTACGTGAGCAGACAGCAAGGTCACTCTTAATTAAAAATCCATAGACAACACTAGACAACCAGCATGAACTAAATGCTACTCAACCACCTACTGAAATGCATTATCAGAGATAAAAGTGGGATTTCATTGGTAAGAAAGGTTAAACGTGTTTACATGAATCAGATGGCTGTCTATCAGCCTTCAAATGAGTGAAAAGAACCTGACAGACTAGAATTAGAGAGCTGAGAACGTGAAAGACTAAACTTTTCATCATTTTGAGACTCGTAAGATAGTATTATAGTTGAATTTAAACTGTTTAATAGCTGTAAGGTTGATGTGAGGCTAGCAAGCAGTATGGTAAGTCAATGAGCATCTGCATACAGACAACAACCTTTCATTCTACAACATTACAAACACCTCAAATGTGAATTTTAAAGCCAGTGTCTTTAAAAACATATGCTGTTAAAAGGATAGCTCATCTTAAAAGGAAAATTCTGTCATTAATTACACACCCTCATGTCTTTCTAACCCCGAATGACCTTTGTTAATTTTCAGAACACAAATTAAGATATTTTTGATGAAATCCGAGAGCTTTCTGACCTTGCATAGCCAGCAACGCAATTCCACGTTCAAGGCCCAGAACATCAGTGGTTGAACCTTAATTTTACGAAGCTAGGAGAATACTTTTTGTGTGCCAACAAAACTAAAATAACGACTTCATTCATCAATTTCACCTTTTTCCTGTCAGTCTTCGATGTGCGTTCATGACAGAATTTTTTATTTTTGTCTTAAATATCCCTTTAAGGAAACTGAGATAGTGAAATATCCATTATTAATATGTAAATAACAACGATTAGGTATCTATCCATGTGTGTATGTACATACCAATATGTTTGCTTATGCGATCTTTATATTCACAGATTTGTAAACACACAAAATGTAATAACTAATGACTTCAGGACCACTACTACTATTCATGGAGCTTGGGACAAAATTTTTTGTGCGGTCCCCTTCTCCCACAGTCCCAAACGAACAGGCCCATTTCTCATTACAGGGAACAATCTTCCCGGTTGTTCTCTCAGACCATGCTCTGCTTGTTTTGGTCATCTTGTTTTTGAACAAATCACCTGACTGAATTATTCAATGACTGACTCACGACACGTGGAAAGACAGTCACTTGATGTAAGCTGTAAGAAAGGGTCAGTGAACTAATCAGCGAATTCAAAAGAATCGATTCACTGAAATAAATCTGAACCAGTAGCTAAGGGCAAAGCACACATTGTGTGTGCACGTTTACACGGGCTTCCAGTGAAACATATATAGTAATATTTCCAAAAAATGTTGTGTATATGCATACTGTTGTAATCAGATGAGATTCATCTCGTTAACCCCCGTGACAGTCCAGGAATAGCCAAGCAGACCAGCATCCAAACACCAACAGCACTGACAAACCATGACAGATCACTGCAAAACCAGCAGCACTCGCACGTCGTGAGACATCCACATATCTAAACACCACGCGTGATCTATGAATAAGCTGTGACAGTAATGAACCACTGCAGACGATCTGACACACACTCCCACCCTTTTCTCGATTTCTCTCCTTCTCTCGATCTCTCTCCCTCTCTCTCTCTCTCTCTCTCTCTCTGGTGGGACATGCTTGTTTACCTTCTTGTCGATGCGGACAGTGAAGACATCGCGGTCCCTCAGCGGCTCCCGGCTGAGGACCAGGCCGTGATTGAATTCCTGTACCGGCTGATTCCGTTGAGCGGTTCGGTTGGAGTTCGACAAACCGATCAGTTTTCCGCTGCGCGGATGCAGCTCAGCCGCCATCTTCGCACGGGCGGCGCGGTGCACGACACCGAGCGTCGTTTTGCGACAGCGGAGAGTCGCTTGTGGGTAATTCGCCATTGGCTCTGGGTATATTTGTCGGCGTAAATAAATATTAGTGCATTGAGTGTGTAAATAGAATACAGAAAACGTGCATAAGCCGATAAAACTGGATAAATGTGCTGAAGGTAGGTAATATGTGAATACAGACAAAACAAATTCCTAAACGCCACAGTTTACAACATCACAAATGAAGTTAGTGATGAATTAAACAACTCTCTCACATGCAGAACTCCATTATATGATGAGTTTAACAACTATATCAAGAACTGTACTTGGTTTAAAGTACTTGGTGTTTTCTAAGGAAAGTAATTTAAACTAAAAACTGATTAATCTGTTATTAAAATTTGGGTGAATTTTACTACGTTTGTTGAAAAAATCCTCTAGATGGCAGTGGATTACAGATAAAAACCTGCATAACAACTGATATATGAAGTTCATGTAGCCAAATAGGTGTTTCTTAAACTTTTTGACTTAGGTTATCAGTTTATTTATTTATTTATTTCATATTTAAAATGTCTTTAATAAATAAATACAACTCCTGTGTTTCAGGGGTTAATTTATTGTTATATAAAGATCATGTTTGAAGTGATTAAAAATTATATTAATAATAGTTATAATCCTTTCCTGTTTTTTTTTTGTTTGTTTGTTTGTCAAATGTTATTTTTTAATAGAATTGTTTTTGTCATAAACGTAAAAGTCTTAAAATATGAACTTTCGCCATACAAGTATGAAGTATTACATATTTAGCTATGATAACTATAACCAGAGACATAAAAATAAACCATTTCAATTAATTTTTCAAACATTATGACCTACAGTGGCATGTCAGAGCATAAAAAGTCTCTTATGTTCATTAAGGCTGCGTTTATGTGATGAAAAATACAGCAAAAACATTAACATTGTGAAATATTATTACAATTTAAAATAACTTTTGTATTTTAATGCTTTTAAATATAATTTATTATATTATTTACTGATGCAGGCTGAATTTTCAGCAACCCTTACTCCAATGTCACATGGAAATCATTCTAATATGATTTATTATAAAACAGTTGTGTTGCTTAATATTTTTTTAGAACCTTTGATACTTTTTGCAGGATTCTTTGATGAATAAAAAGTTTAAAACAACAGCATTTATTTACAATAAAAATCTTTTCTAACAATAAGTATTTACTATCATTTTTATCAGTTTAACACATTCTTGCTAAATAAAATAATAAATATTAATTTTTGAATTTTCTTTCAAAAAATAAAAAAAACGACCCCGAACTTTTAAATTGTAGTGTATATTGTTACAAAAGACTTCTCATTTAAATAAACGCTGTACTTTTTTCCCTTTTCTTTTTTTTTAATATTAAGCAGCACAACTTTTTCCAGCATTGATAATAAATCCACATATTAAAATGATTTCTAAAAGATCATGTGACACTGAAGACTGAAGTAATGACTCTGATAGAAATTCAACTTTGCATCATATGAATAAATTATATGTTAAAGTATAAAAAAAATTGAAAACCATTACTTTAAATTGCAATAATATTTCACAATATTACAGTTTTTTTTTTACTGTATCTTTAATGAGTAAATACAGCCTTGATGAGCATAAGAAACTTATTTAAAAAACATCAAAAATCGTACTGATCGCAAACTTTTGAACGGGAATGTACTGACTGATTGATTGATTGATTGATTGTAATATAGTCAAAACAAAGTTGTGATTGAAAAGAGTTAGGTTTGATTATTAAAGACATTTTCAGACTAAACCATAATTAATTAATTTATTTATATACATAACCTGCACATTTTTCTGTATTTGCTTGGAATGATACAATAATGAAACAGCAATGAAACAATAAATCTTTTATTGATCTTGTTTGTTTTTTGTTGCTGTTGATTAAAAGATGTTCAGTGAAATGCATTCCTTTTTAGATGTGTTTGTAAACATATTTCAAAGGAATTTAACTTTTACAATCATTAAAGTACCAGAAAGATGTGCCATTTAATTTCAGATGTATTTTACTGCTCAGTGTAACATAACAGCCCATCAGCACATTTCTAAAGGTTTTGGGTCAACCGAACATTAAGCTTTTTAAATAGGCCTATGACAGATATAAGATGTGTGGAACATGAGGGGAATCTTAAGAGTTTAGTCTGCCAGGATGAATGCCTTGTATCTCTATTAAGTGAGTTCATTCATTGCTTCTGTAGGACAGCTGTGAGATGACACCGCTGTGTGTTTGTACAATGCCCGATCCAGATCAATGACCTGGCCTTGGACAAGGATTTTCTCCAGACACCCACGCAGGTACTGTGTACTATTTGCCTCCTTGCTGTCACCTGAAAAAAAAAAAGCGTTCAGTGAATTAACTAAAACAAATCCCCTGCTTTAATGTGAAACAGAAGGATTTGTTCAATACAGAAACAGTTGTCTAATAGACAGACACAAATGAAACATACAGACTTTAACACAAAGCGCAGAGGATATTGTTGAATGGAGGACTGCTTAAGCACGGAAATTCTTGCTTACTTCCACCTCGCAAATTTACCTGGCACTCCCCCAAAAGTCAGTAGCATCCCCTTTTTCCACATGGAGAAAAAGTCCAGACTTTCCATTTCACGCACTGATTTGCTGTTTGCCACAAGTGAATGTTTCAGTATGGTGAAAGTAAGTGTTGCAGGTTCATGGGGAGGGACAACACTTTCCGATCCCTCTTTCAGGCCCAACTGCACCTCCTGTTACAGTGCAAACACATTAATGGGTAACACTTCCCATTAGTTGACATTATTTAATGCAATGCATAAAATAGCATTTAATTGATGATACAAATGATTTTTTTTACTGTGTACATACCTTGACATCTTTGTTTCCATCAGCCTCTCCCAAAACATACTCAAATCCTGTGCTTTGGAGACTCAACGTTGTCCCAGTCCAGGATCCAAAGATCTCGACTGTGATACCAGCCTCTTCTGTCTCAAGTCCAGGAAGATCTGCCGTGATATGCGCATGGAAGGATAATGTCATCGAATCTACAACGCAAGTTTAAGCAGTGCAAGTTTTTTCACTCACCAGATGTATTAAACGTAGCCACTCCAGTTCCTGGAAAATAGCTCCCTTTCTTGATCTCGGAGAAGCAGGGCCTGGGTTCCCATGTTGAGTCTGTATCCCAGGTGGTGCTGAGATTTAGCCAAAGCCCACCTCTTATACAAGCATCCATTTCTGGTTCAAACTGTGAAATAAAATAAAGGACAGGACATTTTATGTGGTCAGTCAATGCTATCGGTGATAGATATATTCAAATATTAAAGGAAAATAAGTAAACTTACTGGATGGAAAAGCTTTTGTTTGTCCACCAACATACCTCCAAGACCAAGACGTATTTTTCCTGTTAGCTCATCTTCTGCCAGTTTAGAGTGAAGACCCACTACAAGCTCTACCTTGTTGTTTACCTCTAGCACCACAAATTTGCCCTCGTTGCGCAATTCCAGCTGTCCAAAACCAACAGAGTTCTTAGATGATTTATTACTAAATCAATAAATCCTAAATCACATTACATCAGTAAATCCTGTGGAAAAAAAAGTATTGTGGTTTCCACAAAAATAGTAAGCAATACAACCGCTTTTTAACATTTCAAGGAGAAGCCCACTTGCAGAACAAAAATTTACAGATAATGTATTCACCCCCTTGTCATCCAAAATGTTCATGTCTTTCTTTCTTCAGTCCTAAAGTTATGTTTTTTGAGGAAAACATTTCAGGATTTTTCTCCATATAATGGACTTCTATGGTTGAACTTCCAAAATGGCGTTTAAATGCGGCTTCAAACGATCCCAAATGTGGTTCTAAACAATACCAGCTGAGGAAGAAAGGTCTTATCTAGTGAAGCGACTGGTTATTTTCATTAAAAAAAAAAAAAACTTTTTAAATAATTTTTAATCTCAAATGCTCATCAAGACAGTTAGGGTATGTCGAAAAACTCAAATCATATTTTCTCCCTCAAGTTCAAAAATCATTTCAAAATCATGCTACATCACTGCAGAAGTACTGACCCAGTCTTTGCAAAGTGAACATGCAAAGAAGATCAAACACCCTTAACAAAAAAGGTAAAACAGCGATATAGGACGATTTTGACGTTGAGGGAGAACATGAGATGAGATTTTTTCGACATACCCTAACATGAACCGGAAAAAAACAGTTCAGGCAGAGAAAGACAAGACAAGAAGAGCGTTTGACATTTAAAAAGTATATAAATTGTATTATTTTTATGAAAATAACCAATTGCTTTGCTAGATAAGACCCTTCTTCCTCGACTGGGATCATTTACATCCGCATTTGGGATTGCTTGAAGCCGCATTTTAACTACATTTTGGAAGTTCAAACTCTGGGCACCAAAGAAGTCCATTATATGGAGAAAAATCCTAAATTGTTTTCCTTAAAAAACATAATTTCTTTACGACTGAAGAAAGAAAGACATGAACATCTTGGATGACAAGGTGGTGAGTACATTATCTGTAATGTAAATCTTTGTTTTGGAAGTGGACTTCTCCTTTAAAAACATCAGATGGTAACTGTTTCTCGTGGGGACGTAAGTTAATTCCACTATAGTCTGTGACTTTATTGCCATTCGAATCCTGAATATCGGTGTTTATCTCTCACCACTCGCATAAAATGCCGAATTACCTACTGTTATTATGGAACCCCATTTCCGGCACAGAATAAAAAAGGTTATTGCGACTTTTTACCTCACAGTTTTGACTTTTTTTCAGAATTGTGAGATATGAAGTTGTGAGTTACAAAGTCAGAATTGCCAGATATAAACTCGCAATTGCGAGTTATAAACTCAAAATAAATAAATAAATAAAATAAAAACTCGCAATTCTGACTTTTTTCCCTCAAATGCGAATTTGTGCGAATTCTGAATTTTCTCTTGCAATTGCGAGTTTATATCTCACAATTCTGACTTTTTCATGCAATTCTGACTTTTTCCTCAAAATCGTGAGATATAAACTAGCAGCTGTGAGTTATAAAGTCAGAATTGCGTGATATAAACTCGCAACTGTGAATTATAAAGTCAGATTTAATTGGGACTTTATTTCTCAGATCTGCGACTCAGAATTGCACGTTCATATCATGCAATTTTGAGTAAAAAAGTCAGAATTGTGAGTTGTAAACTTGCAATTGTGAGAAAACTTCAAGACTTTTACACTCTGGTGTACATAGCAGCGTAGTACCAAGGGCCGTTGCTTTAAATTGCTATCAGGCTTTTATCAGTAGAGATGAAGAAAAGATAAACAGTATTTACCAAATACCAAGCCCCATCATTGAGTTTGCGACCTCCTTTTACGCTCACTAAGATGTCAGCTTTCCCAATCTGCATTTCAGGTATGCCATCACGCAGTGAAAGAACAAACCAGTCCTGTCCTTCCTTGGTGTCTCCATAAAAAACAGCCCCCTCCGGGTCAAGAGTACGAAACTCAAAGGAAGATTTGATGCTGTATGTGCGAGGTAAGACATCTCACATTGAAATCTGCTACTATGATGTTTTGTATGTTTGAATTGGATACACGATGAGTAGGGCTGGGCGATATGGGCAAAAAAAATTATCACAATAATTTTTTTTCATATCAGTCGATATCGATAATTATCACGATAAATGTCAAATCTTTATTTCTTTCCAGTTTAAAGTCAGATTTTTGCTCCAAAGTGGAAGTTGTACAAACCAGACCATTAATTTTCTTTAACAAAATAAATATCTAAATGGAAAAATTAATTTCTGCATGTTCTAATATTGTTTCAAGAAACAGGTTTGGGTTGTCTAATAACAGGGGCGTTTCTAGGATTATAAAACATCCGGGGCTGATGCCAAAACATCAGGGGCTAGTGGTGTTGGGTGGAAGCTCACATCATGCTCACATAAGATTTTGTTAGACACAGGTGTTTGAACCGGGTTGGGGTCCAGGGGCATTAAACTGGGGGTTAAAGACCTTGTCACACTATGAACAATAGTAAATAGTAATCACTGCAAATAGCAAACATATCAAAAATGATAACTTTACAAAAATATGTTAGACAAATAAAATAATAAATTTGAAGATGTATTTATAAATGTAGCAAATATATAGTTTCATGCAAAAAAAATAGGGCCTCAGTTTTTTTTTTCTGTTTTCATTTTTCTGGACTTATTTTTAATGGTTAAATTTAATTTTGTTAATCAAAATGTAATTAATCATGTGTAATTAATTAAAACCATGAATCTTATATGATTTACTGCCAATTTATCAAAAGTTAAGAAAAATTATGTTTAGAACCCCATGAAATGTTTTATTTTTTCTCACCTTACGTTTTATTGTTACCAAATATGTTTTAGCATTTCTGTTAATTTGAATGCATAAAAACAACTTTTATTTATTTTTACAATAGCCTTATGGAATTCTGTGTTGTGTATTGTTCTGGTTATTAAATGAAGGTATAAAATATTCATTAAATTGATCTTCTAATGAAAATGATATTTTGTTTTTGACAAATATAGGGGATTTACTATTCAAATTTAAAACATGGAAAAAATATTGTGTGAGGAATTTGTATACGTATTTATTAATTAATAGTAGTAGTAGTAGTAGGCACGTACATTATACTGAATGGTTAATAAAGTTCAACTGAACTTTTATTTTGACTGGTTACCGTGAATACCTTTAAATTTCTGTGTATATTTGACGCTTGTTTTACTCAAATGAAACAGTGAAATTCTCATGAAGTGACTCTTAGAGAAGTTCTGGAGATGTTGTTAATGTATTTATGTCCTCATTTAGTGAAACGGCAGACGCTGAAATCACTGCGAGCGTCACACATGCATAAGTATTACATGTAAAGAAACCGCGCGTCCGCCCCGTTCATTCATAAAAAGACACGCAGAACATGCAGGATTCATATTTAAATAGTCTTTTGCGGCATAATATTTACAGATACTAGCAAGTACTGCTCACTGCAGAGCCGAATGGCCTCCAGCTCCCCCTCTCTGGAGGTCCATCTCCACCTCTGCGTGAACTAATGGGTGGAGTTAGGGTTAGGACAGGGTAAGGGGTAGGGTTAGGGTGTGGTTAGGTGTCTATCTCCACCCATTACCTCCAGCGAGGGGGAGCTGGAGCTCCAGCTCCTCCCATCTGGCTCTGCAGCGAGCACCCTCTCGCAACTAGTCCATATCGCGACTTGATTTAATTGTAATGACCAACTTTTAATTAAATCATTCAAACTTTGACAAATTCCGTGGAAATCAACATTTGGGGCTGGAGTAGAAACATTCGGGGCTCCAGCCCCGAATAATCAGCCCTAGCGACGCCCCTGTCTAATAATAATGATAATGATAATAATAATAATAATAATAGTAATATCACTTTTTGTCTCTTAGAAATGCACATTTGATAGTAGCTTGAGGATGCAGAGGTAAATTTTTGTTCATTATCAATCAGTAACGTCTGTAAAAATTGTAGCAGGATCAGTTTTATATGGTTAAATAAATAAAATGTGTTTTTTTAACATTTTATTTATAGTAGCAAGCAAACATTTTAAATCATGATAAACCCAGTTAAAACCACACATAATGGTACCTCAATACCATAGTAAAAATATAACTACAGGGTTTTATAGGTAGCCTATTTGTATGAAAAACGGTAGTCTAAAAACATTCAGTATAAATGCACACATGCTATAGCTTAATCACAAATACATACATACTGTAATTATATATCATTACTCCTGTAATAAAATTCAGTGTGAATATCCCACATTGCTGCCACAACACCATGGTGCAGTGTGTGTTACTACAGTAAATCCATGGTAAATGATGGCGATGTGTAGATTGAAAAGCCTTCTGACTGTCTCGTTGCACACCGCTTTAAACTAGTTTGAATCACAGAGTCATTTGCGTTCATCGCTGTATTCAGGTGTTTCACACTGGATCTCACAGCGCTGTTTAGTGCTCCCGTGACGGAGCCGTTCCCATATCGCGTCTTTTGCGCGTTCAAGTTCGTTATTTCAAATGTGGGCGCGCGGCAGCTGCGCTCATAACGGAAGGGACGCGCATGCGGTGCAACGCCCTCGGTTTTTCCAGACGCGTCCGCGCCGCATCGAGATAATAAATACATCTTCTGTAGTTTGTATTTTTATTGCTGAAAAAATTGAGAAAGATTTCAAGTTATTTTGGAAGGATGTTCTTTTTGGCCTTTATGACCTCAACAGAACTAAAACTATGCCTAATGAAACTTTCATTATTAACCTCATTATTCTGTTGGCAAAATATTACATTCATAAATGTAAGTTTGCGCATTTAAAAACATCTTTTTTTGCTTTTAACAATGAGGTCAAGCAATATGTCAACTCGATTAAGCATTCCATTAATCAAAAGGCAACAAAAACTGTGAATGTTTGTAAACACTTTGATATTTTTTTTTGTAAATTCGTACTTCCCCTGGCAAAATGTGATGATGTGAGTCTTGTTTATGTTAAAACACCTGCAATGTTGGTAAATGCACATTTTGTTATTTTTATAATGGAGATTAACATTCCTGTAAATTGTGCAATTGTTGAATAAAGCATTTAAAAAAAAAAAAAAACATCTTCTGTAGTGAGCTCGCGCAGGGCGGCAGTTTGAACTTTGGTCCGAGCGGATAAACGGTCCGTGTGGCGCGATTCAAATGAGTCGCGCTGTTTCGTTCCGCTTTTGGCACGTAAAAGTTATATCGAACATTTATCGAACTCCTCATATCGTTTTATCGAGTAAAATTATATAGAGAAAATTATCGTTATCGAATTATCGCCCAGCCCTAAAGTAACTATTGCGCCAAGAAAGTGATGCAAAATCCAGTCAACTTACCTCTTGACATCAGAGAGATTTGCGCTCATCTGCATTAAGGGAGTCCATTTGGAATGTCTGTGTGCAAGATTGATGATTCCCTTGCCAGATATCTGTCTCAGCCATCCCAAAAATCAGAGAATGGGTTTGACATCATACAACAAACATCATACAGCAGCCAAGCATGCTCAGATTACATTTAGACTTATCTCTCACACTCTCTCTAAAGGCTAGGTAAACACAAGCATCTGCAATATCGCAGACAAGCCGCCAGTGTAAATACTGCTGCCCCGGGCAAGTGTGGAACCAGGGTTCAGCGAATTCAGAGTCAAATACGCCAAACATGCGACAACTTTGTCAGCTGAAGTTGTTTCCAGGCCAACCATTTAGCTCGAAATATACAGTGCGTGCTGTGGTCTGTAATATCTGTAATATCTTTTGAAATGTAGAATTTGGACAAGTTAGCAGATGCATAGGTATCGTTATTCAAAAAGTGATTTAATTTAACATGCCAATACTGGTTCAGGATATTTTTGTTGTTGTTAAATAGGAAAACTGTAATTACTACAGAAAAGAGCTTAGATGTTTTTCATAAACTGTTAACAATCACTATATTAGAGTAAATGCATTTAAAATCTATCTATGTATTGATCTATATATATCTATATATGAAGTTTATTTGCAAAAACAGATAACTTTTTTTTTTTTATTTTTTTTTTTTTTTACAGTTTTCAAAAATCATGTTTTTTTTATGATTTTATCATGTTTTTATTTTTTTGTTCTTTTTACTTTATATCAAAATAACCCAACTGCAGTTTAACTGAGATTAATTGGAATGCACAGTAAAAAACAACATGCTTTTTAATTTTTTTAAACCGGAGTTATCTGTTTTTGCAAATGATCTCTTCATACATATATATATGCCTATTTAAGCATTAATTTGACTTTTTTTTAAATCCATTAAATGAAATCCATTGTGTAATGCTTTAAATGTCATACATGAAACAAACAATAAACAAGAAATTTAAATTAATAATAAAAAGTTTTATAACATTTTATATAATCCAAATACAAAAAAAATTCAGTTTATAAGAAATAAAAAAAAAAAAAATTAAATATCTAAGCTGGCTTGAATAATTTTAGCTTTAATTTTTCCATTACATAATATATTGCTTTCCATTTTATCCAAATTAACTTAAAAATGTGGAATTTAATTTTAAGAAAGGTTGTTTTTTTTTGTTTTTTTTTTCTGTGGCTGGAGTTTCAGAAGATATTAAAAAGAGGGGGAACAATCTTTCAAAAGGCAAAGCAAGTTTATTTTATTTGGCATTATATGACTTTATTTCATACGTCAAAGTTAAGCTTTTTATATTTTTTTCCAAAAAAATTTCAAATCCATTTTAAAGTAGGTGAAGTGGATCAAGCAAGCAAGTGCACATAATCATCATTCATATCTGTGCTGTCAACTTTTTAATTTCTGTTGATTTAGTTGCATGGAATTTATTCTGCAGTTTTATGCTTTCGTATTATATTTAACAGTAAAAAGCACTAGTTTCTCAACATAATTGCCCAGTAACAAATAAAAAGCCTTTGTATCTTGTTGAACTCTTGTTAAAGAACTTTTTTTTTAGATCTCATACTCACCTGATCACCTGACGCTGTCCTGCACAGCAGAATCAGGTACGGGCCTAACAGTAGTACAACCACTTTCTTTAGATAGTTCATTCTCTTTTAACTCCAGAGGTTAGAGCATGAGTAGAAACTAGAGGTAATGGAATCAGAATATAAGCTCTCTTACTCTGAGAAATGAGTAAACTTCAGTCTAGCAAACAGCTGCCCCAGAAGACCAGAGAGTGACGATGTCGACATCACAGCACTGGAAAATATTGATTTTGGGCTTGTTTGTTTGAGTCTGCAGGTCTTTTGTATGCTGATAACATGGTGAATAATTTTACCAGTTTACTATCACAATAGCATAATTGGCATTCAGTTATATGATACGTTTATACGTTTGTACAAAACATGAAGTGGGTGAAAGTTAGGCATAAAATGAAAAAATTAATGACTGAATGGTTGTAGAGTACACTGTTCACAGAAAAAAAATGCAGAAATTACCTTTACTATATGTTTGTGACCCTGGCCACAAAACCAGCCATAAGGGTCTCTTTTTTTAAATTGAACAGATAAGCTTTCCATTGATGTATGGTTTGTTGGATAGGACAATATTTTTCCGAGATACAACGATTTGAAAATCTAGAATCTGAGGGTGCAAAAAATTAAAACATTGTGAAAATCATCTTTAAAGATGTCCAGATTAAGTACTTAACAATGCATATTTGTAATCAAACATTAGGTTTTGATATATTTGTGGTAGGAAATTTATGAAATATCTTCATGGAACATGATTTTTACTTAATATCCTCATGATTTTTTGCAAGAAAAATGTATAATTTTGACCCATACAATGTATTTTTGGCTATTGCTACAAATATACCTGTGCAACTTATGACTGGTTTTGTGCCCAGGGTCACATATATCCTTTAGGGATAGATGAGATGAAAATGCATTTCTGATTTATGTTAAAGCTACGATTTTGCATATTTTACTCCTAAATTTCTCTCCTAAAAAGTACAGAACATTAAAAAAAAATAGCAGAGCAACATATTTGTAAATACTTTCATCAAGTGCTGTAATAATATACATAAAAATGGTCAGAACAATCATTTTTTGGCATAAACTACCTTCTGTAAATTTTTTGTCTTAATTAAATGGCCATACACTACCAGTCAAAAGTTTTTGGACAGTAAGATTTTTAATGTTTTTTTTTTAAAGAAGTGTCTTCTGCTCACCAAGCTTGCATTTATTTGATCCAAAGCACAGCAAAAACAGTAAAAAAAACAATTTTGAATTATTTTTACTATTTAAAATAACTGTTTTCTATTTGAATATAGTTTAAAATGTAATTTATTCCTGTGATTTCAATGCTGCGTTTTTAGCATCATTACTCCAGTCACATGATCCTTCAGAAATCATTCTAATATTCTGATTTGCTGCTCAAAAACGCGAATATTTATTATTATTATTATGTTGATATGTTGGTAATAATAAGATAAAAAATGTTTCTTGAGCAACAAATTATTAGAATGATTTCTGAAGGATCATGTGACTGAAGACTGGAGTAATGATGATGAACATTTAGCTTTAATCATAGGAATAAATTACATTTTAAAATATATTCTAATAGAAAGCAGTTTTTTTAAATAGTAAAAATATTTCACAATATTACTGCTTTTGCTGTATTTTGGATCAAATAAATGCAGGCTTGATGAGTAGAGACGTCTTTAAAAAAAAAAACATTAAAAATCTTACTGTTCAGCCTGGATCTTGTCTGATTACATAACAAATGAACTTTAAAATGTATCTGATGTTTGTTTATCCAGTCCAGTGAAACCTTGATGTAAGAGGCGTAGGTGTTTTTCTTTCTTTTTTTTTTTTTGTTTTTTTTTGTTTTTTTCGAATGCGAAAGTGCCAGTGTAGTTTGGAATATTTCAGACTAAAACTAACAATTACTATGAACAGCTGCCAAATTATTGTCTGAAAAGACCCACCATTTTGTTATATCATAATTATTTGATAGGTGCACATCATTGTTTGTTTAACCCTTGGTTGGCTTTCCAAATTCCATGGCCAGAGCCAAAGAGCAGAGGGTCAATATCACCATGCCTTTCAACCCTCACAATACTCAAAAATGTTGGTCTTAATTTCCCATTCGCTTTATGTCATGGCATAAATAGTAGACACTCAAGTACTATAGAAACATATTAGCTGAGCTCCCAAATATTTTAGATAATTATGGGCCATTATTCAAAGCATAGACCATAAGATATGTCCACCCTGTCATGGACATACATATTACTGTTAAATAACTTGCAGTTTCATTGCAATATTACGATGCAAATGCTATTTTTAAAAGGTATAATGTCCCTTTCTTAAACAGGGTAAACAGTACATAAAATATTTTATGTAAACCATGTGATTTTAAAGAAACTCATACAATTCGCACATGTATTTTTTCTTATTAGAAGAAAATTGTGATATTTGGATGCAGTTTTTTGTTTGCATGTTATTGCCCCCACACCTAGCTATAGATATGACTGAATTATTACTTCAAATATTATTTTAAAATATCAAGATGACAGGGTGGACCAGCACATGACGGGGTGGACACATAAAGCAGAACACACAAAGCATGGCAAAATATGACAATGAAACATTTATTTAACTTTGAAAACAATGATATAATAATAATATATAATATAATTACGTTCTCACTCACATTGATACCCCCTCTTCATTTTAGTTTTTACTACAAATGAATACTGTGTCCGCTCTGTCGTGTCTAATTGGCCGACAGGGTGGACATTTTGGAACAATGACAGTAGTGGTAATTTTGAGCTTCAGTTAGCATATTAGCTTACAACAAGCTGTGACTAGCTAAATAGTTAGTCTGGTTGTTGAAGAGAATTTGGTATATTTCACTTACATATTTTGTAAATACTGTATTTTAATCACTATTGTGTGTCGACAGGGTGGACAAGTTTAGGAAAAGCAAGTAAGCGAACTCACATGAAGAAAATTTGTCAATTTAAAATTTGCCAACTTACTCACCTCAGCCGCTGAAATTCCCACCACTGAAGAGACAAAAAATCTGTTGTCCAGATGTCACTAAAGGTGTGGATTCCCCAATATGACAGGGTGGACAACCATTCAAGGGACATACACTGACCAAAATTATAAACGCAAGACTTTTGTTTTTGCCCCCATTTTTCATGAGCTGAACTCAAAGATCTAAGACTTTTTCTATGTACACAAAAGGCCTATTTCTCTCAAATATTGTTCACAAATCTGTGTTAGTGAGCACTTCTCCTTTGCCGAGATAATCCATCCACCTCACAGGTGTGACATATCAAGATGCTGATTAGACAGCATGATTATTGCACAGGTGTGCCTTAGGCTGGCCACAATAAAAGGCCACTCTAAAATGTGCAGTTTTACTGTATTGTTGGGGTCCGAAAACCATCCCAAACATGTTCAATGGGTGAGCATGCTGGGCATGCAAGAACTGGGATGTTTTCAGCTTCCAGGAATTGTGTACAGATCCTTGCAACATGGGGCCGTGCATTATCATGCTGCAACATGAAGTGATGGTCGTGGATGAGTGCAACAATCATGCTGTCTAATCAGCATCTTGATATGCCACACCTGTGTGGTGGATGGATTATCTCACCAAAGGATTTGTGAACAATATTTGGGGGAAATACGCCTTTTGTGTACATAGAAAAAGTCTTAGATCTTTAAGTTCAGCTCATGAAAAATGGGGGCAAAAACAAAAGTGTTCCGTTTATTATTTTGGTCAGTGTATATAAAATCTTATTTTTTATGAAATAAAAATATTGTTTTTATTTCCAAATGGTCAATACACTCAAATTGAGTAATCTCTTATTTAACAAAATATTAATCGGAGAACAAAATTTAAACATTTTATGATTTGTCTATATTCTACTTTCATTCAAATTTTATGAGCAGTGCATGGGACATAGCAAAATAACACACATCCTCCTACACAAAACTTGTAATCCTACACAAAAGCCAAGTAATGCTTTTGTTATGAATATACAGACTTGGCCTATTATAACATATCCTTTCATAGTAATTTTTATGTTACTATGGCAAATGAGTTATTTATGTACAGGACACCAAAAGGCACCACACAGTGAGGAAAACCTGGCCATAGCCTTCATCCCACAATCTGTATATAATCCCATGTCAGAAATAATGTACTAAAATGACTGTTTTTTGAAATTCAGAGTTCCTTTTTGCACCACTTCTGTATATATAGGTCACTCCACGAAATCGGTGCCTTTTGCGCCCCTAAAGAAATAATCAAACATAGATTTAACATAACAACAGATAAATGTGCAATTTAAAAACATAACAATACTATGTGTGCTTTCATCAATATTACATAAAAAGTCAATTAAATATTATTTTAAATCCTTTAAATAGCATTTATGTTAGTAAGGGTAAGGTTTTTGGCCTCTCTCTCACTATTTTTCTTTTTCAACACGACTTTTAATTTGCAAAATGAAGGCAAAATGATATAGAAATCACATTTGCATATTGTTTTAAATACAGTTTCATTGTTAAGCAATGTTTATGGTATAAGTATGCATTTTTCTATAAAATATAAATTGTTTTATTGGTGTCCCCTGATTTCATGTCAGCCCTGTTACCCTCATCAAAAAACCCTTGTAAAATAATGTACATTCAAGTGGCATCAGTTCTAGGAGGTTACATCATCTCTCAAACAGGATTCCAACACTCAAAACACAAGCATGCTTCTCTCACTCCTATAATTCCTATAAACTATAGGTTCTATTTTTGATGATTTATGAGGCCTTACTGAGGGGGAGCCATCATGCAGTATAAATCCTGTTACCATTTTTAAAATGTAAATTTAAACAATGCTTTTTTACATTTAATATAATCAATATCTACACTGTAAAAACTATTTGTTGAGTCAACTTAAAATAATTTGTTACCCAGCCGCCTGTCATGAATGTGGTCGGTGAACTTCGGTCCGCTCACCACCAGATGTCGCTCTCACTCTTTCACATTATACAGACTGTTGCACTGCACCCCGGACTACTTCTCCCATCACTCATCGCGCTGATTGCGTCAGCAGCTGTGGCCAATCAGGCGCTCTATATAAGCCCCGGACTTTTCCCCTGTGATTCACGGAGTATTGTGGTTATTGCTGTGGTTATTTCACTGTGTATCGAGTTCCCTAGTTCCCTGTTTCCTTAGTTCCCGAGTTCCCGAGGTCCCTGTGTTTAGCTTTCTCGCCTGGCCATTTCGTCTCGTCTGTCTCACCGCCTGCCTTTGGACTACTCGCTCATTTGTACGGATTATCCCCTCGCTTCTCCCCCTGGATTACGTTCACCCTGGATCGACCCACGCCTGCCTCTTGGACTATTCTTGTGTCTCGCTCCATATATGCCTGTTTGCTGTTGTTCTGACCCTGCCTGTTCGACCAAGTCTCTGTCTCGTCCTGTTAATAAAAGCTTGCATTTGGATCCGCTCGCCTCTCGTCTCACTCCCCACGTTACACTGCCTTAAAATTTCAAGTTCAGTCAACTGAAAAAAGTCTATAGTCAACTTGGAAAGTTAAGTTGTACTAAGTGACAACTTGCTTGGCAGCAAGACCAGCTTTTAAGTTTAACAAACCAAATGATCTTGTTTAGTCAACTCAAATATTGTTCTCCCTTAGTACAACTTAACATTTCAAGTTGACTAAACTTATAACATTTCAAGTTGACTAAACTTAAAATTTTCAGGCAGCAGGGTAACAAATTATTTTGACTCAACAAATTGTTTTTTTTTATATAGTGTACAAGTAAAATTCTTTAAAAATGTACACATGCTTTTGTGAACTTGACTATTAGCTATCAGTTAGCAAATTTGTTTGAAATAAAGGTCACCCTCAGTGTATATTATTAAACTAATGCCTAAATCATTCAGTGTCATATGAGTTCTAATGAAACTATAGTATCTAGTAAAGCTTGTGTCGGTAACAGGGTTGACAAAAATACCAAAACATGAGGTAGAAAAATTGTCATAAAATAATAAATTACATATGAAATGGCACAGTTTCTCACCGTTTTACAGGAGAAGTTCACTTTCAGAACAAAAAATTACAGATTAATTACTCACCTCCCTTGTCATCCAAGAAGTCAATGTCTGTCTTTCTACAGTCATAAAAAAAATTATGTTTTTTGAGGAAAACATTTCAGGATTTCTCTCCATATAGTGGACTTCTATGGTGCCCCCAAGTTTGAACTTCCAAAATGCAGCTTAAATGAAGCTTCAACAGGCTCTAAACAATCCCAGCCGAGGAAATAGAGTCATATCTAACAGGGTATTATCTAGATTGGTTATTTTCTAAAAAAAAAATTACAATTTATTTACTTTTTAACCTCAAATGCTTATCTTGTCTAGCTCTGTGTGAACTCTGTGTATTCCGGTTCAAGACAGTTAGGGTATTGAAAAACTTCCATCTCATTTTCTCCTCCATCTTCAAAATCATCCTACATTGCTGCAGAAGTACAGACCCTGTGTTTACAAAGCGAACGTGCAAAGGTGATCAAACACTCTTTACAAAAAAGGTAAAACAGTGATGCAGGATGATTTGAAGTTGTTTTTCAACCTACTCTAACTACCCTAAGAGCCATTTGAAGCTGCATTTAAACTGCATTTTGGAAGTTCAAACTTGTGGACACCATAGAAGTCCACTACACTGTAAAAAATAAAAAACACAATTTGTTTTTTTTTTAGTCAGCTTAAAATAATGTGTTACCCTGCTGCCTTAAAATTTTTAGTTCAGACAACTAAAGTTTATTCAACTAGAAATGTTAAGTTGTACTAAGTAACAACTTAGATATTTGTGTTTGCTAAACTTAACAGATGGGTAAGTAACCCAGCTGCCTTAAAAATTTAAGTTGATTCAACTCAAATATCTAAGTTGTCACTTAGTATGATTTAACATTTCAAGTTGAATAAACTTTAGTTGTCTGAACTTAAAATTTTAAGCAGGGTAACACATTATTTTAAGTTGACTCAACAGTATATACTTTTTTTACAGTATATATGGAGAAAAATCCTGAAATGTTTTCCACAAAAGAGCATAATTTCTTTACAACTGAAAAAAGAAAGACATGAACATCTTAGATGACAAGGTGGTGAGTGCATTATCTGTATATTTTTGTTCTGGAAGTAAACTTCTCCTTTAAGGTGTCTTCATTTCATGGATATTTAAAGAATATTGATTCTATATGAAAATAAAATTGATGTTAAAACTGTGCCAGCACTGCATGTTAATGATGAATTCAAAGATATTTTGCACGTCATCAGGTTAATACTTTATTTGTATGGTTGTAGCGTGGACAGAGGGAGTAAAGAGAACAGGAGCAAAGAAATTAACTGTTGATTGTAGACTTGAATCGGCAATCTGTGCCAACAAACCTTTGTATTAAATGGTCACAAAGTCAACAAGACACAAATAAAGGTTTCAAACATTTCACTTCTTTGAAACTGCCCAAATATAATGTGGACCTCTAAAACAATGGCACAATATAACATTGTCACAAAATACCAGACAATTTAGTCACATGCCTACAACTATGACCAAGTGCAGAACATATGCAGCTGGTAGATTTTAGTCACTTTGATTGACAATTGAAGCCTCCAAGGGTCCTTGTTCTGGGTGGACCAAGATGATGCTAATTTTCGTGTAGTTCACATATTGTTCAAAACCAAACGTACTGGACAGATCTGTGATTATTTCACTACGTAAGTCCCCAAAAAGCTTAATTTCTAAAATATTTTTATAGGTCTGTGCAAATATTCAGTAGTCTATCCAAATGCTGACTGATAAATATATATTTTTTAAAATAGGACTAGTAGTAGTAGCCCACACAGTCACAAGTGACCTCTTTCAAGCATACTATCCACTGAATTTCATTGAATGTCTGCTGATGGATGAAACGGAAAACATAAGAACTCATAACTCATTATGTTGTTCCTCAAAGCAATACTTAAATAGAATGTTTTATAGAAAATGGTATGACAATTTTTCATTGTAAGGTGCGTTCAGATTATGTGCATATTCTTATTAGCTTATTTAAATAAAAAATGCAAAGGCATCTTGTATGTAAACATCAGAATTTTAGATTTAGTCATTTTAAACCAGTTGCTGATTCAGAATTTAACTATTGATATTTGGGCCAATATTTAAACCTATTCAGGCTTAAATAGTCAATGGAGAACCGAAATAATAATAATAAAAAATAAAAAAATACAAAGCCAATGTTATTAGTTCTCTAAAAATAATTATCAGATTTTTATGTGAACCTCTCAACAACGTATGTTTTTTACATTCGTTTACACAACATTTACTTTTTTTACCAATCACTGGTACATGTGGTTGACACAGTTCATTCATTTATACATTTCTAGAATTCAAAAATGTTGTCATGGTGGAGGAAAAACAGCAAAAATAAGAGGTCCAAAATCAAACACAAGTTTGTTGGTAGCTATCAAGGGAGATAGACCTTGTTTTGGTTTCCTTTTCCTTTACCACCACACACCCTTTCTCTCTCTCACACACGCACTTTTACAATGCAAACAAAAGGCTTGTACTCATACCCGAGTGAAGCTACATTATCCACAACCGTTCATTGCATTGTGTTTTACCCTCAGGAAATGAACAGTGCTGCGGCTACATTGCACAGTTTCACACTTACTTCAAAGGGAGAAGGTAAAATATTGAGAATAGATAGGGAGAGGGTGTTGGAATGAGAAAGATTTGGGAGATGGAAAGGTGGTGTTCGAAAAGCTTTCGTAATGCTTGGGAAAAAGAAATAAGGCAACATAGGAGTTTCTCTTTTTGGTTTTAGATTTGAAAATTTGTTACTGAAGGGTTAAAAATAAACAAGAGGGACCAAAAAGTTTCCTCGAGGAAAAAAAAAAGCAGGAGAAAATGAAGAACCACATATGGAGGAAAATGGATTTTTGTGACAACACCAGAAGATACTGAAGAAGCAATTGTTGCTCATGCGTTGTGGTTATATTGAATCCAACTTCCTTGACATGTCCCTAAGACTACTGTATATATATATATTTATATATGAATACCTCATAGCGGTTCAATATTACATGTTATTTTTCAAGTCGGCGTACAGAAAGGATCTACCATACTGTCTTTATTTTTAACCTCATGACTAAATTACATTCATATTCTTGTGTACTTGAACGAGCTTCAAGTACAAGCCTTTTCTCACTACCAAAAAGGGAAAAATATGTAAATCAAACAAATAATATAGTGAAAAACAGAAGAAATAAAAAAGTACAAGGGAGAGCTTAAGCCACTCCAGTGCTATAAGTCCCATAGTGCAGGCCCTGCAGGGGCGCCAGGACCGACTGACGTCCTGTCCCTCTCTTTTCTCTGCTGCGGAGAAAGAATCTGCTAACCGAAAGAAATGGTGGCTTGCTTGTAGTAGATTATGTTTTTCTAAAACTAACATTCACCAACTACTGCCTCTTACAAGTGTACGGCTCTCTCTGTCTTTATAACGGAAGCTCCATTTATGCTAACGCATTGCCCAGCTGCGCTTTTCTCCACTTTTCTCCCATTTTGTCTCACTTGGTTTCTCCCTCTCTGTTGCGTCTCAAATTCAGTCAAGTGAATGGAGTGTCTTTGGTGGACACCAGGGGGCAGTGGGGAGGAGAAGGCCACAAACATGAAGTCGACTGGAACGTATGTTGTTGGAAGAGATGAAACGGTTGGCAGGAGTACTGGAAGTACACAGACTTATTTCTTAACTGATCAAGGATTAATACCAACATCCTACAAACCGAACTATGCGAAACACAATCTGTCTCTAGGCATAACATGCTCAAATGTAGAGTGGACTCTGCATCACCGTACATTTGATCTTGTCATGATGATCCTGGTTAGTGAAGGCATCACGTAATAATATGTTTAATCCATATGACATGTAGCTACACCATCAAGTTGCTATGCTATGACTTACGAAAGAAGAACTTCATCTATGTTTTCTATTTACTGACCTATTAAGATTATAACAGCTTTCCAGGAATGATGTTTTTGTGTGAACTTCCATGGAACTGACCAAGGCTGATGCAGCACGAATGATTTTAAGTGTGCATGCCTACACCCCCAACACACCCCACAAATACACTTACACAAACCTGCAGGCACACATAAAGCCGAAATACTGAAAAACACGTGACTGGAGTACCGATGTTTGTAAGATATGACACTATGAGCTACCCCAAGGTCTCCATGCATTACCTCTATACAAAATCGCACACTGTACACACTCATGCATGCACACACACACACGCACGCACGCACGCAAACACACAAAACTGCTGCTGCACCTTCCCTGTGTGTTGAGTATGCTGAGCCTCTTCAGGCATAACATTTTGCTTTCAATGATAAGCCACCCTTGTATTACTATAAGCAGTATAATTAACACAACTGTTATTATCATTATTGTTGTTATACTGTCCTTATTATGGGAAGCAGACAGAATTCATTTAGCGCAACACATATCCCGTTAGCTGTTATTGTTCATGTGTTATCCCTAATATCGCATTGATTTTGAGAGGACGGATATCCAAGCTCTAACAACACTACAGAAGAGGCAAAGAAGTGGTGTGTTGGAGGTGCATCTTGGCAGTGCCTGAAGGGGGCGTTATATCTATTGTTCTTCACCCCCTTATATCCTTCCTTCCTGTCGTCAAGACACCTCTCCATCTTTCCACCACATCTGATTCCTATGTATGCCTATGCATTTACAAAAGAGAAGTAAGAGCTGTGCAAGAGTGTTCAGTTAACAAACAGAAAAACATAATTTCCACCCTTAATGGCCTCCTCTGCTCTTTTACAGATATTCCCTTGCTGCCATTGTGTACTCACTTACGGGTTGTCCTGCTTTGTGCTACTGCTGCCGCCACTGTTGTATAGGCTGGGGTTCACCACTAAAGGATGGGGCACTGTGCCTGTTAAAGGGGCAGCAGCGGCGGCGTAATTGAAAAAAGGCAAGAAGGGTAAGGGCTCTTTGTCCCCTGATGCCATCATATTCAGAGCCATTGGAAGGGCAGCAAGGTTATAGGGGTATGGCAGTAGCTGTGGGCCATACAGTAGGTGATAGGGGTCGGGGTAAAAGGGCAGTTTAGTGGAGTCAGAGTGGGGTACGATCTTCCCAAGTGGCGGAAAGGGTAGGGGTCCAGCAGGGTAAGACATCAGGATCTGCTCCTCCTGTTTCTTACCAGAGCAGTACCCCCCAGGTAAGACCAAGGGAAGAGAAAGCTCCTGGACAGGGTAGCCTGAGCCTCTGTGGTGTTCTGTGGGAGTGACAGAGGTGTTGTCCTTTGATTCAGGCTCTGCTGTGGGCACTTGGGGATGTAGCAGGTTGTGGGATGGAGGAGTTTCACTCATCCCA
Source organism: Labeo catla (assembly GCA_012976165.1). NCBI lineage: Eukaryota > Metazoa > Chordata > Actinopteri > Cypriniformes > Cyprinidae > Labeo > Labeo catla. The sequence goes on from VONZ01000078.1 coordinate 218,031, forward strand.
GCTGAATTCGCTGGGAACATAAGACCCTGTTTTTCTGTATTGTGCCTTCCTCTGTGCGATAGACTTTGCTCCACCTGTGGCCGCAACTGTAGGTCCAAGGGTCCTGGAGAGTGACAAGGAGACTTTGAATACCTTTGAGAAGGTCCTTTTGGAGTGGTTTGAATGACTGAGCATGTAGGAGATGGTATAGGACTGAGTGGTTCCTCTTTGGGTACTAGCAACGACACCTCCTCATTACAAAACTGTTCCTTTGAGATGTTGGATGGATGTTTAATCTGTTGATCAAGCTCCTTCTTTTTTGCCAGTACTGTTGGCATGGATAAGTCTTGGGCTTGGCTGCTGGATTGAGGAAAGATTCTTAAATCCTGAGCATCTTGTAAGTCACTGAAATCTTCATTTGGAATATTGTCACCTTCTCTAAACACATAACCTCTGCCTGTTTTTAGTGATATGGCTCCAGATGGAGTTGTGTCTCTTCTAATCTGAGGCTCTGTCAGCATTTGAGAAACTTGGATTTGCCTGTCGCTTGGCGTTGGGCTTCTTTTCTGCTGATCTAGTGTGTCTAAGTTCCGTTTCTCTGGTGTCCTGTAGTCTAGGCACTCAGCGCCATTCATTACTAGTACACTAGGGAGGTTAGGAGAGATGACGTTATACCTTTCTAAAGTGGGGCTGTGCATTACTTGGGAAAACTGTGCACACAGTGGACTGTGGACTTTGTCATTGGCTGCCACTTTGGGGCTTTCACAATTTCTGACTCTTTGGTGTTCTTCCATCTTCTCACCCAGTTGGTTGTCAGTGATTTGACAGTCTGGTTTGGAATAATATATGACAGACACAGGCTGTACTTGCTCACAGTTGGTGTCTAAACTTTTGCTTGGTGTAGTCTCCACTGCAGTAGGTGCGCAACTTGGCATTTCTTGCTTTTCCTGTGTGTCTTCAACCTCAGTTGAACTGCCTAACTCATGTCGCTTGAGGTGACAATTAAGTGCAGCAGAGGTTTTGCAGACCTTATCACAATGTGAGCATGTGTATCTGATTAAAGGCCTTCTGCCCAAGCGAACTGGGCTGCCTTTCTCTATGGAACGTCCATCCACTCCATTCTCATCTGCTTTCATTTCCACCTCGTTTCTTGATGACTGGGAAGTGAAGAAAGTAGGGGCAGACAAGGGCTTGTTTTTGGGATGCTGAGTTCTCTGATGTTCCTCTAGTTTGGACTGTGATGGGAATGGAGCTCTGCAAAGCATGCACACAAACTCAAAGAGATGTGTCAACTCATGTTTGTCTCGTTTCCTTGGGCTGGAGAACCAACGCCCACATGTTCCACACTCAGAAGCCTGATCTTCTGACCATCGCTGTTTGATGATAGAAGACGCTGTGTTCTGAGGATTGATTGTAGCCTGTGAAACAGAAGGGAGGGGAAGATCAGGCTTTCTGTGAGTTCCCTTTTCTTTTTCCGTCTGTTCTGTTCTTGAAGAGACAGGACAAGAGTGTGACATTTCTTTGACGTCAGTTTTCCGTGGATCACTAACTTCTCTCCGCTCTTTCTTTACTTTCTGTCTCCTTTCCTCTCCCTCATCTGCATCTTCACTGTCAATTTCTTTATTCAGACTCTTCATGAGTCTCTCAGCTCTCCTCATAGGCCTCAGGGATCGTTTATAGTGCAATTTGCGCTTCCAGGCTTTAGCCCCTTGCATATGAAGGGCCTTTCGCTTGGGTTTGTAAGAATAGTAAGGCCTCCATAGGTTGTCCTCCACATCATGGTCATTTCTGTCCTCCCTGACCTCCTGCCGGAAGAAGTACTTCCTCACCTTGCCTTTCAGTTTAGGGGTTTTCCATTTGGTCTCCCCCTCCTTTTCTTCCTGACTGGAGTTACGGTGTTTACGTTGGTGGTGATTGGTGTGCCGCTGCTCTCTCTGGTCCTCCTGCGAGAGGTTACTCTTTTTGGGCTTGCTGCGTGTAGGGCTTTTGTCTCTTCTTAGATCTGTTTCAGAGATGCTTCGTTTGACAATGGCCTCCTCCCCTATGCGCACAGTAATCTGACAAAGTGGACCGCTGCCTTTGACTTCTGAACCCACCGCTAAAGGTATTGTCTTACTTGACTCTGTTTTATTGTGAACTTTTCGTCCCTTGTGAAGTTTCTCTGTTGGCTGTCTGATTTTCGAGGCCTCTGGGTCTATGCTGACAGCATCCCACTCCCTGTATGCCTCTGTGTGCTCTCTCTGGCTTTGTTTTTTCATTTGTTTTTGAACTGTTTTTGCCATTAGATGATTTTCTGGACTTCTTTTTCTTTCCTCAGAGTCCATCTTGTTTCTGTGTACAATGACAGAGGAAGAAACTGCAGCACTGTGCATTATGACCGAGGGTTTGCTGTGTGCAAATGCAATGACTGAAGAGACTGCTCCTTCTGGGCACTTTGGAGTTTTGCTTTTGCCACTGGGACTACCTGGCTGCCATAAATCTGACTCCTCTGTCTCTCTTGCTTCTGCTGCCATGTCTGTTTGAGGAGAAGCTATTTTTTTACTCTGCTCAACACCCACCCTGATAGGGAATCCCTCAGGCTCAGTCTTGATGTCTGAGGTTTGAAGATCTTTCAGGAAAGACTCCAATTTCTTAGTGTCCAAAGGTTGTGGGAGGCTGTCATCTATAGATAAAGGCAGGCTAACTGATGAATCAGAAGTGAGTAATCCATCAGCCATTGGCTGACTGTATGTTTTGTAAGGTCGCTTTAGAGATCGCATGGGCAGCAGGCGGTACAGTTTAAGGGCATTGACCTTCTGCTTGTAACCACCATTGGCCGTTTTTTCACTTGAGATCAATCCAGGGTTGATACCGTGGAACGCCTTTTGGTGTGTTTTAAGGTTGTAGTAAGTCGGAAATGCCTCCCAGCAAAAGATGCACTGGTAGCGCCTTTCACCCGTGTGCCACACCTCATGTTTGGTGCGGTACTCAGCCAGAGCAAAAACCTTGTCGCAGTAGTGACAGGGGTACTTCCGGCGCCATGAATGCACATTGGAGTGTCGCTTCAGGCTGGACAAAGTCATGTAAGAGCGTTCACACACAGAGCAAAAGTAAATGATATGTCCATCCACCACTTTTACAAAGTGATCCTCTTCCCCCAGGGCATCCCCGCAAGTCAGTGTTCCAGCATGACGGGCGTGAAGGTCTCGCACTTTCTTTATGGGTCGGCCAGGCCTTGTTCCTTGTCCAAGCTGTTCTTGCTCTGCAGCCTCATCTGCTCTCTCCCCCTCCACTTCACCCTCCTCCAGGGGCTCTTCTTTGGGTGGCACTGGAAAAGCTGGCAGCCCTTGCCTGCAGGTGGCCTCATGGGATTGCAGTCTTTTATTATGGATGAAGGCTTTGCCACAGTGGCGGCAGCTGAGTACTCGTCCCCCCCGATGGAGACGCATGTGGACAGTGAGGGACGAGGCAGTGCTGAACAGACGGTGGCACACCCCACACAGTAGTTCTGGCTTCGACACTGCCCTAAAGGAGTCATGGAAAGATGGCGTGGGGATAGTCAAGGGGGAGGAAGTTAGAGAGACAGACGAGGGTGAAGGAGGAGGAGGAGGGGTCGATGAGGACGAGTGAGGGTTGATGCTAGGGAGAGGAAGGCTCAGTTCAACATGGAGGCTGTTTGCCTTGCGTTTTTTGCCTTTTGAACTCTCGGGATCCTTCACACCTTGGTCCTGGTAGGCTCTTGCGCTGAGGTTGAAAAGGATGTGTGCTGTTTCTGTCGTCGAATGCTCTTTGTACCCATTATTGAGACCAACCCCAGCTGTCTCTTTTGAATAGTCCATTTTGTTAGAGTGTTGTAAGGGAGACGTTGGGTATCTGGAACCACTTCCATCAACAGAAAAGGACAGAGATGACTTGCAGTTCTTACTGACTGGAGCAGTTAGATCGACAGGGAAGGAAGAGGAAGTGCATGGCAGGCGGTCAGTTTTTGATGACGTTTTCGATAATTGTTTGTCTCTGAATGCCTCCCCCATCCATGCCGTGCCATCTGAAACGTCTCTGTCATGGACGTCAGAGGAGGAAGTGGGGTGGGATGAGGAGCAGTGCTTCTGCGCAGAAAAGCCAGGCAGTCCAGCACTGAGGGGAAAACTGAGCGATATCCTCGTAGTTTTGGCACCGTCCGCCTCCTCCGTGCCCTCTCCCATCCTGTCTCCTCTCATGTGTTTATTTCTGTGTTTCATTGGATCCTTGTACAAGTCCTCTGAGATGCTCTCCAAGGCTATAGTTGGCCTAAAACAGAGCACTTGACAGTCAAAGGGTGTATCTGTAGTCCAACAAGGTCCAGGAAAATGCTTTCTAGCTAAATCTTCAGTGCAAAAGTTGAAGGATGGCAGAAAACAGAAGTGTCAGATCAAGAAGACCGCAGTTCCTGGAGGTCAAACCCAGAGACGATGACTCCTAGATGTGGGTAACATTGTGCATCTTTGATTATCTTCATATAAAACAAGATGAGGATTGCCATGCATTGCACATTCAGCTCCAAGAATGCAGTGCAGGTGTGGAGAGGGTCCCAGCTGTCCTCTCCCGACACCATGACCCCGGTCTCAATCCTGCAAAAAAACAAAAGTTTGTTCAAATATTCTGTTTTAATCACAGACAACATTGTAGATTTCAGGCAACCACAAACCAGAGAGTATAGTAGTAGTATACTGACAAGAAAAGCATGTAACAGAAGTGAGCACTGTGTGGTGACAAATCACCATGCTAGAATTTAAAACAGACTGACTGCCTACAAAATACAAGCTAGCACGAAATACACAATCCATTATGGCAATTATACACAGTCAACTTAGTCAGACAAGGTTGGTTACAGTCATCTTAGTTTCTGAATTTAGCATGACAAAATCTGAAAATGTGGAAAGAATCTCAGCAATCAACCCCACTGAGTCACAGCGTTCCCCTCACCTAATTGAACATTGCTAAAATTTAATTAAGATTTCCCCAACAGAGTGTTATTTATAGTCAAAGTGCTCCAAATATGCCTAGACTGAAAAGGTACTAAAATATAGATGGCCTTTTGAACCGAAGCATCTAATGCTAATCTTTTAATGTATATATAAATACATATTTTTAGTACACTTTAAGACCATGTGATGGATGCCATAGTACTGTCATGGAGTTTCTTTAGCAGCACAACGTTGTGTTCTTAAACCCTCTTTAATTGCTTATTTAATGATTGTCTTATGTGCTTAGCCTGTCTTACCAAAATCCCTAGATTTTGGTGAGCGTTCTTAGTTATCACTAATGATGCGACACCAGAGAAAATCCCCAGTCATGGTTTTCTGCCTGCGTTTTAGCCAGGCAGGCAGGCAGGCCTCTGTAAAATTCCACAAGCAGCCCTGAACGCACTGAAACTAGGTCAGCACTGTTATTGCAGAGAGAAAGAGAGGAGGAGGGAGAGCAATGGAGAGAGAGAGAGACAGAGAGAGGTGGGGAAGAAAGCAAGATCCAGGCCTGGAGACAGGAACAGCCACAAACACATGCACAGAAACACACACACTGACATTCACACACACAGGCAGTCAACAAGCTGCATGCACACGCACACACGCACACGCACTCTCCTCTCAACACGCAAACACATTTAAAGCCGTGCAGGCACATATGAACCGGTCTCTCTGTAAACAAGCGGCTTGACAGCTAGCGTTACCCAGCATACCACAAATGCAGCTGCTGGGAGTGTGCAAAGGATGTATACCAGAAGACCTGTATAATAATAGATGTTATGTAAGAGTACATTCAGACAGGAAGAGCTGAACATTATTTAAACCTGCCCAGCACTTGTTGTGGCTGGGGCTGCTATGACATGAAACGAGGCCTAAGTATGACACAGTTTTACACGCCGTTCGCATCGTGAATGGACAAACACATCTGCCACCCCCTCATTTTCTCTGTACGTCTGTCCCTATTTATCTCTCCCTCTCACCCTCCTTTTCGCATATGACGCACACACTGCCTCTCAACAAACAGTCCCTGGCGCAAGAGGCTGGCCAAGCGTGACAGGGCCTTCGCCTCCCCCCTCAGACTGCCCCTCTACTTAAACATGCGACCGACTGAAGGAGTTAGAGCTGAAGTGCTAAGGTATAATAAAATATTATGTCAAGCCTACAGGTTACCAAACTGACTTTCTCCCAGTGCACGCTAATCATGCTGGTGAATATTTGTGTTATAATGCGGGTTAAGAACTGAGAAGCATCTCGGAAGAAGCTGGGTAAAGGTCTCGCATTTAGCTGTGCCACTGAAAGAGACCACAAACTGAATGGCAGTGGAAAAGGGTAATGAGTGAAGGCCGCCTGTTTCCGTGTGGCCGTGACGGGGCCCACCAGGGTGAGGCGGACTGTGAAAAGGGGGCTGTCGCTAGATACTGAACTCTGCACAACCCCCTGCCAAAAAACATGGTGGAGCCAGCCAGAGGAGAGATGAGGGATAGGGAAAAGAGCAGAAAGGAGGAGTGGGCTGTTTTGGAAGAGCGAGAGTGGGGAGAGCAGTTGGGAGATGGAGCCGGATGGTCCGAGGTTGGGTTCATGGTAAGATTTCCTCGCTCCTTGCTTTCCCCTCTAAGCAATTTATGGGATCTTGGTGATTTGGCATGACGGGCCATGCTCTAGCGAGTCTGCCCGTGTTACACGCTGTGTTCGACATGGTCCGCTGAGTTTAAACTCGACAAGTGATTCCCATAAATCTGTTGCTGTAATATGATCAAGGACGATATTCTGAGGAAAGCAAAACTTGCCATTGTAGACGGAGTGACCTGGCTAAAGCTACTTACTTTAGAGCATGCCCGAACCTGCTTTAGTTTGGTCAGGAAGACGAGCAGCACTGCCATGTTTCCATTCGAAGTTAATGCTACAATATGCCAGAAACTTTTTGCTAGTATGCAAATGTCCCATGCTAGCTGCAACAGGAAATTCAATTTGATCCTGGTGTATATGCAACTCGCTTTAACAAGACCATACAGCTTGGCTGCTTGGCTTCTAACGACCTCTGACCCTGTGGCCTTGCTGGTAAGTTAACAGTGCACCTCAGAGGAAAAGACAAAAGTGCATCTTATAACGTCTAATAACATCCATCCTACGTAAACACGGGTAGATGCTTCTTTTAGGAAAACGGCTTGCTCCGTATATCCAAGATGCCGCTTGATCGTTAATTCTCAAAACGTGTCCTTCGCTATTGAGATCATTTTGTCAGATGTGAACTTGCCACAGCATAAAGTAGCCAGCAGAGCAGAAATGCTAAAAAAGTCTGAAGCTTTATTCTGATCATACTTTAATCATGGAGCGACTCGCCAGCCCTGAAAAAGAACTGCGTGGTTCAGCCACAACAGCCGAGGATAAGGGAGACAGGCCTTGATTAGCGCACACACACACAAATCCGCACGCACACTCATTTCTGGTGTCTACCCAGAACCAAAACAACATCGATATGATATTAGAGTGGCATAGAAACGCAAGAAGCAGGAAAAGGTGAAGACAGAGAGATAGATCAGAGGAAAAAGTCTCTCCTTCTCACTCCCATTCTCCGCTAGGCAAGCACACAACAAGACAACGTACCTCGAAAAACCTTCTGCTGCATCTCGGCTGCGATGTGTTCTCTCTCTCACTCTCTCACTCTCCCTCCCTCGGTCTGTGTGTCCTGGTCTGCGTGTTCCCGTGTGCGTGTATGAGTGAGAGAGAGAGAGAGAACACAGGGAAAGACGAGCGCGTGCACACAGGCAGCGCTATGTAGAGGGCAGAAACGACTCTCTCGCACTCTGACTCTCCCCCTCCTTCTGCCGCTCTATCTCTCCTTCCCTCGCCCGCTCGCTCGCTCGCACTTCAGTTTGCCACTGACACATGATTCTGGGCTGTTTTTGCATTTTTTATCTCCCCCAGCCTCGTACCCCTCGCTCACCCGCACCCACCCCCCCAGCCTCATTCTAATTCCAATTCTCTTTTTATTCCCAATTTTTTTGTTCATTAGACACACACTTTCACCATGCACACTCTCTACTCTACATACACCAAGCCTGATGATAGCAAGGAAGGGAGGGAGAGCCAGAGCGAGGGAGAGAATGAGCGAGTGAGAGGACGCCATTTAAGCAGTTTGTTACGAGCACTGCCAGTCCCCAAAATGGCTGAAAACAAACAGGAGCCATGCCAACAGAAAAAAAGCTTGGCCATGGAGACACGAAGGGAAAGAGATAAAGAGTGGGAGCGGGTAGAAAGAGAGAGAGACGCCAGACAATACTTGGGTAAAACTCTTTAAATAAGTGAGCTAGCCAAAAGAGAGATCAAAGGGAAGGGCATGGACATGCACTTTGGTTTCCATTTTCTCCTCTCTCTGTTTCCACGACTAAAGAGGAGGACGTTTATGGCAAGAAGCGAGGAGTAAACATTTAAGTTTTTGGCTGGGACGGCCTTCTGTGACAGATTTGGCCTTCTTGCTATTACGCAGAGCAGGGAAATAGCACCTCTATGTACTTTTCGCCCTGCCTTCGTTTGCCGAATCAATCCGTCTGGCGTTCCGATCCGTGATCTATCCATAGCTGCTTTTAAAGAAAGTTTACGAACCACCTGTTTTAAAACAACATCGTGTGTGGAGAACAATTTTCGCTTCACTCTTCTGTCCACTTTTTTCATGCACAAATTTCTGCCGAACAGCTCATTATACCCCCCATCCTACGTTCCTTTCCCCTGTGCCCCTCGGTCCTTCTCTCTATTTTTCCTTTCTCTTTCGCACTCCTTCTTTTTCTCTTCTATTGTATGCCAGCCCACTTGTCTCCATGGGAACTCAGTTTGGAAGGGGTGTTGTTCTTATGATCTCTCCGACTTGTTGGAACTTTGTCACTTTTCTCACACTTCGACGTGGTTCTTATTGTGAGCTTGATTATAGAACTTTCAGTTCACATGCTCGTTTTAAACTGTTTGTCTCTTTTTGGAATTTTTAGTAGTTCGGGTAACTTAGAAGCTCAAAAGATGTTTCACCACAGTCAATATTAAGAGCACGGTGCCAGAAAACATGTCAAGATATGTAGACAAAGGATGTTTTATCACTTTCCGTGGATAAGGAAATCGAGTTGTTGATAAGGAAGTTCTGTGGACGTATGTCTATTTGATTTAAGGTAGCTTTGGGATAAGACTTCAGTTCAGGTCGAAGTCAGTGTGATAGTAGATGTTCAAGAGTTATGCTTTCGGTAATATTAAACATATCGACAAACTTTTGTGTGGTCTTTACAGCTCTGTAAACAAGCTTTGTCATATTCCAAATGATTGTATTTGTTGTTTGATTGCCTCTAATCTTTGTCTGCTGTGAAAATAGGTGGCTCAAATGTTCCCCTGCTCACTGCTGATCAAAGGCCGTCTTTAACATGACATATGGATCAGCAGACACTAATGAGAGGGCAGTGGCCAGCTGAATCTCCACGGTAACAAAAGAGGCTGGGACATCTGGAGTCAGCCACACACAGACTCCTGGTGAGTTTTGGGGAAGAGGGGGCTGTCAAATGTCTGCCTGTAATGGGAGGACTGGATAACGAATATGGCAGTGGGCTGATGAATGAAATGTCAAGTTAACCCTCTGACGTTTGATAGGTTTGTTATCAGAGTACAAATAATCAGTGTTTACATGAGATTAGCGTGACTACAGTGAGCAGAAACAATTTTTTCTTTTCATATTTATCAAAAACTCCACAGATGACATTGATTTAATGCTTACTGATGTACCGCTGTTGTGATTTTCAGTTTTTATTTTAACTTTTAATTATCCTTTTTTTTTTTTTACACTGTTTGGGATCAGTAAGATTTTTAATGTTTTTTTTTTTTAAAAAAGATTTTTCTGCTCATCAAGGCTGTTTTTATTTGAATAAAAATACAGAAAAAACTGTAATATTGTGAAATATTATTGCAATTTAAAATAGTTTTTAAATTTAAATATACTTTAAAATAGAATTTATTCCTGTGTCGCAAAGCTGAATTTTCAGCATCATTACTCCAGTCTTCAATGTCACATGATCCTTCAGAAATCATTCTAATATGCTGATCTATTATCAAAATTGGTAAAAGTTGTGGTGCTTTATATATATATATATATATATATATATATATATATATATATATATATACCTGTGATACTTTTTCCAGGATATTTTTTTTATAAATAAAATGCTTAAAAATAACAGTTAACATAACATTTTTTAAAAATAGAAGTCTTTTGTAACAATATACACTGCCCTCCAAAAGTTTGTAAACACCCCTGGCAAAGTGTGGTTTTAGATGATATCAGCATAAATCCTTATCATTTTTTGGTGCAAATACATTAAAGTAACTTGACATTATCATTGAAGACCAGCAATAATAATTTTCATTTTGATTACATAATAATGCCAGTATATACATGTCAAAGTCAGACATGCCCCTTTGTCAGCTGTGATGCCTGGTTACTGGTTTAAACTTGGCCCAGGTTTTTAAAAGATTTTTGGGTCAGCACATCTTAACAGCTTCAACAATTGATTGCCAATTAAGTTTAGAATACAATGAATTTAGGCCCAGATTATGCAGAGCTGTAATAGCTGCTAATGGTGGATTTTGATGAATCGAAATTTAAGTTTTTTCTATGTATTCTACGCATTTCTATGTTTTTTCTAACTGTTTATGTAATAAAATATGTTTTTGTAGTTTGTATTGTCCCTTATCAGTGCAAAATTATCACAAATTAAAAAGGATTCATGCCAATATTGTCCAAAACCCCACTTTTCTAGGGCGTTTCCAAACTTTTGGAGGGCAGCGTACACTACCCTTCAAAATCTGAGGTCAGAAAATGTATTCTTTCTTTTTTTGTTTGAAAGAAATTAATACTTTTATTCAACAAGGATGTGTTAAACCGATAAAAAGTAAAAGCAAAGACGTACCATTTTTAGAAAAGATTTCTGTTTTGAATAAATGCTGTTATTTTTAACTTTTTTATTCATCAAAGAATGCTGAAAAACTATCACAGGTTTCAATACAATATTAAGAAGCACAACTGTTTTCAACATTGATAATAAATCAGCATATTAGAATGATTTCTGAAGGATCATGTGACGCTGAAGACTGGCGTAATGGTTGATGAAAATTCAGCTTGCATCACAGAAATAAATTATATTTTAAAGTATAATAAAACTGTTTTGAATTGTAATGCTATTTCGGAATATTACTTTTTATTTTTGATCGAATAAATGGAACTTTGATGAGCATAAGAGACTTCTTTAAAAAAAACAATACAAATCTTCCCAATCCCAAACATTTGAACAGGGTACTTTTTTATTTTCTTGCAATTTCATAATGCTACTTAAAAAGCTGTGATTCTCAGTTCATCCCTGTTTTAAATTTACAAGATATATCGAAAACTGCATTTTGTAGTATGCTTATTTTGTAATAAAAGATTTGCTCTATTTGTGTAGCTCCAATCCAAGATATTTATAACTGCTTACATGAATAAAAAAAAAATATATATGATTGGCAGCTCTTAGTCTACCCACAATCTGTCCAAACAGCATGGAGTAACTTGGATATATACTTGGATGATTTTTGGTGTCATATTCTCATATTAATCTTCCAAGCATATTCCTGCCAGAATGGTGACTGTGAAGTGCTGAATGCTTCTTTAAAACACTGTTCCCACTCCTTGTCTATCTGTCTCTCACATTTCTTAAAGAGGACATCGGATACCCATTTTCCAGAAGTTGGTATAATTGTTTAGGATCTTCGTGCAATGTCTGCAACACAGTTTGGTTAAAATTCCTCAATGGTTGTGTAAAACAACACATTTCTACCTTGTCAAAAACAGCTCTGTTCACAGCGACCCATTTGTGCATGTCTCTTTAAATGATAATGAGCTCTGCTCACCCCGCCCCTCTTATCCATGCTCTTATCGCTGCTCGAGCGCGGAGCTTGCAGTTGGCTAAGGGCCGAGATATGCTAATACAGGCCAGTCCGTCAATATGACGTCATACTGCTCAGAAAATCTTGATAATTGAGACTGTTTAGTGTTTTTGAGGATTATAAAAAAGAGTGAATGGATTGTTGTCATTGTAGGGTGGTTGTGTCCACACACTGCTAAGAAACATTTCTATGCAAACACTATGTTAAATTGAAATCTTCATCTGACGTAACCATTCATAATTGTATTTTGTTTTTAAACTTTTAATTTTTTATTTTTCAGTCCCTCTGTCAGAAAACACAGATGGAACAACCAATGGTAAGTTTATTGACGGCAGAAGGAATCAACACAGTGCAGGTGAGTAATGACTGTTAGAATGGTAGGATGAATATTGACTTATATAATGTAATTGTTGAATGTGTCTTACAGGATGATCCGGGAACACACATGGACACACAGAGGAGCAGCCGAGACGTGGAGAGCAGACTTAGATTCGACTTTGTAAAGGAAGACAGCCTCAGAGATAATCCAAAGAGCTTACGGTTGGTTTCCCAAGGTAAGCTTCCAGGTACAAGAGCCTGTGTTCTCATGACAAGGCCAGACAATGATGACAGTGTGCATGTGTGCTTTGTAGTGGTGTTGATGAGTGCTGATAAGGGACATGTGCGTGTGATTAGAACTCTGGAAACCGTGAGGTCTGAGTCAGTGAGGAGTGAGAGCCTGGTGTGACCGTGACACTCTCTTGAATTCATTCTTTTGCTAAATAGCCCTATTTGTTTTATTTAAATGTATTTATATACGGATAAGCTTCTATGCTATAAGCTTAAACTTGATTAATAACACAGTCACGGATTTAATTTTATGTATGCCTCCGTCGACTTATATTATTTAAAGCTCTATAGATAAAGCTCGATACTTATAGTGATAATGGATTCCCTTGTCTTGTTTCTTTCAATATTTAAAATGCTTCCAAAAAATCTCCATTAGCCATAGCTGTTACTTTAATTGTTTATACAGCCGTTTAATCACTGTAATAAACCTTTGTTGAAAGTCAAAGACCTCACACATTTCAGGATTGTAACAACCTATCAAAGGCCTTTTCAGTGTGTGAACTTTCAGTATTTGCTGCTTTATTCTTATTCTGAGACTTTTTGATTTATTCACTCTCAGGTTGTTCCCAACATGTACGAGTTTTTGTCTTCTAGTGAACATGAAAGAAATAACTTTTTGGAATTATTTGAGTAGCCAAACAGTTGCTGGTCCTTACTGACGTTCATAGTATGGGGAAAAAATACTATGGAAGTCAATAGGGACCAGAAACTGTTAGATACTTATATTATTTAAAATATCTTATTTTGTGTTTAGCCGAAGAAAAAATTCATACAAGTTTGGAACGACTTGAGGATAGGTAAATGATGACAAATGTTTAGATTATTTTATTTAAGTTTTTTTATTTTTTGGTGAGCTATACCTTTAAGTAATGAGGTTCTTAAAGGAACAGTTCACCAAAAAAGTCAATATTTACACAACCTCAAATCGTTTCAATCCTGTATGACTTACTTACTTTGTAGAACACAAAATATTTTGAAAAATGTTTTCACTGGTTATTGTTCATACAATGAAAGTTAAAGGGGTCCAAAACTTTGGTTTTCAAAATATCTACTTTTGTGTTTCACCAAGTCAAACAGATTTGGAACAACATGACAAAATGTTCTTTTTTGGTGAACTGTCCCTTTAAGAAGGTTATATTGGAGAAGTGTGCTAATGCATGCAGTGGATAAGGATATTGGTGGGAATACCTTGTTGTTTCTGTTTCTATGCAGTGTCTGTTTTTTTTTTTTTTGATATGCGCACAATTCCTAAATCAGTCTATCACACCTTCAAAATCACATGTAGCCTTGGCCTTTCTTTCCCAGAATGCTTATCTAAGTAGAATCCACTTGTAAAATGTGTTCAAAATAATATTTTTATATTTATTTATTTATTTTTTGTTTTTGTGCTTACCAAGGCTACATTTAATTAATTTATATTAACTAAGTAAAAATAGAAATTATTGTGTAATTATTACAATTTCAAATATCTGTTTTTAATTTTAATATATTTTAAAATGTGATTTATTTCTGCGATGGCAAAGTTTCATTTTTAGCAGTCATTATTCAGTCATTATTCCAATTTTCTGTGTCACATGATCCTTCAGAAATCATTATAATATGCTGACTTGGTGCTCAAGTAAGATTTCCTATTATTAGGGCTGTCAGTCAATTAAAAATTTTAATCTAATTAATTACATGATGTTTCAATTAATTAATCGCAAAATAAATTTGACTGTGGAAATACCCACAAAAGATTATTTAACCCTTTAACTGTCACTCCCATTTTTTAAAACAGACATAAAAATTCACTATCCAGACTTAAGTTTTTATAATTCATGAATGAAAACATATAATGTAATATGGTTTTGATGTACATTTTCCGTGGTAATGCAATGTCTGATTTTAAAATGCCTATCAAAGGATGAATTTTGAGATTTTAAGTTTTGAGCTGATATATAATTTCTTATGATTTCTATTGCGTGATAGGGAAAAAGGCAACGAAGAAAGTCCTTTGTGACAAAGGTCAGAACTCATGTTATGATGTAGATTTTTTACATCAGACATCCCACCTGGGGGACAGTGACAGTTAAAGGGTTAAAGCTATTTTTGTGTTAAATGAGAAAGTATCAAGTAGACATTACAAATTGTATATATTCAAATATTTGATTTGATTCAACATCAAATTTATTACACATAATCATTTAGGCTGCAACATAAACTATGGAACATAAAAGAAAATAAATTGAGAAACATCTTAGTATTTTTTGTTCATGCAATGAAAGTCATTGGTAGCCAAAACAGCTTTGTTACCAACTGTCTTCAAAATACTTTCCTTTATGTTCCACAAAAGAAAGGTTTGAAACAACATGAGGGTGAGTAAATTATGACAGAATTCATTTTTGGGGGGGTGAACTATCCCTTTAATGTTTTTACTATTATTATTATTATTTTATTAAAATAATAATCAAAATACGAACCTAAATGTGCCCGCAGTTGGCAGTAAATGTCTTACTGAGTTTTTGATTTGATTAGTTCAAACAGCTGATTCATCCAGGAATTTAGGAAACAGCTCACTTTATGAACGGGCCTTTGAATCACTGGTTCACATGATTCGTTCAAAACGCGGATTCAGAAACTAAACACTGCTGTGTTGCTCAGAGACTTGCAACAATTCTGCTATGGCTTTATATGTAATACATTCTCTGCAAAACCACATAATATTGTGTTTAAAATATAACACAATGTCAACTTAATATTTACTGAACTGTCGTGTAAAATCACATTTAAGCTTGTGATAGGTCGGGACCAAATCAGCACTCGTGTGATGTTGCTCTTGCTGCCCTTGTGATATGTGATATATATGTGACCCTGGACCACAAAACCAGTCTTAAGTCGCTGGGGTATATTTGTAACAATAGCCAAAAAGACATTGTATGGGTCAAAATGATTGATTTTCCTTTTATGGCAAAAAAAACATTAGGACATTAATTAAAGGTCATGTTTCTTGAAGATATTTAGTAAAATTCCTACTGTAAATATATCAAAACTTTTTGATTACTAATATGCTTTGCTAAGAACTTCATTTGGACAACTTTAAAGGTGATTTTCTCAATATTTAGATTTTTTTACACCCTCAGATTCCATATATTTAAATAGTTGTATCTCGGCCAAATATTGTCATATCCTAACAAACCATACATCATTGAAAAGCCATTTATTCAGCTTTCAGATGATGTATAGATCTCAATTTCGAAAAAATTGACCCTTATGACTGGTTTTGTGGTCCATGGTCACACGTAAATATGAGACCAAACACATACAGGGGCATTTTTTGCACCAGTATTTTGAATTTTAGGGCATAACTGCATTTATGGAGTTGTTGTCCTGCATTATATTTGTCATCAGTCAACTATATGGACTGTAAGATGACGTACAGGTCTGGGGGCGGGGCCAGCGCGTTAACTGCTTTAAAATATTTTAATCGCGTTATTATTTCATAACTAATTAATTAACGCGTTAAACTGACAGCCTGACTTATTATTAATGCTGTGAAAAACAGCATTAATATTTTGGTTGAAAATTCTCTGCTCCTTTGGTGAACCAAAAAATGGTTCTTCTGTGGCATCACTGTGACAACTCCCTTTTGGAACCGACTAATGATACACAGGGAAACTTTTTGAGCAGTGTTGCTGGGCAATGTTGCCGGCAGCAGGCAACAAGGTGAGACACAGGTCCCACGACCAATCTAAAGTACCCAAATATAAATTTGTTAGCCATTCTCAATGGGAAAGTGCCCAGGCAACATTGTCAAAAAGTTGCCCTGTGTATCATCAGCCTTGTGAATCCTCTACCGTGCTCATGTACGATAGTAATTTCAGTTTCTAAGTAGTGAACTTATAACTCACAGTGTTACAACTCACCCCATGTTAAAACCATTCCCGGTCTGCCGGAATGTAGATGACATTTCTGCCATCCAAAGTTGGGATGATCAGTGTTTAGGCTAATCAGAGACAAACTGTAATTTAACTGAGAAGTGGCATTTAGTGTAATTACTTTAGCACTCCATTTTATTTACATTTTTTTGTGTCCCGATATTTGACATTTAGCATTTTTTTCTTTCATAGTCATCATAATGATATGTTGGGTTAATTCTCACTGGTCTTAAATAATAGAACATTTGATGATTAAAATATAGGCTTAAGAAGCATTTCTGCTTGGTGAGCTTAATTTTGCAAGACTTACTTTACCATTCACAGTCATTACCATTTTAAAAACGTATCATTACATTGCCTTGGTTAAATGTGCCTTTTTTTCCCTTTTTCTTCTGCTTCTTTTTTTTGTAACCATACAAGCTTACTTATGGAGCCTTGTGATTACTAAACTGGAACAACAGGGCTTCCCTGAGAACTCATGATCAAAGCACAGCCCATTTTCTGCTTGATTGTGGCTTCCGCTTGGAAGAGGAAGATCCAGACGGACTGAAGTAACAGGAGCGTTCAGCTGTGTCTGTTTTGCGCTCAAAGCTTCCATCTAGTGGTCATATCTTTCCTCATATTTGTAGCTTGACGAGTTTCTTAGCATCTCTTTTGCATTTACCTTACTGTAACACGACATAGTGTAACATTACAACATAGACGTTTAATGGCTACATCAAGGAAAACTGTATGGGAGATAATCCAATATCATATGTGGTATTAAAAGTGTCAAGAAATTTTGGGTAATCTCTGGTAAGTCTGTTATTAATAATTTCTTGTTTGGCATCTAAATAACGTATTTCTAAATTGCATTGCATTGTCCAAAAACAGCAAATCCTCTTCTGAATAAAAAGTTATTGTTGTCTTACCTATTTAGGTACCAGCCTTTTGGTCCACCGTGTTAAATTGCAGCAGAACCTTTATAAAGGTTTAAAAAATGCTGTAGTGATTAAGATTCAGTTTAACGTCTTCTAAAGTTTTGTCAACGCAGGCTGTAGTTAAGTATTCCAAATGGGACGCTAAAATAAGTGAAGTACGCAGTTGCGTAACTAATTTTTATGTCTGCCACAAGGTGGTGCTGCAGCTCGGTTTCAAATACATATAAGACTATCTACAGGGAAACAAAGTATTAAGCAATGTGTACTTGAATCAGGTAGTAATGAATCCCTGTTATGTCAGCGATTGATTAACTTAATACAGGTACAAAAATCTAATTTAACTACACAGATTTTCCCAGGTAGGCAGGCTTTAAAAAAAAAAACAGTGAGACCAAGAATTTGAATGCAATGCAAATGTACTTTATTTGCACACATAACACTTACATGAATGTCATTCAAGAACATTTTATAACCATTCAGAGATAAGCTGTGTGACTCAAGTGTGTCAAGGGCAAGTCCAGCGTTATGGATGTGACATGATATAAATATACAATATATTTTAATAAAATAATTCTAAGTCTAAAAATCAGAAAAATCAGTAAAAATCTGTTGAAAAGGGAAATAATCGTGTTACGAATGTGACAAAAAGCACACTATTTCTGATAGACTACATATTTAAAAGGATTTCTGCTAATTAAAGTGCACAAACTAGATGCAATAATACCTAACAAACAGCGTTGGGTCTTTACAGAACATATAATTTTTACTTCATTTTAATGCATCTATTTATGAGGAATATGTGCTGTTATGGATGTGACAAGCCTGAAAATAGCACTTACCAGACTATGGAAAATCATGCACTAAAAATAAACAAAACAAATGCTTTAAAAACTTTTAAGAGAGACCTCACGTGGATATTTGAACCACCAAATATTGACATCTGTGTTATCAGTACAGTAAAAACCTTATTTTTTATGCTAAGGTTGACCTTTGCATGGAATTACCCTCCAACTGACAGTCTGTTGATGAAAGCCTACTTTCTTTCATTAAAACACTACTTAAAAGCAATGCATTTAAAGGGACAGGTCACCCATTAACTTACTCTCACGTGGTTACATATATATTATTTATCTTCGAAATACAAAACTGTTGTAAGCCAGAATTAATGCTGTTTCATATAACGTTTAACATGTTTTGTTCTTCAGAGAAGAAAGTCATACAGGTTTTAAACAACATACATGATATAAGTTTTACTTTTAAGTGAACTATCCCTTCAGTTAAGACTGTGGGAGTCATTAAGCTTAGTTTCAATCAAATGTAAATGAGATTTTTAGCATTCGTGCTGAAAAACAATTGTGTGTAGAAAACAGCCTCCATGTTGCACCGACCAAAGTAAACGACCACCAGCCCGCCTGTTTATTTTATGCGAGCTGCAATAAATACGTATATATAAAGTCTTTTTTAATTCGGAAACAACGACACTACCTTCAATTTAATAACTGCGTTACAATGATTTCGCTTTTGTGAAAGGTTTACACAGTGAACATAATGCTAATGTTAGCTAGCTCAGGCTCATTTCACTTCAGTCTGGAGTTACGCAACTCCGCTTCCCTTCTGCCCTGTAAACCCGCCCAAGTACACAAGCACCCGACTCCATGTTTGTTCATCTCACCGCCACTGTACCCGCCATATAAGACACGATTCCTCATAAATCCACATCCATTTAGTGATATTTCTAAGCAAGGATCCGATTTAAGTGAGAAGAGCGATTCAAAAAGACTTTGACACAACATATATCCACGTTCGAGAACAATAAGGTTTTGACTGTAAACGTATCGAGACTAAAACCGGTTTAAAGCGCTTTCCAAAACTAATAACTCATATTTATCCACAACAAACCGAGTGTTAAGCCAAATTTCCAGCGCATGTGGTTTCACAGAAGTCGATTTGGGGTTGATAACGTTACATATGAGCTACAACCAAGCTCTTGCTCCATTATCCGATTAGCTTTGTAGAGAGAACCGTTCTGAACCAAGTCTTTTCGACTATAAATCATCTTTTTGTATTAATACATCGTTGTTGCTATATAATTAAAAGCCAATTTAAAAGTTAGAGAGCCTCTATATTTTTAATGCAAATACATACATACCCATCCAAGCTCAATGCTAACAGGCTAACATGAACATGATATAAGTACCACATGATCGGGTTAAAAAGCCACATCTACGTCTGAAACCATACAAAGACAAGAACAAGATTAAGGAAAATAGCTTTGTATAAAACTAAAATTGATCAGACTCATGTATGTTCGCGTAAATAACCGTCTGATATATAACTGAAAACTATTAATATGTAACTAAGAGACCAAATCAAGTATAAAATGTGAGTGAACATACAAAAAAATAATTTAAAAAACGTTTTTGTTTTTTTACAACTATCTGCGTCTACACTGTAACTTATAATGTACTTTATTCCATAACAATGTATCAGAATAATGTTCGATATTTACCCTAATGTAAACTTCTATACACTCAAAAACATCAATATACACGGTAACATTTTCAATATGTAAGCTAACATCTTAACAAATAACGTTAACTTTAAACGGGTGCCGTTTAATGTTCCCATTCCACAAAGAATGGCGGCTAACAAACTAGCTAAAGCTCACAACAGTCGCTAGGTAACATCATGTTACAATACTACAAATTCTTGCTTACACTATACACTTGCGAGAACACTAAACTACATTAGATTATCAAATTAAATCATTTATGAATCGTGGATTTGCGAGTATTTGTAAGAACACTGCTAACAAGAAAACGTCAGCTAGCGCCTTTTTGTAGAACAACGCGGCCTGGATGTACGATTCTGTTTTTTTTTTTTATTTTACTTTAAGCTACAATAACGAAATAATTCTCAAAATAGTTTCAAAAAACAAATGTTTAAAACAATAACGTTTCTTGAATGTTTTTTCGTTGAAAATGCCCAGTTCGTAGCCCTAGGCTTTCAGCGGAGTTTCCAGCTGATCATACCGAAAAAAGCGCGTGCCGTCCAGCCATTGTTTTTACTCGACCTCGTGGATTCTTGCATTTTCCCGTAGAACACAAATAAATCGACGAAAATCGTAATAATTTTTTCGAGGAACATTAATAAACGTAGAAAATAGAAGCAAGTTAATATTTTGAATGCCAAAAACATCGTATTTAAAACAAAAATAATGGTGTTAATCCTCGACGATAGATGTAGGCCTCTCACACGAGCTTCTTTTCCAGCACTCTTAGCTGATCCAGCGCGAGACGGACGGAACAGCACAGGTTTTTTTTATTTTTGCTCACAGGGTGAAAAAATATCAGTCGGGTAAAATCGGCAATGCTCGTAAAGAAGGCGGGCAGTAACAAAGTTATTTTACCGCCGTCAAGCGTTGGTTGCAATTGGTCAAACGCTCTCTGCTTATGAATATTAAGAACAAACTTGACGAATAATGTTTCACATTGACGAATAATGTTTAATATTCATATATAAAGTGCCTATAGATCCTCCCTTGGTTTATACGGGCCTATAGAATCTCTTCATACGTTTTATCCCGCCTCCGACTACATAGGATTCGCAGGAATCAAAAGCGCACAACTTCATTGGTTCTGCGTCAATTTTAATGAATTATTCATATGATGCAGCCTGGCGACCAATCAGCGCACAGAAAGATCGATCCATAACCCGCCCTCTGACTGTTCAGCCCCTGCCGAGTAGACTGTGTAAACCTGTAGCAAAGCGTACAGTCTATATAAAGACGTGTGAGAGCAGTTTTCTCTCAGATGCGCTTAGAGCGCACTGGAGTGTAGATCGGGGAAAGGGAAGGGGACAGCCGGTAGCTACAATAGCTAGTATATAAACACAAATTTAAAAGCACATTGAGTAGCAAGACACGGTGGTCACTGGGAAACCGCCATCGGACAAGTTCCGGTCACCATTGGGTGCCAGGAGAGTCTTGGTGGCGTTTCAGAGGTGTTCCTTCTTACAAAGCGGCGTGCCGGGGGAGGACGCGTCTCTTTGAATAGACAGGATGCACGGACCGCCTTCCAGCGACAGCGCATGCCCATTGCGCCTCATCAAGAGAGTGCAATTCGGCGTCCTCAGCCCTGATGAACTTGTAGGTTTTGCTCTTGGGAGGGGGTATTCTCTTAATTCTTTGAGTATTGTTGTATTACTCAAATCATCATCGTGTTAAAATCATATTAAATACGGTTGTTAACATACAGTGTCTTTTGTGAACATGTGTTTTGCTAACTTAGCCGGCTAGCCACTTCTTCCTCAGTAAGAGCATGTGTTTAGAAAGTTGAAGATGCACTACTCAAGAGTCCTGCTTTAACAGTTCGCAACAAGACACGGAAAGCCTTGTTTGAAGTTATTTGATTTTAACTTGTTGTAATATTTATTCTTTGTTTACTTTTTGATCATTTTGGAGTCACATGTTAGACCCAGAGTTGCTCCCAAGTTTCCACATTGTTTCCCTATGTCTCCCTTACTGGCAATAAAATGTGAACTTTTATATGCATGCTTTCATTTATTTCAAAAACTCAAATACGTTCATGAAGTACACTTATGTTTTGAAATAAATGACCAGGAAGTGGCATATTTCTGATTTGAGCTGTGATGCTTTTTCTTTAGAGAGCAATGAAAAGTAACTGGTTTTTATTCAGTAATGTAATTTTCAAAGGTTTTTAAACCTTTCTCCTGTTTGTTGTTTTTTTTCTAATGCATACATACAATTCTTGTTTTATGGGTATACAATATAATTTTAAGAAATTCATTATAAATGGAACCTCGTTTAAATTTCAATTTAAATTGTTCTTATAATAATTTGCACGATGACATCTAAATCATTGCTTATTGCATACTTAGTGTTGCTCTTGCTGTTCATGTATTTTTAATAATTTTCTTGAGGATGTATTTAGTGTACCTCTGTTTTGCTATTGTTGACATTTTAACGCATTTACACTATCGTTTTCAGAAACGGATGTCCGTTACCGAAGGGGGCATTAAGTACCCCGAGACCACAGAAGGAGGACGCCCTAAACTGGGGGGACTTATGGACCCCCGGCAAGGGGTAATTGAAAGATCGGGCCGATGCCAGACGTGTGCAGGTATGTTCACAAACTGATTTTCAAGTCTTGGTGTTAAACACTTAAAGCTTTCCTTACAATATGTTATGCAAAAATTTCTGATGCTCTGCTTATTTGCTTGTGGTCAATTAGGTAACATGACTGAGTGCCCTGGTCATTTTGGTCACATTGAGCTGGCTAAGCCGGTCTTTCATGTTGGCTTCATCACAAAGATCATGAAGGTCCTCCGCTGCGTCTGTTTCTTCTGTTCGAAACTGCTTGTGGACGCGGTATGCTGTATTTTCGATTTACTTTTTATTTGTGATTTATTTCATTGTCAATGTTCTTTCATCTGTGGTTCTTCTGTTTCTGAAATTTAACTTCTCCTATTTTTGTTTTACCTAGAACAATCCAAAAATCAAAGACATCTTGACCAAGTCGAAAGGACAGCCACGTAAGCGCCTGACCCACGTGTATGACCTTTGTAAAGGCAAAAACATTTGTGAGGGTGGAGAGGAGATGGACAACAAATTTGGAGTGGAGCAGCAGGAGACCGAAGAAGACCTCACCAAAGAGAAGGTACAAACCCAAATGTTCTCCAAGCACGCAGGCCAAATTTAATGTCTGCGTTAAATTTTGCTTTGAAAGTTTTAAAACTCATTTTTAACTTTTACATCTCAAGGGTCATGGAGGCTGTGGCAGATACCAGCCACGTATCCGTCGCTCTGGCCTGGAGCTGTATGCTGAGTGGAAGCACGTGAATGAAGACTCCCAGGAGAAGAAGATTCTCCTCAGCCCTGAACGTGTCCATGAGATCTTCAAGCGCATTTCTGATGAAGAGGACATGATCTTGGGCATGGACCCCAAATACGCCCGTCCTGAGTGGATGATCGTCACAGTTTTGCCTGTGCCCCCTCTTGCTGTGAGACCGGCTGTGGTCATGCAGGGCTCTGCTAGAAACCAGGTTAGCATTTCTTAAACGGCGGGAAAGGCGTTTGATGTATTGCATAGTACTGATTACTGTTAGATTTGTTTCAACTGTACGTTCTTTTTCCCCCTAGGATGATTTAACGCACAAGTTGGCTGACATTGTGAAGATCAATAACCAGCTGAAGCGAAATGAGCAGAGTGGAGCTGCAGCGCACGTTATAGCAGAGGATGTCAAGCTGCTTCAGTTCCATGTGGCCACTATGGTAGACAATGAACTGCCAGGTCTACCTAGGGTAAGATTTACACTATACCTTAGAAGGTCCGAATCCAGCCTAGTAAAAGAAGCAGCAATTATATGTTTATTAACAGTAGTGATAATGTTAATAACTTTGAAATTTAACGTGTATATAATCATTAATGTACATGTTCTGCAGAACTGGTCCAAAGTCAGAATTGAAAAGTCTTTTTCCAAAATATTGTATAATGTTTGTAAATTGTATAATTTCCAAGGTACACATTTCTAGCAATTGTGCAATTAATTCTCATGTTGTATTTTCAAAAAGTTTTGGAATATTTATCCTTTCCCCAAATTTGTCACTACAAAATGCAGTAATAATAATTTAATTAGAAGTGTTTTATTGACCTATTAAGATTTTGCTTGCATCTAGATTGTTATTGTATATTAAATAGTTAATATATGGGTAAATCCATAATTAAGTTTTTAGCGACATTTCAAGTGTAATTTGAGATTTATTGTATTTTGAATCCAATTTTTCTTTGTAAAAAGCAAAAAGTTGATCATACTGATTTCAAAGTTAATGATTCATTAGTTTGAATATACATTAAACCAAAAATTGTCTCAACATCTTTGTTGCTAATTCAGTATACTTTTATTTTTGGCAAAACGTCCCATGTTTCAGTAGTGACTGGACATTTTCAGTAGTGACAGTAAAGTTTTGGTAGCGACCACATCACATTACAAATCTTGAACTCTCATACTAAAACACTACTGAATGTGCTAATGCAAAATTACATAACTGTACTAAAATGGTTTATTTCCCCCAAATATGAGGATTGTGTGTTCCCTTTTGTCAAAACAATCACAATATGTTTCAGTAGTGACAATTTTATGGCATAACACCCAAATAAACAAACATGCCACTACCGAAACGAAAGTTTCGTTACTGACAATTTTAGGTACTTTTGAACCTAGCTCAAAGATGTTAAACAGCACATGGTTAGCTAGCACAGTTCTGAACAATTGTACACATCTAAAAAATAAATGTTATGGAATAACTCAAAGTTGGCTTAATTGCCCAAAAAAAAAAAGAAAAAAAAAAGGTGTTTGGTTGTGACGTTCCTTAAAGTTACACACAGATTTTTCAGTCTTTTGAACATATTTACCTCAAAATGAGACCTATCTACTCAAAATCTTGTAGCTATGAAAGAGAGTGACAAGAATATTTCATGATAATAAGTTTATGGGTCTAGTTAAAATCTGCCAATAGACTAAAACATGCACTGTTTTGGTAGAGACATGAAGTGTGGGATGTAAGGTTTGACAAAGATGATGTAACGTTTTTTGAACTTCACTTTTTAAAAGAATCAAATAGATATTTCTAAACACAACAATGGAAAAAAAAAATACAAATAATATCAGTATTTTCATAAGCTGAAATTCAGGGGCTAGGATTGGAAAGTACCCAATAAATGATGATTTTATATATATATATATATATATATATATATTAAGCTTCCTGATATTTTAAATAATATTGTGGGTTTCAAAAGATAATAGAAGGATTTTAATAAACATCTAAAATTTGAATACTTAAATGTGTTTTTTTTAGGTTGTGGGATAGCAGTTTGCACCAGTTCTGTAGAATGGATATAATATAATATAATATATAATGTGTTAATGTATTATTATAAATATACGTACCATAATAACGGTAGTTTTTGTTGGATTTTTATTAAATATAATTATATAATTTGTATTTTAAAATAAATAAAATGCTTTTTTAAAAAAGAAATGCTTTTATTTATTATTATAAAATTCTTTTTATAATGACATGCAATTGTTACAAAGTTCTGGGTACACAAAATAAAACTGCTGCGTGACATGAGACAGTTGCAGTTAATCAAAACACATTTGATATTTAATCTGTGGTTATGTAGAGTGGGGCAATCAGGAAAATATTAATGAAGACTTTGCTGTCATATGCTCTTGTTTTAGGCAATGCAAAAGTCTGGTCGTCCACTAAAATCTATCAAGCAGAGGCTAAAAGGTAAGGAAGGACGTGTCCGAGGTAATCTGATGGGGAAGCGTGTAGATTTCTCCGCCCGAACTGTCATCACGCCTGACCCCAACCTCCAGATCGACCAGGTGGGAGTTCCCCGTTCCATCGCCGCAAACATGACCTTCCCTGAGATCGTCACACCCTTTAACATTGACAGGTAATGTTAGTTGCTTTTAGTGTCTTCTAGAGTTCTCTGTAACCCACTGTTCTCAACTGTCTTTTTCTTACTTTTTTTTTTTTTCCCCCCTTTTAACAGACTCCAAGAGCTTGTGAGGAGAGGTAACAGTCAGTACCCTGGAGCCAAATATATCATCCGAGACAACGGGGACAGAATTGACCTGCGATTCCACCCTAAACCAAGTGACCTTCACCTTCAGATTGGATACAAAGTCAGTTTTTTTTTTTTCCCAGGTTTAATGTAACAATGTAATGCAGTTTTTTGGTTACACTAGGCGGAGTATTTAAAACCTGTTTGTTTTCTTTCAAGGTTGAACGACACATGTGTGATGGAGACATCATTGTGTTTAACAGACAGCCCACGCTGCACAAAATGTCTATGATGGGGCACAGAGTGCGAATCTTGCCTTGGTCAACATTTCGACTTAACCTCAGGTACAATGGATTTCTAAGACTTGATCCGTCACATTGTTTATAGAATGATACGTACAGATGTCGTCATTTAGCTCATTTTTGACGACATAAAGATGAAAAACTCATTTTACAAGAGAAAATCCGTTTCGCTTATAGTGTGACAACCCCATACAACGCCGACTTTGATGGCGATGAGATGAACCTGCACTTGCCACAGTCTCTGGAGACCCGTGCTGAGATCCAGGAGCTGGCCATGGTGCCTCGTATGATTGTCACACCACAGTCCAACAGACCCGTCATGGGTATTGTGCAGGACACACTGACAGCTGTGCGCAAGTTCACAAAGAGAGACGTCTTCTTAGAGAGGGTGCGTTTACAAAGCTGTAGGACCAAATTATGAATGTAAAGAGCTGTTCGGTTGTATACTTAAAATCATTGTGTGCTTTGTTTTAGGGTGAGGTGATGAACCTCCTCATGTTTCTCTCCACATGGGATGGCAAAGTGCCCCAACCGGCTATCTTGAAGCCTCGACCTCTCTGGACTGGCAAACAGATCTTCAGCCTGATCATCCCTGGGCACATCAATGCCATCCGTACACACAGCACTCACCCTGATGAAGAGGACAGCGGCCCTTATAAACACATCTCCCCTGGAGACACCAAGGTGCGGTAGTGCAGTCCAAATTTGGATGCAGTTTTGGGCAAAAGTGTTTATGCAATTTCATACTCATTTGAATTCATCTTTCAGGTGATTGTGGAGAATGGTGAGCTTATCATGGGGATCCTGTGTAAGAAATCACTGGGAACCTCAGCTGGCTCTCTTGTCCATATCTCGTACCTTGAGATGGGCCATGACATCACACGACTCTTCTATTCCAACATCCAGACTGTCGTCAACAACTGGCTGCTCATTGAGGGTAAAAAAAAAAAAATAAGGATTGAAACTGCTGTTTGCAAATGTGAAGTTAAAGTCTGTTATTTAACACTATCTTGTCTGCTTCAGGTCACTCTATTGGTATTGGTGACTCCATTGCCGATAAGGCGACATATCAGGACATTCAGAACACGATTAAGAAAGCCAAACAGGATGTGATAGAGGTGAGCTGACATCATAACAGTGTAACAGATTGTTGCTTTCGTACATGAATGCAGTTGTGCATAATGATTTCTTTCTCGCAGGTCATTGAGAAAGCTCACAACAATGAATTGGAGCCCACCCCAGGTAACACTCTGAGACAGACCTTTGAGAACCAGGTCAACCGCATTTTGAACGATGCTCGAGACAAGACTGGATCCTCTGCCCAGAAGTCATTGTCAGAGTACAACAATTTCAAATCCATGGTGGTGGCAGGTTCAAAAGGCTCTAAAATTAACATTTCTCAGGTGAGAGAAGATAACAGATGGTGTTTGTCGTAAATTAGTTCAAAAGCAAGTTGGTGCCTTCCTCAGACTGAGTTTTTCCACAATGTCTGTATTTGTTCTTCTTCATCCATTTAGGTTATTGCTGTGGTGGGGCAGCAGAACGTTGAGGGTAAGCGAATCCCCTTCGGTTTCAAGCACCGCACTCTGCCTCACTTCATTAAAGATGACTACGGTCCAGAGAGTAGAGGCTTTGTGGAAAATTCCTATCTGGCCGGTCTCACACCAACTGAGTTTTTCTTTCACGCCATGGGAGGCAGAGAAGGTCTGATCGACACAGCTGTCAAAACTGCTGAGACAGGTAATGAACACACATTGACTAAGCAGCTGTTGAGGACTAAAATTAAATGTAATTGAACTTCAAATCATAATACTTATGTCTCTGAGTGAGATGTAAAATTGCCAGATTTATCTTGGTTAAAGGCTGAAATTGTCTTCATGAGTATTTCTTCTCATTCCTTCAGGATATATTCAGCGTCGTCTGATCAAGTCTATGGAGTCTGTTATGGTGAAGTATGATGCTACAGTCAGAAACTCCATAAACCAAGTCGTCCAGCTGAGATATGGAGAGGATGGGCTGGCAGGAGAGGCCGTCGAGTTCCAAAATATGGCTACCCTTAAGCCATCCAACAAAGCCTTTGAGAAAAAGTGAGTGTTGTGTTCCGTATTTACTGGAACATAATATTGCCAGTAGTTTAAACTAAGTAATATGATAAACACAGCTGTATTAGCCTAAATAAACAAGGACATGGATGGTAAGCTATTTAGGAATCTGTTTTCAAGTCACCTTAGGTCATTGTTGATCATCAGCTTAGAGTCACGGAATTAACATTTCCTCTATCTTTAATTGCACAGGTTCAAGTTTGACTACACCAATGAGCGAGCTCTTCGCCGCACTCTACAGGAAGATGTGGTGAAAGATGTGATGACCAATGCCCATGTCCAGAGTGCTCTAGAGAGAGAGTTTGAAAAGATGAGGGAAGACCGAGAGATCCTGAGGGCCATTTTCCCCACAGGCGACAGCAAGGTGTGACCCATAAGAGTACCGTTTAAGTGCTTTCAGTATGCCCTTTGGGTTGGGATTATCCTCATTCTTTTACAACCGTATCAAATGAAATGTATGAACATCACTGTATTTGCAAACTTCTATCAAATCCCAATAGACTCAAACTGCCGTGTTTTCCATAGGTGGTACTACCATGCAATCTGGCCAGAATGATCTGGAATGCTCAGAAGATTTTCCGCATCAATCCTCGAACACCAACTGACCTTAACCCGGCACGAGTAGTGGAAGGTGGGTTTTGTACTGCAGCATATTGTTAAACTGTCTTGAGGCTTTCTGCATTTGAACGGGTCTCCCAGCTAAGACTCCTGCTTGTGGTAGCTAAATAAAGCTTGCTGACGACTGATCCCTATAGCTTACCGCTGTCTTGTGGTAGACCTGTACAAGCTGATTATAAAGACCTCTTTTACATCTTTGTATATGTGTTGACTGATGCCAAACTCATTTACTTGACAAATCTGCATCATTCAGATGTCAGCAAGTTTATGTAGCCTAGACCAATGTGATTGTTTGTACTTGGTGGCACCACCCCTTTTATTAGGTACATTTTCATTACATATTTGTGCAAAACTTTCGCGATTATTTTATAAATGTCAAAGTATTGCAAGTCTAAGCCAATAGCCTTGTGGCAGCGTGTAGCGCTGTTGCGCTCTGGGCATCCTGAGTTTGAGCCATGTGACCTATCAATGCAAAAAAAAACAATTTCAGTTTCCATTGTAGTTTTGTGAAATATCCCCTTTTTGAATTGCCTGGAAAACCACCTCATGCGAGTGTTCATTTTTTGCAAAATATGGGCGTTTTAAGTGACACGTCTTCATTAGATGCGTTTTCAATTCGCAATTTCAGTTTGCACAGTTTGAAGGGTAATGGAAGCGCAGCTACTGTTGTATTGGAGTGAGCTGCAAGTATTGCATTGCTCATGAATATTTGCACTATTTTTTATGCAGGAGT
This sequence comes from Labeo catla, assembly GCA_012976165.1. NCBI lineage: Eukaryota > Metazoa > Chordata > Actinopteri > Cypriniformes > Cyprinidae > Labeo > Labeo catla. The sequence continues at coordinate 247,738 of VONZ01000078.1, forward strand.
ACGTGATTTGAGTAAGAAGCTGGTGATCGTAAATGGCGAAGACCAGTTAAGCAGGCAAGCCCAGGAGAACGCCACTCTGCTGTTCAACATCCACCTGCGCTCTACCCTGTGCTCAAAGCGAATGACAGAGGAGTTCCGTCTTAGCACAGAGGCTTTTGATTGGCTGCTGGGAGAGATCGAGACCAAATTTAACCAGTCCATTGTAAGTATTCCTGAGTTGTAGTTGACTGCATGTACCTGAAAAAGTTAGAAAATGGTGTAATATTTTGAGTTTGTCAAGTTGTTGCATTGCCTGAAGCTGGATGCTTTTCTTTTCGTTTTCATCAGGCTCACCCTGGTGAGATGGTGGGTGCTCTGGCTGCCCAGTCTCTGGGAGAGCCTGCTACTCAGATGACCCTGAACACATTCCACTACGCTGGTGTGTCTGCCAAAAACGTCACTCTCGGTGTACCTCGACTCAAAGAGCTTATCAACATCTCCAAGCGACCCAAGACCCCCTCCTTGACCGTCTTTCTCCTGGGCCAAGCGGCCCGTGACGCAGAGCGGGCCAAAGATATCCTGTGTCGGTTGGAGCACACAACCCTGCGCAAGGTCACTGCCAACACAGCCATTTATTACGACCCCAACCCACAGAACACTGTGGTGACTGAGGATCAGGAGTGGGTCAACGTGTATTATGAGATGCCTGACTTTGACGTGACCCGCATTTCACCCTGGCTGCTGCGTATCGAACTTGACCGCAAGCACATGACTGACCGTAAGCTGACTATGGAGCAGATTGCGGAGAAGATCAATGCAGGTGGGCTTGAGATTATCATTGAGCAAATGCACATTAATACTTTAAATAGCAAACAGATTGGTTGCTGATGTGTCATGTAATTTCTAACTCTAATATTTATCTGTCTCATAGGATTTGGTGACGACCTCAACTGCATCTTCAATGACGACAATGCTGAGAAATTGGTTTTGCGAATCCGCATCATGAATAGTGACGAAAACAAGTTCCAAGAGGTAATTTGAATTTTTACTGGTGAGCACAGAACTCGCCTCTTCTCTCTCAATGTTGAATCGTAAATGTTGGATCTTGTGTCTAGGATGAGGAGGTAGTGGATAAGATGGATGACGACGTCTTCCTTCGCTGCATTGAATCCAACATGCTGACAGACATGACACTGCAAGGCATTGAACAGATTAGCAAGGTATTTTTCTTCCCTCATTGACTACATTTAACTTTACTTTAGTCAACCTGACAGCCCATGTGGCAGAACACCTTTAAGGTTCCTGATGACAAACAGGACAGCTTAAAGTTTTGTGGACTTCTTAGATGGCCATGACATTGGAGTTTAATTTCTCCCACTCTCTGCCCTTGTAGGTGTACATGCATTTACCACAGACTGACAACAAGAAGAAAATCATCATCACAGAAGAAGGAGAGTTTAAAGCCTTGCAGGAGTGGATCCTGGAAACTGATGGAGTCAGTCTCATGAGGGTCCTCAGTGAGAAAGACGTCGACCCTGTCAGAACCACCTCCAATGACATTGTGGAGATTTTCACTGTGAGAATCATTTAATATCTTGTGTAATGTCTGTGATTTTATTAAGTCCTCAGATCAAATTCAGAAATGTCTGCTCTTCATCTCCAGGTTCTTGGTATTGAGGCTGTGCGTAAGGCTCTGGAAAGAGAGTTGTACCATGTCATCTCTTTCGACGGTTCTTACGTTAACTACCGCCATCTTGCCTTGCTGTGTGACACTATGACCTGCAGGGGTCACTTGATGGCTATCACACGTCACGGTATCAACAGACAGGACACTGGACCGCTAATGAAGTGCTCTTTTGAAGAGACGGTGAGGCTTTATTTAATGTTTTTAAATGGTGTTAAGGTTGGTCTTATGGGTGGAGATGTTTAAAAATGTTATTCCTTCCTGTTCTGTAGGTGGATGTGTTGATGGAAGCCTCATCTCATGGTGAATGTGATCCAATGAAAGGAGTGTCTGAGAATATCATGCTGGGACAGCTGGCTCCCGCAGGCACTGGTTGCTTTGACCTTCTGTTGGATGCTGAGAAGTGCAAATATGGGATGGAGATTCCTACCAACATCCCTGGTATCAGTGTCGCAGGACGTAAGTCAACTTATTTCCCCTTTTTTTTTTTTTTTTTTATTTTTTTTTTTTGCCTAAAGGCTTAAACCTTATACTCTGCCCAAGTTAAAACCTGGTTAATCATTCCTCCTTCCTCCACAGCCACGGGTATGTTTTTCGGCTCTGCCCCCAGCCCCATGAGTGGTATGTCTCCTGCCATGACTCCATGGAACACAGGAGCCACTCCTGCATATGGTGCCTGGTCTCCCAGTGTCGGTGAGTGCAGAAGCTACATACTGTTTTACTGCCACCCTTATTTACAGTGTATTATCTTCTATGTCTTCATATTCAATTTCATACCCCCTCTTTTCCCATACAGGAAGTGGCATGACACCAGGCGCTGCAGGCTTCTCTCCCAGCGCTGCGTCAGATGCCAGCGGCTTCTCGCCAGGCTATTCTCCTGCCTGGTCTCCTACTCCTGGTTCTCCAGGATCCCCTGGACCAGCTAGCCCTTACATCCCATCACCAGGTTATTTCACTGTCTTTTGGTCTTGTTCTGTTTTTAAGAGTAACAGTCTATGTTTTGCCAAACAGACCACTAATGCATTTTATTTTATTTTTTTTCCTCTCCAGGAGCCTTGTCTCCAAATTACTCTCCAACTTCTCCTGCCTACGAGCCTCGTTCTCCTGGTGGATACACCCCACAGAGTCCTGGTTATTCTCCAACCTCTCCGTCGTATTCCCCAACTTCGCCATCTTATTCTCCCACCAGTCCGAACTACAGCCCCACATCTCCATCCTACTCACCCACATCACCCTCCTACTCTCCAACTTCGCCGTCTTATTCTCCAACATCTCCAAGCTACTCCCCGACTTCACCTTCTTACTCTCCGACTTCTCCGTCTTACTCCCCGACTTCCCCATCCTACTCACCAACATCCCCAAGCTACAGCCCAACATCTCCCAGTTACAGCCCAACCTCGCCGAGTTACAGCCCCACATCTCCGTCTTATTCCCCAACATCTCCATCTTATTCCCCAACCTCCCCTTCTTACTCTCCCACCTCTCCAAGCTACTCTCCAACCTCCCCATCCTATTCCCCAACATCTCCGAGCTACAGTCCAACTTCACCCAACTATACGCCCACCTCGCCAAGTTACTCTCCGACTTCCCCATCTTACAGCCCCACCTCACCTTCCTACTCCCCAACCTCTCCCCACTACACCCCAACCAGTCCCAATTATTCCCCCACTTCTCCTTCTTACTCTCCAACTTCACCATCCTACTCTCCATCAAGTCCCTACACCCCACAGTCTCCTACCTACACCCCAAGCTCTCAGCCTTCTTACAGCCCAAGTTCTCCATCCTACTCCCCACCTCTCCAAAGTACACTCCCACCTCCCTCCTACAGTCCCAGCTCTCCTAATACACCCAACATCTCCCAAATATTCCCCCACTTCCCCAGGTACTCTCCTACTTCTCCCAAATACAGTCCTACTCTCCAACCTACTCCCCAACTACTCCCAAGTACAGCCCCACTTCCCCCACTTACTCTCCTACTTCTCCCTACCTACACCCCAACCAGCCCCAAATATTCCCCACCTCTCCGACTTACTCTCCAACTTCTCCGAAATACTCACCTACATCCCCTACCTACTCTCCAACTAGTCCCAAGGGCTCCACCTACAGCCCCACTTCTCCCGGCTACAGCCCCACCTCTCCAACCTACAGCCCAGCCATTAGCCCTGATGACAGCGATGAAGAAAATAACTAAAGATGGTTGGTGCCGGGGTTTGTCCCACTTCCCTGACTGGCGCATTGACCCTGGGATAAAGACTGAAGGAAAGCCACTCAGCTGGGGTTGTGTTTACATCTAATTTACAGGGAAGGCTGAGGAACCTGGGATCCCACATGACATCCTCCTCCTTGATTTTTCTCTTTGGACTTCTTGAACTGTTCTTAAATAGCCTCACTAAACAGGCTTTGGTGGTTGCATCTGTTATGTTAGAGGTTTGAACTACAAGCCAAACAAGGCTGCCTTTTTGTGTAGACCGTTCTGAGGGAGAAACATTCAAAATTAGTGGAAGGATGCAGAATTGACTGCTTTTGGAGGAGAAAGATCATTTGTTGTCCTCCACCTTTCATCTAGTCAATTGTCTCCCTTTTTTTCAAATTCAGTGTTGGATGTAAAGGAAATCTAAGAAGTATTGCCAAAAGCCTTCAAACAGAAAACAGTGGATTGTATCTGAAAAGTTTCAAATGAAACCTTAAAAAATATCTATAACGTAAATAGAAAAGGGGGAGAAACGAACCTTTCTCACATTTTACAGCTTTTTGTTTCTTCCCCACTGTAAATAAGCGCTTGCTCCCAGTTTTGATTCTTTATTCCAGGTCAGAGCTGAGAACTGTTTAAATATTAATGTTGATTTTCTGTCTAATTTGAGTTCTCTTATGAAAAATGTTATTTCTAAAGAAGCAGGAGGTTCAAAGTGGCTGTTTATTAGAAACGTGTTCAAGCTGACACGCATTGTGCAGATTAAAAATGTCTTGTAATACTGTAGTCTATGTGTGCCGGCCCACAACGTGGGTACAAGTGTTGTGTAGTGCCCTCTTTAAGAATCGGAGAGAGGGAATGGATCTTTGATTTGAGGCATCAACTTTCTAGTCAATTGTCAATTGTCCCCAAAAGATGCAAGCCTTATCCTTCACCCGCATCTGTCCAGTAATTTACAATTTAAAAAAAAAAAAAAAAAACTGCAAAAAAAATGGTAATCAGCGGTCTTGTACCTCTGTCTGCACAGAGGAGTGTGAAGTTGTTACCTTTTTAGTTTATTTCCTCTTTTATCCTGAGAGTAAGGTTGGAGCACAGCTTTACATAAGAATTTTGTTTTTTAAATAACCACCTAGGTTCAAATCTAACAAGTCCTTCCTTGTCCTCAGCACTCAACCCTTTAATATAAGTGTATAATTGTTTTTTTCTGATACTTGCATTATTACAATTGATAATATCTTGTGATTACGGAGGAAAAGCATTTATTTTACACAATTTTTCTTGTGCTGGCTTCGTTTATTGTTGGGTCAGCTTTGCTTTTTGGATTAAGTGCTTGGGGAGGGGGAATGGTGCAGTCTGGTTTGTTTCCTTTCAAATATGCACTGTTTCATATCTGGCGTCATTACGCCCTGTAGACCTTGCAGTCATTTGCTAACCTAAATTTCATCAGCTGATTCTGAATCATACTCTTGAACAGTAGAGGGCGACAGAGACATTTAGGTCTTTGAGTGTTACTTGTGTAAAACAAGTGGGGACTGTGGTTCTCTCAGCTTACTCTGCCAACTGGACAGTGGTAGTTTCAGGAGGTTTTGTTGGCTTGTAAATGATTTTGATGCTCTATTTCAGCTTTAGATTTAAGGCCTTAGATTGCATTAGGGAGAGCAGTTTTCAACATTCTCTTTAATGCCCTTGTTTGCCTTCAGTTTCATGGATGTTTCAAACAAGTCCAGTTAATACTCTATACCCAGGCTCCCAGTAAGGGTGTGTGTGAGTGTGCAAGTGTGTGTGCATGAAAGCATAATTGGAAAAGACAGGGTTTTCTTGAGTTTGAGTAATAACTGGGTCGGGTTTATGGGGAAAGGAGAATTTAAATTAAGAGAAATTGCCACTGTATAGAAATCAATCTGATACTTCATTCTCTGTATCTATGTTTTGTTTGTTTTTTTTGACTTCAAAAAATAAAAAGTTTGACTAAACTCTTGACTCTTGACTAAAATGTGGTTGTTGGGAGTATGTTAAGATTAAATTACATGGGGTGTTAGCTTTAGACTCGAAGAATCTAAGAAGCCTTAAAGTCCTCATGAAATCAAAATGGTGTTGTTTTTTCATCTTCCGGTCTCCGTAGAAACTCATGTTAAAAGGGGGTAAAAACGATAGACTGAACTGAAACTTTTTCAGTATAATGCAACATTAAAATGTGTGCAATAACGCTGTATTATTGGCTTAGAAAATGTTACTTTATCAAGAAACACAAAACTGGAAATGTAAAGCACTGGTCCAGTTGGGTGAGACTTCCACGTTCAGAAAAAGGCAGAGATGGCAAAAGTACACACATCCTTCACTCAAGTAGAAGTACAGATACTCATGTTTAAAAATACTTTGGTAAAAGTAGAAGTACTGACTACACTCAGTAGAAACAATGGACAACCCTATTTATTATTATTATTATTGTATGGCCATTACATTTAAATAAATGTTTAAAACCTTAGGCTGGGGCCGTGCAAAATAAGAAAAAGGTTCTCTGTTAAACTTCCATTTTCCTTTCCAGTCTCTTCATTTTCCATGATATCTCTCTGCATCTCACTTTTTGTGTTTTTGTTTGTTTCATGTTTTTTTGTTGTTGTTTTTTTTTTTTTTTTGGCGGATTGATTACAATCTGTTTTAATTTAACTATAACCATAGTTTTACTACACATCTCATGGTTAGACTGTAGTAAAACCATGGTTCATTTGTGGTTACCATGGTTTAACTATGGTAACCATGAATTTTGGTTTTAATTTTCAGCTGTGTTGTTATCTGCCCTAGCTCCCTGGTGAAAAAAAACAGCATATGCTGGAAGGCATGTTTTGATGCTGGTTAGGTATGTTTTGGTGCTGGTTTAAGCTGGTCCTTGACCAGCAACATGACCTTCATAAACCAGCGTCAAAACATGCCTACCAGCATATGCTGTTTTTTTCACCAGGGCTCCCTCTCAGAGTATGTGAGCGGAGTGGAGCGACAACAATTTCCCCTCCGCGCTCCGTGCATTTTATAACCGCTCCGCTCCGGGTTCACCGTTTCCCGCTCCCGCTCCACTCCTTGCTCACTGATACAAGAAACACCGCTCCGCCTTCTCTCCGCGTCTAAACTATATCAGTACGTTTGAAATACCACAGTTCTGTTCATAACGTATATTAAAAGAAGAAAGTAACAGAAATAAAACGAAAGTATAGTTTTAAAGTGGCTTATTGGAACACTAGTACGCAAACTTTTTTCCTCATGCAAAGCTAACATGGTTGTCAGTCAGCATTAAAAGGTATAATTGCTGCTTTTTGCAGTGCAAATGTTTGTGATTAAAAAAAAAATAATAATAACAATACGTATCGTCAGTTATTTTACGTACAGATCGCTGTATTTCTTATAGATTTCTTCTCATTTGAAATCGGATATACAGATGAAGTACCACAGTAAGTTTACATTTGTTTGAATGCATTACAACATCACGCTTTCACTTGAAAATATTCAGTATCTTGAAAGAACAAACTAATTCATTGACAACTATAATTTTCTGCTCATGTCCATTGCCATCATCCTAGTTTTCACATTCTTTCTAATTTGAGTGATCCATCTCCATCAAGCTAGCTAAACAGGCTATGTTTAACACGTGAAATCTTGCTATATATGCAGTTATATTATGGGTCGTTGTCATGAATTGTTTTCGTGATGGAGCGGTAGCGGAGCGTTCTTGGAGCGAGTAAAAACCACAACGCTCCGACTTTTAAAATTTCCGCTCCTCACTCCATTAAAAATCACACCGCTCCACTCCGCGCTCCGCTCCCACTCCACTCCGCTCACATACTCTGCTCCCTCTGAACGTATTCCAAAACGATGTTTTATAACTTTTGTTTGCTAAATTACTACTGTATTGTACTGTAATGATGTCCTTTAGCATAGAGTATTTTGAATAGTAATTTCGTTTAGTTTCGTCTATAGTACTACTGCTGTAGTTTTGTCTTTGTTTACTTAGTTAAACATTAAACTGCTAGCAACTATTAGCAGCCTGTTTACAGTTGAAACTGACCTGCACTTGAAGTCCTGAACAGGTCAGTATTTTGCTTCTATGATCCACCCGGGCGCTTCCACTCAATTCTCGAGTCACTTGCAACGACTACTCTGACAGAAATCGTTTGGCGGAGACGCAGAGCGCGCGCGAGCCAAATCGCGTTGCCAGTCAAGACTAACCGATCCATGATTTATTAGATATTTGTTAGTGAACAGTGATCCACCAAATGCTGATTAAAACTAAAGTAAGGAGCCTGGTTTTAAAATGTAAGAAGTAGAAAGTACAGATATTTGTGTAAAAATGTAAGGAGTAAAAGTAAAAAGTAGTCAGAAAAATAAATAGTGAAGTAAAGTACTGAATCTACTTAAGTACAGTAACGAAGTATTTGTACTTCGTTACTTCCCATCTCTGGAAAAAGGTGGATAGATGCTGCATTAGAAACACCCTGGCATTAGTGTTATTAACTAGTTTTATTGTAATTTGATGCAGATGTGATATGATACAAATTATAGTGTTATAAATGCACATACATTTAAAAAAAAATCTAAATATAAAAAAACTTTAGAGGATTTACGATGTGACGTTTGGTGACAACTTTCCGACCAATCAAATGCTCTCTAGAATCCGAAGTGTCCCGCCCCTTACACTATAAATATAAGCTGAAGCTGTGGCCTTAGTCAGTGGCTTGTTCACGGATGTAGTAGTGATGGGAAGTTCGGATCATTTTACCGACTCGGTCCTTTGAGTCTCGTTCAGCAAAATGAACGAATCTTTTTTCGAGTCATTTCGTTCATTTTGTTCATTTTAGCAAAATATAATTAAAATGTTACGTTTTACTTCCCTAACACATCTGCTGCTTACACAAACGTTGATCACACTACAAACAAAACAAAACTATAATGCTATAATGCTATAAGAAACAGAAAATATTAATTCATTGTTTACCTGTGTCTTTAGTCTATGATTCGCTCACCTCGCCTCTTATCTGACAAGTTTTCGGGTTTGAGTCGTTCGTTCATCACCTGACAGCCCAATTAGTTTAACCAACGCAGCCTGAGCCGGAAAGAGAATTGATTAGTTCATCTCTCGAGTCCTCGGGTTTGAGTCGTTCGTTCATCACGTGACATCCCCGTAATGTTAACCTATGCAGCCTGAGCCGGAAAGAGAATTGATTAGTTCATCTCTCGAGTCCTCGGGTTTGAGTCGTTCGTTCATCATCACGTGACATCCCCGTAATGTTAACCTATGCAGCCTGAGCCGGAAAGAGAATTGATTAGTTCATCTCTCGAGTCCTCGGGTTTGAGTCGTTCGTTCATCACGTGACAGCCCCGTAATGTTAACCTATGCAGCCTGAGCCGGAAAGAGAATTGATTAGTTCATCTCTCGAGTCCTCGGGTTTGAGTCGTTCGTTCATCACGTGACATCCCCGTAATGTTAACCTATGCAGCCTGAGCCGGAAAGAGAATTGATTAGTTCATCTCTCGAGTCCTCGGGTTTGAGTCGTTCGTTCATCACGTGACAGCCCCATAAGATGAACGAACGACTCTAAAACAGTTGAACTAATTCCAGTACAGGACCTAATAGGATGTTGCGCATGCGCGACTGAACGAATCACTCGCCGAGACGACTCGTTCGTCCCGAGTCACATTAAAGATTCGTTCAAAATGAACGAATCGTTCAAGAACGACCCATCACTAGGATGTAGTATTCTCTGTTTGGTGAATGGTATGTAGGACACTATATAGGGGATAAGGAACGATTCAGACAGAGTAAATATGCTTTTCATTTGGGTAAAAGAACAGTTTTGCGCTGTTTCACGCAAACCGCAGCAGCGCGCCCGCACACAGTCTGCTCCGGTCCACAGAACAGAGAACAGAGCGGATCTTATATGCGTGAGTCGGCGCAGACCACAAAATGTATCGGACTCATTTGAATTCTACACCGAAAGCTATATTTTAGCAATATGGATGAGAATGTGGCTGCCATACGCTGTCAAAAGCGGCTTTACTTAGCTCAATGGCCCTGGCCCAAGCTGTGATATAAAGGAAACGTTATTGGTTAAAAAGGGCGGGACTGAAAAAAAACTGGCTGTTTAAAAAAAGGGTGGGACTGATATGTCGATTGATATGTTGATATGTCCCGCCCTGTTTTCCTATTTGAGTTAAAATTTACGTCAACACACTACACTTAAGTGGACCTTTAAATGTCAAGTTTTGCAAAAGTGTCTTGTAGCACAATGTCGTATTGAAATGAATTGCTGAACTGTGTGTCATTGTTCACTTCAATTTGGTGTCGCATGACTTGTGATTCAACAGGCTGTGCGTTTAGGATAAACTTCTACTTAATTTTGTATGCTTGGTTATTATCAGATTCCCCATTTTTAATTTCTAAATGCGGATGTGCAATTTTTGTGTTTCCTCATTACATAGATATGCCTCTTGTTACAAGGTACTACAGACAATTTATAGTTCATAAATTGATTCTTGTTTTTAATAAAGCACTGAAACCACAGTCCAGACTCTGGATTTCCTGTGCTCTTAAGAATGAGTGAACGCAGTCACAGCCATTGACTGTACATACCTAGCTGCATTTTTTAAAGTTGACATAACTTTTAGCTATGACAATGGCTTATCTGTTACATTCATTTGTTTTGTGTCCATGGGCAAGCCCTGACATATTTATATAAATCCTTTGTGACTAACTGGGTGTGACTCCTGTATGTAACATGAGAAACCCCTCTGGCTTCATGTGATTTTAAGATATTTTCTTCTCTTTTGGTCCACACAGTCCAAATCTCCCTGCAGTCAAATTTAGTCAAAACAGGCCATGCACATGTTGAACTATTAACAAATCTGTGAACGTCACTCTCTGTGCCTTTGCCTATTTTCCTCATTTTTTGACATCCGTTTGTTTAGGCGGGGGTGTATTCTGGGGGCCGGACCAGAAGTAATATAGGAAGTGATTTTGTACACATAGTCTCGTCTCTACAAATTCTCTTCCTTTCTTTCTCAAAACTCTGCAGGGTTCTCGAACTTCAACGACAGCAAGGTAAGCACTGTAAATCTGCTCAGAAACTCACAAATTATACATGTATAACCCTCAAACCCTCAACTAGACTGTGCCAAAACTGTTCTGCCAAGTTCATTTAAGAACAAAGTAACTTAAAGCAGAAAGAAGTTTAGGCAAGAGAGACACTCCCAAAGCTCCACACTTCAGTCCTTAGATGTGCACTCAAGGAGTTGTATTTGAAAAAGTACATGCAGAGTTTAGAAATACTACTCATCAACTTTTTTGCACATCTTAACTCTGAATTTTTAAAATAGGGAACTTGGTGAGCATCTAAAATTAAATGCGCTTAGAGAAATAGTTGTGTCTTTTCTTGTACACTAAACAAACCTCCATTGAGTGATTGTTACATGATAACACTTTGACTGTGGTTTTTTCTAAGTAAACAAAAATTATTTTTATGGCTACACTCTTGTCTCTTGTAATTTATCTGTTCACGATCTACTTGCATGTTTTTGTGTAAAGAAAGATATAGGCCATATAACAGATTACATATCAGTTTGCCTTATCAACCAATTTAACTGTTTTTCCATCTCACTTGTTATTTAACTTATTTTTTTGCTCTCTGTTATGTAATAACATGTGATAATGTAAATATGCTACACTAACTGGTCGTTTGTGTTTGTTTTGTAACTTAGAAGCCACTAAGCCAATTTTTGTTAGCCAGCATTTTATTTAAGAATTCAAGAGTTAGTGTTAAAATGGAAAAATATAGAATTTCAGTTAAAGGCAGGGTAGGTGATTTGGTTCAGAAACAGTTTTGTTATGCTGGATAAAAGTTCACATCCTGCTAGGAATCAGTAAGTTACCAACATCGTCTCTCATAGTGTCGCTGATTAGCCTCTGGTCCAGTGTTGCCAAGTCCACAGGCTTCCCGCAGAATTGGCCTACATTCACACTGTTGCCGCAGGTTGTTTTTTAAGTCCGCAGGTTGAAGCGAGTTAGGTAGCAATTAGGCAGGTTTTGTTGTGAAAACCTGTCAACCCTGCTTTGGTTTGCCTGTGCATGTTTGTGTGTTTTGTGGAGGTGTGGCTTTGCAGCAGTGTTGCCAAGTCTACACTTTACCCGCAGTATTGGGCTAATTTCATGCTGTTGCTGCCGGTTTTCATGTCCACGGGTTGAAACGACCCCAATAATGTAATATTTAGCTCCTGGAAAATTTTACCAGAGGAATCCCACCAAAAAAATAGTGTATTTTACCCCCCGGATTGTGATTTTTTTTTTTTATTTATTTATTTTTTTTTACCAGGGACCCCCCTTAAAATGCAATGACGGGTTTTGTTGTGAAATCCTGGCAACCCTGCTCTGGTCTGCCTGTGCGTGTTTGTGTATTTTGAGGAGGTGTGGCTTTGCAACTGTGTTGCCAAGTCCACAGTTTTCCTGTGGAATTGGGCTATTTTCATACTGTCGCCGTGGGTTGTTTTTCATGTCTGCGGGTTGAAGCGACCCCAGTAAAGTAATATTTAGCCCAAGAATGCTAATTTTCCCAGACGAAGCCTGCCAAAAAACTTGTATTTTACCCCCCAGAATGTGATTTTTATAAGGGGACCCCCCTCGAAATGCGATTGGGCTACTTTGGCCTACATGACTTGACTTTGGGCTAGTTTTGAGTAGCAGTTGGGCGGGTTTTGTTGTAAACACCTGGCAGCCCTGCTCTGGTCAGTCTGTGAGGAGGCGTAGCTTTGCAACTGTGTTGCCAAGTCCACAGTTTTCCTGTGGAATTGGGCTATTTTCATACTGTCGCCGTGGGTTGTTTTTCATGTCTGCGGGTTGAAGCGACCCCAGTAAAGTAATATTTAGCCCAAGAATGCTAATTTTCCCAGACGAAGCCTGCCAAAAAACTTGTATTTTACCCCCCAGAATGTGATTTTTATAAGGGGACCCCCCTCGAAATGCGATTGGGCTACTTTGGCCTACATGACTTGACTTTGGGCTAGTTTTGAGTAGCAGTTGGGCGGGTTTTGTTGTAAACACCTGGCAGCCCTGCTCTGGTCAGTCTGTGAGGAGGCGTAGCTTTGCAACTGTGTTGCCAAGTCCACAGTTTTCCTGTGGAATTGGGCTATTTTCATACTGTCGCCGTGGGTTGTTTTTCATGTCTGCGGGTTGAAGCGCCCCCAGTAACATAATATTTAGCGATTTGAATACTAATTTTACCAGAGGAACCCCACCAAAATGCATGTATTTTACTCCTGGAAAGTGATTTTTACCAGGGGACCCCTTCGAAATATGATTGAGCAATTTTTGGGCTAGTTTTTTAGTGTTGCCGTGGATTGTTTTTCATGTCCGCTGGTTGAAGTGAACCAAATAACGGCAACCCTGTACCAGAATGATTATGCAGGGAAGGTGGGATCTTGCTTTCAAAGCTAGCCTTTCTGAAATTGCCTATCCTACCTTTAGTTAGTTGGATGAGCCATAAAGCAATGTTGCTGAAATTAATAGATCATAATTAAAAACTAAGTTTTAACTTAATAACTGTCTTAACTTGGTAATGTTTTTGCTTATGGTTCTACCATATTTTCTGAAAACCATAATTTTTAGGTCTAACTTATGAGCCACTAGACAAGTCTTTTATTGTTAGCATACAATTTATCAAAAAATGATTTGAGAGATGTTAATGCAAAAAAAGTATAGAATTTCAACTAGTAGGATGAGCCACAAAAATTGTGTTGGAATTAATAAATTTAAAAAAAAAATTATAGGTCAATATCTGTGTTGACTTAATACTAGTTTTGCGTATGTTTCTACCACTACTTCCTAGCTTCTGAAAATTCGAACTTTTTGTCTTCGAAACAAAAGCCATGTTTTACTGTGTTTCCTCCATCAACTCCTCTGATGAGCGGAGGAAAGATGGATGGTGCCTTGCAGTAATTATCACGGTAGTGTTTAGCATTTGTCAGGCAACCCGACTCTTCTCGCTGTGGGGCGTCCTCGGCAGGGCCGCTCGGATTATTCCCCCGTGTCCAGTTACTGGACACATATAAACTAACCAGGCCAGGTAAACTCACACACACACACACACACTGGAACAGGCAGAATGGAGCCGGACTCAGAAAGCATGCCGGAGCAGGCCGAAGGGGTTTTACAGTTAAGTGGAAAAGTGTGTTTCTTAGCTTTGAGTGCACTCTTTACTTAACAACGGAGAATCTGTTGTCATCACTGTCTTGACATCATGCGCATGGGACCGCATTCCAATATCCGGCGCTGTACCTGTATGTTTGTCATATTTCATGCTGTTCTGTAACAGATAGCATACTACTGTTTTCAATGAAACAATCTTGTGTCCCAACACTGGTGATCACTGTTTCAAATTTAAAATGGAAGTGTGTATTTTTATGCTAAAATGTTAACATCTATGGATAAACAACTTCAGAGACAACTACAAGTCATCTATTGGTAGGCTGATTTACAAGAAGCGTAACACTATGAAGCTGTTGTTTGAGCTTCACCCCTGCTCACAACAGCGACAGTCGGTTAACCAATGGCATGGCAGAGGGGGGCAGCATTATTTGTTTGCTGACCAATGGAAATAGGAGGAGTGTTTAGGAAACATGTCTGAAAACAATCCTGGTGTCTGAACATGCACACCTCTCATAAATAAAAAGCAGTAGGTTAAATTAGTATGCCTGAATTCAATTAGTAGTACTCATAAAACACCAGGCTGAAGTGCGCATTTAATGGTGCTTTGCGCTGGCAAAATGGTGGATGTAGTCATACTACTTTTTCTCTAATGCAGAAGTAAGCAAGCAAGACTTATGGTTCATGTGTTCATAATTAAGATAATTAAAATAATATAGTAAGACGTACCAATTTGCAATATCAAGCAGCAAAATGAGCTGTTTTGTACAACTAAAAATAGCTGGGCATAAATGAGACCGGAAGCCAGAACCATAAAATTTGCAAATTGTCATTCCTGCTCTTACAGGAAGGAAAAGGTGGATACCTAAATTGTAGTACCTACTCTGAAGCTGCATCCGAATTTGTATATGTCTAAATAGGTACTACATTTGTACAGAACTTTACAGTTCCCTGAAAAATCCCACAATGCACCGCAAAAACTAGGGCGAGTCGATGCTTTATACTATGCTCCCTTACTGGAAATTCACATTTCTAAACCGCAAAACAAACCACAGGAGCCAACAGCAGCACAAAACATGATTGGTTGCTGAACCAGTCTGTCATATGGCCTCTTGGACAGGCCTTGGCCATTCAAAGCGGCCGAAGTTCCCAGATCTTCTGCCGTCAGTCTGAAGGTCGGGCTACACAAGACTAGTCAGGTAGTACAAGTCGTAGCTCTCAGAAAACTCCCAGTTCACAGGTTGTAATTACGAGCTGTTTTGTACAGCTTAAAATAGCTGGATGCAGGTCAGACCGCAAGCCACACTCATAAAATTTACAAATGGAAGAAAAAGGTGGATATTTTAGCATAAACATTGCTAGACAGGTAATGAACACATCTAGTTGATATTTATAATTAATATTCAGTTTAAATGTTGTAAGAACATGTAACAGAACAATGTGTTTAAAGAAAATAATATCAAAAATAGATTGCTCCTGCCAGTTGTTGCAGTGGTGGCGTTCTACACTATTTCCGTTGACGTTTTACTTAGTCATGTCACAGGAAACTGAGTAATCACCATCTCAGTGTGCAGTGAGCAAAGGTACTTTGAAGTTACCGCTTTCGTGTAGGCGATATACTGATTCACAAGCTCGGGAGCTACGGAGCTGATTGAGTCTCCTACTAAATAGCAGGGAATATTCAGACAGGGTGACAGTACGCCATTTCGGACGCACATTATTATTGAAATTGCAGAAGTTACACACGTGACGTGATCGATAATGAATGTTTTTGTTTCATATTTAATATTTGATCTTATTTTGTTTTATTATTATTTTATATATTATAGAAGGTTATGATTTGAATTAATTACAATGATTCTGACCTATAATGTCAATGGAAATTAGATCCACGTCTGTGATTTTATTTTTGAATGGGTGTTGCATCGTGTTACAGTAAAGCGGACTTGGCCCTTGTCATTCCCAGTTATTATTTTTGAAGATTTTGTGTGCATGTGTGCGTGCCAGCTTGTGTGTTCTTTGCCCTGTGGTTTCACATGACTCACTATAGTTGCATGTCATTCACATTTTTGACAACTTTTTGCTTACACTGAGACAGTTTCACATCTGCTTACATTTGAAGCCAGAATTAATTCCGGTTTTACACCTTGCTATAGTGTGAGGGTGGGGTGTTAAAGCACTTTTGATCACTGAGGTCAAGATGCGTCATTGTTTGTTTATAAAATGCAGGGCACATGTAACTTCTGTCTAATCAGATTAATTGCTTGCAAATTAATGTATGGCTCACACACAAGTAGGTTAACTAAAATCGCTATGTGCAATACCACACTTCATCATACGATCATTTTAAAAAAGATTTTGTGACTTTTGCCTAAAACAGAGTGATGAAACAGAAAATGTGGCACCGAATGAACAGATAAAGAGGGAGGAGCAGTGTAATTTAATTCTATCATAGCTATTTGTTTCATGTGTTCTCAACAGTGACTAGGCCTATGTGAGCAAAGTCTTTGGCTTTGTGAAACTGGATGTGTCTGGCTCTCTCTATGGTATGTCTAGGAGTGACATAAGATAACATGAGAGTGAAGTAATGTAGCTCTGTTCAAGATGAGCCTAATTAGACTGATTGATTTATTTGTACCATGCCAAGTTATTTACAAAGCAAGTATTTATGCTGTGTATCCATGTGAGCGTCAAAGATGATATGTTATCTAATATTACCAATGATTGATGTAGTTTTGGTTTCCTTTTAAATTAAAACATTTGATAAGCTTTACAGGCTGTTAAAAACAAATCCACTTTTGTTGATGTGAACAATAACACGGACATAAGCTATTTTTATTGGCTTAAGCAGCTTAACAATGAATAATGGAATAATGGCAAGAAAGGAAATGAAGAAATCTTAGAAGGAACAAAAACTCTCAGACCCTCATCCTCCGGTTAGCACATCTTTATTTTCTTGAGTGTTTCTTTGGCAGCAGTATGCTGGAATCTGCATATGTTTTCGTGCGTGCTGCCATTACACTGTAGTGTCTAAACAAACAGATTTCCAGAATCAAGATCATGTGTTTTGGCAATCACGTTACTGACAGGTCAAAGAACCAATCAGATAACAACTGTCTTTAACTGATAGGTCTGTTGGCAAATTAGTGAGAGCCCTGGTGAAAAAAACAGCATATGCTGGTAGCTATGTTTTGATGCTGGTTTAAGATGGTCCTTTGCTGGTCTATGCTGGTCCTTAGCTGGTTTATGCTGGTCCTTTGCTGGTTTATGCTGGTCCTTGACCAGCAACATGACCAGCTTAAACCAGCAAAGGACCAGCATAAACCAGCTAAGGACAAGCTTAAACCAGCATCAAAACAAACCTAACCAGCATCAAAACATACCTACCAGCATATGCTGTTTTTTTTCACCAGGGAGGAGTAACGATACAGTAGAGTAGCCATCGACCCAGAAGCCAAATGATGAGTTTTTATAATGTGTTATGGTGTGAAAAATGTTGTTGAAAATACTGAAAGATAATGATGAGAAACAAACTGTATGTCAATGTGTGAAAAACATTTGCTGTTAAAGAAACAGATGCCATGCTCACAATTATATATCTTTATATGACAGAAATGTGCTAGTTTTATGCTATTCCAATCTCTATCCTTCAAGATGACCTAATCCAGTGTTTCCTAACCCTTCTACTTTGCATGTCTTTCTTATTTGACACACCTGATTCAACTCATCCACTTATTAGGGTACTGAACACTGGAGTACTTTAGGAGCAGGGCTGGGAAACATAGGCAATTGCATCAGCACAGCTGAGGAAAAACTTTTTGGATTCCTCCCTCCTCACACTTTATTTTTCCCTCTGCAGAATGCTTCCATTTCAGGCCGCACCAGGACAGTTTGGGGACGAAATCAGACAGCCGGGACTGAGATGTTGGCGAGTGGAGAAGATGAAGGCTGTTCCCCTGCCCCAAGCTGAGGTGGGGGCTTTCTTCAACGGTGACTCCTACCTGGTGCTGGATAACCGGGGTGACCAGGGAGCAGACCTCCACATGTGGATTGGTGAGATGATAGCTGCTAATTTTCTCCTTTGGTTCGTTACTTTTATCTGTGCTGTCTGAAAGACACTAGATGGAGGGTTGGCACATATGTTATGTCACAGTTTGGACAGTTACCAGGATGTGCAGCCACATTGGAGATACTCGGATGTAAACAACAGCATGGATTGCACATGTAGTAATGAATACGTTGTTCTGTTAACTTGTGCTGTCTAAACCATGAAAAAAATGTGTGAAAGCTCCTAAATCATATAGAGAAGGACTATAAACAGGAAAGGGCGCACTATTTTGACAAACTAAATTTTATAGGTGGTAAAGATACATACAAGCAGTATTAATTAAGATATTAGCCTAATATTTCACCTACCTGACTGGAAATAATAAGAACAAAATCAAATGTTGTCAAGATTCTTGCCCTGGAAATCTTGGTTCAGTTTTTCCAACCACAAACGCCACCTTTTCTCAGACAGTCTTTTTCACACTTCATTAATTTGTTATAATTTCTGGCAGTTTATAGTACTCCAAATGTTTTTCCCGGTCCGACCAATTAGTACAACCCAAAACATGACAATAATTGACCATTTTCAGCAGCAATAATCATCCAAATTTGCAAGTTCCATTGATGATGCATTGTGAAAACACTGAACTGACAGTACATTGTTTCTATAACTAAACATGTGACCTAAAAAACATAAGCATCTTGGGCCAGTTATTCAAAAAGCTTAATATGGATCAGCATGATCTCTATTTGGAAATCTCATGTTTTGCTATCCAGGATCAGGTATTATTTTTCTGCTGGTTTTTCAAAGCAGATATAATAATTATGAATTTGTCAGGAAAAGGCAGCAAGGAGACTGCATTAACGTTTTAATAATTTACTGATAAACTATTGATTTCTTTGTTTTTGGCTTAACAGATGAAGTAAACAAAACTGACTCGTCATCTCCGCAGTAGATGCGCCTGTATGCACGTTTCATGTGGATTACACAATTTGATAATACTATTTGTTTTCTATTTGAATTAGTTCATTTAAAAGTAGAGTTTTCACTCTCTATACATATATATTTCATGTCTGTAAGGCAAGCATACACAGAGTTTTGAAGTTTAACAGTGCACAGAGACCAAGATGGCAGAAAGTACATCCTGTGTGCATTAATTATTTTACAAAAGTGCAACGTTTTGTTGTTGTTATGAGTGCACACAAATAAAAGTAGAGTCTTTACAGATTCAAAAATTGTATTACATTTATACATTTATTTTACATCAAAAATGACAGAGTATTTTAAGAGCAAGTGACTGCACCGGTGCCTCCATCTGTCATGCAGTAACAGCACAGACGCACAGACACTTCAACAACGCACATTTTTCTACGTTAACATTGAATTAAGTTGCCATGTGAAGTTGCTGCTACTTGCACGTTTCAGATGAAAAGCCATATTTGATGTCGATGAATGATAGGTGAGCGTTTGGGTGTACTGCCGATGTACTATATTGTACTGTACTGATGTGCTGACTGTGTGACTTCGCCACTTCCTGTGGAATTTTTTTTCTGTGACTAAGCGACTATTAAAAATTTTGGTCAACCAAGCCTCTTCTCGTTGACTAACAGTTAGTCGACTATTAGGAGGCAGGCCTAGAAATAGCTGTATTTGTTATTCAGTTTTGGACATTTTAACGAAACAAACAATGAGACTACACAGTGTGTCATAATTGTGCTTAGTATTTAAATTATCTAAAATACAGAGCAAGTTAAAAGAAGAAATGAAGTCCAGAGTCAGGGTCAGTCAGTCATGATTCATTCTCATCATGTAGCGGGGTATGGGGTCTGAAAGGCAATAGAGAGACAATACCCTGCTGAGTTAAATGATACGCTTGATCAGACAGCCGAGTGGGCCTGTTATAGTCTGAGTGAGCACACAGAAAGATGGGATAGAACGGCTTATGCACATGAGAGAGGGATGAAGAGGGAAGAGTCCCAAGGGAAAAATGCATGGGCGGGTTTTCATAGCTCATTAATGTTTCAGCAGCACTGTGACAGGACTTCAGTTAGGTCTATTGTCTTATGGTGTATCCGGTGCTTTAGGTAACACTAAGCTGGTTGTCAGCACGATGAGGCATCTTCTCCCATGCCTTCTCGTTAGCCATGCCTCATCCATAAACACCCCCATCTCTTCATTAGTTTAGGATGCCTAGCCTTAGTTCCTAACCCCACCATATCATTCATTCATGAATCTTCTACCACCATGTTCTAAACATCTACAGACCTCTTAAAGGGATAGTTCACCCAAAAATGAAAACTCTGTCATTAATTACTCACCCTCATGTCGTTCCAAACCCGTAAGACCGTTGTTCATCTTTGCAACACAAATTAAGATATTTTTTATGAAATCCGAGAGCTTTCTGACCCTGCATAGAAAGCAATGCAACCGACATGTTCAAGGCCCAGAAAGGTAGTATGGATATTGTTAAAATAGCCCATGTGACACAGTTTTTCAACCTTAATTATGAATGCACATTCAAACAAATAATATCATCTATGTTGTAAGACACTTCTATAACCTTCTGAAAACTGCTAAACATTTAGGAAGAGGCAATAGATCACTACTGTAAAGAAAAGGGTGTTGTAATAAGGTAAAACAAGCAGAGCAGAGGGTCATTGTGAAACAGAATGCAGCACAAAAATCATTGTGTATCTTTTCATCACAGTTGTTGAAAGTCAAAATCATGATAGAAAGTAACGGTTGATTAGTAGTCTAGTCCTACCACAAACCGCTTTTCATTTAGGTTAAACAGGTTAGTATCTAGTTTACCAGACCGAAAAACTGTTGCTCAAGGTCTAATGGATCTGATAGAGGAAGTGGTTGTGTTGGTGGCATCTCACACAGGGCAGAATTGTGCAAACTTGGACTGGAGTTAACACGCACAATGTTTCCAGGGGCAACCATAATGACAGAATGATTTAGCTGTTCTGAGTTCTGTTTAAATGCCTTCTCTTATCTGCTTAGTTGACTTTTTTTTTTGTGGAATGTAAAAGAGGAAGTTTGTGAACTGAATTATGTACAGTTGCCATCATAATTATTAAAACCCCCAGAGACTGCAGTACTTTCCAAATATAAGCTGTTCTGAAGTTCCAAGACTTTTGCATCTATAACAGATTACTGGCATGTTAAAAGTGACAATATCAATATATAATGTAATGTTTTTGAGTTACAGGATTTTTTAAATAACAAAGCTATGTCATAATTATTCAACCCCTATTCAACATTGCTGTTTTAAGGCACTTATTTTTATGGTAGGGAACAAAATTGTCTTAAAACACAATTAGTTCTTTAGAAACTCTATTTAAAAAACATTATTAGGGCTGTTTCACATACGTACATTTTGCCCGTGCATGTGCTGAATTTGAGTAGCAAATATGGCAAAGTCAACAAAGCTCTCATAAAATCTATAGAGAAGAAACAGTTTAGAAAAAATATATATTAGAAAGTCTAAAGCTACATGAAGACTTTCAAGACATTAAAAGTTCCTAGAGACACAGCTGGCAGCCTTATTACTTAGTTTAAAGTGTGTTGTATCAGAAAACCTTTAAGTGCGTTGAACAAAAAAAGCACAATATCATAAAATGTATGATCAGAGCAACCGAGAAAAACCTGCAATGTACAGACAAAGACTTGCAAGATTACCTAATTAAAAGAGGGAAAACATTTCAATGCAGAGTATAAGATGAACACCAGACAATTATGGCCTTCATGTTGAGGCATCTTGCCAAATACCATAAATACCAAGAAGAACAAAAAGGCAGACTTGAACATGCTAATATTCATTTGGATAGACCTGTGGAGTTTTGTGGAGTTTTGTGGACATTTTGGACCTGTGGATCAGCAGTATGTCTGTTGCAACAAAAAGGCAAAGCTTATAAGCAGAAGAATACCATCTCCATCATTAAAAACTTGGAGGTGGGCCAGTCATGTTTGACTGTATAGCAGAAAGTGGAAATCGTGACTGTATGAATGAGATAATGGATTTTTTGACGTATCAAGCCATTTTGGCAAGAATTGTAATGCCTTTGGTGCAAAGACTGAATCTAATGATCAATGGACTTTCCTGCAGGACAGTCATCCCAAAGTATACGTCCAGAATCTACTTATGCCTAGTTCGGAGATCAGACATGGAATGTTCTTGAGTAGCCTAGTCAGTCTCCAAATTTAATTCTCATTGAAAATATTTGGTTGAATTTAAAGAAAGCAGCGGCAAAGTGAAAGCCAAAGATTATCAGGGATCTGAAAGCTTTTTGAGGTGAGGAATGGGCCAAGATTGCAATAGAGAGGTGACAGAAGCTCAAGCACTTTTAAGCAGTGTTTATTGGTGGTTTTGAAGAATAAAAGCACCAAATTTTACTTTTGGGGGTTGAATAGTTTTGAACATGGACGTTTAGAGACGATTAAATTTTTTTTCATTATTCATCAACTTGTGTTCTCAGAATTACTCAAACGTGTATTAATAAACGTTCTCTAACAGTGTACTGATGCCTTTATTGAATTGTTTTCACAAAATTTTGTTCTCTGCAGCAAAATGTCTTGCAGGTCAAGGGGGTTGAATAATTTTGATTGCAACTGTATGTGTAATCTAGATTAAGTTGATAATATTGAATATTTATTCATATTCTCTCTTTTTCTTTGTCCTTTTTAGGAGAAAAATCATCTCGTGATGAGCAGGTAGCTTGTGCCATGTTGGCTACACAGCTGGATAATTTCCTGGGTGGAGATCCAGTCCAGCACAGGCAGGTTCAGGGCTATGAGTCTCCAGAATTCATGAACCTCTTCCCCCGAGGTGTCAGCTATAAGGTGAGATCTGAGATAATGTGAACACATACAACCACACAGGAAAAACTGTACAACGCTGTCACTAGAGTGGTACCCTGAAGTAAAAATGCTAAAAGGCATAGTTCACCCAAAAATGAGAATTCTTTTATTACTCACCCTCATGTCATTCCAAACATGCATAGTCACGCTTTTTTGTTTCTACAGGAGGGAGGTGTGGAGTCTGGATTCAGAAGAGCACAGTCTGGATCTGGACCCATTCAAAGGTTATACCAAATCAAAGGAAAACGTAATATCAGAGCCAAAGAAGTGGATTTGAGCTGGCAGAGCTTTAACAAAGGAGACTGCTTTATACTCGACCTGGGCGAGGTGTGTGTATTTGTGTCTGTTGATTATATATCTATGTACACTTACTTTCAAACATTTGGGGACATTAAAAGAAATTAATATGTTAGGCTTTTATTAGGCAAGAATGCATTAAAGGGGTCATCGGATGCTAAGTTCACTTTTTCATGTTGTTTGAACATTAATGTGTGTTGGCAGTGTATGTACAAATCTACCCTATAATGATAAAAATCCATGCAGTGGTTTTTAATTAATCTGTAAAAATAATATTCCCTTTTTCAAATCGAGTCGTTCTCAGATGCCTGTCGGTGTGGCGTCACACCCACAGAGGCCGCTCCCATGATAATTGATTGACATGAGCTCTTACCTCAGACCAGCTGTCACAGTCCAGTAACTTTCCTTGTTTCAATGCCAAAGCAGGGATGTAAGTTAGACAAGAATATCTCCGATTGAGTGATTGAGGTGTTGTGTTGCTGGATGTAATAATGAACGTAGTGGTCATCATTTACTCCCGACATCTGAGCCACTGAAGATGCAGTAGATTACGTTTGTTTGTGTATAGAATGCGCCTCCCGATCTACATATATCCGTGTATGTTCGTGTGAATCATTCATGATCCAGCTTCACTTACAGCAGAAGTGAGTATAAGCGTTTTTTTATGAATCTTTGCGATCGCCTTTCCTTATAACGTGATAGTTAGGAAGTTTAGCGGCTAAATGCGGCTAAAGTAAACAAGATCGTCATTCCACAGAGAGAAGAGAGGGGCGTGGCGAGCGGAGCTCATTTGCATTTAAAGGAACAACCCCTTAGAATGAGATGATTTTTGCTGAGCTCATTTTGACAAGGTAAAAAGAGTGTTGTTTTACAAAACCATTGAAAATTTTTTTAATCAAAGTATATTAGAGACTTTTCATTAAGGCCCTAAAGAATCATATCAACTTGTGGAAAATGGGCATCCGATGACCCCTTTAAACTGATCAAAAGTGACAGTAAAGACATTTATAATGCTACAAAATGTTTCTGTTTTAAATAAATACTGATCTTTAGAATTTTGTACTCATCTAAGTGTCCTAAAAAAATGTTAGTAAAGTGTTTTCGACACTGATGATAATTAGCACCAAATCAGCACATTAAAATGATTTCGGAAGGATCATGTGACACTGAAGACTAGAGTAATGACTGACAATGAAAAAATATTAATATAATATTTAAAAATATTAAATTATAAAATTATTTTAAATTGTGATGTTTTACAATATTAATGTTTTACTGTATTTTGGATCAAATAAATAAGTATTTGTATGCTGAAACTACACACGACTACTTTACATGTCAAACCATGTAGCATTTATTTAAAATTAACATCTAAATCTTTCTATCCCTCAGACGATTTTGTCGTGGATAGGATCTCAGGCAAACATCTTTGAGAAGCAGAAGGTGAGGGAGATCGCCACTCTGATCAGAGACACAGAGCGACACGGCAAAGCCCAGATCACTAACATCAATGAGGGAGAGGAGACGCAGGAAATGCTACAGGTAAAAACATGACACTGCATTCTGGGGGGAAAAAAGTTATTGGTGAACTCTGCCCTTCTGTAATTCAGCTTTACAGTTCTCTTAAATCCCAGTTCACTTCCTGGTTGTTAAGTCTGACTCATAGTTTTCTTGTCCAAAAACTCCCTCAGTACCTGAGAGGAAACAACCAATGGTGCTAAAGTACACTCACGGGTGCTGTAATGCTATAAAAAATGACTGTAGTGTACACTGCGATTTTTAAAAACTTAGCTTGAAAGTGTGCTATAAATATAAAATGATCATAAAGGCTTTTGAAATGAAGTAGAGGTTTGAACCTGGAAGTAAAGCAAAAATCCTCTCTGTCTTCTGTTACAATAAAAAGGTTCTTGGTCCAATGCCAGAGCTGAAAGAAAGCACTCCAGAGGAGGACAGCCAAGCAGATGCATCCAATTGTGCCTCCCTCTACAAGGTACAACAACCCACAACTAGTCTTGTATTTTTTTTTATCTAAATCGTGGACAGTCCATAGTACTACATGTGTATGTTAGAATGAATCATAGCTGTTAGGTATCTTATCCATACCTATTATGCATTAATTTATCTGATGTTTCCAGAATTCCTAAAACATACCTTGTCATTCCATTTTATGTGAATCCAATATAAAAAAAAATGCTCAATTGTTCATAGGTTTCAGATGCAACAGGGTCGATGAAGTTGACCAAGGTGTCAGAGAAAAGTCCATTTGCCAAGGACTTGCTGGTACGTGATGACTGCTTTATCCTGGACAATGGGGCCAATGGAAAAATCTTTGTTTGGAAAGGTAAGAAAAAGTGTGCATGTGTGTCATAACTATTATTAGTTTGGCCTGTTTGTGTATTTACAATGTCTTGTGAAAGTATTCATGCCCCTTCATTTTTTTTCACGTTTTGTGGTGCTGCCTTATGTTAAACTGCTTTAAAGGAGAATTCCACTTCCAGAACAACAATTCAAAAATAATTTACTCACCCCCTTGTCATCCAAGATGTTCATGTCTTTTTGTCTTCAGTCGTAAAGAAATTATGGTTTTTGAGGAAAACATTTTGAACTTTCGAAATGTAGTTTAAATGCAGTTTCAAAGGGCTCTAAATGATCCCAGCCGTGGAAGAAGGGTCTTATCTAGCGAAACAATCTGTCATTTTTTGTAAGAAATAATTTTTTTTATACTTTTTAAGCACAAAAGCTTGTGTAGCACAGGCTCTGGGATGCGCGTTCACAACGCTACGTACTATTGAATCACATCGAAAGGTCATGCGCAACGTAGGCGGAACTACAGACCCAGTGTTTACAAAGCGAACGCGCAAAGACTAAGAAAGTGCAAGTAAGTTTGTAAACGCTGTTTATAAACAAAAAGGTACAACGATGTCCTCCTCTCAAGTTCTAGGAGAAAATAAGATGCAGTTTTTCGCCACACTCAGTACACAGACGATGAACTTACATGTGATTCGTAATCGTGTTGGGAAGTTCGGATCATTTTACCAACTCCGACCTTTGAGTCTCGTTCAGCAAAATGAACAAATCTTTTTTCGAGTCATTCCGTTCATTTTAGCAAAATATAATTAAAATGTTACGTGTTACTTCCCTAACACATCTACTGCTTACACACAAATGTTGATCACACTACAAACAAGACAAAACTGTAATGCTATAAGAAACAGAAAAGTTTTCGGGTTCGAGTCTTCGTTCATCATGTGACAGCCACATAAGATCAACGAACGACTCTAAAAACCTGAAGACTCTAAACAGGTGAACAAATTCCAGTACAGAAGCTAATAGGATGTTGCGCATGCGCGACTGAACAAATCACTCCCTGAGACAACTTGTTCTTTCCAGGTCATATTAAAGATTCGTTCAAAATGAAAGAATTGTTCAAGAACGACCCATTACTAATTCGTAGCATTGTGGATGCGCATCCCAGAGACTGTGCTACAGGAGCCTTTGTGCTTAAAAAGTATACAAATTTTTATTTTTTGAAAAAAATGACAGATCGTTTCGCTAGATAAGACCCTTCTTCTTTGGCTGGGATCATTTAGAGCCCTTTGAAGCTGCATTTAAACTACATTTTGGCAGATCAAAATCGGGGCACCAATGAAGTCCATTATATGGAGAAAAATCCTGAAATGCTTTACTCAGAAACCATAATTTCTTTACGACTGAAGACAGAAAGACATGAACATCTTGGATGACAAGGGGGTGAGTAAATTATTTGTAAATTGTTGTTCTGGAAGTAAACTTCTCCTTTAAATGACTCTTTTTCCACAACAATCTATCAATCTCCATACATGATAATGACAAATCAAAAACAGAATTGTCACAACTCATACATTTATTAAAAATAAAAAAGTTATCTGCCATTCTTCTCCTCACCTCTTCACCTCTCAAACTCTGTCCGGTCAGATGGGGGCAGATGCACCTTTTCAGGTTTCTCCAGAAATACTTGACTGGGTTCAGGCCCAGGCTCTGGCTACTCAAGGATATTCACACAGTTGTTTTTAAGCCACTCTTGATGTGTGACTAGGGTCAGTGTCCTGTTGGGACGTGTACCTTCTGTCCAGCCTGAGGTTCTGAATGCTCTAGACTAGGTTTTCTAGTACATTGAGCTTTAATTCTACTCTGACAAGTCCCTCAGTCCCTGCCGCTTAAAACAACCCCACAGCATGAGGCTGCTACCACCACACGTTACTGTTGTGATGCTACACTGCAGATGATGGGCAGTGCCTAGTTTCCTTCAAACATGATGCTTGGGATTGAGGTTCATCAGACCAGAGAATCTTGTTTCTCACAGTCTGAGAGTCCTTTAGGTGCTTTTTTGCAAATTCCAAGTTCGTTTTCATGTGTCTTCACTAAACAGAGACTTAAGTTTGACCACACCACCATTAAGCCCAGATTGGTGGAGTGTTGCAGTGATGTTTGTCCTTCTGTAAGTTTCTGCTATCTCCATATATGATCATGGAGCTCAACTAGAGTGACCATCAGGTTCTTGATCACCACTCTAACCAAAGCCCTTCTCCATCAATTGCTCAATTTGGCCAGGAGGCCAACTCTAGGAAGAGTCCAGGTTGTTTCAAACTTCTTCCATTAAGCAGCAGAGACAACATGCTTCTGTGAACCTTCAATGCAGCAGAATTTTTTCTAAACTCTTCCCCAGATGTGTGGCTTGACGCAGTCCTGTTTCTAAACTCTATGGGCAGTTTATTTTTTTACCTCAGGGATTGGTTTTTGCTCTTGTATGCATTTCAGCTGTTAAACCTTTTATTAAGATGCGTGTGTGCCTTTCCAAATCACACCGATTCAAATGAATTTGCCACAGGTTAACTCCACTCAAAGTGTAGTAACATCTACAAGCAATATGAATGCTCCTGAAGATTTCCTAAATTTCAACTGTCCTAGATAAGGGTATGAATACTTATGCAACTTATACTTATACTTATTTTTAATTGTAAGAAATTTGCAAAGATGTAAAAACCTGTTTTCTGCTTTGCTATCCTGGTGTATGGAGTGTAGATTAATGTGTGTGTGTGTCGGGGGGGAGGAGTAATTTAAAGAAGGCAGCAACATAACAAAACGTGGAAAAAATAAAGAGGTATGAATAATTTTGCAAAGCACTGTATTTATTTATTTTTATATTAATACCTTATTCAGCAGGGATGCATTCAGTTGATTAAAAGTGACAGTAAAGAGTTATGTTGTTTAAAAAATGCTGTTCATTGTTACAAAATAAATGCTGTCCTTTTAATTTCATCGAATGTTCCCCTCACAAATTTACCACAGTTTTCACACACACACACACACACACAAACAAATAAATTATTAACTGATCAAATAAAAAGCACAGTTGTTTTCAACATTATTGATAATACTACTACTATTAATACTATTTGTGAGCGTCAAATCAGCATATTAAAATGGTTTCTGATGGATCATGTGACACTGAAAACTGGAGTAATGACTGCTGAAAATTAAGCTTTGCAATCACAGAAATAAATTGCATTTTAAAATATATTACGAAAGAAAACATATTTTACATTGTAGTAATATTTCACAATATTACTGTATTTTGATCAAATAAATGCAGCCTTGGTGAGCAGAAGAGATTTCTTTCAAAAACATGCATACACACACACAATATCATGGAAGTATTTTACTGAAAATAAGAAGTTATTAAAATATTGTACTTTTTTTTTTCTTTCATTGGCAGGAAGTGGAGCCAATGCAGAAGAGAAGAGGGCTGCTCTGAAAATGGCAGATGACTTCATCCAGCAAATGAATTACCCGAAGATGAAAACACAGGTCAGCTTATGTTGTTTTGCCTGGCTTAGCTTGCCTACTCAAACAAAGTTACATGCATATAAAATTCTGATAATTATGAGTTGGTTATTTACAATTAGACATTTACAACATCTATATTCTAATTTCATGCATCATGCAATCTTGCCACTGGTCTACAAAAGTATTCTATGGTTTACTATTCTATATTCATTGTCTCTAAGGTTATTTGAGGAAATATGCAAAAGAATTAAAAATCTTGAGTTTATAGCAGGATTCCTCACCCCTAAATATATGCCAGACCCTCTGTAATCAATAAATGTTTTTTGTCTTACAGGTGGAGATTTTACCACAGGGCAGAGAGACTGTTATCTTTAAACAGTTTTTCCAAAACTGGAATTAAACTGCATTTCATTGCATGATCGGAGAATAAACTGCACTCAACCAGCTGTCAAAAAGACTGTAATTTACTTCAATAAGGTCACAGAGATACTGCATTATAAACAAATGTACAGTTTTATTAAATAAGATCAGCTTTTATTCATGGAGGGTTGCAGTATGAGTAAGAGAGGCTTTGCTATTTGTCTGTTACCTCTTTTTTATGGCTTTTAAAAGGTGTTTATATTGATTAATACAGATTTTAAAGAACTTAAAATTATTTCCCCCTATTTTGATTGAGAAAGTAAAATCTATGTTGCAACCTTAACCACAAACCCTGAGTAGATACCACTTCTACTAAAAACAAGAGTAATGTTACTAACCATTTTTCAAGCCAACATGCAATTTCACATACTGTTTTTTTTCATTCTTTCTTTTTTTTACTCATTTTGTGTATGTAATTGGAGCATGGCAATAAAAAAGCATATGCAAACAAAAAAACTGAATTCTGGGACTATTTGTAGGATATGCAGTCGTGCTATTGCCCTAGAATTCCCTTTTACACAGAAAAGATAAGGTGACAGAAGTTACAGCAATTAAGGTTAATGTCAGGGGCATGTTACTGTAGTTTACATAAACTCATTTAACACTTACCAGAATGCTAATCTTACCAACTTTGCATTTAGTAGATTGTAAACTTAAATATAACTATAGCCTGCTTAGTTAGTCTTTTTTATTATGATTTTTATGTGAACCATAAAACTTTTTATTCTTGTTTCACTTCAAAAATCTGAACTTTGGAGTGGTGGAGAAATAACATGGTTTATATCATGGTTTCAGAAAATCTACTTTTCTTATGAATTACTGTTAGAGTGTGATATTCAGAATGTGATAAGCAGGGTGGGAAAAATTCATAATTTAAAAATACTCTACCTTACAGCTAATGATTTAGAATCTGACTTAAATTCACTCCACAGAATGTAGAATTGGAATGACAGAAGAGGAAATTGATTAAATTGTCATGCAAAATGCAACACATTGACACAACTGAAAATTTCACTAGTACAATTTCAAGGCAAACCATGAATAATAGCTTTATTAATTGACTAATCATGTCCATTGTCCTCTGTAGTGATGGGTGATATGACCAAAATCTTATATCAAAAAATTAAAAAAAATTTTTTTTATTTTATTTCACAGTAACGATCACAATAGCTATTTTTGCTTTAAAGGAGCTTCCAAAACAAAGATTTACAGATAATGTATTCGCCTCCTTGTCATCCAAGATGTTTATGTCTTTCTTTCTTCAGTTGTAAAAGAAATTGTTTTTTGAGGGAAACATTTCAGGATTTTTCTCCATATAATGGACTGATATGGTGCCCCGATTTTGAACTTCCAAAATACAGTTTAAATGCGGCTTCAAAAGATCCCAAATGCGGTTGTAAATGATCCCAGCCGATGAAGAAGGATCTTGTCTAGCCAAACGATCAGTTATTTTTATTAAAAAAGTACAATTTAAATACTTTTTATTCTCAAACACTCATCTTGCCTTGCTCTCGTTGAACTCTGTGTATTTTGGCTCAAGAGATTTACGGTATGTCGAAAAACTCCAATCGTATTTTCTCCCTCAACTTCAAAAATCATTTCAAAATCATCCTACATTGCTGCAGAAGTACCGACCCAGTCTTTGCAAAGTGAACATGCAAAGAAGATCAAACACCCTTAACAAAAAAGATAAAACGGTGAAATAAGACGATTTTAAAGTTGAAGGAGAACTATCATGTGATATCAAATCCATGTCTATCTATATGTACACTACCGTTCAAAAGTTTGTGGTCAGTACATTTTTGTTTCTTAAGAAATTAATACTTTTATTCACCAAGGATGTATTAAGTTAATAATTAAAAGTTTATTTATATTTTGAATAAACACTGTACTTTTTAAACTTGTTATTCATGAAAGAATCCTGAAAAAAAAAAAATCACAGGTTCCAAAAAATATTTGGCAGCACAACTGTTGATATTATCCAACACTGATCATTCTAATAATAAATCCGCATATTAGAATGATTTCTGAAGGATCATGTGACACTTGAGTAACAGCTGATAAAAATTCAGCTTTTCATCACAGGAATAAATTCTATTTTAAAGTATGTTAAAATAAAAAACATTATTTTATATTGTAAAAACATTTTGCAATATTACTGTTTTTTTTTCTATATTTTTAATCAAATAAATGCAGCCTTGATGAGCATAAGAGACTTCTTTAAAGACTATTACAAGTCTTACTGACCCCAAACTTTTGAACGGTAGTGTATATACTGTACATATAAGGGGATAAAAATGCAGCTGAATGCCTTTTTAGCACACGCTTTAAACGTGTGTTAAATTTAGTATTTGCTTGCAGTCATTATGTGTACACTGTAAAAAACAATTTGTTGAGTCAACTTAAAATAATTTGTAACCTGGCTGCCTTAAAATTTTAAGTTCAGTCAACTCAAAAAAAAAGTTTATTCAACTTGAAATGTTAAATTATACTAAGTGACAACTTAGATATTTGAGTTGAATCAACTTAAAATTTTAAGGCAGCTGGGTTACTTACCCATCTGTTAAGTTTAGCGAACACACATATAGTTGTTACTTAGTACAACTTAACATTTCAAGATGACTAAACTTATTTTAGTTGACTCAGCTTAAAATTTTAAGGTAGCGGGGAAACAATTTATTTCAAGCTGACTCAACAAATTGTGTTTTTTTATTTTTTTTTTTATATATATATATTATATATTAAGCTATTAATGGACCGTAATTATTGGATAAATAGTGTTTAGTACTAAATGATCTCCTTAAAATGTTAAATGAATATTACCGAACTAAAATATAGAACATTTATTTCACTGAAAAATAGTTTGGTACTGTATGGTCACATTATAACTAAACAATACTCGAGGGTTAAATACAAGAAAACCATATTAACCCTCACGAAAATTAACCATGGTTTTATTATAGTAAAAGTTTTTTGCCGCATTGATTACCATTTGTATAACCATAGTTTTTCTACAAATACCATGGTTAAACTATGGTTAGTGTAGCAAGACCATGGTTAATTTGTGGTTACCATGGTTTAACTATAGTAACCATGGTTTTTTGGTTTTATTAAAACCATATTGTTTTTTCGTAAGGGCCTCTCCATCACTCTCCAGAATAAAATTACACTGTAAATGTCATCGAAAAAATCAATGCATAATATGCCGTAATGTTTACCAAAAATTGTCGTCTCTATCCTACTTAAACACATTCAAATATACTGTCAACGCTGGTTTGTTTTGAGAGCTTCGTGAATCACGTGACCGCGTGGCGGAGACGCCGGCGACATCAAAGCTTGTCGCAGCTCTGTATTTCAATGGCTCTGGCGTCAACAGAAGCGCTACATTTTACGATTTACTCCACATTACGTGCGCCAAATTTTATTTAATGTATTTATCGTTTGAATTTGGTATTAAAATCTACAACATTTGAAAGCTGAAACTTTGTTTAAAATCGCAAGCAGGGTTGCCAATTTGGCGTGAGATTTACATAGGCAGAGTGAGAGCGTGAGACAGAGCCTGAAAGCCTGTGTGTCACGCCAAATGCGTGAGAGTTGGCAACCCTGAGTGTAACCATGATTGAGAGGATAGTCCAAAATGTCTATCCTTATATCGCCCACCCCTATATTTAGAATACACTTTCAACCAAAACTTCTATAGCCATTTACATTTTTAATTTCCTTTTTTTTTTTAAGTTTAATGCTATTACATTAACACGCAGCCATTACATTTTCAGCTAACTTTCATAAACAATATAACTAAGCCAAACACTTTTTAACTCCCCCACAGTCTAAAAATTAAATATTAAATGTAAAGAAATTGAAATGGCAATTAAGTAGTATTGTCTACTTGTGGCTTTTTAGACATTAAATGTTTCTGTATAAAACGCATAAGTTGTGTGCAAGTTTAATTATTTATTTAAATGATTATATAACTTTATAGAGGATATATTTGAAATGCTTCCCTTAAATCAAATTCAGTTTAACTGGAGCAATTAAGTTTATCACACCAAATCATTTCAGGCCAAGAAGTAGAAATAAACTAAACTGAACACATGGGAAATATATTGACAGTTTAATGAATTAAAAGATGGAAAATGTCCCTATGACCCCATTACCACTACCAAATAAATTCCAACTAATCTGGGTGTGAAAACACTGTTACTAGGATAAAGTTCAAGCCATCCCCTGCATCTGTATCTTCAACAGTTACAATAATCAATGCCCATCCCCCCAAAAAAGAGGTCAAACGTGGGATTTACACAACATGTCATTATCATTACACATTTCGGCTGTGATGATTCAGATACTCGCTTATGAGCACACAACTAGAAATTATTTAAATGAACTGTCATGAAACGCACAAACTTCCTTTATTGGCTTCTCAAGAAATTAAGGTGAGCAAAACTCAAATGATCATTCTTACATCATAATTTTCTATTGAACTCTCCCACAGGTAGAGGTAATTCATTTTAGTCATAAAACTATCCATATTTTATATCTAACAGCTATTAAAATCATGCAGAGGAAGGATGCTCACACAAATGTGAAGTCTTTTGAACAGTATGCAGCAGGTTACTAAATATAAGAAAATTGATGAATAACTCCACATACAGTCTTTTAGTAAGTGTTCAGTAAATGCAAACGTGGCATGAGAGTTCATGTGTGATATGCAGTGTGTGAGTATATTTACTGCCTCCCTTTTTGGCATCATGCCATTCTGACTACTCTCTGAATCATTACTGGGAAAGACCATATCTCAACACGTAGGTTTTCTTGGCCGCCACCTAATACAGTCACGACAGTAATAATTGAGGTCCAAAGTTCAGACTATGCAGACGATGAGCTAAAAGAGGGGCTGAGAGAGCACCAACGTTCAGTTTCACCAGATACCCTCAGCATTCACTTCACCATGAGTAAGTAGCTTTAACTCATGAGCTAATTTATGATTGTTATTTTATTTTTTTGTTGCTGTTGTTATTTTAAATACATCCCTCTAAAAAATTATCTCTCATTTAGGTAATCAGGCAGAGACTATGAAGAGCATCATGAAGGAAAAAAGTATGGTTCTTATTGTTCTCTTTCTCTTTTAATATTGCACAATTAGAGCTGTCTGTAGTGCATACTATTGTTTCTATTTTACTGTAACACGTTACATTCAGTGGTTCTGTTCCTCTACAGAATTGCCCCAGAAGCAGAGTAACTCTGTTGGGGTTGTACGCTGGGCGCTGTCAGAAGAAGATATTCAGGTCCACAGTTCTGCCCCCATCAGCTACATGAATAGCAGTGGTGTATTTTCTACTCGTTCACAGGTAATACTAACTCACTAACATGTGTTATGGTTAGTGTTCGGTTGTGACCATAATAACTTGTACACCACACTCTTGGTAATTATTCTATGTTTGTTTGCAGCAAAGACAACGTCAGCATGGCCTAAATGACCTCCGGAGCTTAGATGAGTGCATCCGATTCATAAACCACTGGAAGCAACAGGTGGCACAAGTTTGCATGGTAGGCCATGGGTTATTTTACAATTTCACCAATATATATAAATTGCGTTGCAACTGTCTAAAACTAAAAAATCAGGTAATGACTTAACAGACTGTGTTATAGTGTGCCTGTTTGTTTTCTGAAAAACTGTATATGAAAATGTTTCGATTTAGAGTATTAAGTTTCGGATGGGTGTGTTTAACAGCCCAAGTAATAGTTTTAACAGCGATCAATTACTTTTTATTAGGCCTATCCATGCTATATGATAAGTCTGGCAATGTGAAAAATGTATGATGCTATTTTTATTATCCATGCTACATGATAAGTGTCATATATAATGCTAGATGATTAGTTGATATTTCCACAGGTTCTAATAACACCTGTTTATACTGTGGGGCTGTTGAATGCCTTAAGTTTTTTGGCTGATGACGGCTAAAGTAGTTCCAGGCAGGTATTGAGTCTTGACCGCAAGTCCATATCACTTAGCCAATCGATTTCCTTAAAACAGCAAAGTCACCAAAACCCATGATGACAGTGACTAAGTAAATAAATATAGTAAACAATCGGATAAAAACGACAGATTGTTTCCATGCGTTTGACGCAAAATTACGTTTTATTATGTACGGAAAGCACACACGAAATACACGAATATGAATTTATAGTTTAACTATTAGAGACGGTGCTGCCAAACACGGTTCCACTGTTGCCAAGTCTGCGGTTTTCCCGCGGAATTTGCTACTTTAACACTTTGTGCGCAGCTTGAAGCTTCACCAATAACATGATATTTAGCCCTGGAATGCGAACCAAGGGAACCCCGCCAATAAACGTGCATTTTACCCCCCAGAACGCGATTTTTTTTTACCGGTGTACCCCCTCGAAACGCGGTTGAGCTAGTTTGAGTAGCATTTGGAAGGGTTTTGTTGTGGAAACCTGGCAACCCTGATTGAGACGCACAGTCTCAGGTAATTTAAACATGCTAAAGCTTTCTCTCTCTCTCTCTCTCTCTCTCTCTCTCTGTCTCTCTCCTAACTTTACTGTTAACTGAATACTGTTACTTATAATGTCGTTTTAAGGACAAAAAACGGACGAATGTCTTGAAATACAATGTCTTGAGGTGTGGTGTACCTGACGAAGACCTACTGGTCGAAACGTTGTCTGTCTTAATTACATTTCTATGGAGCAGCACCCGTGTGCGGACATCAAACTTGTTTTTTTTTTCACTAATTTTTTGGTCCTGCACCAGGGTCCTCTTTTTTGTTTTGGGTATGTGCGCACCTTGCTTATTACTTGAACCTTATTATAAGCGGAATAATTGCTTCGTGTCGTGGCCGGATTTCACTTCAATTTAATGGCCCTTCGTCAATTATTCCCTACATCAGTAACCTAAAAATTCTGTGTTTGAAATTCTGGCCCTATTGTTTTTTTTTGTTGTTGTTTTTTTTTTAACTTTGTATGTTGTGAATAGTTTTCAGATAATATTTTAGTTATTCATTTCGTCTAACAAAAGCAGTACAAAACACAATATAAAAGGAAGTTCTTTAATATGGTGATTGTGTATCTCAATATGAAAGATTAAAGGGATAGTTCACCCAAAAATGATAATTCTGTCAGTAATTACCCACCCTCATGTCGTTGCAAACCTGTATGACCTTTGTTCATCTTCTAAACACAAATGAAGATATTTTTGATGAAATCCAAGAGGTCTCTGACCATTTCTTTCATCACCGCTGCGCTATTTTGGAGAGTACCATGATGCATACGGGTGCTTTCCGTAAACAAGGCACAGCATATGAGTTTTCTACACATTAGCGGCACCACCGATTGACCCACTGATGTCGCGTGGACTATTCTGTAGATGTTTTTGGTACCTTTTTGGACCTTGAACGTGGCAGGACACTCGCTGTCTATGGAGGGTCAGAGAGCTCTCAGATTCTTAATCAAGATCTTAATTTGTGTTCTGAAGACAAATAAAGGTCTTACGGGTTTGGAACGACATGACGGTGAGTAACAATAACAGAATTTTTGGGTGAACTATCCCTTTGAGTGAGCATTAGATGATGGCCGATGTAAAAAAAAAAAAAAATAGGGGACGTCACTTGCACAATTACATATTCAAAATCAATGCTTCCTATATATCGTGCATTCATAAATGTGTGTCTGTGATTCACAGAATGAGGATGATCCCGGGGAAGGGAGCAGCAATCAGGCAGAGCGTCCAGATCCCAGAACTGAGCGCAGCCTTGAAGAGAGTCGCAAGCTTATTCTGCAGTGGGCCAGTGAACTTCAAAGTGTAGACAAGGTAAAATTGACTATATTACAAAAAAGACAAATGTCACAGTCATTCTATATGTATAACTAAGCTTTCTTTGTGCCTGTGTGAAATCCAGCTGTCTAAAAAGCATCCATGGATGAAGGAGAGGATTAATCAAGCGGAGGAAGAGGATAAAGATGAGAGTGAAGTGCTACAGAAGAGGGTCACAAAGTGGGCCAAAGAGATACAGATTGTATCAGAGGTGGGATAGCAAGCATATCTATATTATCGGGTCTCTTATCCACTGTCACAAACACATGAAGTTGTCCTAAGTCCAGTCATGATTTTCAGCTTTCTCGGAATTAGTTTATCTTTAAAAGCCTAAAGGATAAGATAAACAGAAGTGATGTTACATTTGTTTTTTCTGTCGAAATGCAGAGCTCTGGAGTGTTGGGAGATGACCTGGCACGGCTATTGCGTCTCATAGGACTGAAGAAGAAGAGGCTGGTTTCCCTCATGCCACTACTGGAGTTCATCACTTGGAGTTTGCTGAAAGAAGACAGCAAGGTATGATGGCTGTGAATGCACTTCTTTCACTATTTTGAAAAGTGGTGCCATTTTTATGAGGAAATGGTGATTATATAAGTGAAAAACTAATTTTGTGTCAATATCGCAGCACTTTATCTTATTAAAGAAACAAACAATAGTTCCATACCTGTGATAGAATATGTCCTATATGAGTTTTCTTATCAGGCTCACAGTGTGAGGCTATAAAATTTAATTGCCTTCAGAGATAGTACTGATGAAATTACGGACGGGAAACAAGAATTCTCATTTAACAAGCAAAGTGCAAGAAAGCAGCATTTATAGCAGGTTTATAGCACAATGACCCGTGTTTTTTTAAAAGTAATGCAAAATAATTTATCAATGATGATTTTAAAAATCATAACTTAACGTGTTATCTGTAAAGCTTTGGTGACAGGTCCACTTACTTGATTAGTAACTTCAAACAACAAAGTCTATAAATACATCACATGTCATTTAAACCGTAATTTACAGTATAATAAATGCAGGGTGTCTAATATGATCCCTTTATTAAGATTGCTAGCTGCTAATTCATGTTTTTTATATTTATTTTAGGGCATGGTTCCTCATCTATGGCTTTCAGCTAAGCAACGCATCTGGAAAGCTGGTGAGGGAACTGAAATCTAACCTGAAACTAATAATGCTAAAAATATAAATAAAGCTGAGAAGTGCACCAATTAATATTAGTAACTGTCTTCTTGTTTTTGTTTTGTTTTGTTTTCGAACAGGCATGGCACGATACATCCCTAATTCAGGTAACTATTTTTAATACTTTTTATCAGAATCCATGAAGCACATTTGAGATATTAAAAAACTATAGCGTTTCTGTGACTTTACAAAAGAGGGGGGAAATATTGTGAGATTGATTTTGGTGAAAGAAAGATGTCAAATTTGAGTTAAATATTTTTCTGAAATTTAACACCAAGGTAAAATAAAACAAAGCATAGTGTAAATGTACACTACCAGTCAAGATTGTTAATGTTTTTTTAAGAAGTCTCTTCTGCTCACCACGCCTGCTTTTATTTGATCCAAAGTACAGCAACAATAAAAAGATCAGGATTTATCTGAAATAAAAAACCTTTGGTAACAATATACCCTATACCATTCAAAAGCATGTCAGTGTAATATTTTTTGATAATAAAATAATACTTTTATTTATCAAGGATGCTTTAAATTGATCAAAAGTGATGATAAAGACATTTATAATTTATAACAGGGGTGGCCAACCCTGTTCCTGGAGATCGACTTTCCTGCAGAGTTTAATTCCAACCCTAATCAGACATGCCTGTCTGTAATTATCAAGTACTCCTTGAGATCCTAATTAGCTGGTTCAGGTGTGTTTGGTCAGGGTTGGAGCTGAACTCTGCAGGAAAGTTGATCTCCAGGACCAGGGTTGAGCACCACCGATTTATAACATTTATAATGTTAAACATTTCCATTTCTGATAAATGCTATTCTTCTGAATTTTCTATCCATTAAAGAAACCTGAAACATTCTACTCAGCTGTTTTCAACATAATAATAAATGTTTTTAAACAGCAAATCAGAATATTAGAATGATTTCTGAAGGATTATGTGACTGGATTAATGATGCTTAAATCACAGGAATAAATTACATTTTATAATAACCAAATAGAAAACAGTTATTTTAATTAGTAAAAATATTTCAGAATTTTACTGTTTTTGCTGTACTTTGGATCAAATAAATGCAGGCTTGGTGAGCAGAAGAGATGTATTTAAAAACATTAAAAATCTTACTGTTCAAAAACTTTTGACTGGTAGTGTACATTAATAAAAGAAGAAAAAATGTATAAAAAACTTTGCTAATTTTACAATGTTAATAACTGTGGAAATGTCTGTAAAAAGGGTCCATGCTATGGGAGTGTGTTGGTCTAACTGTCATGATGATTAACTTAACTAGTCAACTGAGTATTAAATTGTGTATTTTTCTCTTATTTTTCAGTGTGGAATTGGATTCTCAGTGCAGGAGGTGAGTTTCTGTCATATAAAGCCTTTCACTCCAGCATTAACAAAGTGTTAAATGCATTAGTCCTAACACCTTCAAGTCTTTCTCTCGAATAGCTGATGTAACTCTTGATCCCATGACCAACCAACCTTGGCTGCTGCTCTCTGCTGACCACAAGAAGGTTCAGGAGGGCCAAACTGAGTCCAATGTGCCTTACAACCCTCAGCGATTTGATAGCTTGCCCTGCGTCCTGGGCTGGGAGGGCTACATGAGTGGCCGTCATTACTGGGAAGTAGAATTTGCAAACAATGGCTACTGGAAAGTTGGAGTGACAACTGCATCCTCAAAGAGGCATGGCCGCTTTCCAATGAATCCTTCTACTGGTTATTGGGTCCTGTGGCGCAGCACACGACAGTTTTTCGCATGCACCAATCCCGAAACAGCACTGCCAGTGCTGGTGGTGCCCCAAAGGATGGGAATATACATCGATTACGAGGAGGGACAGATTTCGTTTTACAACGCAGAGAACAAATCACACATCTACACCTTCACGGGACACTTCCGTGAGAAGCTGTACCCTTTCTTTGCCCTGCTGGATGGCAGGGGAGTTATAACCGTATGGTCTCCTAAAGAGCATAGTCGCTTTTAAAAACAGAACATCTTTCAATCTGTGTTTCTGTTTGAACATTTATACCTCAACAATAATTCACTGAAACCAAATAAAAGTAACCTTTTCATTCAGACAAATCAACACCTTTGTGGGCTGGGCCCACTTAATGAGAGCTATTAAAACTAGAAAATAATTCCTTTTAGTCTCAAAATGATTGTTTTATGTATCTCTTTATTCATTTATATAATTTATCTATTCATATTTTATGTGGCTCAATAATTATAAAAATGTATCTAAGCTTGTCTACTTACATGTATGCAAGTAAGAGTATGTGTTTTGACACAAATTACTTCTCTGAGCGTTGTCTGTTCATCCTGTAACCATTAATAAGATAACTACAAGATATTTATTATATCAGTGTTTATGTGTAGGTACTGTCTTTGCAAATGTTAATCTATTTTTGTATAAGCTTTGAATGATTATATGTATGTATTAATAAACCATAAAATAAGGTCACCATATGTCTTCTTATTGCACTGCACTACTGTACTGAGAACACAACTATTAAGTAGAATTTAATATAGTATTTAATTGACAGTTCATGCATTTTTTATGTGGTACTGTCCTCAGCAAGGGGGTATCATTTTTCTTTTTTCTTTCTTTCTTTCTTAAACATCTATCCATAGAAGGCTGCTAGACATAGTAAAATCCTGTGTGTTATCTGTATAACTTTTCTATAAATTTTCGTTATATATCACTGGCAAAGATTTATGAGCCTTTAAAAACAATGCAAAAGCAGAGTGTAAAACAAACGTTTTAGGTTTAGTTTTTTTAAACACTACTTGGCCAAATTACTTGAAAAATGCTTGTTTCATTTGTTAAAAATATAAATAAATCTAGACTCTCCCTACGAGCATGAGACCTATAGGATCTCGTGCCAACAGCGTGCCAACACTGTGGTTTAACCAATCAAATCCTCTTAATTTCAGCCGGGGGGCGGGACATTTAGTCGAACGTGAATCTTTTCTAACTTACTGCCGCTGCGCACTAAACCGGTATATGCTCTTCATTGTTTTTGTACACAACTTTATATACTCAGATATTATCTGTCTTTGTAAATATGTTAATTGCATATCTGCTGTTATAATTATCATATCTTACCTAATACTCAGATATTATATGTCTTTGTTAGTATGTTAATTCCATGTTTGCTGTTATAATTATCATATCTTACCGAACAATTTTGTTTCTTCTAGGCGCCAATAAAACAGACTCCAGAGTAAATCACACGGAGTGTGAGGAAATACTGATGTTCTTGAAAAGGTTTGTTGTGTAATTTTCCTTTGTTACGGTGGGTGGTGCTGATGGTGTACAACAAATACATAACGCCAACACCACTACAGTTAACCTATTGTTACTACTGTAAAAACATAGTGAATTAATATGAAATCTCAATAAAACCGTCTTTAAAGCTTTCTTAAAATCCAAATCCATTTTTAAATTACATTTGTGACCTATGATTGCCATGATATATTTCTCAAGTTCAAGCTTATTCATAAAATAACATATTTTTATTTAATCTGCTAGCAAAGTGATTATTGTACTGATTACAGAAATAGATATTATTATAATAATAAATAATAACTCAACCAAAATACCAAATATTAGTACTGTGGGAGAAAAAACAAAACAACTAAGGCTCATTCATAGTAATTCTTCTCTCTTTGAAGAGAATTTTGAGAAGAAGTTTTCGTGCAGTTGATGCCACTGCTGAAATAAGGCAGTTTACCACTTTGAGTTTGTTCCTCTCCTTGGTTTAGATTTGGGTCATAGCTGAAAAAGCCACTTCACACAAGTAAGTAGATCCACAGGATGAAAAGAAAACTTTTTTTCAGTGTTTTGTCTGCATGGTTCATCCTTATCTCGCTGACAGAAAAGCTGCTGCTCTCATACCTATTCATATCATCACCATCTTCACATTTATCTTCAGTCCTCTAAAGTGGGACCTTGCTGTAAAGCAGGGCTAGGTTGAGAACCAGATCAGATAAAATGTTCCCTTGTGCGGACCAAATTGTTAAACATTAGTTTGCTCACAATTATATTAATATGAACCCTACAAACTAATATAATTTACAAGAAAACTAGGAAAACAGTTGGGTTTTTTTCCAAAGATGATGCTAGATTATTTTAGAAGTGCTGTATTGACAAAAATTTCAATCTCAATTTATATATACACTGCCATTCATAAGTGTGGAATTGATTTAAAAAAATTTTCTTTTTTAATTTACGCTCATCAATACTGCATTTATTTGATCAAAAAATCCTGAAAAACAGTAAT
Source organism: Labeo catla (assembly GCA_012976165.1). NCBI lineage: Eukaryota > Metazoa > Chordata > Actinopteri > Cypriniformes > Cyprinidae > Labeo > Labeo catla. The sequence goes on from VONZ01000078.1 coordinate 290,504, forward strand.
ACTGTGAAATATTATTTTAATGTAAAATAACTGTTTTCTATGAGAATATATTTTAAAATGTAATTTATTCCTGTGATGCAAAGCTGAATTTTCAGCATCATTTCTCAGGCTTCAGTGTCACATGATCCTTCAGAAATCATTCTAATATGCTGATTTATTATTCAGTGTTGTTATTTATTATCAATGGTACAATGTGATATTTTAAAAGTTAAAAAGAAATGCATTTATTTGAAAACAGAAATCTTTTGTAACAATATAAACTTAAAAGTTTGTGGTCAGATTATTTTATGTTATTTTTATTTTGAGGGGAAAAAAATGTATACTTTTCACCAAGAATGTGTAAATTGATAAATAAAAAAAAGATAGCAAAGACTTATACTGTTAGAAAAGATTTATATTATGCATAAATAAACTGTTTATTCATTAAAAGAATCACAGGTTCCAAAACAAAATATTAAGCAGCACGGCTATTTTGAACATTGATAATAAAAGTAATAAATCAGCGTATTAGAATGATTTCTGAAGGATCATTCGACACTAAAGACTGGAGTAATGGCTGATTAAAATTCAGCTTTGCATGACAGGAATAAATTATATCTTAAAATCTATTAAAATAGAGAACCATTATTTAAACCGGTAACAATATTTAAGAATATATCTGTATTCTTGATCAAGTAAATGCAACTTTGCTAAGCATGAGAGGATTCGTTAAAAACATTAAAATCATTACAATAATATAATTTTATAATAATATATAATTTTATACATAATTATATATCATATGTATATATGTAATTAAAACATAATATATAATTAAAATAAATAATATATGTAATATATAATTTATAAAAATATAAAATAGTAGTTTAAGCAAAAAAAAAAAAACGGTAATGGGCTTTTATTTTGAAGTGTGGTCGTGGTGGTTGTTTTCTGTTTGTTTTTTTTTTTCACTGTTCACATGTGAGAACACTCAGAGAAATTAGGTTTACGCTGAATCGACAACACCAATGGACTTTAGACTGCGCTTGAAATAACGCTGAATTACGCTTAACACTACTGTTGCTGTAACAGCTAACATGGGAATATTATACAAAGACCTGAATGCGTTTTCGACATATGTGTTGTGCAAATCCAGACAGTTTTCAATCAGTTAACTTGATTTTAAATAGCAAGTCAATGTAAAGAGCTGACATTCAATGAAATCAGTCGTGTCGTCGTTTCATTTTTGCAAGCTGCTTAATCACTAACAATGTCACTTGTGGAGTCTGACGAAAACACACCGCTTCTAAGAGGCGACATTACAAGGTAAGGTTTTGATAATTGAATTTGTACTGACGCAGTCCGGCAGGGCTGATCTTCTTTTCTGTTCTGAAATTATGTCTGAACTCAAAAGTATTTGACTCGAGCACTTTAACAATGTTGTCTGTGTGTTATGTCACAAGGCCATTTCTGTTACTAATGCACAACTTCTTGAAACGTTCAAAATAGATTAACTCATATCAGTGTGAAAGTTGACATTCACTGGGGAGAGTGAAGATATGAATGTTATGTCTTTCATGAGCTTCTGTCATCAGTGTTGGGGAAAGTTACTTTGAAAAGTAATGCGTTACAATTTTGCGTTACTGTCTGAAATAGGAACTAATTACGTTACTTAGCTACTTTTTATAGAAAGTAATGCGTTACTTTTACGTTACTTTTAAAATATAGGCAGGGCTTGCATCTTTGTTTTTAATATAAAACAGTTCTAATGTAAAAGCCCTTTTACATCAAAAGTGAAATGAATTCACCTCAGGCTGAAAGAAAAGTACATTTATGCAGGAGATCACGCCTCAGCTTTAAAAAATGAAGCACAAATGTTAGTTTATCTAAAGTAATTTTTGCTTATTAGTATGGTTGAATTGCATCATAGAAGGTCAGCAGCAAAGACACTGGTTAATAAAATGTGACCCTGGACCACAAAACCAGTCTTAAGTCGCTGGGGTTTATTTGCAGCAATAGCCAAAAATACATTGTATGGGTCAAAATTATTGATTTTTCTTTTATGGCAAAAATTATTAGGAAATTAAGTAAAGATCATGTTCCATTAAGATATTTTGTAAAATTCCTACTGTAAATGTATGAAAACTCAATTTTTGATTAGTAATACACATTGTTAAGAATATTATTTGAAGAACTTTAAAGGTGATTTTCTCAATATTTTTATTTTTTTCACCCTCAGGTTTCTGATTTTTAAATAGTTGTATCTCGGGCAAATATTGTCCTATCCTAACAAACTATACATCAATGAAAAGCTTATTTATTCATATGATGTATAAATCTCAATTTTGAAAAAAATTACCCTTACGTCTGGTTTTGTGATCCAGGGTCACAAATTAGATTAAATACATAAAGGATATTTGTTTTATTTAACATAATTATTGCATGCATGGTTGCGTCATATTCTAAACACTGTTTTTATTCATTTTGAGGAATACTGAATCTGTTTTTTGTGAGTGAGATGAATTAATGCATGTTCACATTTAGTTCAGAATACAGTAACATCATGTTTACTCCCAGTTTCCCGACAGGAGACTTGTCAATCAATAAATGGGGGGAAAAGTAACTGGCGTTACTTATTTGAAAAAGTAACTCAGATATTTTCTTAGAATTTCAAAAGTAATGCGTTACTTTACTAGTTACTTGAAAAAAGTAATATTATTACGTAACTCGCGTTACTTGTAATGCGTTACCCCCAACGCTGCCTGTCATAATACTGACATAACATGCTAATGCATGAAATCACTGTAATTAAATAGACTTAAGTTTAAAAAAATCCAGAGCTATGTTTGTTATTTGTATATCCATGAATGTTAATAAATTGTCTTTTCCTCTATAAGTGATGGAGATACAGACCGAAGCCGCTGGAGGTCCATCAGGGTCATGTACTTCACCATGTTCCTCAGTAGTGTTGGTAAAAACATGCATGTTTTTACTCTCTCACAGCCATATTTCTGTTTTCTTACTGATCAGATCACAGTTGAGCACATTTGTGCAGATGTTTTGTTCTGTCTGGTTCAGTGAACATATATGTATCCATTTATTTTAGAGCTGAAAACCTGCTGTAACCTGCAAGATGTTTGTGCAGTGTCAGGACACGTTGTGTAACTGTAAACTGTGCAATTCAATTTATGCCTTTGAAATTCGTAAAAAATAGTAAATGTGTAATAAACAGGAATGTGTCTGTACAGCTCTTGCAGTTACAGTTAGTTGCAATGTTTGTATAGTACAAAGTAAATGTGTGTAATATGTATTAGTGATTGCAATGTGTTTTTTCTTAGGTTTTACAATTGTCATCACTTCCATCTGGCCATATCTGAAGAATGTAAGTGTATTTGCATTTACACACTTCATATTACATTGTACTTGGGCTAGTTGATGCATTTCTTCGGAATCAAATCCATGACCTTATGTTTCTAGCAACGTGTTTGATTTACAAGAACAAAGTGTATTCTGTACAGTTAATATTTGAGTGAAGAAAGTGTTCATTAGTATGGCACTTCTATAAATTATTTGCAAAGCGTGATTCCCTCAGCTGAGCTTGACTAACAAACTGGAAGTGAAACAGAGAAGTAGTTATATGTGCCTTTCATTTCTAAGAAAGTGTGCCAAAGATTCTTAAATGCATCAACTGAAACCTGTTGATTTTTATCATTCAGTCATTTCCCCTGAGAAATTAAAATGCTCTGTAAAATCCATAGGGGTTTAAATTCTGTGAATAAATATATATAGAACCTGAGATCTGCTATTTAAACGTATCCTTTGTGTAGACTATGCAGAAGTGTGTGCAGTTAGATTTAGGGTTATTCAGAACACCACACATAAAAAATGTTTTATTTAAAGGGATAGTTCACCCAAAAATGATAATTATCCCATGATTTACTCACCCTCAAACCATCCTAGGTGTATATGACTTTGGTCTTTCAGACAAATACAATCTGAGTTATATTGAAAAAAATGTCCTGGCTCTTCTAAGCTTTATAATGGCAGTGAATGGGTGTTGAGATTTTGAAGTCCAATGAAGTGCATCCATCCATCATAAAAGTACTCCACATGGCTCCGGGGGGTTAATAAACGCCAATGAGAAAATGCTAGTCTTGCAAAAACCAAGTTTTGTTTGCAGCAAAGGAAAACCTGTCTTTTCTTGGCTTATATCAAAATCCTCCGATATTTTTCATTACAAATCCTCGTTTTGCCCTTCTAATTCGTGACCAGTGTTTTGTTTGGCTCTCGACTGTGCTTCCGTGTTTATCACTGCGTTCACCTACGTCCTACATAATCCGCTGGAATGCCACTCTCTCATGATTGTGCATATGACAGTTAGCGGAAGCTAGAGATTACAGTTTATAAAGTTGTAAATATGGATATTAACTCTTTGGTGCCATGTGGAGTACTTTTTATGATGGATGGATGCACTTTATTGGACTTCAAAATCTCAACACCCATTCATTCCAATCCATGCCATTATAAAGCTTGGAAAAGCCAGGAAATTTTTTAATATAACTCTGATTGTATTTGTCTGAAGAAGATCGTCATATACACCTAGGATGGCCTGAGGGTGGGTAAACCATGAGGTGATTTTAATTTTTGGGTGAACTATCTATTTAAATTTCTTTAAAAATAAGTTTATGTTCTGTTGAGTGAAGCTTGAGTTTTTTCATGCTTGCACGGTTGATTGAGAGCATGAAAAGCAGTCAACTGCAGTGCAAAACATAAGTATATTGATGCAATTTGATAGCTGTTGTTTTATTTTGTACGCATCGCTCAGATCAGAACGTCTAAATATTTTTGTTCCACAGTAATTTTTTCAGGCTCTTTTAGTTTGTGACTGTCTTGCAAGTCAGTCGATCATGCTCTGTTTGTCTTTTTTAGATTGATGAAAGTGCAGATGCCAGTTTTTTGGGATGGGTGGTTGCTGCATATAGTTTGGGCCAGATGGTGGCCTCACCACTCTTTGGATTGTGGTCCAACCACAGGCCTCGGCGAGAGCCTCTAGTCTGCTCTATATTCATCAATGTCTCAGCAAACATCTACTACGCCTATGTCTACCTACCTCCCTCAAACAACAGAATTCACATGCTTTTGGCTCGCACATTTGTGGGCATTGGAGCAGGTAAATATAAACACATTATATTTAGAAATAAGGTTGGAAATATTTTTTTTTTTTAGAAAAAGAAATTAATACTTTTATTCAGCAAGGACGCATTAAATTGATCATTAAAGTGATAGTAAAGATATTTTATAATGTTACAAGAAATCTATTTCAAGTAAATACTGTTCTATTCATTAAAATCCAGCCTTTTCAAATGATTTCTGAAGGATCATGTGACATTATGTGACATTTTCTGCTCACTAAGCCTGCATTTATTTGAACCCAAATATAGCAAAAGCAGTAATATTGTGATATTGTGAAAAATAATATTTTTACTATTTAAAGTAACTGCTTTCTATTTGAATATATTTTATATATAGTTTATATCTTGTGATCAAAGCTAAAGAAACATTTTTTATTATTATTATCAATATTTTAAACGGTTGAGTACATTTTTTTCAGGATTCCGAAATAAAAAGCTTTTGTAGCATTATACACTATACCGTTCAAGAGTGAGTATCATGATTTTATTTTATTTTTTATTGGACAGAAATTATAGAAATTAATACTTTTATTTAGCAAGGATGCTTTAAATTGCTCAAAATTATGATAAAAGTATTTCTAATGTTACAAAAGATGTTCTGTTTCAGATAAATGCTGTTTTGCTGAACTTTCTATTCATCAAAGAAACCTGAAAAAATTCTACTCAGCTGTTTTCACTATAATAATAATAATAATAATAATAATAATAAATGTTTTTTTGAGCAGCAAATCAGAATATTAGAATGATTTCTGAAAGATCATGTGACTGAAGTAATGATGCTAAAAATTCAGCTTTGACATCAAAGGAAATTACATTTTTTAAAAAAAGTAAAAATATTTAAATATTTACTAAATAAATAAATATTTACTATAAATATTTACTTTTTTGCTGTATTTTGAATCAAATAAATGCAGGCTTGGTGAGCAGAAGAGACTTCTTTAAAAACATTACAAATCTTACTGTTCAAAAACTTTTGGCTGGTAGTGTAAATACCATGATTAGCAATCCATTGATGTAAAATCTGTTTTACTAATTTTATGATTATTTTAACAGTTATTATCAAGCACAAAGTAAAGGTATTTTATTTATTTGCATTGATAAGGTCCTTTATCCTGTCCCGTAGGTAATGTGGCAGTTGTGAGGTCCTATGTGGCTGGTGCCACTTCCCTGAAGGAGAGAACCAGTGCAATGGCTAACATGAGCGCCTGTCAGGCTCTTGGCTTCATACTTGGCCCAGGTTTGTGTAAAGGCAAACCTGGCACATGTTAGTTGCAGAATGCATTTAAAGTGAAACTAGTCTATAAGAACAGTAATTGTTCCCAACTTCGTTTTTTTGTACATTTCAGTAGGTATCATTTAACGTGATTGTGTTCATTTCTCAGCCTTGCAGGCTGCTTTGTCATTCATTGGAGAGACTGGCTTCAGTGTGAATGCCATCCGGCTTCGGGTTAATATGTACACCGCACCAGCACTGTTGGCAGCCTGCTTCGGGATCATTAACATTCTGCTGGTTATATTAGTCTTGAGGTAATGAATTAACCTCTGTATTTTACAGCATTTGGCAGCCGTACAATAGTTATATGACAGCATATAAGTACATATACTTTGAGTGTTTTATTTCAGGTCTGACCTAAAGCTTACATTGTTTGACTGTATTTGAATAAATCAATGCATAGAATTAAAAATGTTTTACGTTATCTAGGGAGCACTGTGTGGATGACCATGGACAGCATGTCAATGCAATTAATTACACCCAAGAAGGTAAGATATTTATTTTCTGCTTTAAATGCTGTAGCAGTGTAGAGTTTTATATTAATTCATGTAATAATTCAAATCATTTTACACAGTGCTTTGATTTTCTGTTTTTAGAGCGAGTGGATGTGGCTCCAGAGGTGGCAGGTGATATTGACCAGGTCGCAGTGGTCACATCCAATGTCCTTTTCTTCGTTATTCTCTTCATTTTTGCTGTGTTTGAAACGTAAGTGGTGATACTTTAATCTAGACTAACGTTTAAAAGCGTACATAATCAGATCATATTCATGTTTATTTCCCCCCCCCACCGCAGTATATCTACTCCTCTATCAATGGACATGTTTGCGTGGACAAGAAAAGAAGCTGTTTTGTACAACGGTATCATATTGGCTGCCATTGGCTTTGAGTCCATCGTTGTCTTCCTGGTGGTAAAAGTGGTCTCAGCAAGGTAAAATTTAAATAACTCTACTATTTTGATTTTTTTTTTTTTTGGTCTCACTTTATATTAGGTGGCCTTAACTACTATATACTTATGTTTAAATTAATCATTTGGTCCACACTGTAAAAAAAACAAAAAACACAATTTGTTGAGTCAACTTAAAATATTTTGTTACCTGCAGACTTAAAATTTTAAGTTAAGTCAACTCTAAGTTTAGTCAAGTTGAAATGTTAAGTTGTACTAAGTGAAAACTTAGATATTTAAGTTGACTAAACAAACAATTTGGTTTGTTAAACTTAAAAGCTGTGCTTGTTACCCAGCTGCCTTAAAATTAAGTTGAATGAACTCAAATATCTAAGTTGTCACTTATTAAAACTTAACATTTCAACTTGACTAAACTTTTTTTGAGTTGACTGAACATAAAATTTTAAGGTAGCCGGGTAACAGATTATTTTAAGTTGAATCAACAAGTTGTTTTTTTACAGTACAGTGCACTTATTGTGCACACACATTTTTACAATGCACTATATTTTAAAAAATGCCTGCATGTAATTACATCTGTAATTAATTTCTGTAATTACATTTATAAATACACTGTTGACCCATCCTTTACACCATAACCCACCCTTAAACCTACCCATACCACCAAACCTGTAGCTTACCTTTATCTCACCTCAATAGCAGCAAACGTATTTTGCAATAAAACAAGAACATAAGTACTTATTTTTTTTAAGTAGTTAAGGCCACCTAATATAAAGTTGTTTTTTTTTTCAATTGGATCTCATCTCATCTATTTTAAATGTGTTGAAGAACCCTGAACATTCAGATCTGCTTTTTTACTTGAGTGTGACCCTTGTACATCTTATTGTGACTCTAGCAGTAAAACCAGGTCAGCTTTTTTTGCTGTACCCAACACATATATAATGGATGTTAGCGGTTTTTGAACACATGACTTCCTCATTGCCTTAACAGGCTGAGTTATCAGATCTCAGATCAAATCAGTCTATTTTGGTTGTTTTTTCAGGGTAGGAGATCGGCCGCTGCTGCTTGGAGGGTTGATTCTCATATTTGCGGGGTTCTTTATCTTGTTGCCATGGGGAACTCAATTTCCTAAAATACAGTGGGCAGGTACGTTATCTGACTAACTCAGCAAAGCTTGTTTCGGAATTATTTTATTATTAAAATAGCATTATACACTACTGTTGAAAAAGGTTTTAAAAGACATACTTTTTATTCTGCAAAGATGCAGGGGTTAGTTCTCCCAAAAATGAAAATTTTGTCATTAATTACTCAGCCTCATGTCGTTCCAAATCCGTAAGACCATTCATCTTCGGAAAACAAATTTAGATGTTTTAGATGAAATCCGAGAGTTTTCTGACCCTGCATAGACAGCAATGCAACTACCACGTTCAAGGCCCAGAAAGGTAGTAAGGACATTGTTAAAATAGTCTATGTGACATCAAAAGTGAAAAGTGATAACGTACTGTCAACTATGGTGACCCATAGTCCAAATTGGTCCTCTGCATTTAACCCATCACGAGTGCACACACACAGTAGTGAGAAGTGAACACACGCACACACACACACACACACACTGTGAACACACACACCCGGAGCAGTGGGCAGCCATTGCTCCAGCGCCCGGGGAGCAATTGGGGGTTCAGTGCCTTGCTCAAGGGCACTTCAGTCATGGTATTGAGGGTGGAGAGAGAGCTGGTTATTCACTCCCCCCACCTTCAATCCCTGCCGGACCTGGGACTCGAACCCGCAACCTTTCAGTTACAAGCCCGACTCCCTAACCATTAGGCCACGGCTGCCCCCTAAATCAGTGGTTTAACCTTAATTTTACGAAGCTACTTTGAAAGTGGTAACAAGTTTCTACATGAATAACACTTTATATGTTGATTTCTGCACTCATACAAACTGGTTTTTCAAGTCTATTTAATATTAATTATAATTCTCTTACATGGTTTACCAGCAGAATTATTGTGCCAGGTTGTTGAAATAGTCCATGTGACATCAATGGTTCAACCGTAATGTTATGAAGCTACGAGAATACTTTTTGTGCGCAAAGAAAACAAAAATAACGACTTTACTCAACAGTTTCTTCTTTTCTGTCTTTGATTCACAAAAATATTTTAACAATGTCATTACTACTTTTCTCAGCCTTGAATGTGGTAGTTGCGTTGCTGTCTATACAGGGTCAGAAAGCTCTTGGATTTCATGAAAAATGTCCTAATTTGTGTTCTGAAGATGAACGAAGGCCTTACACGTTTGAAACGACATGATGACATGATGACAACTAATGACAGAACTTTCATTATTGGGTGAACTATACTTTTAAATAAATCAAGTGTCACAGTAAAATAACACTTTATTTAACAGTGTTGTTAATAAAGTGTATAAAATTAAAGTGCTTAAAAAAAGTGAAGTGTAACCAAGATTTCCATTTCAATTAAATGCTTATTAATGTTTTTTTATCCTGGTTTCTGTAAAAATATCAAGAAATACAATTGTTTTTAACATTGATAAGAAGGTTTCTTGAGCACCAAATCAGCATATTAAAAAGATTATGTGAAGAATCATGTGACACAAGGTGCATTTCCATTACAGATTTGCACAAAACTTTTGCGATATTTGACTAGGGCTGCCCTGGAATAAAGATTTTTCTGGTCGACTAGTAGTTGTTCATTTTAAGCATTAGTTGACTGTTAGTTGCACGTTTAATAATAAACCATATAAATCATAATAATGAACATTTAATTGCCTAATAAGCACTCAAACGCACACATAAAGCTTACACAGTGCACCAGCAGATATAATAATTATGAATGTGTCAGGGGAAAAAAAAGGCAAGGAGACTGCATTAACGTTTTAATAATTTATTGATACACTAGTGCTTTCTTTGTTTTCAGTTTAAGAGATGAAATCGGCGATACTGACTCGTCATCTCCGCAGTAGTGATGCGCCTGTATGCATATTTCATATGGATTACATAATCTTTTAATTAATCATTTGAAGGTAAACATTTCGCTCTGTAAAGATTTATTTTTCATGTCTGTAAGGCAAGTATACTGAGAGTTTTGAAGTTTTACGCTAAAGTACACAGAGACCGAGACGACAGAAGGCGCCTCCTGTTTTGCTTTATTTTACAAAAGCGCAACGTTTTGTTGTTATTGTGAGTGCACACAAATAAACCTAGAGTCTTGACAGATTTTAAATATGTATCTGTATGACCAAAAATGACGAAGTGTTTTAAGAGCAAGTGACCGCACCGGCGTCTCCATCTGTCATGCAGTAAGCGCGCTACTACTCAGCTTCCACACTCTGCACAGACACTTGAATAGCGCACATTTTACTAGGTTAACATTAGATTGAGCAGTCATGTAAAGTTGCTACTAGTAATATATTTCAGATGAAAAGCCATATTTGAGGTTGATGAATCATAGGTGAGTGTTTGGATGTCCTGCCCGATGCACTATATTACCACATAGACCAGCCGTTAACTATTTGTTTGTCATGGACTGCGTGACTTCGCCACTTTGTGTTATTTTTTTTCCTGTGACTAAGCTTCTTCTCTAGGGGGCAGCTCTAGAAATGACGACTTTCTATAAACCCATATTATGCATAAAAAAAAAAAAAAAAGTGATTTTAATTTTAATTGTAGGAGCTGTAGGCATTTGTCTTTTCAGGTATAAACAAAAGCATTGACTAGAGTGGCCACAATCAGCTCTGCAGACTTGAGCAGTGTAAATAATGGTGTTTTCCAAACATTAATGGCAATGAAAGCCCCTTATTCAAGCATTTTGTAGTCAATGCTTGTGTAAACGGCCACAAATGAGGTGGTGTTTTTTTTTTGAGGTTATAGTACATTAAAGAATGATCATGTGTCTTACATAAACAAGGTGTTTCTAGTGCAGTTTTGCAAAATATTCCTTTTTCGAATTGCCTGAAAAACCACCTAAAACTTTTTTGCGATCTATGGAAGTTTTTGTGAAATTAACATGCTTCCTTTAGGCGTATTTTCAATTTGCAATTTCAGTTCGCAATTTAAAGGGTATTGAAAATGCAGCTACTGAAGACTGGAGAAATGATGCTGAAAATTCAGCTTTGCCATCGCAGGGAATATATTACATAATAAAATACATTCAAATAGAAAAGAGTTATTTTAAACGGTAAAAGCACTACTGTATTTTTGATTAAATAAATGCTTCTTTGGTGAGCACAACAGACTCTTCTAAAAACATTTTACAAACTACACTTTTGAATGCTAATGTACAGTATATTACATTTGAAATGTGTGTATATTAAACAAATATTATCCCCATAAACAGATATTCATAATAACACTAAGCCAGCAATACGACTGGCTCCCACCCCATCCTCAAACACTTCTCTGGAGCCCACCGGATGCCCGTCTGACCAGGCCTGGTGCTTATATACCCCTGTAATTCATCTCGCACAGTACATTACCTCTGACATCCTCATCGGAGTGGGCTACCCGACGTGCAACGTAATGTCCTACACTTTATACTCAAAGATTCTAGGCCCCAAACCACAGGTAAAACACTTTTCAAATTCAAATATCAAATTGAAGTAAGTTGAAGCTAACGCTAAGTATTCTCTTCTCCAATTGTGTGTGAACTCAGGGAGTTTACATGGGCTGGTTAACAGCATCAGGAAGTGCTGCACGGACCCTCGGGCCTGTGTTTGTCTCTCATGTCTACAATCTTAATGGACCCCGATGGGCCTTCAGTATCATATGCGGCATAGTACTAGCTGCAGTCGTTCTCCTCAGTGCTATGTACAAACGACTACTCGCCTTCTCTGTACGACATGGAAGGATAGAAGAATGATGACTGACAGATGCCTCTACCATCCACTAAAGAACAGTTCATGGGCCTGACTTAGAGGTGGAAAACATTGTAAATGTTATTTTTTTATGGACAGTTGCCCAAATTGTGGAGCTTTTCTAGCATAAGCATGATTCTGAAGTGACTTCTGAAGCATCTGTAAATATCTAATAACTTTAAAATAGCTTTATCTGTATATTGAACTACAGTTTCCTCTATTACCTAAACTGTGAATTTAACCACTGTCGGAGCAGCATGACATGGATCGATACCATATAACAGTAGCAGACGCTAAAAAGGCCAGCGTGAACCACAGTATTAAAACTGGCAGCTCAATGGGTTATGAAGCATTAGAGATTATGAGGTCTACGTACTGTGTGGTTGTTTAACACTTGGTTTTAATAATCTATTTTAATAACTTGAATTCTTAATAACTTGAATTAATTTAAAACTGCAATGATGAAACAGTGATGTTGAAGTTTCTTTCTTTTTATTAACACTAAGCTGAAAATGTACACTAGGTGCTGAGCATCACTTGACTTTGGCTGCATCCATAATCACTGGAAATGATCAACTACAAACCTGTTGTATTTTAAATTTAAGCCAAATGCTTTAGTTTTGTTTGTGTTGAAGCGCATGAATGATAAAGCATAATACTTCTTGAAAACTGGCAATAGTTGTTTCTTTAATGTTTAGAAAAATATGAAGTATGACATGCTTTCCACAAGATTTGTGTCTGTAAATATATTAAAAATGATGTGTTTAACAAGACATCTGTTTGTCATTTTTGAAAAATGTCATCAATTCCACTAATACGGTAGGTTTCATCCACAGATCGTCTGGAACAAAGCTTCTTTGAGATATTACCCCAAACGGTGGATGAGCTTTGTTAACACAATGTCAATTGTACTGAGACAGTTTTAGTGTAGGATGAGCTTGTGACAAAAACAGGATGCAAGACAGCTGTGGCTATACATAAACTGCGTCCTTTTTGTATAGATGTAGGTTTAACACCACTTAGTCGTTTCACACTGTGATCTAAATGGTGGTGATTATGATGCAATTTTCAGCAACCACAAACCCATCATTCCTGTAATGCTCTGTATGCGAGATCAAGTAGCTGTTTTTCTCTTCTTCTTCTTCTTAGTTTTGGATTTGCCAGCAATGTGTTTCAACAGGCCTGGAGCGCCACAACCACCTGGCACAATCATTCTGCTGGTAAAACATGCAAGAGAATTACAGTTAATATTAAATAAACTTGAAAAAACAGTTTGTGCGAGTGCAGAAATCATCATTTTAAGAGTTCTTCATGTAGAAACCTGTTACCACATTCAAAGTGGCTTTATAAAATTAAAAGAACTCCACTTCCAGAACAACAATTTACAAATAATTTACTCACCCTCTTGGCATCTAAGATGTTCATGTCTTTCTTTCTTCAGTTGTAAAGAAATGATGTTTGTTGAGAAAAACATTTCAGCATTTTTCTCCATATAATGGATTTCTGTGGTGCCCCAATTTTGAATTTCCAAAATGCAGTTTAAATGCGGCTTCAAACGATCCCAAATGTGGTTGTAAACGATCCCAGCCGATGAAGAAGGGTTTTATCTAGCGTAACGACTGGTTAGTTTAATACAAATAATACAATTTATATACTTTTTAATGCCAAGTGCTCATCTTGTCTTAGGGGCCGTTCACATATCGCGCCTAAAAACGCGTGGAAAACGCTAGGCGCGCCGATTTCTCCTCCTTTCCAAAGCCTATGTAGCTTGCCCGTGGCGCCTGCCGTTGCTAAGCAACCATGACCCGCACTCTCAATGAAGACGCGGAATTTTCATCAAAGGACAAACGGATTTCCAGCACTAAAAAAATCACTTGCTGTAGCTCTGCTACTAAATTTATTTAAAAATGTACAGCTATGATCAGCTGTTTCTCCATCTTGGCTGAGCTTTCAATGTTGTTATTGGAAAGGATGGAGCTAATTGGTTGAATCGTGTCACATGACCCGCAGTGCGCTTGCGGCATTCTGAAAAGTTGAATTGTTTTCATCCAGATGCGGTGCGGACGCGCCTGAAAAACCCGAGCGCGGCTGCCGCGCGTCATTTGAAATAACGAACTTGAGCGCGCAAAAGACGCGATATGTGAACGGCCCCTTACTCTGCCTGGACTGTTTTTGTTCCCGTTCGTGACAGTTAGGGTATGTCAAAACTCCCATCTCATGTTCTCCCTCAAATTCAAAATCGTCCTATATCGCCGTTTTACCTTTTTTGTTAAGGGTGTTTTGATCTTTTTTGCATGTTCACTTCGCAAAGACTGGGTCAGAACTTCTGCAGCGATGTAGGACGATTTTGAATTGATTTTTGAAGTTGAGGGAGAAAATACAATCGGAGTTTTTCGACATAACGTTACTCTAATATGTCTTGAGTGAGAATACACAGAGTTCAGGGAGAGCAAGGCAAGACGAGCGTTTGAGAATAAAAAGTATATAAATAGTATTTTTTTCATGTGAATAACCGATCATTACGCTAGATAAGACCCTTCTTCCTCAGCTGGGATTGTTTACAACAGCATTTGAGATGTTTGAAGCCACATTTAAACTGCATTTTGGAAGTTCAAAATCGGGGCACCATAGCAGTCCATTATAATGGGGAAAAATGCTGAAATGTTTTCCTCAAAAAAAAAAACAAATTCTTCATGACTGAAGAAAGAAAGACATGAACATCTTGGATGACAAGGGGGTGAGTAAACTATTTGTAAATTGTTGTCCTGGAAGTGGACTTCTCCTTTAAGATTGAACCACTGATGTGGCTTACTGTCTTGACATCTTGGATTTCATAAATATATCTTAATTTGTGTTCTTACGAGATTGGAACGACATGTGGGTGAGTAATTAATGACACCATTTTCATTTTTGGGTGAACTATCCCTAAATATTTATTTCAGTAAACATTTATTTCAATTTAAGTAACAACCTTTTTTAAATGATTATAATCCTCGTTAATACTCACCGTTTATTGTGTTTCTTAGGACAAGCTCTAAGTTTGTGTTTTTGGCTGCCACAATTGAAACAGCCAGTTTGGCTCTGACCACAAGGGTGATCAGGGAGAGTACAGTGACCACATGAGGAACAATGACGCCATGCTGGAGAGAGAATTAGAGAAGAAAGAAAGTGGTAAGTGAACAAGAAATAAACACATAAGGAGACATCAGTTTAAGTGAACTCAAATTTGCTTACAAGGCTTCACACACCGTCCACATTTATCACAGTGCCTCCATTCTCGGCCATCCTGTGAGATAAATAGAGAAATGTCAGTTAAAGGCATAGTTGACCTAAAAATTTAAATGATGTCATTAATTACTCACCCTCATGTTGTTCCAAACCAAATTAAAGTAGTTCGTGACATCACAAATATCTTAATTTGTGTTCCAAAGATGAAAGAAGGTCTAACGGTTTTGGAATGACATGAGGGTGAGTAATTAATGACAGGATTTTCAAAAGTGAACTATCCCTTTAATCTACTCCTAGATTAGCATCAGCATTTACCTTCGATGGGCATGTCTCACACTTTGGACAGTGTTTGTTTTCTGCTGACACATACCTCTCACAAACACTGCAAAATCTGAGGATAGAAAAAATGTTAGTGGTAAATATTAAACGACCTCAGAGCAGTTCATAACAGCAAATCATGATTTAAGAGCATGTTTAACCCTCAATACAATCAAAATCTACTTTTTTATGAATTGGTTCTCTCAAAAAAAAAAAAAACTTTAAAGGGGACATCGGATTTGCATATAAATGTGTCTTAGCAGAAAAAAAAAAAAAAAGATGAGAGGGACGGGGTGAGCAGTAGCTCATTATCATTAGAGACATGCACTGAAACAAGTCGCTGTGAACAAAGCTGTTTTTGACAAGGTAAAAATGGAGTTGTTTTGCACAACCATCAAGGAATCTTAACCAAAGTATGTTGCAGCATTTCATAAAGACCCTAAAGAATCATACCAACTTGTGGAAAATGGTTATCCGATGTCACCTTTAAAAAAAAATCTACATAAAAATAAAAACTCATTTGTACAGTTTTATAACTCTTTTAAAAATGATGCATGTATCTCTTCCAGGTTAAAGCAAACTCAGAATGCATTATGTGTTTTTTGTGCACCTGTAACCTTCATCCTGTGGTAGAATGATTTCTTTGGGGTTCAGATTGGTGAAAAGTCGAACAGGTGACTGCTTACGGCCCGTCTTTCCATGTTTATATAGAGGGTGATTCTCATAATCAACCTGAGAATGAAGAATAACACTGGACTATTACACCCTGTAAATTTATTTATTAACATTCTTATAACAAAGTATACCTATAATACCTGGTAATCCAGCATAGAGAAGGAGGGAAAACACTCAAGGATACGGGACTCAAAGAAGTATGGGAAAATCCAGATCATTGGCATCTGACTTGCATCGCTTACTAAAGATCAAAAAGATATAAGAGTGATAATGTTGTTTCTGAGCGAATTTTTCACTGAAATTTGACTCTATGACTTTCTTCTTCCATGGAACATAAAATGAGAAATTCCAAGAAATTGTGCTGGTCTCGCCTTTATTTGTAATTGCAATGTATGAGGGGAAACTGAGGGTTTCATGTTTCAGAAAGTATGCAAAAATACCAAAAAAATAACCTAAAAGTCATATGATATGATAGAGATTCACCAATGCAATTTTACTTTTATCATCAATGTTAATTCTTTTACCAAAATAAGGGATTTTTTCTTTAGTGATAGTTGTTCATGAGTCGCTTGTTTGTCCTGAACAGTTAAACTGCTTGCTATTCTTCAGAAAAATCCTTAGGGTCCCACAAATTCTTTGGTTTTCCAGCATTTTTGTGTATTTGAACCCTTTCCAGCAATGACTGTATGCTTTTGAGATCCATCTTTTCAAACTTAGGACAACCAAGGGCAACTATTACAGAAGGTTCAAACGCCCACTGATGGTTCAGAAGGAAACACGTATGAACATGAATTTGAATATTAGAGTAAATTTAACTTATTTTGAGTTCTGGGAAACATGTAAGTATCTTCTGTAACTTCTGAAGGGCAGTACTATATTAAAAAAAATATATGACATTTAGGCAAAATAAGAAAAATGTACACATCTTTTTGTTCATTCTGTTCAAAAGTTTTCATCCCCTGGCTCTTAATGCATTATTTTTCGTTCTAAAGCATCAGTGAGCATTTTAACCTTCTGTAATAGTTGCATATGAGTCCCTCAGTTGTCTTCAGCATGAAAAATGGACCTCAAAAACAATACAGTCATTGTTGGAAAGGGTTCAAATACACAAAAATGCTGAAAATCCAAAGAATTTGTGGGACCTGAAGGATTTTTCTGAAGAACAGAAGGCAGTATCTGTTCAGGACAAACAAGGGACTCATGAACAACTATCACTAAACACACAGAAAAAAAAAAACAGCCGTGGATCATTCAGGTAACAACACAGTATTAAGAATCAAGCATATGTAAACTTATGAATGGGCTCATTTTTTCAATTCATTTTCTCTTGTGAACTACATGTAAATGTCTCTTATGTGAAATATCGTATTCAGGTCAGTACCAAATAAAAAAAACATGCATTTTTTGTACGATCCCTGTTAGTTTGGTAAAATAATGAACAATTTGCAGATTCTGCAAGGTGTATGTAAACTTTTGACTTTAACTGTATATGTTGTTGCAAAAGAGAAAAAAACTAGTCATGCATGGTGCTCCTCATACCTTTATTCTGATTTTTCCAGGTGACTGCTATCTGAGAGAAGCTGTTGGCGAGTGGCTTCACTAGGCCCCCGAATGGGGGGTCTGTTACCATGACTACCTTGGCTCCTCCCTCCTCCCGCAGAAAGCCTTGAAAAAACGTGACCGCTTCCTGCACAACAGCGTATCATGACTTATCAGAATGTACTACAGTGACCACATTTGACGTCAAAGGGGGTTTGTTTTTTTTGTTTTTTTTACCTCATCATCAAAAAAGTGATGGTTGAACATATTATAGCGGCAGAACTCATCCTGTGCGTAAAACTGGCAGTACCTACGAGGGCAGAGAAACAAAGAGGTTAATTGTTGCAAAATGCACGTAATGCAAGTGTCAGCATGGATTTCAGAACAGCAAAATAAAAATCTGCTGCTATTTCCAAAGCCTGCAGGTTAACAAGTCTGGAACTGAGCAGACATAAGCCTGTCAGTTATAAAACACTGAAAAAGTGCACACACACACACACACACACACACACACACACATATGCGTATGCAGCAGGCTTTGGCTTGTTAAGTGTCTGCACACCTTTTTCAACACATTCCACAGACAAAAGCAGAAGTGCTTGCAGGAGGACAAAAATCAAACGCTTTTACTTGTTCTCTTATCAGTCTCTTAGGTAAGATTTTGTTGCTTATTTTATTGCATATTATTTCAGTTACAAAGATACTATTATTTTACATTCTCATTAAGATAAAGGCAATATCAGACTTTATAAAGCAAGAACTGTGTAACTTGATAATGCGCCAATGTTAATATATAAACCGTATGTGCAGACTGTTCAAAAGTATAACGATTCAAATTTTCAGTTCCTTGATTTTGGGCTATGCAGATATAAATGCAACTCAGTGTGTTCTAATAAAGGCTTGCTGTGACGTTTTATGCATTAGCAAGAAGTGCATTTACATGTCCTCTGAGAAAACCAGCTAATTTAGTACATTTTGTACTTTTCGCATTTCATGCATGTACACAATGAAACAATTATGATCACTAAAAACTACTAAAGTGATGTTTACGATGTTTCTTCACATCAACTCCCATTAGCTCAGAGAACTTGGAAAGATGGCAGAGGAAGACATTATGCCTTTATCAGAGGAAATCAGTTCCTTCTGTCTGGTTACCGAGGCTCGTTCAGGGACACAGGTTACCCAGCCCTTCCCACGCTCTCCAAAACTGATAAGGAGAACTGGAGCCTCATCACCAAAACCCTCAGAGGTAATGACAGGTTTTCTGACCTGCCAGGCAATTAAACCTAAGAATGTGGTCATGCCAGCAATGTACTGTAGGAATATTGTTAAAGGTTGAACATATGCTCACAGGCATGAAATAAAAAATTCAAAAACAACAAAAATTGTGTAAACAGCTGCCAGTCCGGTTGGATGACCTGACAAAGGAGAGGAAAAGAACAGAGTCCCATCTGGAATCTATTAAAAAGCGGCAAGCAAACCTGAATGTAAGTAAAACTATGTTGGGAGTTGATTTGATACTGAAAAGTGATCTGTATAACTGGTTGTTAGCGTGCAAAGCTTGGTGGCATCAGCCAAACAAGGAAGTTGGATCAGAGGCAGGAAAAGTTCCTACATTATCTTTTGAATAACAGTCTCTGAATGTCTCCATGAATGCGATAAAGCCTAAACTCTGCTGTAAACTACTAAAAATGTCAAAGGGTTAGTTCACTCAAAAATGAAAATTGTCACAAACCTGTCTTCGAAACACAAGATATTTTGATGAAATCTGAGAGCTTTCTGACCCTGAATAGACAGCAATGCAACTGACATGTTCAAGACCCAGAAAGGTAGTCAGGACATCATTAAAATGTGACCCTGGACCACAAAACCATAAAAGTCAATTTTTTGAAATTGAGTTTTTTAAATAATCTGAAAGCTGAATAAACCCATTGATGTATTCATTAAATTTCCACTGATGTATGGTTTGTTAGGATAGGACAGTATTTGGTCGAGATACAACTATTTGAAAATCTGGAATCTGAGTGTGCAAAAAAAATCTAAATATTGAGAAAATCACCTTTAAAGTTGTCCAAATGAAGTTCTTAGCAATGCATATTACTAATCAAAAATTAAGCTTTGATATATTTTTGGGTTAAAAAAAAACGTATAAAATCTTCATGGAACATGATCTTTACTAATGATTTTTGGCATAGAACAAAAATCAATCATTTTGACCCATACAGTGTATTGTAGGCTATTGCTACAAATATACCTGTGTTAATTACGAGTGGTTTTGTGGTTCAGGGTCACAAATTTTATGATTTCTGAAGCTATGAGAAATTGTTAAATAAAGTTGGTAAAAAATTGGCACAAAAAGTGTTCTTGTAGCTTCATAACATTACGGTTAAACCACTGATTTCACATGGACTATTTTTATGATATCTGGGCCTTGAACGGGTCAGTTGCATTGCTGTCTATGCGGGGTCATGAAAGCTCTCGGATTTCATTAAAAATATCTGAATTTATCTTCCGAAGATGAATGAAGGTCTTACAGGTTTAGAATGACATGAGGGGGAGTAATTAATGACAGTTTCATTTTTGAGTAAACTATTTCTTTAAATAACTAATGAATCATACATCTGCTACTCTGCTGAAGACCAGTTCAGAGGCGATGAAGCAGCAAGTACAGGAGTATTTTGAGGAGCTACACATGGCTCTGCAGGAGGATGAGAAGGCTGTTTTGGACATGATAGAGCAAGACCGCCAGGAAACCAGAAGTAAGTTAAACCGAATTCTTCAAGACTGGAATCAACATCTTGGTCTCCTGCAGAAACACATCAGCGCTGTTCAATCAGCTCAAAAGAGCCCAGCAGAATCCATGAAGCAGGTAACCATCAAGAATGAAACATGGATTTAGTGTCGTTGTAATAATCTTGACGACAAAACATAAGGATAACATATAATCTGCATGTTTTCTGCTTTCAGCCATTTCCCGAGGATTTTACGTAAGGCCATGCTTTTCCATTTCATGAATAGTGAATTTTGCGATAAGTCCTTCATACAAAAACAACATGCCTTTCCATGTTCTGTTCAGTAGCAAACATGCTATACATGACAATGTATTGTACAATTTACAATGAATGCAAATTAAATAACCTTAGAATTCCAATGTTTCTTCAACTAGATTGACTAGCTGTCGAAAGAAATTGGACCCAGCTGAAGAGGAGATAAAAATGAATGAGGAAAGGATCCATAAACTTATGAAGGTTCTTAGGAATCTTTCTAAAGATCTGAAAGCCCAACTACAACGAAAGAGCCTGCTGCTGGGTACAAAACACTATCAACCCCTAATATATAAAAACGTATAAATCAAGTTAATGCAAAATATATTCTCTCTCTCTCTCTCTCTCTCTCTCTCTATATATATATATATATAAATATATATATATTGCCATTTAAAAGTTTGGGATGAGTAAGATTTTTAATGTTTGTTAAAGAAGCCTTTTCTGCTCATCAAGGCTGCGTTTATTTGATTAAAAATACAGAAAAAACTGTAATATTGTGAAATATTGTTGCAATTTAAAATAGTGGTTTTCTATTTGAATATACTTTAAAATAGAATTTATTCCTGTGATGCAAAGCTGAATTTCCAGCATTATTACTCCAGTCTTTAGTGTTACATGATCTTTTAGAAATCATTCTAATATGCTGATTTATTATCAATGTTTCAACAGTTTTTATTATCAACAGTTGTGCTGCTTAATTTTTTTTTGGAACCTGTGGTACTTTTTTCAGGATACTTTGATGAATAAAATGTTAAAAAGAACAGCATTTATCTAAAATAGAAATCTTGTGTAACAATATACACTGTCGTTCAAAATCTTTTCTTTATTAATAATTTTATTCAGCAAAGAAGTGTTAAATTAATAAAAAGTGATAGTGAAGACGTACACCGTTGTATTTTGAATAAATGCTGTTCTTTTTAACTTTTTATTTATTAAAGAATCGTAAGAAAGTATCACTGGGTCCAAAAAAAAAAAAAAAACGATAAATTACCATATTAGAATGATTTCTGAAGGATTTTGTAACACTGAAGACTGGAGTAATGGCTGATGAAAATTTAGCTCTGAATCACAAAAATAAATTATATTTTAAAGTATATTAAAATAAATAAAAAAGGTTATTTTAAATTGCAATATTTTTTAATATTACTTTTTTTTAATCAAATCTTTTTTTAAATTGAATCTTTTTTTTTTTTCAATTTATCAAATAAAAAAATACAGTTTTCACTAGTTTCCACTAAAATATTAAGCAGCACAACTGTTTTAAAAATTGTTAATAATTAAGAAGTGTTTCTTGGGCATCTAATCAGTAAATTAGAATGATTTCAGAAGGATCATGTGACACTGAAGACTTGAGTAATGACTGCTGAAAATTCAGCATTTTTCTCTCACAGGAATAAAACACATTTTAAAATATATAAATGTAATAATATTTCAGAATACTAATGTTTTTATTATATTTTTCATCAAATAAATGCAGGTTGCATGAATTTAAGTGAGTTCTTAAAGAAAATCTTACTGAGCTCAAACTGCTGAATGGTAGTTTATATACTATACTTAAAAAAAAAATTATATGACCTTAGACCACAAAACCAGTCATAAGGCTCAATTTTTTTAAAAATTAAGATTTATGCATCATCTGAAAGCTGATTAATAAGCTTTCCTATAATACATGGTTTGTTAGGGAAATATTTGGCTGAGATACAACTATTTGAATTGAATCTGAGGGTGCAAAAAAATCTAAATATTGAGAAAAATCACCTTTAAAGTTGTCCAAATTATGTTATTAGCAACGCATAGTACTAAGCAAAAATTAAGTTTTGATATATTTACAAATTTACTAAATATCTTCATGGAACATGATCTTCACTTAATGTCCTAATGATTTTTGGCATAAAAAAAAACAAAAAAACAAAATCAATAGTTTTGACCCATACAATGTATTTTTGGCTATTGCTACAAATACACCGGTGCAACTTACGACTCGTTTTGTGGTCCAGGGTCACATATGCTTTCATAAACTTTTAGACTGTATTATATATTCTATATATCATATTATATTGGAAGGATTAGCTAATAGAGAACAAGAAATGTTCAGAATATGTTGTGAGTAAATCAGCCGTTTCTAATGTTCTTGCATTTCATCTTGACAGACTCCTCTAACGTGGTGATTGATAAACAGACCTGTCACAAACAGCTCAATGTGACCTCAGAAGGACGAGGTCTGTGCTTTTCCTCAGAGGACCGCTGTGTTCCCAATGACCCTCTAAGGTTTGATCAGCTATACTGTGCCTTGGGCTCCGTTGCTATTAAATCTGGCCAGCACTATTGGGAGGTAAATGTGCACTGCTGTCCATCATGGGCTGTGGGTGTGGCTTATGGCAGCCTACAGAGAAGGGGACGGGACAAAGGAGCCAAACTTGGACGGAACAGGTCCTCGTGGAGTCTTGAGTTTCAAGATGGGCGTCTCACAGCCTGGCACAATGATCGACATGTGGCACTACCTGTCACAGCAGCTCGGGCTGCACCAAACAAAGTAGGGGTGTTTGTAAAATATCAGAAGGGCCGTCTGGTGTTTTATGATGCTGAGACTATGAGAACGCTGCAGGAGTTTTCAACAGTGCAAACGGCTATGTTTGACAGAGCACATCATCAGTTTACTGAGCCTCTCTATCCAGCCTTCCGCTTTTTTTCACCCAAAGACAAAGGCCATTATCATATGGAAATATGCGATCTCAGTCTTTAATTATTATTATCAATACTGAAAACAGTTGTGCTGCTTAAAATGTTTGTCTCTGAGTTAAAAAATAAAGATATTTAGTCTGAATAAAAGTATTAATATCATTTTATGCATTACTTAATTAAATTACAAATAACATAAAAGGCTCAAAAGGAGTGGCACACCTCCTCAATAGGATTTAATTCTGTGTCTATGTGGCTATTTAACCTTGTATTTGCAAAGAATTATTTTGTATTGTGTTTACCTGTAATCAATATCCAGCAATAAACTCTTCATTGTAGGACTCTTGCCCTCCATCTTCCGTAACTTTATCACTTCATGTAATCTGTAAATGTGTAAGAGAGAACCATTTAAATACAAAGTTAAAAAGCAGAATCTGCAAAATGTTAATTATTTTACCAAAATAAGAGGGATCATATAAAATGCATGCTTTTTATTTAGTACTGACCTGACGTTTGCATACAGTCTACAAGAGAAAATAACAGTTGAATTTATAAAATGAGCCCATTCAAAAGTTTGCATAAGCTTGTTTCTTAATACTGTATTATTACCTGAATGATCCACAGCTGTGTTTTTTTGTTTAGTGATAGTTGTTTATGAGTTCCTTGTTTGTCCTTAACAGTTAAACTGCCCTTTTTTTTTTTTCAGACAAATCCTTCAGGTCCACAGATTCTTTGGGTTTTCAGCATTTTTGTGTATTTAAACCCTTTCTAACAATGACTATAATTTTGAGATCCTTTTTTTCACACTGAGGATGACTGAGGGACTCATGTGCAACTATTACATAAGGTTCAAACGCTCACTGATGCTCCACAAGGAAACACAATGTATTAAGAGCAGCTTTTGAACATTTGAATTTGAGAATCAGGGTAAATGTAACTTATTTTGTCTTCTGGGAAACATGCAAGTATCTTCTGTAGCTTCTTAAGGGCAGTACTAAATGAAAAAAATAAGATATTTAGACAAAATAAAAAAAAAAGACGTACATATCTTCATTCTGTTCAAAAGTTTTCACCCCCGGCTCTTCGATTTTCCTTCTGAAGCATCAGTGAGCGTTTAAACCTTCTGTAATAGTTGCATATGACTCAGTTGTCCTCAGTGTGAAAAGATGAATCTCAAAATCATAGTCACCTATGGGACCTGAAGGATTTTTCTGAAGAACAGCAAGCAGTTAAACTGTTCAGGACAAACAAGGGACTCATGAACAACTATCACTAAAAAAAAAAAAAAAACAGCTGTGGATCATTCAGGTAAAAACAATATTAAAAATCAAGTGTATGTAAACTTTTGAACGGGGTCATTTTTATAAATTCAACTATTACTTTCTCTTGTGGACTATATGTAAACATCTTATATGTGAAATGTCTTATTCAGGTCAGCATTAAATAAAAAAATAACATGCATTTTGTATGATCGCTCTTATTTTGGTACAATAATTAACATTTTGCACATTCTGCAAGGTGTGTGTAAACTTTTGACCTCAACTGTATGTTAACATTTACATTGGATATTTTGCCAATTTTACTGACAGGAAAATGATTGCACGCACTTTAAGACTTTTTCAAATATAGAAATTGGCATAGCAATAACTGCTTATACGTACCGTGGTGTCCCAACACAGAGAATTTTCTGGAAGCCTAACCCCAAGAGCATATCCAGAAGGAAATGACAGCTCCGGTTCGCAAATAGATACTGTGCATTACTCTTCTTGTTGTCCAGAGGACACAGAAGTAGACTGGGCCTTTTCAATCGCTGCACCGTGATGTCCTCAGAAAGTGCCTTGTGTTTCGCATGATTCGCCCATTCCCCAGGAAGAATCATCAGCTGACAGTCTACACAGAACCTTCTCTGCTCCAGCGGGAGAGAAACAAACTCTCTAAATCTGTAAAAGAAACAAACGTGCACATATGAAAGATTTTGATGGGGTGTAGAATCTCCGGTACTATTTTTCAGTTTCATTCAGCTTTCAATAATGTCTTTTTTCCATAAATAGACACGCCAATACCTCATTTGATGCATTTAGCATGGCTTAATTTTTTAAATAAAAGTTATTTACCTAGAGCAGTATTCCTGATGACTGAAAAGAGGCATCTTGGAGCGGTTTTGTTCTTCTCTGGCAAGCATCCTTGCCTCAGATATCTGAGGCATAAATTAAATGCATCAAGTGAATGAAACAGTAATATTCATACATCTGTTTTTTTTTGTCTTCTTTGATTAAGTTTTAATTTTTGTTGTATATGCAGATTATGTCTGACATATTTGTGTTCAGCTGTCACTCCCTATATATTTGATAACCTACATTAATTTCTAAATGTTGCTAAAAAAACCTGTTGTACACAATAATCTATGCGCCTTCTGTTGCCTGATTGATATTTCCGCTGTTCCATTTCAAAAAATAGACTTTTGTAACTATTATTTCAAGTCAGGCTTTACATGATTTAATATATTCATCTTATTTTATTAAACTTAAGTTTGCTTGTACAACTGTTAGTACACGACCACTCAAAGGTTTTAGAACAGTAAGATTTTTAAGTCTCTTCTGCTTACTAAAGTACAGCAAAAACAGTAAAAATTTGAAATATTTTTACTATTTAAAAGAACTGTTTTCTGTATATATTTTAAAATGTAATTTATTCCTGTGATTTCACAGCTGATTTTTTTAGCATCATTACTCAAGACACATGATCCTTCAGAAATCATTCTAATATTCTGATTTGCTGCTCAAAAAACATTTATTATTATTATTATTATTCTTATGTTGAAAACAGCTGAGTAGATTTTTTTCAGGTTTCTTTGATAAAAAGAAAGTTCAGAAGAACAGCATTTAATTGAAATATAAATCTTTTTTTAACATTATAGATGTCTTTATCATCACTTTTGATCAAATTTAAGCATCCTTGCTAAATAAAAGTGTTAATTTCTATCATTTCTTTCTTTCAAAAAAAAAATTATACTGACTCCAAGCTTTTTATTTCAGATTTAGATCTTTCATACAAAAAAGAATCCTGAAAAAAGGTACTCAACTGTTTAAAATAATAATAATGTTTCCTGAACAGCAAATCAGCATATTAGAATGATTTCTGAACGATCGTGTGACACGAAGTCTGAAGTAATAATACTGAAAATTTAGATTTGATCACAGGAATAAATTACATTTTAAAAACAGAAAGCAGTTATTTTAAATAAAACAAGTATTTCATAATATTACTGCTTTTGCTGTACTTTGGATCGAATAAATGAAAGCATTGTGAGCAGAAGAGAATTCTTTAAAAAAACTCTACAAATCTTACTGTTCAAAAACTTCTGACTGGTAGTGTATGTCATTAAAGAAACTCTGAAAAGTAAACATGTGACATTAAAACTGGTACAATAAAAATACTACATATTAGTCCTAGTTAACCTTTTCGTCTGCCCACTGAAAAAAGTTGCAGTCTTTTCTGTCCCGACAAGCAGAACAGGCGTAAAATCTCCTTCCTTTCTCCTCTCCATTGCCAGTTTTCTCGAACAACAGAGCTGGTCCTGAGAAAAGTACGTATCGGTGATTACATATGATATTAATAATATCTAAGAATGAGAAAATGACAAGGCACCAGAAAAATTAAAATTGGTCTCATACCATGTGGACACCGCGGCACTGGTTTGTCGCTTTTATTTTGAATAATCACTTCTATTCCGCCACTATCCACGACATCATCCAACATTTTACTCATATTTGCCAGAAACCTTACATGTGCGAATCAAAACAACACTCACATGCATGACAGGAGGCTGCCATGTACAATTAAAAGCGTCGCACAATTATGACGTCGCGTAGCTATCGTCAACTAAACGCTTCTTTACTGATGCCATAAAAACGGGATGAATGGTACAGAAATGACATAGTAATGTATATTTTGGTTAAAAAATAATTTAAAACAAGAATCTGGATACTATCAAAATGTGGTTATATAGCTGAACACTTTATGTTCACGTAACTTGTTGGTTAATAGTCACATGACATGCAAATAAACAAATAAAATATAGAAAGAATAAGTATTTTATTTAGTTTTTATTTCAAAATTATTTATTTTGCGTTATTATGTGAGCTTTTTATCAACCGTTTTGGAACTAAGCGCATCCAGTCCAGTAAGTGGCGTTAGTCAACCTTTAAATTTGGTTTGCCAATTCGCCATTAAAAAGAAGAAGGTAATTGTTGAGCACCTGTTCCGAGGTTTGAATGTTTATAAAAAGATCTGAAGTTCTGTCTTGTGTTATTATTATCATGCCTCTACGAAGAACTAGAAAAGTCCGTCAGGATTCTGATTATCGGCCCGACTATGACCAGAAAATTAGACTTACCAAGAGAAAGGAGCTGTTTATACAACAGTTTGAGAAGGAAGGTAACGTTAAGTCATATATTAAAGTCAATACATATTTTATCCTGTGTATATATATATAAAAATGAACCTATTCTTTTACTTCCACTGTAACAGCCCAAGACCGGGTAAATGAAATGGAGGCCAATCTAAACAAATTACTGGCCACTGTGGACCGAGTCTTCAAAATAGAGCTGATGAAAATGCCACAGTCGCTCCACACCACGCTGATAAAAGACCTAATGAATGGTATGACAATCACAGAGCCTGTTTGTCCTGTCTTAATGGTTTTATTATTTCTATTTACAATCTATAATGTTTTTCAGATAATGACACGTCTGTGGGGGAGGTCACTATGGCACTCACGGTAAAATAATGATTTTGCTACCTTCTTTTGTTCGCTTAAAGTAACGGCACCACTTTAATTAGTTCTGGTTGTTGTTTTCTTTCTTTTTCTTTTAGTGTGCATCTCCAGAAATTCAGAAACCCCTATCGCGAAAGCCAAGCAAAAAAGGTTTAAGGCAACTCATAAATTCATGTTTTAAATGTAACTTCCATTCATTTAAGGTTAACTTTAATTTCTTTTAGGTTTGAATAGCACAACAGGGCAACAAAGGTCTTCGGGTCAAAATAAGACCGCTTCAGTTGAAGGGCCGAAGGTACTTAATCCTCCGTTTGTTTTCTTTGTGGGTGTCTAATTTAAATTGTACTAATGAGCTTTGTCATCACAGAAATCCACTAAGAAGACCCTACACAACAGTAAGAGCACTGGAAGTCTGAGGTAAACTTTAAATTTTATTTAACCTGGTCATTTTAGACATTGGTTTGTTTTGAATTTATCCCTTCAGTCACAATAAAGTAGTCTTTGATAATGTGTGTGTATATGTGCAAGTGCAAAACCTAACTTTCGAAAATGACACCGTGCTGTATGTTTATATATGGGCCATTCTACAGATTTGGTGCAAAGTCGGAGTTTGAAAAATCTTGGGGGAAAAAAAATTTGTCTCTTTCCACAAATTTTGTATGTATGCAAAATGTACAATATCCAAGGTATACATTTCTAGTAACTGCAGTTAATTCTCGTATTTTTAGATAATTTTGGAATAGTTGTCCTCTCCCCAAATTTATCCCTACCAAATAAATATAATATAATATAATATAATATGTTTTATTAGTTAAATTTTTTTCAGAGGTAAATTAATAATTACAATTTTAACAATTTTAAGTTTTATATATGAGATTTGTTGTATTTTAAATCCACCCCCTTTTTTATTGTAAAAGGCATAAAGTTGATCAAACTGATTTCAAAGTTAAGGGTTCATTAGTTTGAATATACATTGAACCAAACACCATCATAACATCGTAGTTAAGTTGGGTATGCGTTTGTATATTCTGATCAAAACATCCAATGTTTCGGTCATGACTGCACATTTTTGGGAGTGACAATGTTTTGGTAGTGACCACATCACATTACAGAATTTTATAAAAAAATATATTAAAAAATATTAAAAATTGCTGAACTGTGCTAAGGTGAGATATATATATATATATTTATTTATTTATTTTTGTGTCACTAACCATGTGACAAAAAAAACCATGATGACATGTTTCGGTAGTGACAATTTTAGATACTTTTGAGCTCAATTTAAAGACCACATGGTTAAGGAAGGTTATATATATTTTATTTATTTATTTATTTATTTATGAATACTTAAACGCTTATTAAATGTTTTTTGGTTGTGGGACAGCAGTTTGTACCAATTAGAATGGCCCATATAGGGCTATACAGGCATCTAGTGGTTACACAATGATATTACATGATTACTCCGTTTTGAACTTAAACACTATATTGATTTCAAAATGACTTTGTTGTTGTTGTGCATAATTTATAGGTGAATATTTTGCAGTACTACAAAATCCCTTCAAAATACAACATTGAAGAATAGAAATTTAGAACAAAATAAAGTATGTTGTTGTGTTGAGTGTTGTGATTCGTCTAAGTGAGGAATATCAATAATTACTTTTGTGGCTTATTCCTAATAGATCAAATTTTGATTCCCTTTCTTATTTTATTATTTTATTTTATACATTTATTTATTTATTTATTTATTTTACAGGTGTGCCTCAACTGTCAGTGCAAAAAGAACCCAAGGGCGGGTTGTCAAAATCAGTGATCAGGCATTTGGATTAGGGGGTAAATTGAGGTAATGTTTCCTTGCTTCCATGATTTGCCATTGAGTTTCTTGTGTAGGTTGTCACTTAAAAATGCTGTTTCTCTATTGCTAAACAGACAAACAAGTCGCTCTGTTGGTGATGAAATGATGATGGCAACAGCCACAGTAGTAACTTCCCATGGAGAAGTGAGAAGTGTTTGTTTTTTTTTTTTTTTTTTTTTTATTTTTTTATATATATATATATATATATATATATATATATATATATATATATATATATAAAATGTATGTATATGTATGAATATGATATAATATTCCATAGTCTGTCTGAATACTGGATTCTGGCAGGTATGCAGTAAAACAGTTTAATGCACAGGTAGTTCCAAGTCAGTTTAATCACCGTTCTGTATTAATGTACTGCTTTTAATTGATTCACACAAACACACACACACAGAGAAAGGTCAGAGATTGCATTGCGACCATGGAATAAGCAGGATAATCAACGGCTTGCCGTGCATTAAAGGATTTTAAATGCACTTCGCAGAGCAGCCACCGCTTCGCGCCGGGCGGTTCTTTGCCTCCAAGTCGTGCATTCAAAATCCATTTGATTATCCATTATATAATATAAAAATAAAATGAATTTTGCTCAGTGTAACATTTAATAATGGTTGTTTTCCACCTTTGAAGACGCTATTACTTTCTGAAGACAATAAAGATGACATCAGTGTTGAGTTGTTTGATGATGCAGCTGTAGAGCAGATGCGGAAAATCAAGGTGAGTAATTTAAGTCCTGCATAATTTCATGCGGTTGCTTGAGAGAGAATTTATTATAACCACACATTTACAACGTTCATTGCAGAATCTAATGGACTATCTGTGTAACAAAGTGGGGCTCAATAACACACGCTGATGCTTTTTAATTACATCATCTGCAGCTAGTGTTTTAATCATTTTTAAATGTAAGTAAATAAACTATTGTAAAGAGATGAAATAAAGTTATTTTTTCAAATAATTTTGTATGTCATGCATGTGATTTGTCCCCCTACCACTTTCCAAGTAAGATTTCTTGCAACTTCATTTAACACTGCTGATGGTTTGCTCTAACAAATCAGGCATTTTCAAGAAAGTCTGTCATTAATTATCATGGCGTTCCAAACCTGTAAGACCTTTGTTCATCTTTGGAACACAAATTAAGATTTTTTTTTTTGATGAAATCTGAGAGCTTTCTGACCCTGCATAGACGGCAACACAACTGACAAGTTCAAAGCACAGAAATGGTAGTAAGGACAACTTTAAAGTAGTCTATTTGTGGTTCAACCGTAATGTTATGAAGCTACGAGAATACTTTTTGTGCGCAAAGAAAACAAAGCTTCACAGACTATTTTAGCAATGTCTTTACTACCTTTCTCGACCTTTAACGTTTTGGAAAAGCTCTTTGATTTAATCAAAAATATCTTAATTTGTGTTCCAAAGATGAACAAAGGTCTTACAGGTTTGGAGCGACATGAGGGTGAGTAATTAACAACAATTTTTCATTTTGGGGTGAATCTCTTTAGTGGTTGTCAGTCTTATGTTGGATTTCTTACATGAAGCCGCCACACTTTTAACACTAGATGGCGTTACTTTGCTTATGCGTATTATCCTATTGTGCAGTTGTTCAGCACCTAGGGTGTTATAGTGAACTAAAACCATAAATGTATTGCTTGAAAGGTTAACTAAAATATAAAACCCTTATTTCAGCTCAATTTCTTGGTTAACTTGGATAATAAAACTAGTACAAATGACGAGACAAAACTACTAACACTTTTAAATGAAAATGGGAAAATAGAAACTATACTAGTATCCACCTCCATTGTTCCCCTATAAGAGCAGGCATTTCCATCTGTACATTTTTTGGGTTTGGCTTCAGGTCTCATCTGCATCCAGCTATTTTTAGCTGTACAAAACGGCTTGTTTTGCTGCTTATTGCAAATTGGTGTGTCTTACCATGTTATTTTAATGTGTTATCTTAATTATGAGCGCACTGGTTTGAAGTGTAAAGAGTTTTACTGTTTAGTGCACGTAGTTGTTGTTCTCGTTATTGCCCTATCGTGAATAATAAACCTCACACGGTGAAGTCTCACACATAGGCTTACTTCCGTGTTAAAAAAAGGTGGATGGCAATACTGAAACGGCGCTGCTTAGCACAGCCATTTAAATGCTATTTTATTATAATTCACTTGTAATAATAATAATATTTAGCTCCTGGAATGCCAAATTGTACCCTTTTTTTTTACCCCCTCAGAATGCATTTTTAACCAGGGGACCCCCCTCAAAATGCATTTGGAGTACTTTTGGGCTAGTTTTGAGATTTTGTGAAAACCTGGCAACCCTGCCCTATATGTGCCCTAAAACTTGTCCTGCACTGTTTGTGCTTTGACTCATAATGGTTATTACCTAAAGTGTCCAGGGAAGGTTTCTGTGGGCTACTTGAGGCCTCTGGGGCATATATCTTGTTACGGATATCTGAGTGGGCTCTTTTCTTGAGATGAGACAGCGGGAAATCCTAACTTTGTGTGATGAGTTTTGCTTTGGAATAATGTTTAAGCTATTTCGTTTAGATTATTCTTGCCGTTTTTAATTTTGAGTTTGTTAATCTGTCTTTCACGGACATAAACTCCATTTCCCAGCCGCCCGCTGTCGCTGCACGTCGCTGTACGTCGCTGTCACAGTGCTCGTGTAGGAATGGTGCTGAGGCAAATACGCACAAGCGCATCACAGCCATACGGCAACACCCCGCTCGTGCATGCGCCTGCATCGCTGCGCACTACGTTTATTAGCGATTCTCACAGCATATACAACAACGAGTTTTCTTCAGTCGGAGGTGCGAGGGCTATTTCGCGATTGTTTTTTTCATTACCTCCTTGGTTCGAGCACTTGTGCACCGGGCGATTGAGAGATGTACGGAGCGCGTTGATGGCTCAGCGTGAATGACGATCTAGAGATATACATGACATTGGACTTGGTCTGCGGATAACAATGAGCACCGGTGAGTGTGTTAGGAGCATATCGCGTATACTAATCTCATTACCTAAAAGCTGGAGATTTGTCTGTGTCTGTACGCGGTAGTCTGGTTCCACCCACCTATCCACCAGCGCTCATTATGTTGCAGTGCAGCCCTGTTTTATGGAAATGCGTAGTGTACTACTGTCAAAGGTGTGTAGAGGTTGTCTCTTTTGGTTTACGTTTGATGTGTAGTGTGCTTTGGTGTTCAATAGTCGTTTGCAGGTGACAACAAGCCCTTTAAGTTTGGAAAACTTGAATAAAATGATTACTAAGGGGTTTTATTAAGGGAAATGTTCTATTGGGCTTATTGACAGCTGACACCATTTATTATTATTATTATTATTATTATTATTATTTTTTTTTTTTTTTTTTTGTCTTTAGTAAATCTTAAGTCAGAATGATGCTTTTCTACTATATTTTATCTACAAAACTTATATGCATAGTTATGATTTATCTCTTTTACACTGTCAATGAAAGAAATGTCCAGAAATTGTACCTTTAGGGGTACAACAGCTTGCCACTTGGGCAGTGCCCTCAAATGGATACTGCTGTACCTTTTTAACACCTTTTAAAATGTGCATAGTGCCTTAGATAATTCTACAGAAAAACAAATGTAATTTCTAGATTTAAAATGTTAGCTCAAGCAATAATGGAGGAAAAAAACCTAATAAAAAAATTATATATGACTTGATTCAAGCTTGTAGAAATTACAGTGTTGGGGAAAAAAAAAAAAAAAAAACAGTCAAACATAGTCAATTTATATGCCATTTGCATGATATCTATTGTATTGTTTACTTGTTTCTGAGTAACAGTTTAAAAGCGTGGTTTAATTCAGTGCTAAATTGAATAAAATGAAAGTAATGCCAAATGAGCTTTGACCAAGTAAAAATTACTCAAGTTTTTACTGGCCAAGCTAAAGTTACTTACTTTCTTTGTTAAATTTACTTAAGTAGATTTTACTTGATGATGATGATAATAGGTAAATTGTACAAAGCAGTAGCAAAATTTACTTAAAAGAGAACTTCACTTCCAGAACAAATCTTTTTTTCAGTGTAATACGTACGCTTATGGTGCCATTTTGAACCCTTGTACCCCTAAAGGAACAATTTTTGCACCCTTTTTCTCTGACAGTGTAGGTGCATTTTAAAGTCTTGTAGAAGGTTTAAAGGAGAAGTCCACTTCCAGAACAACAATTTATAAATTTACTCACCCCCCTTGTCATCCAAGATGTTCATGTCTTTCTTTCTTCAGTTGTAAGGAAATTTTTTTTTGAGAAAAACATTTCTGCATTTTCCTCCATATAATGGACTGATATGGTGCCCCAATTTTGAACTTCCAAAATGCAGTTTAAATGCAGGTTCAAACGATCCCAAAATGATGTTGTAAATGATCCCAGCTGAGAAAGAAGGGTCTTATCTAGTATAACGATCGGTTATTTTAATAACATTAATACAATTTATATACTTTTTAATGTCAGATGCTCGTCTTGTCTTACTCTGCCTGGACTGTTTTTGTTCTGGTTCATGACAGTTAGGGTATGTCTCAAAACTCCCATCTCATGTTCTCCCTCAGCTTCGAAGTCATATCGCTGTTTTAACTTTTTTAAGGGTATTCGATCTTCTTTGCATGCTCACTTTGACTCAGACTGGGTCGGTACTTCTGCAGTGATGTAGGATGATTTTGAAACTATTTTTGAAGTTGAGGGAGAAAATTCGATCAGAATTTTTCGACATATCCTAACTGTCTTGAGTCAGAATACACAAAGTTCAGGGAGAGAAAGGCAAGATGAGCGTTTGGGATTAAAAAGTATGTTTTAAAAATATATATATATATATATATATATATATATATATATATATATATATATATATAATATAATATAATATAATATAATATAATATATATAATATATATATATATATATATATATATATATATATATATATATATATATATATATATATATATATATATATATAGTTAAAAATCAGGGCACCATGTCAGTCCATTATATGGAGGAAAATGCAGAAATGTTTTCCTCAAAAAAAAATTTCCTTACAACTGAAGAAAGAAAGACATGAACATCTTGGATGACAAGGGGGTGAGTACATCATATTTGAATCTTTGTTTTGGAAGTGGACTTTTACTTTAATAACTTTACTCATATTTCTGTTAATGTGTTTAAAGCAGTAGGTCTACAACACTCATTCACTATGTGGTAGCTTACATTAACACTGAGGGTGTTAGAAGGATTGTCCGCAGGATCTCAGGTGTTAGTTGATTTTGCTGTCAAGGTGGTCAATATCTCTAACCTTAATCAATATTGTCTGCAGTTGGAAGTTCCCTTTTTGTGTGGTAATGATGTTCTGTAACCTCTATCACGGGTTTCACAAAAGCATCATAAGACTAAGTTGATCGATGAGACCGTTGGTGTCAATGGTTTATCTACATATTGGGGTACGTATTCTGTCAGGTTCAAAAAGTGGTTGCTTAATTTACAGATTGTGGCCGTTGAAAATGCACATTCCTGTATTGTCATACTAAAGTTTAGTTTTAAGTGGTTCTGTTATTTGCCTCTAAAAATGTTCCTCTGGAACAGTATGTGAACCAAAATGATGCATAATTTGGTTAATTTACATTCTGTATAACTTAATTTTCAGCTCGGCGTAATTTGTGTCAGAAATTCAACTCATGTGAATCTGACTGATGTAATACCAGAGCATTAAACCATCATGGGAGTGACTTTGGATTGAAGCTAGTACATTAGGGCAGTTCTCAACTGGGTTTAGTTCAGGACACAAATTATTTTTATATCAGGCATCAAGTTCTGTCCCAACACTGTATCATGTATTTTTATTATTATTAGTAGTTATTTATTGTATTAAAGCAAACAAATTAATTACTCACAAGCCATCGTTCCAAACCCCAAGACCTTTGTTCATCTTTGGAACATAAATTAAGATATTCTTAATGAAATTCGAGTACTTTTTGACCCTGCGTAGACTGCAATGCAACTGACACATTCAGGGCCCATGAAGGTAGTAAAGACTTATGAATAATAGACTGTGACATCAGTGGCTTAACCATAATGTTATGAATCCTCAAAAGTACTTTTTATGTGCAAATAAAACAAAAATAACTTTATTCAATAATTTCTCCTCTTAGTTTTCGACGCGCGTTCATGAGAGTACCACAATGTATGCGTCAGAGGCCGGCGTTCTGGTGTAGAACCCAGATGTGCTGCAACTTACAAGCAGTTTTTACAAGTTTACAAGCAGAAGATGCATGCTGTAATACAGTCTTCATACTGTATTTCAGACTGTATTTATGGGGCTTGTAACCCAAAGGTCGCTGGACCAATTTCGAGTATAGGTCACCATACTTGACAATACGTCGTCACTTTCACTTAAAAACAGATCTTCGTTAACATGTCTGAAGATTATCAACAGAGAAGATGACTTGCAATTTTTATTCAACCCCCCCCTTACTTGTAGGTATCTCACAAAAGTGAGTACACATTTCAGCAGCATTTTTAGTATATCTTCTTAAAAAAAAGTACTACAGAACTGAAACTTGGATATATTTTAGAGTAGTCGATGTGCAGTTTGTATAGCAGTGTATATTTACTGTCCCCTGAAAATAACTCAACATACAGCCATTATTGTAAAAACAGCTGGCAACAAAGTGAGTACACTCTAAGTGAACTTGTCAAAACTGTGTCCAAAGTGTCAATATTTTATCATTTAGCACTGCCTTAATCATTCTGCGCATGGAATTCACCAAAGCTGCGCAGGTTGTTGCTGGGATCCTCTTCAAATGCTCTATAATGACATGATGGAGCTGCTGGATGTTAGATTCGGTGCTTCTCCATCTTCCGCTTGAGGATGCCCCATAGGTGCTCAATAGGGTTCAGGTCAGATCACCTTCACCTGCACCTTCCTCAGCAAGGCAATTGTCATCTTGGTGGTGTGTTCGGGGTCATTATCATGTAGGAAAACTGCCGTTTCGGAAGATAGGGCATCATGTTCTGCTTCAGAAATGTATAGTACATGATGGAATCCATGTTTCCCTCAATGAACCGCAGCTCCCCAGTACCAGCAGCACTCATGCAGCCCCAGACCATGATACCACCACCACCATGCTTGACTGTAGGAGAGACACTATACTTTTTAGGACATGGTTCCAGTAATTCATGAACTTGGACAGGTTGTCTTCAGCAAACTCTTTGCGGGCTTTCTTGTAAGCCAGCTTCAGATGAGGTTTCCTTCTCGGATGACGCCAATGCAAACCGACTTATTGCAGTGTATGGTCTGAACGCTGACGAGTGGACCTTCTGTTTCTGCAACCTCTAAAGCAGGGGTGCTCAACCACAGTACTGTAACTCAGTTTCAGGTTGTTACTGAACCTCTTATAACCTAGGCAATCTTTGTGGAGCGCAACAGTTCTAATTCTCAGATCTTCAGAGTTCTTTGCCATGAGGCCATTGCCATTGTTTTAACATCCAGTGGTCAGTATAAGAGAACTGTACACGAAGCACCAAATCTTAACTGCTCTAATACAAGATGAACAACTTTGTATGGTCCTGTCAAGCAGACAGAAACATGAACATGGTGAATAGGACATGTGGCTTTGCGTGGTGTAGTGACATAGTGCTGTTATCACTTAGGGTGTACTTACTTTTGTTGCCAGCTATTTTGACAATAATGGCTGTATGTTGAGTTATTTTCAGGGGACAGTAAATATACACTGCTATATAAGCTACACATTG
The DNA here is from genome assembly GCA_012976165.1 of Labeo catla. NCBI lineage: Eukaryota > Metazoa > Chordata > Actinopteri > Cypriniformes > Cyprinidae > Labeo > Labeo catla. The sequence continues at coordinate 328,603 of VONZ01000078.1, forward strand.
ACTAGTCTAAAATATATCCAAGTTTCATTTCTATAGTATTGTCCCTTGAGAAGATAGACATTTTATGTCAGAAAGCTGGCTCCTGCGCTAGCAGCACTGCATACATTCGTTGTGATACTCTCATGAACGTATGTAAAAGACTGAGATGAAAGAGAAGAAATTGTTGAAATAAAGTCGTTATTTTGGTTTTCTTTGCACACAAAGTATTCTCGTGGCTTCGTGACATTACTGGTGAACCCCTGATGTCACATGGGCTGTTTTATCAATGTCCTTACTACCTTTCTGGGGCTTGAATGTGTCAGTTGTGTCGCTGTCTATGCAGGGTCAGAAAGCTCTCGGATTTCATCAAAAATATCTTAATTTGTGTTCCGAATATGAATGACGATCTTACGGGTTTGGGACGACATGAGGGTAAGTATTGACAAAATGACAAAATACGGTGTTTGATTGGATGCGTGCCCTTTAACATCAGCAAAAGTTTTTAATGTTTTTAGCGCACATAATTGTATGGTTCGTTGCGACCCACCAGATGAGAACGGCTGTATTAGGGTATGCAAATGAAGACTTTTATTTCCTTTTAAAAGGTATTTGGTTACAATTAACAAGACTGTGGCTTTTGGCTCTTTGCAGAAACTGAGCTGGATGACTGGATGTAAAATTTTTACAGCTGTTGGAACCAAATAGAGAAATAGCTGGTGATATCAGTCTTGCTACAGTAAGTCCCTGAGAAACAGGCCCTAGCAATTAGCCCTGAAATCTAGAGTGAGCCTGTGACATTTTCCTCGTCCTGGTTTTATTGGTACTGACTGTGAGAGAAATGGCCTCCAGCTTGTTCATTTAAACACTAGCTAGTCGGTAGGGACAAAATAAAAAGGCTCATTTTTCACCTAATATGAAAGAATAATGTGGAAGCTGTTTTCAGCTATTTAAGGTGATGTTCTGACCTGCAGAAATCAGAAAGGAGACACAAATTGGATATATGTATGAAAAAGTGTTTGAAATGTACACCCTTGCCTTCTGCATGAACCCTGCTGGTTTTGTTAATTCAGCCTTGGTTGGATGCATGCTGGGAGAAATCAAAGCTGATATGACAGAAGTTCAATGGACTGTGCTGTTGTTTAATGTTTTGATTTGTTTAGGTGATGAAACTTCTTTATGAAAAAAAAAAAAAACATTTAGTAGACCAAAGCTCTATAAAACAGTTTTGAAAGTGGTGAAAATTGCATGTTTATACTTTAAACTAGAACAGATTTGTCAATGGGGAATGAAACTTGATTTTTCCTTTGAATTAAGTTGATTTTTCTGAGCCTGTTGGCAGATATTTTGCACCACTATTTGCAGGTGCCATGTGCATAATGAGTAATACACATTTTAAATGCATTATTATTGTCATAATGTGTTCAGATGTAATACATGACCTATTTACACATAAACATCCATGTATTTAGGAATTATTGGAAGATACCTTTCTTTCAGACAAACCTTTTCTACAGTCACACCATTAAGCTTGTGATTGCAGTCACTTATGTGTTAATGACTTGATATTTGATATTGATGTTTGCTTTGAGCTTTGAGGTTTTACTCGCAGGCAAAAGTCATTTGTTAATATGACCAGTTATTTGCACTTTCATGCAAAATGGGCTTCTGTTTACCCATCATACCCTAAAGGTAAGCCATTCAGAGATGACCTGCTGCCATACTTGTGACAGTGTGTTTGTGTATGGGTGTCTGTGTGCATATTCTGCCTTGATAACTTTCTTCAAACGCTCAAAATAGCTTTTTGCCTTGGCACATGTTTTTATATTTGTACCATAGCTTTCGCACAACAGGAACAAAACTCATATGATGTATTTTCCTTTGAACATTTTCATTATTTTATTGGAACGTAGCACTGCTGAATAAATATGAGTGTTCATGAACAGTTTGCATGTCACCCCAGATGGAGGCTCATCTGGTTTGATCAAATTTTGTTCCCAGCTTGTTCATGAGATATTGAAACGGTGTCAGCCCGCAAGCAATTTGTATGTATGCATGTATGCACTTTCCTTAATTTGCACACTTTGAATTTGTCTAAATATATCTTCAGACTGTCATTTTTGTCTGATCAAGCATGCCTGTAATCCCAAAAGTCAAGCCAGAAGCATCAGATCTTAAAAATAAAGGTTCTTTATACACAGGCCCTTTGGTTCAGCAAAAAAACATTGTATTGAATTGCTTTGTGCTGTGTAGGGTTCTGGAATTGGCTCTGTGGTTCTTATTTGCAGATTAAAAATGTTTCAGTTTGTGTGTATGTGTGTCAGGCACAGAAATGAGCCCTTGGGTTTTCAATAACTTTAATGTTTGTATGGTTAATTTTTAGTGTTATCTTATTAAATGTAACTGTGTTGTCTTTTATGTCAAATATTTAAAAGGAACCCCATGTATTAAAGTCCCCCTGTAGTGAAAATCAAGATTTTTATGTTGTTTATTTGTCTATGTGGTGTTTTTAATATGCTTTTAGACAAGCCATGTGCCAGTCCACCCTTAAAACTGTAGCTTCCCAAAGGCTGTCCTAGAAATGCGTTTTGAAAGAGCCCTTTTTTTGCTACGTCACAAACTTCAGTAACCAATCACGTCAAAGGATAGATTTCAATTTGCATGCAAAATTTACCAATAGGATAATCGGCACAAAACCACATATTAAATAGTTCCTTTAATAGAGCATATAGAGCATTAAATAGAGCACAACCGCTAACTTTAAAAATAACCCGCGGCAACAGTGTAAAAGTAGCCCGGAGTCAGACGCACCTCTTCCGCATTGCCGTCTTTACTCGCATATGCTCGCGGGCGCAAACTGGAATCACAAACTAGGCTGCATTCGAGCCTTCAAGGCATTTTGAGGGGACAGCGTCGTTAAGTAAGTAACTTTAACAAATGTTACAGTATCCACTGTAGTTGTCCGCTAGTAAAAACATCGTTTTATCAGTCGTTATCCGTGTTTCGCCATTATATCGCGTTTAGTACCGTTCAGTTAGTTGATCCGGGGGCTCTGGCTGGAGTGACTGCGTGGGGGCGGGGCTACTTTGCATATTCATAGATCTGCATAGTAAATAAGGCAAGGGGGTAGAGTTACATTCAAGCTGTTTTAAGGCATGAGAAAATTATTTTCACAAGAAAAGACTTTTAAATATGTTTGACTACAGGGGGACTTTAAGAATTGTACGCCTTAATATAACATAAATGATGTCTTTTACTAAAATATGTAGAAGAAAAAAACATTATTTAAAAAATCCACATAGTTTTATACATGTTTTGAACTATGGAGGCAACATTATTTTAATGACATGAAATGTTTGCACTCAGTGAGCTACTGGCGCTACCTGTTACCATTTTTACCGCAACACAATTTGGAAAAATTAAAAAAATAATAATATGATGACCACAGCTAGTGAAAAGACCTTAAAGGTGGCAATGGGTATGTGTAGGCTTAAACCAAATGCTGTACCGTTGAGGTTTTTTTTTTTTTTGTTTTAATTTTTTTCCTTTTCCCATAAGGAATCTTAAAGGCCCCAGATATCGAGTGAAATCTGTGTTGAGAAACTCCTTCAATAGCTGTGGTCTACTAAAAGCCTCAAAGGCATAAAGACCAAAGTGGAGAAAATGAAAACGTGGTCTTTAGGATGTTTTATTCGTCCACAGGCATCTTGCCATTCTTTTCTCCTTTTCTTATCGCTAGGAAAGCAGTAAAGACTTACATCGCTTCTCTTGTTGCCCTTCGAACTGAAAATTACAACCAAAAGCCGCACAATGTGGCATCGTATCAGTATTTTGTTTTCCAAGATGTGTATTCAGAGTTGTGTTGTGGTTTGAATAGCAGCAGGTAGCGCCAGTCGTTCACAGAGTGCAACCATTTTACATCATCGAAATAATGGCACCGCCCCCACAGTTCAAAATATGTATAAAACGATGTGGATTTATTAAATCTTGTATGGGTTTTCTTCTACATATTTCAGTAAGAGACATCATTTACATTTATATAAAGTCACAGAAGTCTTAATACCTGGGGTTCCCTTTAAAATATAAGTTTAACTTAAATTATTTCAATGAATCAGAATACTACAGGAATATTTCTACAGAAAAGTCCACTTTTGGTATGGCAAAATGTCTTAATTTTTTTTCTTTTTCTAACATTTAAACTTTTGACATTATGAATACATATAAATGACTGCTTAATGATTTTTTTTTTTGTTTTTGTGCAATTATTTAAAGACTACCTTTTTTATCACTGGTGTTACCTTCTTTGACAATATTACAAGTTTTTATGAAATATTATTTCTCTGTTTTTTGTTGTTGTTGTTGTTTTTGGTTTTCCAGCACATGTCAGAGTTACAGAAAAATAATGAAAATGCAAGAAATAAGAAGATTGTTTTATTTATTTAATGTGATGGGGGGGAAAAAAAACACAGTAACACCAGTGACGTACATAAGACCTGGTGAGACCAGTGACAGTTTTAGGAATTTTTAATTTTATTAAACAGTAACACCAGTGACACAACTCCAGGGGACCACTACTTTTATTATATATTTTATAATATTTATTGAGCATTTAGTTTTTTTTTTTTGCCATTTACATCATATATTTGATAGTTATGAATACATTGTATTTTAAATAGTAGAAATAGTGGCTGTGGGGACAAGCGGGTTTGTGGTGCTTGGAATGTTATATAATTAATATAATTTTTATATAATTAATTAAAAAACAAATATTGCCACACTAATGCCTCAAGAATGTGTAGTTGTTCAAAAAGCATATTGTTTCAATTTAAAATATAAAGAAACTGTAACCCTTTTTTAAAGATTTAACGTGAGCAGATTTAAATGTAATGCAACGCTTTTGCATTTCACTTTAAATGTTACCGTTGTTATATTTAGCTTAATTGTGCAGGGCTTAATTGCCAACTTAAATTTGTGTGGAATTTTTGTTAATTTTGGTGTCTTTTTTTTTTGTCCAAAACCCTGATTCCCAAACCTGGTGTGTGTGTGTGTATGTTGTTGTTGTATCTTTGGCTGGGAGTGGAATGTTACAGCAGAGTGTGATGATTCTTTACCCATCACCCCTCTCATCCTGCCATGGTAACCAGAAGAGTGCTGAGGTTATGGGGACAAATCCAGAATGTAGTGTCCTTGTGCTAAACTGATAGGTCAGGTCTGAATTTACCGGCGGTCAGTGTTCTCAGCTTAGGAGCTATAAATCAGCACGTAGAGCAGAAAGATTGGCTTTTTTGGAATGTTTTGGTTTAAAATATAAGGAAACTGCAGTGAAATCTTTATGAAACTGGAGCTCAAACTACAATAATATTTTCGTAATACAATATTTTTTGAATAATGTTGTAAATTTTTGGTAAAATAATGATGGTTTCCAGACAAGTTTCAGAACACTTAGACACCTGTCTGCCATTAGTTGTGCAAACGGATAGTCCTGCCCTATACTCACACCATTGGTTGAACCAATGTTGATGTGTCAGGTAAGAATGCGTTTTCCGTACTAACTAAATTTTCTCCTTTTTGGAGAAATTAACTACTCCTGAAACCATAATAACATAATAACATCACAAATCAGTTGTGCAAACCCCTTTTAGTTTATAATATATATATATATATATATATATATATATATAACTATGGTTTTGGTTTGGTTTTGGGCAATGCTGGATGTGACTATACAACACACAAGCCGACAATGCTTTTAGGAAACGCACCCCTAGTCAATATAGCAGTGTTTTCAAAGTTCCAGAGTATCTTTTCGATGAAATCAATATACCCTGAAAAATATATATATATATATATATATATATATATATATATTATATCAGAGGTTGTGCTCGACTTTAACATTGTCCATCATTTTGACGGACAGGGTCGTAAAAGTTCTGTCATAATCTAGTATCTGTCATTTTAGTCATTTTTAGTCATTTTCGTATTTCAATCATGAACCTACAGGACAACAGCGCAGTGTTTAAAAACAACAAAATATGCTAGGGCTGGGTAAACGAAAAAACAAAAACAAACACGATTTCTCGATTTTAATACATTATCATTTTAATGAACCAAAATCTATTCTCAAATCACAATCAATCTTTTGGTCTGTGCTGACGAATAAACAGGGCATAGTGCGTCTTCCTTCCAAAAAAATAGCAATAGGCTAGGCTTTGTGTTACTTTTGAAATAAAACAAAGTCTCAGATTTCAAACTCTGTCCATTTCATTAGGAAATTCAAGCAATAAATACCGTTTTGGTGCTCTTGTGGCGTGATAGATCGTTGTAGCTTGGTACTGGCCTGTGCGTTATCAAACACATAGGAAAACATTCGTGACAGTTTCATTTTTGTTTTGGATCCAGCGCTCTGCTGCTACATTGGAGCGCACTCGCCACCAAGTAGACATGGGTGGGAATTACAGCTACAATTTTAAAATAGATCACCCTCAGTTAATCCGTCAAAATGACGGACGGCCTTCGGATTTTGCCATTACTGATAAAAAAAACAATTCCATCAATGACTGAGAATTTTTGGTTAACGCGACCTCTGTTTATATATATATATAATATATATATACACATATATATAAAATGGTGTAGGATTTATTTTGAAACATTCTTCACAGAAATTGCTAAGACATTTTGCAAAAACAACAAAAAGTAACACACTGAATTAAACATGAGTTTCTGAAGTAGAAAGACTGAAACTATATTTTCTTGTAAAGCATATTCCAGTAATCTTTAGTTTATTTACAACTTCGAAAAATCTTTTAATGGGTTTAGTTACAGTTGTTCTCATGGTTTTGCATGGATTTCCATAATCTTACGTACTGTAGTTGTCACCCTCTGCTGCATGTGCTGCTGAGATTTGACACCTGAGCAGTGCTGCTGTGCTTTAGAGGTGTCTCAGGTTACGTGAAGAGAGTAAAGGACCTGTAAATTATTCATAACTTGAATCTTAAGGGTGTCTTATTTGGAGCGAGCAGAGTACATCCCCATCCTTGTTTCTCGCTCTCTCTCTCTGTTATCTCTCTGCTTCTGTGGTTCCTTTTACGCTCTCCTCAGGCGAAGAGGATATACGATGAAGTTGAACTAAAAGTGTTGAAGGACTTTTAAATGTAGCTCAAAGTGTAGAGAGTGAATTTAAGTTTTTTTGACACTGGCAGTGTTTGTGTACAGTATGTGTCTGTGTGAGTGTGTATGATGTTTTTTGATGCTGATAAGGTTCAGGCCAGGCTGTACTTTGTCACAATATTCAGTTCAAACCAGTGAAAACACAAGCCTCTATATACATTTCTGCAACATCGTAATTACATACCTAACTGCATGTTTTGCGACAGTTTCAAAGTGAAATGTTCAGAGAGTGGTGCTAAAACACATATTCAATATGTGACTGTGGCACATTTTTATTGCGTTGGTACAGGCACATATTGCTGCGTATATATTACGCTGCTTGAGGTACCTATTGCGGCTGTTCAGAGTTCAAATATCCAGGTAGTGTCACTAAAGGTTAATGCTATATCGTGTGGGAAATGTCCCCTACACCAAAACCAACCCTAAACCTATCCATTGGTGTTAACAAATGCAAAAGCGATAAAGAAAAATGCATTTGTTGATGCCTTTCTTTATTCAGTCAAGAAGAAATTCAGTTTTTTGAGGAAAAACATTTCAGGAAATATCTCCATATAGTGGACTTCAATGGTGCCTGTGACTTTGAATGTCCAAAATGCAGTTTAAATGCAGCTTCAAAGGGCTCTAAATCTAAAGGATCTTATCTCAATAGATCGAAAAACTCCCATCTCATTTTCTTCCCCAACTTCAAAATCGCCCTACATCGCTGCAGAAGTACTGACCCAATGTTTACAAAGTGAAAGTGCAAAGAAGGTCAAACGCCCTTTACAAAAAAGGTAAAACGGCAATGTAGGACGATTTTGAAGTTGGAGGAGAAAATGTGATGGGATTTTTTTCGACCTACCCTAACTGTATTGACCCGGATTACACAAAGTACACATGCGCATCACAGAGCTAGACAAGACGAGTATTTGAGATTAAAAAGAACAAAAAACATAATTTCTTCTTGACTGAAGACCGAAAGGCATGAACATCTTGGATGACAAGGGGGTTGAGTACATTTTCTGTAAACTTTTGTTTTGGAAGTGAACTTTTCCTTTAAAGGAACCGTATGTAGGATTGTGGCCAAAACTGGTACTGCAGTCACTTTCAAAATACTGTAGAATGGCGTATCCCCTCCCCCTCCCCCCTGACTCGAGGTTTCCAGCTAAGCTGCAGGATTCCGCAGGAACATAGGCTGCTACAAGGAGCTTCCGATGGCAAGTGACGAGTCCTACACAATAAGTTTTTTTTTCTTCTGTTACTTATGTTTATGCTTCACGAGAGATATTTTGCGAAGTAATTATGTGTCGCAAAAATTTACTAGGCGATTAGCCAAATATTTCGTAAAGATGTACTGTAATACCACATTTCAGTCGGAACATAGATTGTTTTCATACCGTGCTAGTGGTGCGATATAAAGCTTTTTATGAACGCATTTAGCACGGGCGACCGTGGAAAATCCACTGTGTACGGAAGCACGGGGCTTTTAGCCTATACCAACAAAATTCTTCTCCGTTTTCAGCCGTCTCCATCTGTCAAAGGCATCTCCTATACAAATCCTTGTTTTATTTCAGACTTTGTCACGACGTACTTCGGATTCATAACGAGGTCTTTTAGGTTTCATAACTTTATACATGTTTTATCCGACACATTCGTAGCTGCAGCTGTAACTAGAGCAGAGCTGCCAACCCGGATGACCAAACTCTACTGACTTCGTGATTGGTAGATAGCTGGAGGGTGGTGCCTCAGTCCAAAACACAACATGACAACATCAACATCAGTTGAGGGCTGCAACTTTCACTTTTAAATGACAATATCCTGGCCGGACCACTGTTGTCAGTGATATAAGTATTTGAAATGAACATGATTTCTTAATGTCTAGTGACATGTCAGGGCCATTTTATGATTAACTGAAATAAATTTCTTACATACGGTTCCTTTAATTTACTTATGCGGATTTGAGCTGTTTTGTCAAACTGTAGTTTCACAGGTTCAAACCAGAGCTCTTCATCACTGAATGTATGTTTTCAAATTGCCCGGGATGTTAAAATTGTTCTGAAGTCATAACATTCTGCAAGTAATTGTGTAAAAATTAGGCTTTATTAATCAAAACTCTGTACCTGTAAATCATACATTGTGAAAAGGAATAAAAGCTGGGTGAGTTTTACTGCCTCTAGTGTTCATTTTAAGTGGAAACTGCAGTGATTCGTACATATAGGGATGTTTTTTAAAGGGGTCATCGGATGCTAAGTTCACTTTTACATGTTGTTTGAACATTAATGTGTGTTGGCAGTGTATGTACAAATCTACCCTATAATGATAAAAATCCATGCAGTGGTTTTTAATTAATCTGTAAAAATAATATTCCCTTTTTCAAATCGAGCCGTTCTCAGATGCCTGTCATTGTGCCGTCACACCCACAGAGGCCGCTCCCACGATAGTTGATTGACATGAGCTCTTACCTCAGACCAGCTGTCACAGTTACCTGTCCGGTAACTTTCCTTATTTCAATTCCAAAGCAGGGATGTAAGTTAGACAAGAATATCTCAGATTGAGCGATTGAGGTGTTGTGTTGCTGGATGTAATAATGAACATAGTGGTCGTCATTTACTCCCGACATCTGAGCAGCTGAAGACGCAGTAGATTACGTTTGTTTGTGAATGGAATGCGCCTCCCGATCTACATATATCCGTCTATGTTCGCGCGAATCATTCATGATCCAGCTTCACTTACAGCAGAAGTGTGTATAAGCGTTTTTTTATGAATCTTTATGATCGCCTTTCCTTATAATGTGGTAGTTAGGAAGTTTAGCGGCTAAACGCAGCTAAAGTAAACAAGCTTGTCATTCCACAGAGAGAAGAGAGGGGCAGGGTGAGCAGAGCTCTAGAATGAGAGAATTTTTGCTGAGCTCATTTTGACAGGATAAAAAGGGTGTTGTTTTACAAAACCATTGAGAATTTTTAATCGAAGTATATTAGAGACTTTTCATTAAGACCCTAAAGAATCATATCAACTTGTGGAAAATAGGCATCCGGTGACCCCTTTACGTTTTGCAGAATGAGCCTATGTGGTTCAAACACTGCTTATACTATATACGTTTTCATATTCTTACACATATAACACTCTAATTGGTTCAGGATGGATAGATGATGCTGTATTTTCAGTGATGAGGCTAAACACGTCTTCTATGAATGTGCAGTAGAAATCATAAACGAAATGTATAGTGATTGAGCAAATCTATAAAATAAGAAATGCTACACTGTACAGTACATACTATAATTTAAAAAACTCCACAGATCATTTTCATGCTTTTTTAAGTCTTATTTCAAAGTAATAAAGTAGCTATATCTAAGTGTGAGCTGTTAACATACTTTTTTTAAATTAGTCTTCCTATTAACACCATTATATTGTTTATTCCGGCTGATTTGCGAACGTTTTTTCACTTATCACACACATCACATATTTTATGTTTGTTTTGTTTTAATACTGAAGATACTTGAAAAATGATTCTATTTACCTAAATATTCCGGAAGAGGTCATGTGTGTTTTCCTCAACATTTCATTTTGTAGATTTGGTCTGGTATCCTAAACAAATTGAGTGGTTTTGGTGTTTGCCAACTCATCTGCCTCTGACCATCCGACCATCTCTATTGATCCTGTTGTCTAGATGATAAATAGCCTGAAAATATCCTATAATATTTGCAAGCAAAATTATGTAAGAACATACAGTAAAGAAAACGCCCAACAGGGTGTCAAACTTTTAAAAGGAGTAATTTCGATGGCCAGAAAAATGAGCACAGATTAGTCAGGCACATGTTCTCTATCTCTGCAGATCATACAAAGGGAATTATGTAATGTGTTTTTTCTGAAGGCCAAGCTTGGCTCACTCACTCTATCGCTCATTTTTTCTGATTTGCCATCTTTTACTTTAGAACAATGCCTCTTTCATTATTTTCTTTCCATGGATTGCCAGCACAGATTTTCAGCAGTGTCTAAACAATAATTTTTTATGATGCTGACAGAAACTGAAGCCAAATGCTTACGGCAGCAAATTTAGCACACTGTTAAAAAAAATAGCTAGAATAATTACTTGTTTGGTTTTCCATTTAACATGGAATCTTTAACTTTGTTAAAGCACATCTCTATGGAGAGGAGAAAAACATTTTGCAGTCAGTTCTAGTGAAGTTTGTACTAATGTGAGAAAGTGCTGGAAATTGAAATGACTCCTGCTTTTATTGGAAAAGCCCCTGACAGGTGCTAGCTGCCCGTTCACAAGCCTGATCATTATTCAGGACTTATAGAGGACATGTGAGAGAGTGAGATTGCAGTATGACATCAACTCATGCTCCGCGATTAGACATCAAAGAGTGAACCGTGTGCAGAGATGGAGCTGGAGTGAAAGTGAAGGGTCTTCAGAAATGGAAAAGATTTGAGCCCCTCTGACCTCATAAACGCATTAATTAAATAGACCGGGTGTGTGAAAAGTTCTGCGGTTCATAAATGCCTGCCATGACTCTGTTCGTATTTCAGAACTTTCATTAGAGCGACTGCATTCAAGTGTGGTCTTGCTAATGGAGCGCTGATAATAAAATCTCAGCTTGCAACTGTTGTTACAGGCATCCAAATCCATCCTGTTCCTGTTCCAAGGAAAGGTGGATTCAAAATGACATGGAAAACACAAACAGTCAATATAAGACATGATCTTGTGTGCAAAGGTATGTAGTAATAAAAGTCACAAAATAAAGAGCTCTGGCTGAGTCAGATAGGGCAGAATGTGGCATTATGGGATATCAAAAGCTGCAGACTTGATGCAGTTGGTCATTCTGGTTTTATTTGCCCGTTTCATGTTTATTTACATTGTAATAAAGTTTTAATCATCATTTTGTTAGCTACATCCCTATGTCCATATTTTGATCTTTCAGAATTAATTCTTCACTATTAGTAATTAAAGTGATAGAAAAGCAGAACAACACTTTTGGATGTCTATTTAAGATGAAATATAATAAGTAACCTATTAGTAAATAATTTATTAATAAATAATCTATTAGCGCTGTCAAATCTATGAATTGCATCTAAAATAAAATGTAAATATATATATATATATATATATATAAATAAAATAAATATATAATAACAATAATAGGCTAATGAGATCGATCTATCTATCTATCTATCGTCTGTCTGTCTGTCTGTCTGTCCATCTGTCCATCTATCTACCTATTTAATAGGTACTATTTTAAATATAGGTCATATTTTAAATTTCATAGAAATGTAATTATATATATATATATATATATATATATATAATATACACAGTATATTATACACACATATACATAAACATTTATTTTGGACCTGATTAATCCCCATTACTCGATTTGATGGCACTTTTTACATAATCTTATTCATTTTTATTTTTTGATTTTTCGTAGTTTTTCATGATTAATTGTGGAACAACACCTTTTTGGATGTCTCTTTAAGATTAAATAAAATAAATATATAATAATAATAGGCTAATGGGATCTAACGATCTGTCTATCTATCTACGTATGTATCTATCTATCTATCTATTGTCAGTCTGTCTGTCCGTCTGTCTATTTACCTGTCTAATTGCATCCAAAATAAAATAAGTTTATATTTGAAATGTAATAGAAATGTAATGAAATATCTATATCTATATATATATATAATAACAATTACATTAAATTATGTGTGTGTGTGTGTGTGTGTGTGTGTGTATGTATGTGTATATATATATACATGAAATTATGTGTGTGTGTATATATATATATATTATAAAAATTACATGAAATTATGTGTGTGTGTGTGTGTGTGTGTGTATGTATAAATATAATATTTATTTCGAACAAATTATATATATATATATATATAATTTGTTCGAAATAAATATTATATACATTAAATACTATGCAAACAAAATTTCACTTTGGACGCGATGAATCCCGATTAATCGATTTAAAGCACACACATTGCATTTAATTACATTAATCTTTGTATATTATGTGCGTTTAGCAAAGGTAAAGAAGACAAATTATGTCATTAAAATACCTTCACGTTATATTCCGGTGTCCTATATACCTGATGTAAGTTTACACATTACAAGAGATGCGGAAACATTTAAATGCATAATGTTTCTCACGTTGATAACAGGTTGATTCATATATTGTTTTCCCGACTGGGCTAAATGATAGTCCAGCTGCGTACCTCACACAGAGAAAATACGGTAAACGCCCTCAGATATTTGGGAAGGGGTGTCATGTTTTTGATCGAGAAGCTTCTATTTATAATGGATTGCTGCAATAGCTCGAGTGTGCGCGCTGTCAGGCACTGAGGCAGGAATCATATGACCTGCGTTCATTCCTGTAGTATCGCTGTGACACGCTGTGTGAAGCGCATTTCTCCGTCGCTCGCCAGAGGAGCTCAGCATTAACATGTACCAGACCGCCGTGCTCCTCCACTGAAACACTGTCGGATATATATTTTGCGACAAACAGCGGTCCCATTCTCTTATTTACAGAATAGGCGTGATTACAAAAGACGATGCCTGAAGAAAAAGGTAATGTTACGCTTCTGTCTGGTTATTTAATTATTTCAGGTGGCGGATCTAACGCGTTGTCAATGGGAACCTGTATCATCTACGTGGTGTTTTCATTTTAGTAATGTCGAAGCATGATAGATATTGCAGTGTTATGATATTCAGTCTGTTTATCGTGAATAAATGTTTTTTTTATGATGCATAGCAAATATACAATCATACAATGTGTGTGTATACAGTAGGCTGTACATAGTAAAAAAATGCGAGTAGTATTTTGTTAGATTGAGGCTTTGCAAACCGTTATTATGAGGGCTGTCTATTAAAATAACACAATAACAACAGCCCACCTAGAGAATATGCATGATTTTGGCAGAAGGACACGCTGTTGCACTCCAGGAGCTCAGATGCAATCTGGCCTCTTTGGACAGCAGGCTAGAGATGTTTTTGCTTGTGTGTGTGATTAGAAGTCAGTGAAAACATGGGATGTGGGACAGATACTGACATGCTGACATTCAGTTATTTTTTTGAATGACATTGATTATTATTAGAGGTTTGCATGTCTAGTACTGCAAGGCTAAAAAAGAAAGGTTTTATATTGATTGTCATGTTTAGACACTAAATGACTGAACAAGAAAGCAGGCAAATTGTTCCTTTTAAATGTGTTCAGTGTACATTAAGGTTGTTAGCAAAATTTAATGTGCATCAGTGTTGAGGTGACAATGGTTAATGTAGATAGCATTACATCAGATGGATCCTCTGTAGTAAATGGGTGCCATCAGACAGCTGATAAAAATAATCCACAAGTAATCCACATGGCCCCAGTCCATTGATTGCCTGGAGCGAAATGTTTGTGTAATAAACAAATCAGTAAGGTGTTTTTAACATTAAACTGTTGACTCCTTTATCCAAAAAGTTTGCTTTGTGCACTGAAAAAGTCGCCTTGTCTGAATCAGGAGAGAAATATGCATAGATCAAACACTGTTTACAAGCGAAAACGGTTCTGAAATAATAGTGTGACATTTTCATCAGCTGTCTAAAATCTCATTCTTAAAGCAGAATACTAGATAATCATAATCAGGTAGTTAATCAGTAATCGGACAGTATTGGCACAAAGCACACACTTTCACAAGGGCAAATGCATTCAAGTCATGATATAACTGTTGGAAGAGTCTCAGCAGCTGCAGAAATACCTCAGTGCCGATCTTGGTGACAGTAAACAAACTCACATTCTGTGCACCGCCTCTTCTCTAATGCAGGATAACAGATATGAAAGATTGATAAATTAAATATGAAAGGTAGTTGTCTTTGCAAATTTGGTTCTTGCTCTGTAAAATGTAATGGTGCATCAGAGGTGTTTTGGGTAGAAGTTGGTAGATCAATGAACATAAGTGCAGAAATATAATCTGTGGCATTGAGACTTGCATGTTTATCTTGCTTTTTCACTTCCACGATAAGTGAGACTTAGATTAAGTGCTTGAAATCCATTACTGTGGTTGCTTTTGTCGTCCTCCCATGCAGAAAGCTGCTGAAATGGAGTTAACTCTGGTTGCCTCAAAATGGGCACTCTATGCTCACGAGCATGTAATTTGCTTTAAAATCCTTTAATCATCCTGCCATGTCCAAGGATCATCCTCACACACTGCTGCGAGCCTTGTGGAAAAATTTGTGCTTTAAGTTTCTTATAGATGTAAGCATCTCTTGGAGTATTTGCTGCGAGTTTACCAGCAAAATCTTTTAATTTTAAAGGATTTTTCCGCACCGGTGTGCAGTGAGCTACTTGTTTTTACTAACGATTCTAAAAATTCTTTGATATTTATCTCTGGAACTAAAAGAAAGGGATTCTGTACTGTTTCACATTGATGTATTGTATGTACAACATGTTTATGGATTTTCATGTTATGCATTTTCAAATTAAAATTTACTTTCTTACATTTGATGTTTTAGTCAGTATATTTATTAGGCATGCACAATATATCAGTATTGTTTCAGCTATGCTGCTAGATATTTAATTATGCATGCTCGTTTAACTCACTTAAAGAAAATTTTTAAAATTATTTAGCTTGAATGTAATCTTTAGCAAATCTCAAAATGAACATCTATTTTTTTATACTGCACATAATAATATTGTGATGCCTAAATTTGCTTGTATCATTTAAATTAATTAATTTTTTGAAGTCTTTTGTTTTCAAAAAATAGTGTAATTTCCTGAGTTTTATAGCAATTTTATATCTGTTTTTTATTAGGAATCTACTATAAAATTTTAAAAAATAATCAGATTAATTCCTATATTGATCCCTCGTCCCTAATTTATCTAATTAATTATTATTACCATTATAAATGCTTGTTGGTGTTAGTGAATGCTTGAATTATTACGATTATTTATGGCTGGATGTGAATAAAAGTTCAAAAGTTTGGGATCAGTAAGATTTTAATTTTTTTTTTCTTTTTTACAGAAGTTTCTGTTAATCAAGGCTGCATTTATTTGATCAAAAATCCAGAAAAAAATGTAATATTGTGAAATATTATTTTAATGTTTTCTATGTGAATATATTTTAAAAAAGTAATTTCTTCCTGTGAATTTTCAGCATGATTACTCCAGTGTTCAATGTCACATGATTCTTCAGAAATTATTGTAATATGCCGATTTATTATCAATGTTGAAAACAGTTGTGCTGCTAAATATTTTATTGGAACCTGTGATACTTTTTTCAGTATTCTTTAATAAATACAAAAGGTAAAGATAACAGCATTTATTTGAAATAGAATTATTTAGTAACAATATAACCTATCATTTCAAAGTTTTTTAGCAGTAAATTTTTATTCTTTCTTTTTTTCACCAAGGATTTGTTAAATTGAATTAAAAAAAATGATAGCAAAGACACATATTGTTAGAAAAGATTTCTATTCTGAATAAATACTGTTCTTTTTGATCCTGGAAAAATAATCACAGGTTCCAAAAAAAAAAAAACCTGTTTCCAACATTGATTTATAAAAGTAATAAATCAGCATATTAGAATGATTTCTGAAGGATCATGTGACAATGAAGACTGGAGTAATGGCTGATAAAGATCTTTGCATCACCGGAATAAATTATATTTTAAAATATATTAAAATAGAAAACCATTATTTTAAACTTTAATAATATTTCACAATATTACAGTTTTTTTCTGTATTTTGATCAAGTAAATGCAGCATAAGAGAATTCTTTAAAAAACATTACAAATCTTACTGATCCCAAACTTTTGAACTCCAATGTACATGTTTGTTGCATTCACTGACTCAACTATATTTAATCTCAGTTTCCATATTTATCTGTCTTGCTCTCTGGATACTGTTTATTGGCTGTTTCACCTTGCACAGCTGATAACCTTTTGAGTGACATTTAATACAGAAGTATAATCAAAATGTGACTGACTGTTAGATCACTTTGAGGTCAGGACGTGACCTGCAGTGGAACTGACTGAAGAGAGGGTAAATCTAGGAGATGAAAATGTAAACCTCCCCTTTTTGCTTATAGGGAACATCAAACAGCTTCGACATGCACAGTGTGATATTTGAGGAATGGGGCTCTTATGTAACTCATAACTATAGAAGTATGCAGCAATTCTGAATTATGCTGCAGCGCAAGAGCAATAAGATGAACGTTCTAGCATTCATAGGCTTTCCATTATTCAGTCTTACCCCAAAACCCACAATTGCATTTGGAAAATAAGACAAACGACAAGTGATTTTTGACTAGATGTGTGTCAGAGGCATCCTGTGGTGGAAATCTGAGCTTTTCAAATACACAGACGTGTTAGCCATGCGCATGGACCTCAAGGAGAATGTAGCAGGGCATGATGGAATCCCCACGGGTTGACTAGATGCTCTATTTATGGAGACCTGCTTTAAAGATGGATGACTCTGTGTGAATGAGGAGTCGGTGAAAAGTAAGGTGTGTGTGTTTAGCGACATGTGGAATACACTCCTCCCTTACGGTGACCTTTAGTTGGTCATGCTTACAGAGGTTTTGATGATATATGTGGACATCTGAAGCATGCAGATGAGTGTATGAACAGAGCGGGTGCGGCAGTGATAGGAATATTACTACTGCAGCACGGCTTCATACCTTCATTACTTTAACCGCAGATCTTTGGCTCAGGTTGAAAGGAACCAGAGATTTGGGTAAACTATGGATTGCTTTTGTACTGTACTTCATGAGAACTTGATGATGATCTGCCCTGACTTATTGAGTTCTTATCAGAGGAGATGTGGTTAGGCCTGTAGGAGTCAATCATTGTTTTCTCTCTTGTTATGATGTGGTTTGCTAGTGAATGGGCGTTTTGTGCTGGCACCGCAATCCTCTTTATACACCATATAGTATATGGGCTTTTTACAGTTGACAGACATTGAAAGTTGTAGTAGTAGTTCACCTTTTTTACACTCTGCACAGAAGGTATTTGCAAACCATCTCAGTTTTTATTTTGTAAATAAAATGAAATTCAGTTAATTGGATTAAAAAAAAATAGGGTCATTCCATGTCAACTCAACCGACTCAAAGGTCCCCAACTTAAATTTTTGATTTTGCTGATGTTTTTTTCGGAAGAAAGATAGACATGTATAGTGATAAAAGCCATAATATTAAATGTCATTGATGAATATTTACTGAGCAATCCACAATTTTGTAGAGGGAGGTCAAAATGACAATTTTCACCTGAAATTCAGAGCAAAATTAAAATGAGTTTAGAAAGATGGCAGCATCATAATGTTACTTTTAGAACAAATTTTACTTTTTAATGTGACATATTCTAGAGATAAACATGTAGAATAAGACTTTCAACCACTGGGAGTTGGCTGGATCATGGAAAGTGGGCGCTACATACCGGAACAAAGCCAGGACAAATTTGAGTTTGCTAAAACAATGCCTAAAAACAATTTGGCTCCTGGTTAACATTATCCAATATCCTGCATGGGTAACTTGGACTGTATTTCTACACTCTTAAAAGTAAAGGTGCTCTAAAAGGTTCTTCACAGCGATGCCATAGAAGAACCATTTTTGGTTAAACAAAGAACCATTTAGTCAAAGGTTCTTTAAAGAACCATCTTTTTCTTACCTTTTTATAATCTCAAGAACCTTCTTTCGCCACAAAGAACCTTTTGCAAAACAGAAAGGTTCTTCAGATGTTAAAGGTTCTTTATGGAGCCATTTAGACAAAAAAGGTTCTTCTATGGCATCATGAAGCACTTTTATTTCTAAGAGTGTATTTGGCAAGGCAAGGCAAGTTTATTTATATAGCACATTTCATACACAAAGGTAATTCAAAGTGCTTTACATAAAAGGAAATAGAATAATCATAAAAACAATAATCACAACAATAAAACTAAACATTTTAATCAGTTCGGTCGCAGCACAGTGCTCATTTAGTAAATGCACAGCAAAACAGATGAGTTTTGAGTCTGGATTTAAATGTAGCTAATGTTTTAGTACATTTGATCTCTTCTGGAAGCTGATTCCAACTGCTTTGTGCCAATGGTGACCATTCAAAAATGGCGAAACAGCACTTTTCAAGTTTTTACTCCAAAGTTTGCATGTCTGTAACTCAAGAAAAAATAAAGATATTTTAATGTCCTTTTAGATGTTGGGTCTTTACAAACTTTCCTTTTGGCATCTTCATTTTTAAGGCCCTACATGGTTCAGTTCCAGAGATACTGGAATTTCAATATGGCTCCAGAGGTAAATCGTTAAATTGTACACATTTTCAAAATTGTGCCTATAACTCAAGAAATATTAAATATATTGTGATATGATTTTAGATTAGTTCTTATTGAACTTTTCTTTTAGAATCTTAATTTCAAGGTCCTACAGTCCCAGAGATATATAGGGATCTCAATGTTATCTCAATTTCCAGATTGTTGAATATTACCCATTTGCAGTATTTGAACAGTACTTGTACTTAAAGGATGAGTTCACTCCTAAATTAAAAGTTCCTGATAATTAACTCACCCCCTTGTCATCCAAGATGTTCATGTTTTTCTTTCTTCAGTCGACAAGAAATGAAGGTTTTTTGAGGAAAACTTTCCAGGATTTTTCTCCATATAGTGGACTTCAATGGTAGCCAATGGGTTGAAGGTCCAAATTGCAGTTTCAATGCAGCTTCAAAGAGCTCTACACGGTCCCAGCCGAGGAATAAGGGTCTTATCTAGTGAAACGAATGGCCATTTTCTAAAAAAATAAAAATGTATATACTTTTTAACCACAAATGCTCATCTTGCACTAGCTCTGCGGTGTGCGTCTATGGCTTAGACGTCGGAAAGGTCACGCATGGTTAGTTCTGTCTTTGTACTCCAGTTCAAAAAGGTAGGGTAGGGTGAAAAACTCCATTTTATTATCTCCTCCAATTTCAAAATCATTTGATGTTGTTTTGCATTTTTTTGCAAAGGGCATTTGACTTTCTTTGCACATTCGCTTTGTAAACACTGGGTTGGTACTTCCATACGTCATGCATGACTTTGGATAAAAACTGTATATATGTTTATTTTTTAGTAAATTACTAATCATTTCACTGGATAGGACCCTTATTTTTCGGCTGGGATTGTGTAGAGGTCTTTGAAGCTGCATTGAAACTACAGTTTGGACCTTCAACACATTGGCTCACTATATGGAGAAAACCATGGAATGTTTCCCTCAACAACCTTAATTTTTTTCGACTGAAGAAAGAAAGACATGAACATCTTGGATGACATAGGGGGTCTTCGTTTTTAGTAGCTGAAACATATCTGGCATTTGTTGACCTCTTTATGAGGGGCTTTATGGGACTTAAAGCTTGTTTTTCTTTATTGGAAGCATACTGTAGAGCTTTATAAAAATACTTTCTGTCTTCAGTCATTTGACTGAAACCTTAAAAGATTAATTCAGGTATAAAGCATTAGCAAACACAGTCAGCATGCTAAAAGTGAGCTGTCAATAGTTTTTCATTGCATTTTTATCATACATATCCACTCTACTTGATCTATGAAAGCAGGAAATAGCTTGTGCTTTAAAGGGGACTTTAAACATTTCAAGCATGATGCTTCTGGGGTTCAGCAGCACGAGTCTCTCTTAGGATCTATAAAAATAAGATGTAGTGGAGGTGCACAGAGCGGATTTGTGTCAAGTATAAATGAGATGTTGTGCCAATTTGTGGATTAAGGGTGCAGGTAAAAGGGATCGACGCATTAGCCTGCTGGTTTCTGTTTTCTCTCATCAGCCAGTCTGAATGACAAATACTAATTCTTAAACTAACATTTCTGGTTCAGGGAATTTCATATGATTTAGAGAATTTCGAGGAATATCTCATGAAATTGTAACAACTTGCTCCTCATTCTAACTTTTTGTTTTCGCTGATGTTACCCATGCAGGATATTGGATAATGTTAACCAAGAGCCAAATCGTTTTTAGCCATTGTTTTAGCAAACTCACATTTGTCCTGGCTTTGTTCCAGTATGTAGCGCCCACTTTCCATGATCCAACCAACTCCCAGTGGTTGAAAGTCTTATTCTACATGTTTTTCTCCAGAATATGTCACACTAAAAAGTAAAATTTGATCTAAATAGAACTTCACGTTGACTTTACAGAAGCATCTCATACTGTGTGACCACACTTAAGACTTGGCAGATGGGTTGTGTTTTCCTGTGACATGGCAAATGCAGTCAAACACACACACAAACATACATTCAGTGATTGCTGTAATTTCCTTCCAAAGCACTTTTATCTAATTACATTCAAAGGCTCAGTAAGTCTGTGTGAGTGAGCTGAAACCAGCAGCTCAGAAACTTCTCAAAGAATACAGGTTCTCGCTGAGAACAGGCAAAAACACATTTCTCTGTAGCCATTTAGACTTTACAAAGTGAACACCTGTTGTGAAAATCCCACTACAGAATAGAACGGGATGTTCAACAGAACCAGTTTTGCTACACGCCCTGTTAAGAGGTTCAAGGTCTTTTTTTAGCTGTTTCTTGGACTGTGTTATATAGTGTTTGTTTGAGTTTACACACCTTTGTAATGGAGTAGGTGTGAGTATTGGGTGCGAGACAGGCGCAAATGACAGCTTAAAAATTTACAAAGGAGAGAAGAGCCCTGACGCGTCAGCCCTGTCTACTGCAAACTCATCTTCACTATTCCTGTGATAATCCGTGAACAATGGTGTGAGAGGGTATGAGGTCATGTAATATTTTAGGATGGGTCCCCGCATATGGTCTGCAAGCGGGAGAAAAATAGAATTAATTCCCATGACTTATTAATGTATTCTCTTGTTTTAGTTGAATTGTGGCAACAGTGTTTCTTTCTTTATTTTTTTGTTTATTTTATTATATTTTTTATTAGTAAACTGTCAAAAAATTCACAACAATAGCATGATGAAGACAACTACATTATTGTTCAAAAATTAATAAAACATAAATTAATTGAAAATGTTTTTTTAACATTTTTAAAGAATATACTATTATAGTACTGTTGTAGTATTAATACAATTAAGTTAACATTGTTTTAATTTTTAAATTAATTTAGGTTTTAGTAACTTTTATGCACTTTTATTTATATTTATGCACTTTTTTTTTTAATATTTCTATTTAGGTTACATTTTTATTTCATTTTTATTTTTAGTAATTTTAGCACTTATTTCATTTATTTGCCAAGGCAACATTTTTCTCTTTTTTCCCCACCTTTTAAAGATAGCATTTATTTTTATAATTTTGGTTTTAATATTAGTTCAAATTCTGATCTGTCCTATCAAAATAAAAAGGCAAAAAAAATGCTAAAAAATATATCTTAAAAAAAAATCACAACAGTAACATGATGTAGACAACTTAAGGATTTATGTGTTAAAGTAACACATTTACACACTACATTTTTGTTAAACAATTAATAAAAATGTATAATAAAAATATTTTAAAGAATACACTATTATAGTGCTGTTGTAGTATTTTTAAATATTTTATTTAGCTTTATGTGTTATTTCATTTTTATTTTTAGTAATTTTAGTACTTGAACATATTTCTTTCAGTTAGTTTCCAAGGCAACATTTTAGAATTTCATTTATTGTTTTTGTTTTTTTTTATTATTTTGTTTTACCAATAACTACACCGCAGTTTAAATATTCATTGAAAAAAAAAAAACTTTTTTTTTTTGTAAAATGTAGGCTTGGATGATATTCTCACTTAAAAATAAATAAAAAAAATGAATATCATTTAAATGAATAAAAATACACATATTTTAAAGAATAATAATGGAAAATAATAATATTTTATGTATTCAAAATAATTACATATTTTCATTATTGACTATTTAATTTCTTAATTTGCAATAGCGTACTCTTACTATTTCTTACTATTCCTGCTGGCTTTACTAATATCCATCATAGACCATAGACGCATTCCCTCTAGTATTCAGATTAATGTGGTCAGGTTAGATTAGTAAAGGTTGTTGACTAATTCCTAAAGTTTTCATACTTTTCAGTTGATGCTGTACTTGGGAATATATATACTTCTCAACCAAACGTTTTTCTCACTGTGTCTCCACAGCGTTTCACCAGCAGGCTGTTCACAGTCCCCTGCAGCAGCAGAAGGGACAACGGCAGAGCGGCCCCATCCCGTGTCAAAACTGTGGCAAGCCCTGCAAAGGCGAGGTGCTCCGAGTGCAGAACAAACACTTCCACATCAAGTGCTTTGTCTGCAAAGGTAACACATCGGTCATGACCCACTCCATTTATATATACTATTATTGTGTGGCAGTTTTCAGCCAGTTATATAATGGCTTTAACACTTGAAAGGCGCTTTGAACGTACATCATCTAGAACATGAAAACAAAACAAATGATGAAAACATCAAGATATCTTGTTGTGCAGCATTGCACTGTTATTACATTAACAAACTCAATCATTCTCCATGAACAGGGAGGGTGGGGTGCATACTGAACCATTGAATAGAGAGGAAGTTATTAAGGTGACAGTGTTTCATCTAATTTCAACAAGAATGGCTAAAATTAAGCTGTTTTGTCTGTCAGTGTACAGTATGTGTGTTTGCGTGTGTGCTTATGCATAAGCATGCATGCATTCTCCAAGCACCGGCTGTTTTCAGCTTGATGATGTTGTGAATACAGACAGGGGTTGCTAGGTGACCTCAGGGTTGAGACAATGTGATCTTCTTAATAGAGTTTAGCACGTTTATACTTATCCCAGAGCATCAGTCAGTGCGGTTACTACACGCCATTAGTCAAATTACAGTTGCTGCTTTTTTTGATGACCTCCCACCATTAACTCTTATTGTTTTAAATAACTGTCCAATTTTAGGCTATGCACGAATAATTAAGGATTTAATACAGACTTGTTAAGGCTAGTTTTGCAAAAGAAAATAGACAGTCATATGCAATTCACTTTTATTTTGAATGGGTGTGTATTTAGAAAAAGTTTGTATTCTCTGAATAGTCAATGTGTCATGGTGTTTTTGTATGTGTCTTAAAGGAGAAGTCCACTTCCAGGACAACAATTCACAAATAATTTACTCAACCCCTTGTCATCTAAGATGTTCATGTCTTTCTGTCTTCAGTCGTCTGTGTTGGGAGTAACGCATTACAGAAGTATTAATATTAATGGGCGTCGGAAGCAAAATAATGTGGGTGGGTCCTCCCCCCAGAAAATTACTGGAGTATATGCCATTTTCTTTAGTCTGGTGCCTTTTATTATGTACATTACCTCTATCCACTAACGTGACAACATTACAAAAGACGGCTGTTTGACCACGTTTCCAGTGGCGTGAGCAGTTAAGCGAATAGCTAGTATTTTTTTGCGCAAACGACCCGAGTTTGCGTCCGCCTGTTGCCAAAATCATTCTTTTGCTTTTTCACATCTCATTTTGCATCGGAAAGGCATTTGTTTATTGTTTAAAGGCAATTGTGGTTAAAAAGTATGTAAATGTGTATATTTTTTTTTAGAAAATGGCTGAACATTTTACTAGATTTAGTAGAAAGTCCACTATATAGAGAAAAATCCTGAAATGTTTTCCTCAAAAAAACTTAATTTCTTTTTGTCTGAAGAAAAACAAGGCATGAACATGACATGGAGCTGAGTAAATTATTAGTAAATTTTAATTTTGGAGTGAACTAAACAACCTATAATAAAAATTATACATCAGACGTACTGACGAAAAATCAGCAAGGAGTGTGTGAGTATTTATAGACATGAATGACTTTATTTGCTAAGCCACTAATTGTTTAAAGTTTGCACTTACGCTCTTAATCATACATGATTTCTTCAACTTGCAATTACATATACTATGCCTCATCAGTTTTATAATTTTCATTTATAGGAGTCATTCTTGAAACACTGGTTATGTGGGCGGGTGTTGTTTTTACAGGAAGTGTGTTTGAGCGTGTGTCTTTCCAGCACTCAGTATGCTGTCACACCTCCTCTAACTCATTTGTTATGTAAAACATCAAACAAACCAGATGATATTGCTTCATTCTAAGATGTTTTGGAGCCTTCGTATGGAGGTCTGGAGAAGGACAGAGACACGTGGGGGAATTCACTTATCATAAAACTGCCTGTATTTGTTTCATGCACACCATGACAACACGGTAATGCTATTCTGCACAGTGGGGATTTCATTGCTCCATAAAGGCTC
The DNA here is from genome assembly GCA_012976165.1 of Labeo catla. Classification (NCBI taxonomy): domain Eukaryota; kingdom Metazoa; phylum Chordata; class Actinopteri; order Cypriniformes; family Cyprinidae; genus Labeo; species Labeo catla. Next base: position 353,921 of record VONZ01000078.1, read on the forward strand.
GACTGAGCACGCCCAACACCCATTCCAAACATGTGAGCTCAAATATATTATTCAATCAAAATACACACATGTATGCATAGAAATATATGCAGGCTTGACTAGAAAGGAACATATTTTTATTGTTTAACATTATTATACCCCTAGTTTATAGTTTTTATGTAAATTAGAGTAACTGTAATGTAACTAGAGAGAGACATGCTCAAACTCAATATTAATAAAGAGTTGCATATCAATTATCAACCATTTAAAGATCTTCTAAAATATACATGTTCTGTGTGTGTTTAGTCCTCCTAAAATGTATGACCTACGCCCTACTGAAAACACCCTAATACAGCTGCCTTTTGTTTGCCTGAACACCCTAGTGATTTTTTTTTTTTTGTTTTATCAACACACACTATCCACATGCACACACACACACACCACACCACTTGAATCTTGATACCTCATCTAGGGAAAATGTTGAAATGATTTGATACAAATTCTTAGGAAGTCTGTGATTTCCCGAAGCTTAAAAATTCCTTTTATTTTTTTGCAAAGGCAGGCTGTGTTGCTTCCCACTGCTCTGTCCTGACACCGGAGTTCAACATGTGAAACATGAAGAGCCTTATATATTTATAAGTGTGAGTTTGGCAAGTGATATGCTTTTGCATACTGTAGGCCTATGCGTATACATGTATGCATGGACATTCACATACTGACTTTGTAATTCAAAAATATATTGATTATAATGTAATTTTGTGTTGTATAGGAACATTTTAAAGGAGAAGTCCACTTGCAGAACAACAATTTACAAATAATTTACTCACCCCCTTGTCATCCAAGATGTTCATGTCTTTCTGTCTTCAGTCGTAAAGAAATTGTGGTTTTTGAGGAAAGCATTTCAGGATGTTTCTTCTAATAATGGACTTTAATTGTGCCCCCGATTTTGAACTTTCAAAACGTAGTTTAAATGCAGCTTCAAAGGGCTCTAAATGATCCCAGCCGAGGAAGAAACGATCGGTTATTTTTTTCGAAAAATAAAAATTTGTATACTTTTTAAGCACAAAAGCTTGCGTAGCACAGGCTCTCGGATGCACGTCCACGGGTTGTTCTTGAACGATTCATTCATTTTGAACGAATCTTTAATGTGACTCGCGAAGAACGTGTCATCTCGGGGAGCGATTCGTGCAGTCGCGCATGCACAACATCCTATTCGGTTCTGTACTGGAATTAGTTCACCTGTTTTGAGTCTTCGGGTTTTTCGAATTGTTCGTTCATATTATGGGGCTGTCACGTGATGCTGATTTTGCTAAAATTAACGAAATGACTTGAAAAAAGATTTGTTCATTTTGCTGAACGAGACTCAAAGGTCCGAGTTGGTAAAATGATCCGATCACTACTACAAATCACGTCTGTTCATCGTCTGTGTACTCCGGCTAAAAAAGGTAGAGTATGGCGAAAAACTCCATCTTATTTTCTCCTACAACTTTGGAATTGTCCGACATCATTGTACCTTTTTGTTTGTAAACAGCGTTTGACTTACTTGCACTTTCTTAGTCTTTGCGCGTTCGCTTTGTAAACACTGGGTCTGTAGTTCTGCCTACGTTCGGCGTGACCTTTCGACATGATTCAATAGTATGTAGCTTCGTGAACGCGCATGCCAGAACCTGTGCTACACATGCGTTTGTGCTTAAAAAGTATACACATTTTTATTTTCTGAAAAAAATGACCAATCGTTTCGCTAGATAAGACCCTTCTTCCTCGGCTGGGATCATTTAGAGCCCTTTGAAGCTGCATTTAAACTACTTTTTGGAAGTTAAAAATCAGGGGCACAATTGAAGTCCATTATATGAAGAAAAATTCTGAAATGCTTTCTTCAAAAACCATAATTTCTTCACAACTGAAGACAGAAAGATATGAACATCTTGGATGACAAGGGGGTGAGTAAATTATTTGTGAATTGTTCTGGACGTGGACTTCTTCTTTAAGTTCATATTTACATATGGGCTGTCATAATATGGACTATAATACATCTTCTCTTTTATCTTGAATCTTTGATTTGTTTAGCTGTAATTTCAGTGTTGTTTCAGTAGTTTTTCATTAAAACCTCCAAGTACATATTTTCCAGTTAAATAATGCCAGTTTGATTTGACACACAACATCAAATTGTTTCCCACTCAAGGACAGAGCACAATTTGTTTGTGTGCTCAAGGCTGTCAAGTTTCTCATTTCAAGCTGTTTTCCCACAGCCACCGACCTTATATAACAACGCCTCAGATCCAGAAGGATTCAGCAGAATTAATAAATGACACACTTTATTTAGACCCTCTTTTAGTAGCGCTCATCAGGGACATTTAGCCACAGAGGCTTTCTATTCATAATTCAGCACTAATAACTCAACAATGGTGCATTGAAATCGTGGATGCTGTGAAATGACAAATATGGATTTGGTGGGAACACATTATTCTGTAATCCCATCTGTCACATTGGATTACGATCAGATGAGATTCACTGAAATATAATTGAATATCTCTAGCAAATCGGCAGGATGTAACTGCATTATGATTTTTTTCCGCTGCTCATTTACAAATGCTGGCTCATCTATAAATAAAACTGCTTGCACAGTGGCGTACTTTTAATCATTACATTCTGTGCACTGTTTGTGTGTTTATGCATGTTTGGGAGTTGTACCATAGTTTGTGGGTCAAAGTTGTCCACAGAAATTAGTCTGACAAAACCTCATTTGGGGATGCTTCAATTGGGGAAAATGATTCATTAATAAATGAAATAATAAAAGATTAAAAAAACAGTCGTGGATCATTCAGGAAACGACACAGTATTAAGATTCAAGGGTATGTAGACTTTTAAATGGGGTCATTTTTATAAATTCACTTATTTTTTCTTCTTGTGGAGTACATATAAACATCTCTTACGTAAAATAGCTTATTCAGGTCAGTAGTAAATAAAGAATAACATGCTAGTTTCATGATCCTTCTTATTTTGTTAAAATGATTAACATATTTGCATATTCTGCAAGGGGTATGTACACTTATGAGCACAACTGTACTGTATATACACTATAGCTTTATATAAAACATAAGAATGATTTAGACAGGTAAATGTGTGTGTTTAAGTTAAAAACATGGTGATGTGTAAACCTTGTTGTTTAATTTTAAAAGCCTGGTATTACAGTATTGTTGTCTAGCATAATAGGTCATTCCAGTAATTTAAAGCCCATCCATGTTATGTCATTTCACATGAGACAATATGGTAAAAATGGTGTGGGTATTCTGTTTCTGTTTTGCAATCTCTTTTCAAGGCCTGCAGCTGATTTGTAGTGCACATTCTACGTATCACAATAACACTAATACCACTAACCCACTTATATAGTTGTTATATGCTCTTTACACTCACTGGACCTCAGATGAAAAGATAATATGAAGTTTAAAGCGATACATCTGTATTTATTGTAATTTGCAATATGGAAAAGGTGCCATATTGCAAATGACATTACACAACAGTACAACAACAAATACAGTTTATTCCCTTTCTTAGTTTAATTTTTGATTGATGTTAATTTTTGTTGTTCAAATGATGTTTAATTTATCATAATAGCTAAAAGTGGATAATGAACCATAATTAATCATAATTAAACACATTTTGCTTTGCTCTGTTGGATGAGTGGTCTGCCTAATCCATTTTGTATATGTATGTGTGTGCATATATATATATTTTTTTTTGCTGCTTTAGAAGTATTGAGTGCTCTAGTTCTGTCTGGCTAGTAGCCCAGGCCTTTCATGTGTGGCCGGTTTGGATATGTCTACAGTATGTGCTTGTTCAGAGATGTGTTTTCTTATTATATTCTATTTTCTCTGATGTGTTGACAGTCTGGAATATGTTGTTACATGCCCATGCTTCCTTTATTATACTAGTGCACACTAATTTGCTCTCATGTTAGTTATCGATTAAGTTAGTGTGTGATTGCGGGTCATTAGAGACACTCAGTATCAGGTAGAACAGAACACTCTGTGCTGTAGTGCAGTGAACGCTCAGGACTTTCAAGGTGACTGTCACAACTGGAGCTTGTGATCCTCTGCCAAATGAAGGTGATGATGCAGGAGTTCTTCTGTTCATCAGGTCATTGAGGCGAGGATTATTGCCAAAGGTGTCTTGACACCTAATAGTGTTGTTTTCTGCATCATTTGCAGGATGCACTACTGTGTTTATGATGAGGTAGTCGCAACCTCAAAAGTACCACTGACAGTAAATACCTGCACTTAATGCCATAATTGACCTTAAATGATTTGTTCACTCCTCAATGTTATCCACCCCATGTTGTCCAAGATGTTCATGTCTTTCTTTCTTCAGTCAAAAAGAGATTAAGGTTTTTGAGAAAAACATTCCAGGATTTTCTCCATATAGTGCACTTCAATGGAGATCAATGAATTGAAGGTAGAGCCCTTTGAAGCTGCATTGAAACTGCGTTTTGGATCTTCAACCCATTGATCCCTATTGAAGCCCACTATATGGAGAAAAATCCTGGAATGTTTTCCTCAAAAACCTTAATTTCTTTTGAATGAAGAAAGACATGAACATCTTGGATGACATGGGGGTGAGTAAATTATCAGGAATTGTTATTCCTGATATGTTATTCCAGTCCCAAGTATGGTCTCAGCACTCTCTTGTTTGATACTGCCAAATTTGGTGGCAGCTTAGTCCTACCTGGTCTGGTGGTCACAACACTCCCTGGTCCAGTGGTCTCAGTGCTCCCTAGCCTAGAGGTCCAAAGTCCGGTGGTCTCAGTTCTCTGAAGTCAATTGATCTCAGGGCTCCCTGGCTGAGTGGTCACATGTCTGGTAGTCTAAGTGCTCCCTAACCCTGTGGTCCCAAGTCTGGTTGTCTCTGAGGCCCCACCTGGTGGTCCCAGAGGTCCGTCCCCTGTCATCAGTGCTTCCAGTAGTAGCTACTGCCATTTTATTTGCCTGGCTACTGCCATTTTAGTTGTGGAAGTGTGGCCACACACTTCCACAGCTCTCTTGGAGGTGGTGACATCCTCTGTGACTTCCCCAGCATCTGCTGTGGCTCTCCTAGAGGGCTCCTTAGTGTTCCCTATTTTGGCCAGGAGAGCTTTCCCTGATTCCTCAGAGTTCCCTATTATGACCAGGAGGACTGTCCTTGACTCCTCAGGGTTTCTCAACAAGACAAGGAGGTCCATCCTTGAGTCTTCAGAGTTCCCTATCGTGGCCAGGAAGACTGTCACTAACTCGTCAGAGTTCCCCTTCACAGCCAGGAGGGTCATTCCTGACTCCTCAAAGTTTACTCTCATCACCAGTAGGGCCGTCTCTGACTCCTCCGACTGCCCCCTTACTGCCAGGTGGACCCCTTCCCTGAACTCCTTGGGTTACCAGCCCACCCTGTGTTACCTTTACATTCTGTTATGACCACAGGGGCAATCTATGCCTGGTCTGTTACAGCCATAGAGGCTGCCCCAGGGTTCATTTGGTTCGTTTGGTCTCTGCTCTATGGTGGTCTCCACTCATGGTGGCCATCGTGTCCTACTCTTCCATGCTAGTCATCTACTCTGCTGTGGCCTCCAGATTCTCAGAGGTCTTCTGTTCAACCCTGGAGGTCCCCTGCTCAGCCTAGGTCTCCTCTTCCTCTGGTGCCCCCTTGTATTCTCCGGCTCAACCATAGTGGGCTTCTGTTCTGCTGTGGTTGACATCTCTGCCAGCTTTGCTAAGGTGGTCTGCTGACTCCCCGTGGTCTTCGGCTTCACCCCTGTTGGTGGTTATCTCCATTGGCACCACTGTGGAGCTATTCAGCTCCATCACTTCCATGCCTGATTAAACAATTTATGATTTTGAGTTTGGATGATTGCGAATTTACACTACAATGTACAAAGGAAGCAACTGCATGTATAAACTGAGTTTTTGCTTTGTTGAAACTGCTGCCATCTATTTGATCTCATGGAATTTCTCTACACAGTGCTCAATATGACATACTACTTTTGTTCTGATTTATTCTAAGGCAGATGTGACATCAGTAGCCTTTCTTGTTTCATTGTTGCTAAAAGTTTAATCTCATGATGTGAAAGCGCAACCCCTCTCTTGTAGAGGAACAGCGGACCCTTTCCAGCCAGCCAACTCCCAAAAGCATGCACTCCAGCGCCATTTTAGTTTGCCAGAGAATTCAGTTGGAGCACTAGAGCTAGCTAGTGTTGGCTTAGACTGTGTGTAGAGGGGTTATATTACCCTACAGGAATAAAACTCTTCCCTCTGTTGATGTGAGTCCTGCCAATTACGTGTCATTGGTGCTAGCTTTTGCAATTCCTTGGCCTTGAGGAAAGAGATTTAACCCTGCGGTTTCCCAGTGACCTTTCACCCATAGCTTCCTAGATTGTTCCAAAAAGTATCCCTTAGGTTTACAGGTGAGGATTGTATGAAGGAATTGCTTTTGCCGACTAGCCGCAGCATAGCACATTTTTATATTCTTGTTTACGTGCTCTAGTTGCATTGCAAAGTTTAGGTTTCAGAGAGTCAGACATGTCAAGAATGTCGCTCCAGAGATTTGATTTCGAGTCCAGTATTAAGATGCTCAAATTTCCATGTTCACTTACTCATTTCACCCTTCTCGTTTGCACTTCTTCCAGATTCCATAGTCTGCTTATCTTCCTCCACCATAATTTTTCCATGTTCCATTTCTCCTAGCCCAACCCATCCTCTTTTTAGTGCTGCTTGTATAACCTGCTTAGCTGTGCTTTTTTTTTTTTTTGTCAAAAAAATCAGCCAAAATCAGACTTCCCGCATCTATAACCTTCCCAAACTTCAGTCATCATATGGCAGGTATGACATTCTTGGGAGCGTAAGCACCCAAAGTGTTCATTCCCAAGGTGCTGATGGGGTGTCCATCTGGAGCACTTAACCCCAGGGAGGGCTGTTCCTGGAATTGTTCTGGTATTTGCTGTTTTGGATGAAAACATCCTCTAGATTTCAAAATGATAGCTGACATTATTATACATGCACACTTCAGTTGAAGAAGGACTGCTGCATGTGCTTGATCATGAGAGCAGCATTGCTCACAGCCATTCCTCACTCCTCTTATTCAGGTGTTGTTTTCTGTCTGCAGCTGAGCTAAATATACCAGCAGGGTGAAAGACACACCCTTGTGGTGCCCAGTGTTGAGGACTTCTTATCATTGCGGGGTTTGGGTTACATTCTTCAGTACTTGATGGGCAAAAGTGTTCTTAGAGCAGAGGTTTGCAAACTGGAGTCCAGGGACCCTCAAGGGGCTGCAGTGGGAAGCTTGGGGGTCCACTAATTTTTTTATTGAAAAGTATTTGGAATGCTGTCAGAGCCAATTAATTAAGATAATAAATGTTTAATGCAATAATTTGTCACACATTTGATATTATAACTTTCTCCTCAATCACAACTACACTGCCCTCCAACAGATTGGAAATGCCCTAGAAAAGTGGGGTTTTGGACAATATTGGCATGAATCCTTTTTAATTTGTGATAATTTTGCACTGATAAGGGACAACACAAACTACTACTATATTTTATTACATAAACAGTTTATACATAGAAAAAAACTTACAGTTTTTATTCATCAAAATGTCCACCATTAGCAGCTATTACAGCTCTGCAGAATCTGGGCCTAAACTTAATTGGCAATCAATTGTTGAAGCTATTAAGGTGTGCTGACCCAAAAATCTTTTTAAAAATCTGGGCTAAGTTTAAATCAGTAACCAGGGATCACAGCTGGCAAAGGGGCATGTCTGACTTTGACATGTATATATTGGCATTATTATGTAATCAAAATGAAAATTATTATTGCTGGTCTTCAATGATAATGTCAAGTTACTTTAATGTATTTACACCAAAAAATAAGGATTTTTGCTGATATCATCCAAAACCACACTTTGCCAGGGGTGTTTCCGAACTTTTGGAGGGCAGTGTATTTTACTCCATTAACAGCCCTATTAGTAACTGATTTTTTTTTTTAGTAATTTTACAAAAAAAGAATAAAACAGATGTTGACTGTCATCATAATACGAAGAAAATATTCTGTATATGATATTTTAATAGTTAATCATTCTTATTTTTCTTAGAATTGACTGTATTTGGCTTATATTACTTTAACTTAATTTAATTATTTTTAGTTATTTAATTTTGAAACATGATGTCCTTATATATTACACTTATTGTTTTTCTCACAAGGTATAAATATATAGTTGTATATGAACATGTAGCTATAGCTTTTTTATATATTAGGTTCAAATTTCACTGGGAAAAATCTATGGAAGTCCATGTCTGCTACTTAATAAAAAAATAAAAAAGGTACTTTCATCTCGCAATTCTGACTTTTTTCTCAGAATTGTGAGATATAAACTCACAATTGTGAATTATAAATCAGAATTGTGAGATAAAAACTCACAATTCTGAGAAATGAAGTCAGAATTGCGTGATATAAACTCAAAATTGTGTGTTATAAAGTCAGAATTGCAAAACATAAACTTGCAATTCTGAGAAATAAAGTCAGAATTGCACGATATAAACTCACAATTCTGATTTTTTTCTCAGAATGGTGAGTTGGTCTTGCAGTTGTGACTTTTTCTCAGATTTGTGACTTTATATCTCGCAATTCTGACTTTATTTCTAGCAATTTTGAGTTTATATCACGCAATTCTGATTTATAAGTTGTGAAACTTTGTAAAAAGTCCAAATTACCTTTTTTTTATTTTTTATTAAGTGGCGGAAACTGGCTTCCTTACTAAAAAGCTCAAACTAGTCTACAATCTTTTAGAAGTATCTTATGAAACTGACTAGGATCATTCAAATTGTCATTGTTTGAGGTGCATGTCTATTATTAGTCAAATTTATGTAAATAAAGCACCCATGGCTTCTATTAAAAATCCATTTTGCTTGATGCAATGAGAAGTTCAGTGTTGTTTTCGGTCTTGCTCTGGGTGTGTGCTGCCCTCTTACCTTACATGTTCTCTTTAAGACAGTTTTTTAAAAGGAAGTTTTAATTCAGTTGGAACAGAATTCACACATTGTCACACCGCATATGCCTGTAACCTAGCTAACCTTCCATATCAGAGACACCAACCTATCACTCTTCAGCAGCTGTGGAAAATATGTCTGCCATTTCCTAAGCAACATTCCTGTGTTATTGTTTGGTTTTTTACTACGAGCGGAACATTACTAGAATGCATTGTGTTGTGCTACTGCGGGAATTAGTGCACGTGTAAGTATATGTGTGCATTTGGGTGTGTGTGAAAGAGAGCAAGGGCCTGTTTTCTAAATGCTAAAGCTGGTAAGCTTATTATGTAACAGCCAAGTGAGGTCATTTAAAATGGGATCTTACAGAGGCAGGTGGATGGCTGTCCGGTGCTCGGAGAGAATCGGATGCATACTGTATGTTACTGGGATTGTAAAAAATGTTTTAATTGTAAGAATATAGAGCAATAAAATGAATATGGATAGCATAGTCTAGATTTGATTTTGAATTGACAATGTTTCCTTCTGTACTGACAATTACATGAATTATTGTAAAATTGCATGAAATGTCATATTAGATTACAGTGTTGATTTTATTGTATATAGTAAGGAAGCTAAATGTTATCTCATTTTTTTTGCCATAGCATTTTTAGAATGTTTTACCGTTAAACTGATGTAAGCAGACAAATACAAGGACTGAAGAAAGACTTGTTTTCGTCTAATATTCAGAATGAGATATCTCAGCTCTGGACAGACAGAAAGAAAAGAGAAGGAAATTCCAGAGTTATCATTTACCTCAGAGGAGGTGGAAAATGGATCGGCCCTGAAAATGATGTCATCGGAACACGTCCATGTGTATTATGTTCCTGCTGTGGTTCCTGTTTTAGTGGAAAAAGGACTGTGAGAAAAGGAAAGAGAGAGTGGGGAGAGATGGAGGGAGTCAGTGAGGCAGAGGGGAAAATTAGAGGAAGGTTGTGTTTCATTTTGTTTTGTCCAGTCCACTTATGCACCTACCCGGTCTCCAGTCTCCATGCGCCTGGATGATGTCATAGTGTGCTGATTAGACACAAAACAATTACTCTGCTCACATAAACAAATGGACACACACCCAGATGCATGATTTGATCATGTTTATCACAGTCAGATGACTTATGAGCTGTGAATCCATGAAGTCTGTGTATTAAATTATAAATCCATTAATATTGTACATGGGCCCTTCTACAAATTTGGTCCAAGGTTGGAAATTTTTTTTTCTATAAAACTATTTTCTAATTCATTAGTTTGAATATACAGTGAAACAAAAACTATCAGAAGGTCTTAGTTGATAATTCAGTATACTTTTGACAAAACATCCCATGTTTCGGTAGTGACTGCACATTTTTGGCAGTGACAGTAATGTTTTGATAGCGACCATTTCATTTGAGTAAAACTATCTTCATATCATATACACAGAAATTTAAAGGTGTTCACGGCAACCCGTCGAAATAAAAGTTTGGCTTAACGTGAAGACATTGTGGCAGGAATACATTACTATTGTTCAGGAGAGTGTATGTAATACTACTACTACTGCTACTAAAACTGCTACTATTAAAACCTTATTTTTAAATAATAGTCATATATTTCTTCAATGTTTTAATTGTAATAGTAAATCTCCTTTATTTGCCAAAAAATAAAAATTGTTTAATTTGGTTTTATGCCTTCATTTTATAACCAGAAAAATGCTAAATACACAACACAGAATTTCTGAGAAAAATAAACATTTCACAAGGCCTATTGTAAGAATGAATAAATAACTTGTTTTTGTGCATTTAAATAATTAGATATGCTAGAGCACAGAATTTGTTAACAATAAAACATAAGGTGGACAAAAATAAACATTTCCTAGGGCCCTAAACATGTAATTTATATTAAACTTTTAATAAACTGATGTTAAGTTGTTTAAGTTTCATGATAATTAATTAATTAGACATGCTTTTTGATTAATATAATTTAATTTAACCATTAAAAAGGAGTCCAAAAAAATTCAAATGGAAAAAACTGAATTTGGAAAAAATAAAATGGATTTCTTAGGACCCTACTAAAATACTACTAAAACATAAAATACTAAACATTTGCATAACTGTACTAAAATGTAGTTTATATCCCCCAGATATTATAATTACGTGTTCTCTTTTGTCACTAATGAAACAATGATGACTGCTCGTGACTTTTTCAGTGCTGACAAATTTCTAGAAAAACACGCAAAAAAAATCAATGATGTCACTACTGAAACTCCACCAAATGTTGTGGTCGTGACTGTTTCGGGAGGGTTTTAGATATTTTTGAACATAGCTTAAAGATGCTAATCAGTAAATGGTTTGCTAGTACAGTTTTAAACAGTGGTACACATACAAAAACTAAATGTTATAGAATAATTCCCAAAGAAGTGTGCTTAATTGCAGAAAAAAAGGTGTTTGGTAGTGACGTATCAAAAAGATACTTTTAAAAACTATGGAAAAAAATACAAACATTTTTTCAAGATCACTTTCATAACTTGAAATTTATGGGTTAGGGTTCAGGACAGCCAACTCCTAATTTAAAGTACCCACAAAATGTTGATTTTATATATATTAAGCTTACTAATATTTTAAATATTATTGTAGGTTTCAAAAGACAATAGAACGATAGTAAACATCTAAGATTTGAATACTTAAATGTGTTTTTTGGTTGTGGGACAGCAGTTTGCACCAATTCTGTAGAATTGCCCAAATTAGATATGTTTATTAGAGGACATTCCAGTTTAAAAACGTAGTTCAACTAGCAACTGACTATTAGTGACAGTGCACTGAAGCACCAACATGTTTCTGCTCCATATATCCTCACCTGGATGAACTTTTCAGGATTTGCACACATTTAAGTGAATGAAGGACACATTGCATTCTGGAAATTTTATGTTATCATTAATTATAAACACACTGTAGCTTTAACTGTCTCTCTCTGTTTTTTCCTGCAGTTTGTGGATGTGACTTGGCTCAGGGAGGCTTTTTTGTGCGTCAAGGCGAGTATATCTGCACTCTGGATTATCAACGACTCTATGGCACCCGCTGCTTCAGTTGTGAAGAGTTCATTGAAGGGGAAGTTGTGTCCGCCCTGGGCAAGACATACCATCCACGCTGCTTCGTCTGTGCTGCCTGCAAGTAAGTCAAACACGCAAACACGCTATTAAGCACTTTTAACAGTTTTAGCTTTACGTTTTCAGTTTAACATTTTCATTTAGATAAGATACAGCAGCAGTAACCAAACTTCAAAATCTTAATCACGTAGTTTATTCAATATCAGTTTTATTAGTAGTGGTAATTTATACTGTTAAAGGGACAGTTCACCCAAAAATGAAAATTACACAGTGATTTACTCACCCTCAAGCCATTCTAGGTGTATATGACTTTCTTTTTCAGACAAATGTATTTTGAGTTGCATTAAGAAATGTACTGGCTCTTCCAAGCTTTATAATGACAGGGAATGGCTGTTGAGATTTTGAAGTACAATAAAGTGCATCCATCTTCATAAAATGTGATCCACACAGCTCCAGAAGATTAATAAAGGCTTATAACCAAATTTGTAGAAAAAAATCCATATTTAAAGGAACACTCCACTTTTTTAGAAAATAGACTGATTGTCCAACTCCCTTAGAGTTAAACAGTTGAGTTTTACCGTTTTCGAATCCATTCAGCCGATCACCGGGTCTGGCGGTAGCACTTTTAGCATAGCTTAGCATAGATCATTTAATCCGATTAGACCGATAGCATCTCGCTCAAAAATGACCATATATATTTTCCTATTTAAAACTTGACTCTTCTGTAGTTACATAGTGTACTAAGACTGACGGAAAATGAAAAGTTGTGATTTTCTAGGTCGATATGGCTAGGAACTATACTCTCATTCCGGCGTAATAATCAAGGAACTTTGCTGCCGGACCATGGGTGCAGCAGGCACAATGATATTACGCAGCGCCTGAAAGTGACCGGCCCTAAGTTTGTGTAGATGCAGAGTTGCAGCCGGCAGAGTTGACGGCAGCAAAGTTCCTTGATTATTACGCCGAAATGAGAGTATAGTTCCTAGCCATATCGACCTACAAAATCACAACTTTTCATTTTTACATGATGTAACTATAGAAGAGTCAAGTTTTAAATAGGAAAAATATCGAAACTCTTTGGTCATTTTTGAGCGAGATGCTAACGGTCTAATCGGATTAAATGATCTATGCTAAGCTATGCTAAAAGTGCTACCGCTAGACCCGGAGATCGGCTGAATGGATTCGAAAACTATAAAACTCAACGGTTTAACTCTAGAGGAGTTGGAAAGTGTTCCTTTAAAACTTCACAAACCACAATCTTTGTGTCAAGTGCATTTTTATCAAATTCAGCACTTCCTACATGCCCTGGATACACAAATTCCATTTGCATCTCAATGAGATTCAAACTAAATGTACTTATTGTGTTTCCATTCATGCATCCATGCTAGCTCGTGTAGTTGCCATTTGTGGTGTTTTGTTTCGAAATGTTCTGCCACTGACTGTGTGAGTGAATTTTATGGGAAGGCAGTCTTGTTACTCGGGGAGGGGAAGGAAAGGGGACCCGTCAGCTTTCAGTAAGAATGTTAAGTGTATGCTCTGCTCCCAGGCCACTTATTTCCAGAGTGGTGTAGGGTGTCCCTCAGTCTCTGAATGGATGTTGTGTATGTGCATGTGACATGTTGCTCGGAACGAGTCCCTCCTACATTTCCATAGCAATGCCCATGTTTCTGTGGACACGGTGTACCCAATTGGTATCCTGGGTGTGACTGGATCTTAAATCACCGTGTAAATATCTCATTTGTAGTTACTCTGGATGACTCTATCCAGGCTATTCCAACACATTGTGTTTCTACATTTGCCAGTAAGAAATTATTGTTACTGCTATTATTAAAACTTTAATGGCAGACTGGTAGGTGTGAACAGAGGTCAACAGAACAGCTCTTGCTTTTGAATGATGACATTTTTACAAACTACTGGGCCAACAACCACAGGAACAGAGTATTCATTGTTATACCAAGGAAAACAGACAACCAGCATCTATCACAAAGAGTCTGGAAAACATAGACTAGCTCATTAGTTTTAAATTCAGTGTCAGGCAGTGGTGTGTTAATTGGACTGGACTTTCACTCTTCCATTGGGCGTTGAGAGCATGAGAGCTGATGTTTAACATACCGTGATATCATCAGCTCTCGTACTGAACTATCAGCCAAAGAGACAATTGGACAAGTGCCATCAAGCTTGTCTTATGATAGTCTGCTTCACTCAACTAAGAGGTGTTATTCCTTGTGTATTCATTGTAGTAGCACCAGTAAAAGGGATAGTTCACCCAAAAATGACAATTCTGTCATTTTTCTCACCCTCTTGTCATTCCAACATCTTCAGAACACAAATTAAGACATTTTTGATGAAATCTGAGCATTCTGACCCTGCATAGACAGCAGCACAACTACCACATTCAAGACCCAGAAAGGTAGTAAGGACATCATTAAAATAGTCTGTATGACATCAGTGGTTCAACCGTAATGTTATGAAGTTCCGAGAATACTTCTTGTGTGTGAAGAAAACAAAACTAATGATTTAATTCAACAATATCTTCTCTTCCATGTCAGTCTCTGACATGCGTTCACAAGAGTACCTCAAAAAATCGTTATTTTTATTTTCTTTGTCCACAAAAAGTATTCTCGTAGCTTCATAACATTACGTTGAACTACTGATGTCACATGGACTATTTTATCAATGTCCTTACTAGCTTTCTGGGCCTTGAACGTGGTAGTTGCATTGCTGTCTGTGAAGGGTCAGAAAGCTCTTGGATTTCATCTAAATATCTTAATTTGTGTTTCGAAGGTGAGTGAAGGTCTTACAGGTTTGGAATTGATATGAGGGTGAGTAATTAATGACAGAATTTTTATTTTTGGGTGAACTATTCCTTTATTTAATAATATTAAGTTAATTCACATTAAACTTCTGAGGAATTCAAAAGGTGATGTATTCAAGATGTTTATTTTCATACACTGTAAAACAAGTGTAATTTACTAATACTAAGACCATATATGCTGCATGTTGCTTTATTTGAAAAGCAATAAAAATGTTCATTTGATTTAGATTTTTTTGGATTTAAAATTTTTATTTAATTTGCTTAAGCTTAAACTACACAATGTATTTAAATAGATATTTTATGATTATTTAATATTAAGATTTTTAATGAACTTAAATTAAGTTACAGTACTCAAAAATTCTGAAATTTGTTCACTTAAACCCTGTTCACTGGTATGAAATCTCATTGATATTTATGTATAAGATAATTTTGCATGCAAAAACCTATTACAGCAGGTCTAACACCAATGATACCAAACAACATTGGTTGTGATGTGGCAGTTTGAATATGCAAACATCCGAATGAGTAAGAGCTGAAGTTATAGTAAATAGCGGCTTGGATCTGGTATAGCTTTAGAAGACTTTCCTGCAGCATATTTTAGGGTGCTTTTGTCATTTTAAAGATTGATAGATTTTTAATGAATGGATTCATTAATAGATGGAAGCATATAAGTGAATGGCTTAATTATATTGTTAACATTGTTTAAAGTCCAAATCAATTTAAGCCATGTTTTTTTTTTAAACACCAAAAAAAAGTACAAAGTTTGGGCCAGTATTACATATACAGTACTGTAAGTAATTTAGGTTTTTTTTTTGTGTTTAGCTGTAGGTTTTTTTTATTTCATTTTTAGTTTTTGTGACTTTTTTGTGACTTTTTTTTAGTTTTGTGACAAGGCAGCCTTTCTAATTTTTATTATATTTTTTAATGTAATATTTATATTTTATTTTTTTCAGCTTTATTACTGAAATAATCATTCATAGCAACAAAACTGGTTTGATGTATTTAAAATAATAATAATAATCATTATTACAATGATTATTAATGATTATGATTATTACAATCATTACAATGTCTCCTTTTTTAAATAGAAAGTTTACTTTTTTTTAGATCATGTAAATGCAATTTTGGGTGAATTATGCCTTTGAAAATGCTTCTTCCTTTGCTTATGACGGCTGCGTAATTTGATTTATTTGATTTATTTTAAAAGATTAATAAACTTATAATCGTCTCATGACTTCAAGTGAAGTTCTTACAATATTTGCCAACTGTGAATATGCTAAAATGCTTAATTTTGTCACCCTTTTGTGAGTTTTTCATAGTGCCTACATTTGAGCCTAAATGAAAATGGTCTGAGAAACTAGTTTTAAGGTCATCCTCATGTGAAAGTGACTTTATAACTTGACTGATGAGGTGTCTGTGTGTGTGTATTTCTGGCAGGCAGCCGTTTCCAGCTGGGGGCCGCGTGACGTTTAATGGGAAGGAGTGCATTTGTGAGAAATGCACTCAGCCTGTGCCAGTCAACAGCACGGCACCCCCACAGGCTGTGCACAGTGAGTACTCTGTTTCTGCATTGCAATCTATTCCGTTCTATGTTAGCCTCTTACTCTTACATACATACACACTCACTCATTCATTTCCTAAATGTCTGCAATGACAGCTTTCCATGCCATTTCATTAGCAATACACTACACTTTTGTCTTGCTCTCTCTGCAGATTGCTGTGGCTGTGGAAAGGAGTTTAAAAATGAGCAGTCTCTGGTGGCGTTGGACAAGCACTGGCACCTTGGCTGCTTCAAGTGCAAAGTGTGCAATAAAGTGCTTAATGCAGAATATATCAGCAAGTTAGTCCCACTCTTACTCTTTTCTCTGTGTGTGAATGTGTAGATGGGTGCTAGTGTGTGCTTTATCGATTGCAGTAATTTGATATGGTGATCTGCAAGCCTGCTGAACCCTCTGGAAATGACTCAATGTTATTGATGTGCTCTAATATGAAAGAACAGGGGATTCTCAAGGCCAGAGAGCAAACAGAGATCTGTCAGCACCGTTGAGTTCAAGAGAAATACATCTTGTGTAATATGTGTTGATGTTCTGCAGGGACGGGATCCCGTACTGTGAGGCAGACTACCACGCCATGTTCGGCATCCAGTGTGAAACCTGCAAGAAATACATCACTGGAAAAGTACTTGAGGTTTGCAGAAATCTTTACTATTTGTCGGGTGTCTTTTAATGAATGGATTTGTTAATAGATTGAAGTAGATGAATGGATGGCTTAATGATATTGTTAAATGATTATTTCACTGCCAGAATAACAATGTCCTGCTAATTTACTCACCCCCATGTCATCCAAAATGTTCTTGTCTTTCTTCTTTTTGGGGAAAACATTCCAGGATTTTTCTCCATGTAGTGGACTTTGATTGGGACCAACAGGTTAAAGGTCCAAATTGCAGTTTCAATGCAGCTTCAAAGGGCTCCACATGATCCCAGCTGAGGAATAAGGGTCTTATCTAGTGAAACAGTCAGTCATTTTCTTTAAAAACTGCAAATTTATATACTTTTCAACTACAAATGCTCATCTTGCAATAGTTCTGCGATGCTCATGCGTATCTTCACACATTATGTAATCACTTCGTCTGTGTACTCCGGTTCAAAAAGGTAGGGTAGAATGAAAATTCCATCTCATTTTCACCTCCAACTTCAAAATTGTCTGACGTTGTTGTACCTTTTTTCGTAAAGGCCGTTTGATCTTCTCTCTTCGTCGCTTTGTAAACACTGGGTTGATACTTCCACCAACGTCATGGTGCGTGATTATGTAATGCGTGAGTCAAGCTAGTGCAAGAGGAGCATGGTTATGGTTAAAAAGTATATCACTTTGTATTTTTCTTAGAAAATGACAGATCATTTCACTAGGTAAGACCCTTATTCCTCGGCTGGGATCGTGTAGAGCTTTGAATCTGCATCGAAACTGCAATTTGGACCTTCAACACATTGGCTCCCATGGAAGCCCTGGAATGTTTTCCTCAAAAAAATGAATTTCTTTGCGATTGAAGAGAGAAAGACATGAACATCTTGGATGACATGGGGATGAGTAAATTATCAGGAAATAGCTACACTATTGCATCATTCCACAACCTGTCATTTTGGCAGATTGGCTTCAACATAAGCTGTTTTTATACTAATATAAAGTTTTGAGTTCTGAGACTTGGACAGGATGGGCAGGATGTTTTTATAGTACAGTGACCTCTTATATGTCAAAAGATCAATGGAATTTTGATTTCTCAGTTCATGACCCCTTTAACTAACCTAAAAATTAATTTGGTCAACGTTTAAAGGAGAAGTCTACTTCCAAAACAAAGATTTACATATAATGTACTCACCCTCTTGTCATCCAAGATGTTCTTGTCTTTCTTTCTTCGTAAAAAAATTATGTTTTTCGAGGAAACTTTTTAGCATTCTTCTCCGTATAATGGACTGATATGGTGCCCTGATTTTGAACTTCCAAAATGCAGTTTAAATGCAGCTTCAAACGATCCCAAATGCAGTTGTAAATTATCCCAGCCGAGAAAGAAGGGTCTTATCTAGCGTAACATATTCAAGATGTAAGCGTATTCTTGGTGGATACTATCAAGTCCCACTTTTCTCATCGAATAATCTGTTTCAAATGTCACATTACCAAGTTAAATGGGTTGTAAATGCCTTTCATGTTGCCTTTATAGCGAGACTTGGTTTAGTTTTATCATACCTTTGCTTTTAATGTGTGTGAAAGGCTTTTATGGTCATGTTGGAAGAGACAAAGGCTGAGTGGGTGCTTACAAAGACAATCTCAGTCAATTCACAACCCAGTTGACCATATGCATGGATTACTTCCTTGTTTTAGACAAGCCAGCTCAGTAATTTCCGGTCAACTGTACAGTCTGTACTGTGCAGTAATAGGAGTGTCATTTGCTTGTTTTCTCTACGTAATCCATTTACAATTCAAAGAAAAGTTTTGTTTGTCTAAGAGGACCAAACGTCCATGTATACCATTTTAAGAATGACTAACGCGAGTGAATAAAATTATGCGAGTGAATCAGCTAAATATGTGTGAGTCATTGCTATGATTGAAAGTAATGACCGACTAAAACATCTGACAAGCCAATGTCAAAAATAGAGCTGTGCATTTAATGATTTAGATTAAATTCAGAGTAACAAAACTACAGCAGTAACAAGTTTGTGTTGGTTGAATATATGCTATTTAATAGCTTTTACAGTTCAAGATAAAAATTAAAAGATGTAGTTAGTAAATTAAATCTAAAGTATTTCAAATTCATATTGATTCATATTGAATGCATTATTGAATTCTTATACCATTAAACTTATTTAATTATTAGTGAACTATATATAAGTATTTAACTATATATAAGTATTTATTCACCCTTATAGGCTGTTTGTGTCTGAGCTTATTTATTTATTCATTTGAATGACTTTCTGCACTTGCTATACTATATACTTAAGTGTGGTAAAAATACAAAAATTTGTTATACTAGTAATTGTATAATCGAAAAGCAAGACTTGAAAAAATTAGGGAGTTGAAATGGCAGCTGCAGCCAGTAAGTGATCCTTTGCTGCCATCTTCTGGTTATAAGGGAAATATCATGTCATTTTCATCTTAAAAAGCCATTGTTTTCCATGAAAAGACATTTTTTCATGTCATCTTTATGAATGAAAAGTGCACCTTTGAAGTGAATTTTACTGCACAGCTGTAGAGTTGAAAAATAATAAAGGCTTTAAAATATTACATGATTTTAAAAATGTGTTCATGGCTATGAAGGCAAGTTATAGATTATGAAGAATACCATTAAAATGTCTTTGAAAAGAAGCATCGCTAGCTAGCTAATGTTAGCCTAAACAGTTATGATAGTGTTTAGCTGTCAGCATTTAAATGTACAACTACATGTCTATGTACTCTCCTGTGATTACCAGGCTTGGCATTTAAATTATATCTTGTTAA
The DNA here is from genome assembly GCA_012976165.1 of Labeo catla. Classification (NCBI taxonomy): domain Eukaryota; kingdom Metazoa; phylum Chordata; class Actinopteri; order Cypriniformes; family Cyprinidae; genus Labeo; species Labeo catla. Next base: position 373,815 of record VONZ01000078.1, read on the forward strand.
ATTATATGAAACTAAATGTTCATGTCGCTATAATTATTTACGGTGTTGCACTTATTATTTTTCTCAGTTTCTGATAAGAATGAGGCAGGAGCGGAGTCTCAGGAGTCTCCACCTATATATAGCACATATAAAATGAGCTTCACCAGATGTTTACAAGCTGGTTTATCAATATGTGGAAGTTCTAAAAAAACGCTCCATGCATATGATCTTTTGGCAACTAACTGCAGTATAGAACAATATATATCCTAATATTTCGTCGTCTTCTCACTTTTTCTGTTTTTGTTCATTCCGTTTTGTTCTTACATGCAAACTCTTCTTTGTTTTTCTTGAAACAGCTATTTTGTTACACCCTAACAAGAACCCTATTGATGTAGTTGTTCTTTGTATCTGCTAATTCTCTCACTGGGTGGTAAAAATTGCTTGTAAAAATACTTAGGTGTGCATGTCATATCTGTCCCATATACATAAAGATTTACAGCTTTGTGTATTTTAAAGCTCTATAAATAAGTGTGTCTGTGTGTGTCAGGAGTGGGACACTGTTGCTATAGTGACTGTCCCATTGGCACTGCCACTTGCTCTCAGTAACCCAAAATTAGATTGAGTCACTGTGTGACATCATGGTTTAGGATGGTAGTTTTAACTACACAATGTCCATGCCAAGTGCTTTGAGCAGATTTAAAATAAATGAAGTCATCCATAACAACATCTTGGCATTTTATTTTGCCCTCGGCAACATTTTTTACATCAACTGAAGGCTAGTTGATACAGGTATCTTTATGTTAGCAAGAATTATTAGCCCACCTTTCAGGAGTAATGCCAGTCCACAAGCCTAAACAGCATTTGGGTATTGAGGTCATTAAAGGTAAAGGTTTTTATTGTGTATCTAAGGACATTTTAAAACAGTTTGTTCCATTTGTTGTTGATGTACAGGATGTAACTGAAAAAGAGTAAAGCTGAGGATGGTTTTCAGGTCCTGTTTACTCTGAAGCATTGATTGGGAGCCTGAAATGTCACAACATTTTGAGTGGCACGACTGTGTTGAAAGAGAATGGAGAGGAAGGGTTGAGTAGATTTTCCAGTGAAGGTTTTGATACATGAGAAATTAAATCAACAGCTGTCCTGAACACGAAAAGGAGTGTGACACAGCATGCACAGCTGAAAATTTCCAATCATAGATGAGTCCTTCAGGACTTAATGAAGCTTGATGAAAAATGGATGACAGGAATCAAAGGAAAATCTAAAAGGTGAAACAGATTTTACTCATCTGTACTGACGGAACTATTTACCTCGTGCACAATTACAGCTTGACAGAGATCTTAAGACACACTAAATTGAGAGAACAATGACTTTATCTCTCTATCTTTTGGTGATGATACACTACCATGCAAAAGTTTGGGATCAGTATTTTTCTTTTGAAAGAAATGAATACTTTTACTCGGCAGACACATTAAATTGATCAAAAGTTGACACAAAAATATTAAACAGCACAACTGTTTTCAACACTGATAATAGGAAATGTTTCCTGAGGGCCAAATCAGCATATTAGAGTGAAAATTCAGCATCACAAAAATGTTATATTTACAGGAATAAAGTGCATTTTAAAATATATTAGCATAGAAAAATATTTTAAAGTGTAATAATATTTCACAACATTACAATTTTTACTGTATTTACTCTATTGTAGGGATGTAACAGTATTATCAATATCGTGGTATCGCGATAGGTCTTCCAGGCAAAAAATGTAGTTTTTAAAATATATATAATATCTTATTGTAGATAAATGCAGCCTTGGTGAGCATAAGAGACTAATTTCAAAAATCTTACTGACCCTAAACATTCGAATGATAGAATGGTAAAATATACAAATACCATTTATTTATGGCATAATATTTGTCACTTAGTCTCTCAGATGCCCATTTATTATCACAATCTCACAATGAAATGTTTTGGTAAAATTGCACCCCAAGGCCAAGATTTTTTATTTTATTTTTTATTTTTTTGCAGTTTACATTATTTTCATGAAAACACAATTATAAAACCAGTTCAAATTCAGTATGACAAATATTCTCATGATATACACTACCGTTCAAAAGTTTGGGGTCAGTAAGACTTGTAATAGTCTTTAAAGAAGTCTCTTATGCTCATCAAGGCTGCATTTATTTGATTAAAAATATAGAAAAAAACAGTAATATTGCAAAATGTTTTTACAATATAAAATAATGTTTTTTATTTTAACATACTTTAAAATAGAATTTATTCCTGTGATGAAAAGCTGAATTTTTATCAGCTGTTACTCCAGTCTTAAGTGTCACATGATCCTTCAGAAATCATTCTAATATGCAGATTTATTATTAGAATGATCAATGTTGGATAATATCAACAGTTGTGCTGCCAAATATTTTTTGGAACCTGTGATTTTTTTTTTTTCAGGATTCTTTCATGAATAACAAGTTTAAAAAGTACAGTGTTTATTCAAAATATAAATATTTTATAACAATGTAAATTATTTATTATTAACTTTTAATAAACTTTTAATTATTAACTTAATACATCCTTGGTGAATAAAAGTATTAATTTCTTAAAAAAAAAAAAAAAAGAAACAATAAAAATGTACTGACCCCAAACTTTTGAACGGTAGTGTATATTTAAATTTGCACTTTACAAATGTACTTCAAAATTACAGTAATTACAGTAATGAAAATGAGATTTTTTCAGCACAAAACAATAAACCTACCAAATCCAGGCAAATCCTCTGGATTTCAAAGTTCACTTCCAGAATGAAAATTTCCTGATAACTTACTTGCCCCCATGTCATTCAAGACGTTCATGTCTTTCTGTCTTCAGGCGCAAAGAAATTAATTTTTTAAAACATTCCAGAAATTTTATCCATATAATGGACTTCAGTGGGGATCAGCAGGTTGAAGGTCCAAATTGCAGATCATTGCAGTTTCAAAAGGCTCTACATGGTCCCAGCTGAGGGTCTTATCTAGTGAAGCAATCAATCATTAAAAAAAACTAACAAAAAAAAAAAAGTATATACTTTTTAACCATACATGCTTGTCTTGCACTAGCTCTGCGATGCGGATGCACGTCTTCACACATTACAGAATCACATTGGAAAGGTCATGCGCGCTTAGTTCTTCGTCTATGTACTTAAAAAAAAGTTTTTGTAAACAGCGTTTGACTTTCTTTGTACATTCACTTTGTAAACACTGGGTCAGTACCTCCGCTTATGTCACATGCATGTGATTCCAAAATGCTTGATGTTAAGCTAGTGCAAGACAAGCATTTGTGGTTAAAAAGTATATTAATTTGTATTTTTAGAAAATGACAGATTGTTTTGCTAAATAACACGCTTATTCCTCGGCTGAGATCGCGTAGAGCCCTTTGAACCTGCATTGACACTGCAATTTGGCCCTTCAACCCATTGGCTCCTACTGAAGTCCACTATATGGAGAAAAATCCTGGAATGTTTTTCTCAAAAACCTTTCTTTTCGATTGAAGAAAAAAAGACATGAACATCTTGGATGAGATGGGGGTGAGTGAACTTCTTTTTTTAGGCTGTACAGAAAGCCATTTTTGCATAGTGGTCTGATAAAAGTTTTAAAATAAAACTGAAGTGGCCATCAGAATTGAGTTGTGACAGTATTGCATCAGCTCTTCTGTCTGTGGTCCCTCTACTGTTCAGACACAGTTATTGCAGATGCTGTCCGTTTTCCTACTGCTATCACATTAGCATTTAAACTGCAAACAACATGAATAATTTGGGGAATAAATCAATTAAGTACATTGTCAAGAAGATTAAGACAAATTTAGTCTTAATATGAGTATATACACAAAATATATTCATTGAGAGATTTCTGCAGTGAAGTTAAATGACTGATATCTGCTCTGCTTTGTGCTAATCTGCAGGCTGGAGAAAAGCACTATCATCCCACATGTGCCAGATGTGCACGCTGTGACCAGATGTTTGGGGAGGGGGAGGAGATGTACCTGCAAGGTAATTTAAGCATCATCAAATTTACATGATTTGATTCACATACTGACATTTGATGGCACAAATACTTCAGTACAATGAATATTGTTTCTTTTTTATTTATAAATTATTTAACGTTTCAATTAATATGTCAACCTTTTACAAATTATATTCAACAAGAATAACAATATCCATTTAAAAAAAATGATTTGTTGGCTGTGATTAGCAACAGGTAATGTTGGGGAAATAAATTTCATTGTCAGAATGCTGCAGGAAACTTTTTCCTCTGCAAAGTTTTCTAAATATATATATTAGTGTACTTTTTATCCTTAAGAAAACAGATCTGTACTGACAAAAATAAGAATGGATTGTTTGTTTTGTATTTTAAACAGCAATAGACAGTCATATGGAGCTAGACGGGCTCAGACCAGTCACATCCAAAACCTGAATACATTCCATAGTTGATGTGCCTTAAATTCTAAAGAAGAAAATACACATTTGACATCATAAGAGAAATGTGGTTTTATTTATTGGGCTGTCCCACCTCAAACTTTGCAGCACTTCAGTATATCGTTGAACTCTGCACAGTGATTTACCACAGAAAGTCACTTCACTGCAGTTTGTCAAAGGAGATTTATAGTCAGATGTGCTTTTAGAAAGCAGAATCAGTTAGAGGCCTTTTTTCAATCTGGCTAAAATAAAATGAAAGGCTGCTGACTCATTCCAATGGTGAATGATTGTGTTACTTAGTTTATGAATGCCAGCTGATATGGTGGTATATATGAGCATGCTTATGTGAAATATGGTATTTGAATTAAGAAATGAGGTAGTTTAAAGATAAAGTGGGCCCAAAAAGTATTTAAATCCCACTTAAAAATCTACACTACTATACCTGTGAATATTATGCTGTGTGAACTTGGAGGCAACATAAATCCACAAATAATGACACCAGTTAGTTAAACATAATGAGAAATAACTTCTTACAGGCATCATTTTTTTTTAACATGGACTTGCAAGTTATTTTTGGCTTTCTCTTTCAAAGGTTCTTCCATCTGGCATCCTCCTTGCAGACAGGCAGCGCGTATGGAGGAGAAGAGTAAGGTAAGGTATAGTGAATACACTAAACAGTTGTGGCACTACAGTGTGCTGTATTTTAGCACAAAAACCTGCGTCTAATGCACCTATGTGACCAGTAATCCAATGTAATCCAATATGATCAGGAACTGGTCATTATATATATACAGAGGCATGTGAAAGTTTGGGAACCCCTTACAAGAATCTGTGAAAATGTGAATAATTTTAACAAAGTAAGAGAGCTCATACAAAATGCATGTTAGTTTTTATTTAGTACTGTCCTGAATAAGATATTTTACATAAAAGATGTTTACATATAGTCCACAAGACAAAAAAAATAGCTGAAATTATTAAAATAACCCCCTTCAAAAGTTTGGGAACCCTTGGTTTTTGTCAACCCAAAAGTGTGTGGTTACCCGCATGATCTACGACTGTTGGTGTTTTGTGATTGTTGTTAATGAGTCCCTTGTTTGTTCTGAACAGTTAAACTGAGCACTGTTCTTCAGAAAAACCTCCAGGTCCTGCAGATTCTTCAGTTTTCAAGCATCTGCATTAAGAGCCAGGGGGTGGAAACTTTTTGAATTTTAAGATCAAGGTAAATTGTACTTAATTTGTCTTCCGGGAAACATGCAAGTATCTTCTGTTGCTTCCGAAGGGCAGTACTAAATGGGAAAAAATGATAGTTCAACAAAATAAGAAAAATTTGGACACCTTCATCCTGTTCAAAAGTTTTCACCCCCGGCTCTTAATGCATCGTGTTTCCTTCTGGAGCATCAGTGAATGTTTGAACCTTTTTTAATAGTTGTGTTTCAGTCCCTCAATTGTCCCCAGTGTGAAAAGATGGATCTCAAAAGCACACAGTCACTGCTGGAAAGGGTTCAAATATGCAAAAGATGCTGGAAAACTAAATACTCTTCAGGACCTGGAGGATTTTTCTGAAGAACAGCACTCAGTTTAATTGTTCAGAACAAACAAGGGACTCGTGAACAACCATCACAAAACAAAAAAACAGTTGTAGATCATCCAAGCAACCACACACAGTATTAAGAACCAAGGGTTCCCAAACTTTTGCATGCCAATGTAAATATTGCACCTCACTGCTGAAGTGACTGAATTTTAAATACATTTTGCTAAAGAAAAATAATTGAATAGTTGGTCATGACAGCTGTTATTCATGAAGTAGTGGAGAAAAGTGGTGTATTTAGGCAAGTGTTCAGATGCATGTTGTTGTTGAGTGCACTTTTGCCTTTTAAAGGTGCCTGGATCTTGGTGGTGGAGTGACGCTGTACAGTCAGTAAAAAAGATTGTGGTAGTCTGTTGTGTCTACCTCATAGAACCATTCATCAAGTTGGAGAATTTCTGTATGCAAATTGTGCTCAGTACAAATTTTGCATGGTTGTGCTGTTAACGGACTCGCAAAATTTAACTGAATCAGGCACTAAAACAACGCAGATAGCGTGCAAATAAACACCGTTATCAGCGGATCAACTTAATTTTTATTGACTTGAAATGTCAAGGATCTACGATCAAAGTCTAAAATCAGTGGCGGACCCTAAAAAGACAGTTAGCAAAGGTGTGGGATTTAAATTTTATCCCTAAAATGTTACAAAATAAAAAAAGCTCTAGTTCAGGTAGCTGACATGCTCTGAAATATATTATGCGAAATCATTAAACAGGAAATCCAGCTAGTTAAACAAAGGTGATATGCAGTATGTGGAAGCGCTTCACTGTAACAACCCTTTCCCTGCAGAAACATGTGCGGATTCAGCTCAGTGATCTCCATTCCAATGTACCTGAGCAGGTTTGTGACATGCGGCCCTCTCCCCTCTGCATGGGCTTACCTCCCAACCTGCTTTTAGTTTGAATAGAATGCTCACTAAAGTCTAAAATGGGCCTGGCAGGCCACCGTAGGCTACCACCACTCCCACCCAGTAGAAATCAGCAACCAAAGAAGAGGCTTTAACATCATCTGGATAAAAATGAGTGTGTATATATTGAGAAGACACTATGAATCAACCCTAAATGCATTACTAATAAATATAATTACGAATAAATCTTTCATGTTGTAATAAGATTCTCAAAGGTTTTGTTGTTTGTTGATTTTAAAAATGACCTATATGCCATTTAACCTGCAAAAAAAAAAAAAAGTATAAGAATTTTTGTCTTTTTGTCCATTTATAATATTGACAAATCAGAGCAAGATACATTGACTTGAAGCAAAACTGCATAAGATAATAAGCCTTTTTAGACAATATTCCTTATATGTCTTACTTTACAATATATATTAATAAATCTTACTAAACTTTTATAGGTTTATAGAGGTTAATAACCTATTTGCTATAGCATGTTTATATACTTTTCCTGGAAAATAAGACAAAAAGATTATTTTTAGGTTTTTTTATTGCATTGTACTGTGTTCCTGTATAACAGAAAAATTACTGTTCAGTTCGTAACGGCAAAACCTTTTCTACATTTCTGTTGATTCCTTCATAACCTGTGTGAAAACTGATAAACTGTTGTTACTGCCACACAACAGTAACAGCCACACTGGAGTTGTTGTATAATCACTAGTCTTAAAGGGATAGTTCACCCAAAAATAATTTCTCACCATCATGTCATTCCAAACCCGTAAAACCTTTGTTCGTCTTTGGAATTTATTAAAAATTTGTGTTCCGAAGATGAACGTAGGTCTTACGGGTTTGGAACAACATGAGGGTGAGTAATTAATGACAGAGTTTTTATTTTTGGGTGAACTGTCCCTTTAAGACATAATATGAATGTTACTTTGTACAGGGGTGCGATTTAAATTAAGTGAACTAAATGCCTTAGAACTTCACCAAGTTGTTAGTGTCTTTGTTTTTCTCACTTTGTTTTTGTTTCCAGGTGACGAGAACCTCCTCTGAGAGCATCACCTCTGCTCCTGCCTCCAGTGCATCAGGCTCCCCTAGCCGAGTTATCTATGTAAGTGCATTTGAAAATGATTCCTTGCTTTATTACTTTTTATTTGTTCAAGATCACCACCAGTGGGCAGCAACACACAAGCCTTGGAATAGCTATATCTGTGTAGAGAGAGTTGTAAAGCCATAATGTTGCTTTTTTTTTTTAAGGCAAAGCTGGGTGATGAACTTCTGGACTACAAGGACCTGGCTGCTCTTCCTAAAATCAAAGCGATCTACAACATTGACAGACCTGACATGCTCTCATACTCACCCTATGTGAGCTACCCTGTGGAGGATAGGACTTTTGGAGAGGTACAAACACACATTCTCATACAGGATTACATGAGGGAACATACACATGTGCTCTATTTGCTGTTTCTCATTTTTGACAGTTTTTTGTCTTTATAGGTGAAAAGGATTGCATAATTATTCATACAACAGCTACAGCATTTATTTGTTACAGTAGTGCCATTTTCAAATGTAACCATCTTTACTCATCATCTAGCTTCACTGCAACATGGCTTGGCCAAAAATCATAATGTTGTGAATTAATTTAAGTGTTACTATAAAAGACCATTTCCACCACTGAATTAAAAAAAGCTAATTGTGACTTTTTATCTCACAAACCTGACTTTTTTTCTCAGACTTGCGTGATATAAACTTGCAATTCCGAGAAATAAAGTCAGTATTGCGAGATATAAACTCAAAATTATGGCTTTTTTTTTTTCTCCGAATTGCGAGTTTATATCACAATTTTGACTTTTAAGTCAGTGAGTTAAGTCAGACTTGTCATATCAGTCTTTTTTGGACTTGGCAGTTGTAAGTTGCGAGAGACAAACTCACATTTGCAAGAAAAAGGGAGATTTTATTTCTTGCAATTGTGAGTTTATATCTCACAATTCTGACTTTATAACTCGCAATTTTGAGTTTATATCTCGCAATTCTGACTTTATTTTGTGCAACTGTGAGTTTATATCAAGCAGTTCTTACTTTATAACTCGTAATTTCGAGTTTATATTACACAATTCTGACTTTATTTCTCACAGTTGTGGGATTACATTATATCTCACACAATTCTGAGAAAAAAAGTCAGAATTGTGAATTTATTTCTCACAATTCTGTCTTAATAACTCGTAATTTTGAGTTTATATATCACAATTCTGACTTTATATCTCATAATTTCGAGTTTGTATCTTGCAATTATAACTTTATAACTTGCAATTTTGAGTTTATATCTCGCAATTCTGACTTTATAACTTTCAATTTCAAGTTTATATCACACAATTCTGACTTTATTTCTCACAATTGTTTATATCAAGCAATTCTGACAAAAAAGTCAGAATTGTTAGTGTATATATCTTCAATTCTGACTTTATAACATGCAATTTTGAGTTTATATCATGCAATTCTGGCTTCATTTCTCTCAATTGTTTGTATCAAGCAATTCTGAGAAAAAAGTCAGAATTATGAGATATAAACATTATAACTCTGAGTAACTTTGAGTTTATATCTCACAATTCTGACTTTATTTCTCACAATTGTGAGTTAATATCTCACGTAGTTCTGAGAAAAGTCAGAATTGTGAGATAAAAAGCCACAGTAACCTTTTATTTTTTTATTCAGTGGTGGAAACAGGCTTCTGTATGTTACAGTAGTTTCAGTCATGGAACTTAGTTTGGTGAAAATCTCATTTTTTCATGGACCTATCATTGCATTCAATTCCATCTTACTCATTTGCTTTCTTTGTTTACAGTCACCCCAGCAACTCACCCCTACTCCAACTGAGGTATAGTAGAGTTGACATGAAGAAACAGGACCAGTTATTGTTTCAGTGGGGCTCATTTGCTAATCATGCCTTGTGTAGTATTTACAGAGAACTTTCTCGCTTAATATCTGCCGAATTCAGTTTTTACCTTGTTAATGAAGCTGGAAGCTGTCTTTCTAAATTAATTTCATTTTTTATATTAAGTTCTATAAAATTTTACTTCTCATTTTTATCCATAATCTGATTCTAGATTAATCATTTGTATTGCTCTGAAATACATAGTGTCACTTAGTTATTCAATTTATAATAATAATAACTATTATTATAATTAATAATATGGGATAAATAAACACTTACATGCATATACTGAACGTATTACTTGATAAATCGCAATTTTTGAGTGAAAATTTCTTTTACACACAAATGTGTGCATGATTAGCGAATGAGACCTTGTGTTTCCTCATATTTTGTGAACAGTTGTTTGTGAAGTAGAACGGTTGTGGTTTAGTGACATGAACAGTATTGTGTGTTTTTCACCATCTTCAGTTTGACAACTCTGTGGTGTAATCACTCAATGATCAGCCTATTACTAGTTAGGACTGATTATTGTAAACTGGTCACATCTGTGTTTCTTTTTCAGCTTTGTAGTCTCCTCCTGTGTGTCCCAGTGCCATAGTGATTACCGTTTAAGATTGTTAATTGTTTGACACTTTTAATTTCATACTGAAATACTGTCCATTTGTTTTTAGGGAGATGGGGAAAAGTCTCCACGGCAGAGAAGGCCCTCCAGCCCCAGCTCCAACAGCTCTTTAGGGGGTTATGGCCGCTATACGCCTTCCCGCTCACCTCAGACTTACAGCAGACCAGGTATCCCTCCACATATCTTCACAGTTATTGTGTAACTATCTATGAGTCTTTTCAATAAATTGGATGTAATAGTGCTTTAAATATTAAAGGGATAGTTCACCCAAAAATGAAAATTACCCCATGATTAACTCACCCTCAAGCTATCTTAGGTGTATATGGATTTCTTTTTTTTAGACGAATACAATCGGAGTTATATTAAAAATGTCCTGGCTCTTCCAAGCTTTATAATGGCAGTGAATGGGTGTTGAGATTTAGAAGTCCAATAAAGTGCATCCATCCATCATAAGAAGTACTCCACACAGCTCCAGGAGGTTAATAAATGCCTTCTGAAGCGAATTTTTGTATTTGTGTAAGAATTATCCATATTTAAAACTTTATAAATTGTAATGCATTCCATTCTAAAAAAACATTTTAAACCACAATAAACTAATTTGATGCAGAATTCAAGAATTATTTGGATTTCAAGTGTAGTTGCTGATCACATATTACTGCCATTCTCCCCTGACCGACTGGGTCTCTTGCTCAGAGCAATATCTGAGTGTCAAATACACCACTCATCCAGAAAATTCCAACCTGTTGCCTGTCCCAACTTCGGGGAGGAGTAGCGCCCATGGTAGTGCCAGAGGCTCCTCCCCACTGCCTTTGTACAGCGGCAGTGGTAGAAACACACCACAGGCAGGGAGCGGTGGCGTGGCCCTGCCCCTCAACCCCGCTACTCTGGCTTTGCTCCAACAGCACAACTACATCCCTTACTTTAGAGGTACCACAGTTCTGCCTGCAGGCTTTTTTGCCCAGTACAACTCACCACATGCTGCATGTGTGTGAACTTACAGTCTTGGATTTGGTTGGTACAAGATTCACTTTGAACTGACAATGTGAGTGATGGAGTTCAGTACTAAAAATGCTGTTTTAAGAACGTAATGTCACAAAGTGCATGACGTTCCTGCTGTTGGAATTGGATTTCAACACAGAGCCATGGATCTAGCTCCGAAACTCTTAGTGCTTCACAGGGTTTGCATTCAAAAGAACTTTGCCGACATCAAAAAATTACTACCCTATCCTTCATCCACCTTTCCTGAACAGGAATTGAGACAGGATTCAAACAGGAAGCAAAGTCTGAAAGTAGGCCTAGGACAGCCCTGCACCTCAATTTGCCTTCTCACGGTAAACCCTACAAACCAGTCTCTCTTTCACTGTGTATCACCAGTGTATTACAGTGATGTGAGATTGTAGGTGTACCGCAAGGTTCAGTCCTTGGACCAATCTGTTTTTTATGCTTGCTTGTGTTTATACAGAGTTGTTATGTCCAATCATTTTGCATGGAGACATGTTGATATTCATATTTGAGCTGAAACAGTAACCTAATGCACAAAGACAAATGCGAACGTTGGTGGCAAGCATCGATATGCATCCATTTGTTGTATCGTAGTTAATGTTGTGCTTCATCTGTTAAGGTGAAATTTTCCGCCATACATCTGGTATTCAGAGTAACTGTCTGTATGTTCGTGTTAATGTTACTGTTTACTTGGTGGGGGTCATTTTTCTCCTTTCAGCATTTTTAAGTGTTTTATTTGACCTAACATTCATACTCAGACAATAGTTTGCAAGTGGAGTTACAGTGGAGTTCAAAAGTCTGAGACGTGTAGAAATGTAAAATGTATAGAAATTTCAAATATCAGAAACTGGCTTTTGATTATTTAATTAGTGAGCTAGAAATAATGTATCTGAAGTATTTCTTCATTTTATATCATATGTAAAAGGTTTTCAAAATACTACATTTTTGTACATTTCTTGATTAAATAATAACAATGGACAAAAAAAATCCCAGATTTTTTTGATCTCTGGTTTTTGGACCCCACTGTGCATATGTACATTTTATGTATATCTACACTACGAGTCGAAAGCTTTTGAACAGTCTTCTGCTCACCAAGCCTGCATTTAATTGATCCAACGTACAGCAAAAACAGTAAAAATGTAAAATATTTTTACTATTTACTATTTGTCACCGTCCCCTCTGTGGGAAGCCTAAGTTTACTTTACCATATTGCAAAAAGATCCTAATCTATGGATGTATAGTTTATACATCGTTGGAAAGGTCTAAGACTCCTAAATAGATATTTTACAATATTTTTGTATTACAAATTATGTAGGAAATGTAATAGATTAGTATATGTAAAGAGTGCAATTTCTAAAAATCTACATCATAACATGAGTTCTGACCTCTGTCACAAAAGACTTTCTTCGTTGCCTTTTTCCCTATCACGTTTTAGAAATCATAAGAAATTATATATCAGTTTAAAACTTAAAATCTCCAAATTCATCTTTGAAAGGCATTTTAAAATCAGACATTGCATTACCACGGAAAATGTACATTAAAATCTTATTACAAAATGTTTTCATTCATGAATTATAAAAATTTAAGTCCGGATAGTGCTTTTTTTATGTCTGTGTTCAAAAGTGACACAGTGACAGGGGTTAAAGTAACTGTTTTTTATTTGAATATATTTTGTAATTTATTCTTGTGATCAAAACTAAAATTTCAGCATCATTATTTGTATAGTTTTTGTAACATTATACACTATACCGTTCAAAAGCTTGGAGTCAGTATAATTTCTTGGAAAGAAATTATAGAAATTAATACCTGTATTTGTTAAAAGCGATGATAAAGACATTTATAATGTTACAAAAGATTTCTATTTCAGATAAATGCTGTTCTTCTGAACTTTCTGTTCAAAGAAACCTGAAAAAAATCTACTCGGCTGTTTTCAACATAATAATAAATGTTTTTTTGAGCAGCGAATCAGAATATTAGAATGATTTCTGAAGGTTCATGTGACTGAAGTAATGATACTAAAAATTCAGCTTTGAAATCACAGGAATAAATTATATTTTAAAATAGATTCAAATAGAAAACTGTTATTTTAAATAGTAAAAATATTTCAAAATTTTACAGTTTTTGCTGTACTTTGGATCAAATAAATGCAGGCTTGGTGGGCAGAAGAGACTTAGTTAAAAAACATTCAAAATCCTACTGTTAAAAACCTTTTGCCTGGTAGTGTAGAATATATTGGAAAGTATTTATTAATAAAGATAAGATGTCTGTGAAGAGGAGGAAAGTATGATGAAAGAGATTTGGGTTTTGAGGTTTCTCTGCAAGAAGCAGAGAGAGTGGGAATAAAGTTCGCAGGAGAAGATTAAAGGGGCAAATTGATGAGCTGTAATTTTGGGTCAGTTTGCCAGGCACAGTGGCATAAACTTAGGCCTCGTGCAGTTCCAGGCCAACCCTTTAATGCTGCATAAAAGTACACTGAGGTTGCGTTTGGAGTGTGCTGTTTATGATTCACTTAGCTGTCTAATTGACTTCTTATTGGTAAAGCAGCCACACAAGAGGAAAATTACCTCTTCCTAACAAATGCAAAACCTCAATATAGCTTCCTTGATTGTGTCATATCACCTTCTGAGTTTGGTTTCTACTTATGATATAGAAAATAAAGATGGAAGTCATTCGCAGAATATGTGTTAGTGATGAAATGTGACCATGGACCACAAAACCAGTCTTAAGTAGCATGGGTATATTTGTAGCAATAGCCAAAATACATTGTATGGGTCAAAATTATCATTTTTTATGCCAAAAATCATTAGGATATTAAGTAAAAATCATGTTCCATGAAGATATTTTGTAAATTTCCTACTGTAAATATGTCAAAACTTAATTTTGGATTAGTAATATGCATTGCTGAGATTTTCGTTTGTACAAATATTTTTTGCACCCTCAGCTTCCAGATTTTCATATAGTTGTATCTTAGCCAAATACTGTCATATCCTAACAAACCATACATCAATGGAAAGCTTATCTAATCAGCTTTCAGATGTATAAATCTCCATTTCTCAATCTTATGACTTGTTTTTGTGGTCCAGGGTCACAAATAAACTCTGCATTACACCCAGCAGACATGAGAAGGGCGTTGCAATCCATAAAATCATATTTTAATGAGTAATGGGAGCATCGGGATCCTTCATACTCCACAGTGTGCTCCAGTGTTTTGATTTGTGTATCTTTGGTGTATTTTATGACAATTTCCTGCTCCCCCAGCTCCAGATGTGTGGAAGATTTTTCCCTGATACAGGGTGAATTTTTACTAACAGCACTTTGTGTGTATTGTGTGTGCATGTTTTTGAAGAAGTTGCAAGTGTGTGTGAAAGAGAGAAGGAAAAGACAAAGGAGACAGAGAAAGATTACTGCTTATGTGTATTTTGGTTTTCAACATATTCAAATGACTTTTCATGCATTTAAATAAAACATTATAAAAGAGAGTTATAAAAGTAGTTATAAAAGAGATTCTCTCTCTCCTTTGCTCTCAGTTTGGTAAAAGATTGGGATTATGAAGACTTTTTTTTATTTTTTCACTGAGTATGATGGTAACATCACAATTCAGCCTGCCAGTCTATGTCCAATTCATACTGACCCTACTCAAATTTGAGTGTCTGCTGAACAGATGCCATCAGTGTTAAAGGGGTCATCGGATGTTAAGTTCACTTTTACATGTTGTTTGAACATTAATGTGTGTTGTCAGTGTATGTACAAATCTACCCTATAATGATAAAAATCCATGCAGTGGTTTTAAATTAATTCTGTAAAAATAATATCCCCTTTTTCAAATCGAGCCGTTCTCAGATGCCTGTCGGTGTGCCGTCACACCCACAGAGGCCGCTCCCACGATAGTTGATTGACATGAGCGTCTTACCTCAGATCAGCTGTAACAGTCCGCCCTCTTTGTTTTGATGCTGGAGCAGGGATGTAAGTTAGACAAGAATATCTCCGAGGGGTTGTGTTGCTGGATGTAATAATGAACGTAGTGGTTGTCATTTACTCCCGACATCAGAGCCGCTGAAGATGCAGTGGATTACGTTTGTTTGTGAAGGGAATGCACCTCCCGATCTACATATATCCGTCTATGCTCACGCGAATCATTCGTGATTCAGCTTCACTTACAGCAGAAGTGAGTATAAGGGTTTTTTATGAATCTCTGCGATCGCCTTTCCTAATAATGTGCTAGTTAGCAAGTTTAGCGGCTAAACGCAGCTAAATGTGGCTAAAGTAAACAGGCTCGTCACTCCACAGAGAGAAGAGAGGGGCGGGGCAAGCACAGCTCATTTGCATTTAAAGCAGCCTCGACCAGAATGAGGTGATTTTTGCAGAGCTCATTTTGGCAAGGTAAAAAGGGTGTTGTTTTACACAACCATTGAGAATTTTTAACGAAAGTATGTTATAGACTTTTCTTTAAGACCCTAAAGAATCATATCAGCTTGTGGAAAATGGGCATCCGATGACCCCTTTAAGACAAAGTGTAAACGCAAAGACAAATTGTATACTTTTCAGAGCCGGCTGTATTGTGAGGTTCGTTGGAAGATCTAAAATGAAACATCATTAAGGGAACCCTGTTAACTTTTCCTTCTCTTTTCTTTTCGTTTTTGTGTCTGCCATGACCTTCACCCCTCAAGGTAGTGAAAGTGGTCGGAGTACCCCGAGTCTCTCCACCTACTCTGATGGCAAATCTCCTTCCTCGACGTACGTGGCGGCCCCACGGCATTTCCATATCCCAGGTAGGTGCTAAAACTTTTGCTCTTTAGCTACCTATGCTAAATCAGTCGCGTTTTCTTTCTCACAGCTCTTCTTTCTTTCTGTCCTCACTTCTTTGCAATATTAAATCCTCTTTTTCAATGCACGTTTGTCTCTATTTCATGAGAAAATCTGGCAGACTGAATAATTCACAATCATATTCTGCCTTCATATTGTTCTGTGAGTTATTTTTGTGCATAATTTCCATCAATTTAGAACATTTATAAGTTATTATTGTTAGCAAAGCCCTATTTATAGTACGTAAAAGAAACTTATTGTCACTACTCATCCTTGGATATGTTTGAAATAATTCTAATGATCAGTTTCATGTGTTTTCTGCCTATTATTGTAATGACGTCTTGTTTCCAGTGCTGGCAGATGCTGAAACAGCTCTTAAAATGTCCCACATGTGTTACATTAAATGACTAACTTTTTTCTAGAAGTAATGGTTGAGAAGCAGACGTGAGGTTGGGATGACCTAAACAAGCTGCGGAGATACACATGCTGTGTCAATTATTAAGACATTATGTCATTGCAATTACTCCATTTATCTCCCTGTTTTCCTTTTGGCTTAGTTCATTTTAGATGACAATTCAATCCTCGAAGTTGAAAGTGAGATAAAGCTTATTATTTAGAATTCTGACTGCAGAAAAGCCATTTTTCAAAGCCGTAGATTTTGTCGAAGGCAAAATGCTTGATCATGCATGCCAGTCATGAATGAAATGAACTACAATATCTCCTTTACAGCGTCATTTTCTGCACTTTCTTTTTACCCCGATTCCATCCTCTAATAACTCATGCTTCTTTATTCATCTTCTTTCTTATTCTCTTCCTCTCTTTGTCTTCCATTCTCAGAGACTAAAGTCAAAGATAATATCTATAGAAAGCCCCCTATCTACAAACAGCATGGTACAGTCCAGTCTCCGTACAGCCATGTTTCTTTGCATGCTGTTACGCATGTCACCATGGTACATGCTGCCATGGAACCGTAACCTTTGACCCCCCCTTCTGTCTGCTGGTTTCCATTTCAGCTCCAAAGAGTAGGCCTTGTAGGTTTTACAAATCCCACAAAAAGGTTTGGATTTGACAAGGTACTTGTTTTCAAGCAGTCAGTACCTAATTGTTGGTTCTTTATTTTGAATAGCATTTAGCCCTGAAATATTAGTGCTGCTCAATGCCTATTAACTTATAATTGTTGAGATAATTGTTTTTATGTTTGTCAATGTTACACGTACACCAAAAGTTTGAGGTCAGTATGATTTTTTAAAAAAAATCTCACCAAAGCTGCATTTATTTGATCGAAAATACAATGAAAATAGTAATTACTATGAAATATTATTGCAATTTAGTATCAAAAAAGTCATTTTTGATCAATTAAAAGCATCCTTGGTAAATGAAAAGTCAAAAAATACTTACTGACCCCTCATTTTTGAACGGTTGTATACATTTAATGTAAATAATGCCTTTGATATGATGTTTTCATCTATAAGATCCTACATGTCTTTCATCCTGACATGGAAACAGCAGTCAGATATATTATTTATTTTATTTTCGTGCCTCTGTCCATCCATACATACTCGTTTGTTAGTTGCAGTATTCATAGTTTCTCATCTGTCTGTGGTTTTGTAACTTAAATGTTAAACATGGTGTCTGTGTAACTCATTGGTTTGGTGAAATCTCAAAGGCATTTGTGCAATCCATTGTGATTGGGTGGTAGAGGTATCAATCACTTGATTGGTTTCTTTTGACCTTTTTTTCCTGAACTTACACCTTGACATTGTGTTTGGTTGTGTCACTTTTCACATGCTTGTTGATTCTCCTCATAAATGTGTTTTCTCCCGTAGTGAACACTGTATCAAATCAAGCTACACTGAAAATATTAGATAACACATGATTTTTATGAGTATATAACAGTATTTTCGTTCTATTTTTTATTGTGTGTTTGTGTGTGTAGTACTTTGCATGATGTAACTTGTGTCAGTCACTCTCTCAAACAGTGAAAACTGTCTTTAAGGATATATTTAAACTTTCTTACTGTTCTGCAGCTTCCAGAACCTCCTGGCAAGATGGTGATGATGTAGACAGAAAGGTGATTTATGTAAACGTCTCTCTGTGTGTTTGTCCACTCTGGAATACTGTATCAAATTGTTTTGGTAATTTAATCCAACCTACTCTTGTGGAAAAGAAGTACATTTTTACTTATTATGGAGTAAACTGAATGTAATGTTTTTGGACACATTGCATGTTATTGCAATTAAATTAAAATGTATTACATTTTACATTTATTTTAAATTCAATCAGCAGTACTTTATTTGGCTTTTTCAGTGTTTTTGGCCTTTTAAGTAGGACTTAAACGGATAGTTTGCCCAAAAATGAAAATTCTGACATGAGTTACTCACCCTCATGTCGTTCCAAACCCATAAGGCCTTCTTTCAACTTTGGAACACAAATTAATATTTATTTTATGAAATCCGAGAGCTTGCATGCATTGGACTGTAAACGCTCATGGAAGACTGACAAGGAAGAGAAGAAATTGTTGAATAAAGTCATTATTTTTGTTTTCTTTGTACATATTTTCGTAGCTTCATAACATCACAGCTGAACCACTGATGTTACATGGATTATTTTAACAATGTCCTTACTAGCTTTCTGGGTCTTGAACATGGTGGTTGCGTTGCTGTCTATGCAGGATCAGAAAGCTCTCAACAAAAATATCTTAATTTGTGTTATGAAGATGAACGAAGGTCTTATAGGTTTGGAACGACACAGGGTGAGTACTTAATGACAGAATTTTCATTTTTGGGTGAACTATCCCTTTAAGCACTCTTCATAATGTAATAAGGCTTATATATGTTTTACATCTTTCCGTTAAATTCTGTATTGTATTTCTTGCTGTTTTTGTTTGTCAATAGACGAGGACAAGCTGGATGAACCTGAAGAGTGAGATTGATGGACAGTCTCCAGATCTGGACCCCAGGACTTCCACCCACAGCTTACCAACCGATATGTCTCAACCCAGTGAGTAACCAATCAATGATTTAATGGAATTCAAACTTCCTTAAAGTCACATCAGTTCAAATGGGTCTGACACATGGGTCCGATGACTCACGCATATGATCCGCTCCATTTTAATGCGTCTCTGGACTGTATGCGCTGTGGTGGTTTGTGTGAAATGGCACGAAAAAAAAATTCTTTCACCCCAATTGAAAGCATATTAACACTGTCTGAATCATTCCCTATCCCCATATAGTGCACTACGTGCCATTTGCCGCACAGAAAATAATTATTCTGTGAAAATGTGACTGATTTCAGCTGCAGCTTCAGCATCTATTTATGGTGTAGGGGGCGGGATGCTTTGGATTCTAGAGAGCATTTGATTGGACAGAAAGATTGATGAGAAGCTGAAGTGCAGGGTGATGTCATCAAAATCGTTGATCCATATTGGCGGAAGTTATAGACTTACCAAACATGCTGGGTTATTTCATTTAAGTCAGCTATTGTTTAAAAATGATTACGTTGCTAGCTTAAAATGGACTGGAACTTATAAAAAACACACAGAATTACTAGAGGCAATAGCAATAATCAAAAGATTAACATTTATTATTAAGCAACAACACATGGACAAAATACAATACAAATTGAATTTATTTTGGTGAATACAGCATAGTGTACAATATTACATACATTTAAACATGTTAACAAGCATTTTAGACTAAAAAAATGTACATTTAAAAGTAGCATTTTAATTTTAGCGTATTCAACCGTTATCTATAATCGCCTTTTACCGGGAATAGCACTAATTCTCGTGTCGGTGTGTTGCAGAAATCTGAGCCAGTGCAGGTCTGCTGTTCGCGAACTTCAGAACGTGGCCTCACGTTTCACTCATAGCTGAAAGATGCCGTGACTGACTCCATAACCTGCCCATTTACAAACAGTACTGACATTAGAGAACATATTTTAACATCAAGTTAAATTAAACTCAATACTATAACAAATAAAATCCATTTATTTTATGCAAGGCAAAAGGTGTTTCCATCACGCGAAGTCGCCACTGCTGATGCAGCTGACTGACATCTCGCCCTTATGTTGTGTTGTGTAAAATAATACAATTTACAGCACAGTAAAGACTTTCTAAATGAAATAAAATGTATACAAGCCTTTATTTCGCTGAAGAAGTGCACCAAATCGGTGGTGCCGAGAACCGGTATAACCCGTAGAGGACTCACAAAGCTTGCGCTCTGACTGTAACTCAACAGCTGGGTTGTTTCGTCAGAGACAGGCTTAACCCAGCGGTTGGGTAGAAAGAAATAACCCAATGTTAAAAATGACCCAGCAACTTAGTTACAGAAAAATGACCCAACAAGTTGAACCCAGCATTTGGATAAAAAAAAAAAATAGTCCAGCATTTTTTTAGAGTGTACTAAAAGCCAAAAAACTTTAATTTTGATTTCATGGGGACTTTAAAGCGGACATCGGATGCCAATTTTAGGGTCATCAGATGTTTCAGGATCTTCATGAAATGTCTGTAATATACTTTGGTTAAAATTCCTCAATTGTCGTTTAAAACAACACCCTTTTTACCTTGTCAAAAACAGCTCTGTTCACAGCGACCCGTTTTAGTGCATGTCTCTTTAAATGCTAATGAGCTACTGCTCACCCCGCCCCCTCATCTGTTTTCTGTTGTACAGTGTACAACTGTCTGAGGGCGAAAATGTGCTAATACGAGACAGTCCATCAGCAGCCGTGGGCGGGGCTTGAGCAATATGACATCATACTGCTCAGAAAATCAAAATGGCTTGATAATTGAGTAAGGTTTTTTGGTGGAGTGTTTGTTGTTTTTTTTATCATTGTAGGGTTGTTGCGTCCACAGACTGCTAAGACACATTTATATGTAAACACCATGTAAAGTGAATTTTGCATATAGTGCACTACGTGCCATTTGCCGCACAGAAAATAATTATTCTGTGAAAATGTGACTGATTTCAGCTGCAGCTTCAGCATCTATTTATGGTGTAGGGGGCGGGATGCTTTGGATTCTAGAGAGCATTTGATTGGACAGAAAGATTGATGAGAAGCTGAAGTGCAGGGTGATGTCATCAAAATCGTTGATCCATATTGGCGGAAGTTATAGACTTACCAAACATGCTGGGTTATTTCATTTAAGTCAGCTATTGTTTAAAAATGATTACGTTGCTAGCTTAAAATGGACTGGAACTTATAAAAAACACACAGAATTACCAGAGGCAACAGCAATAATCAAAAGATTAACATTTATTATTAAGCAACAACACATGGACAAAATACAATACAAATTGAATTTATTTTGGTGAATACAGCATAGTGTACAATATTACATACATTTAAACATGTTAACAAGCATTTTAGACTAAAAAAATGTACATTTAAAGTAGCATTTTAATTTTAGCGTATTCAACCGTTATCTATAATTGACTTTTACCGGGAATAGCACTAATTCTCGTGTCGGTGTGTTGCAGAAATCTGAGCCAGTGCAGGTCTGCTGTTCGCGAACTTCAGAACGTGGCCTCACGTTTCACTCATAGCTGAAAGATGCCGTGACTGACTCCATAACCTGCCCATTTACAAACAGTACTGACATTAGAGAACATATTTTAACATCAAGTTAAATTAAACTCAATACTATAACAAATAAATCCATTTATTTTATGCAAGGCAAAGGGTGTTTCCATCATGCGAAGTCGCCACTGCTGATGCAGCTGACTGACATCTCGCCCTTATGTTGTGTTGTGTAAAATAATACAATTTACAGTACAGTAAAGACTTTCTAAATGAAATAAAATGTATACAAGCCTTTATTTCGCTGAAGAAGTGCACCAAATCGGTGGTGCCGAGAACCGGTATAACCCGTAGAGGACTCACAAAGCTTGCGCTCTGACTGTAACTCAACAGCTGGGTTGTTTCGTCAGAGACAGGCTTAACCCAGCGGTTGGGTAGAAAGAAATAACCCAATGTTAAAAATGACCCAGCAACTTAGTTACAGAAAAATGACCCAACAAGTTGAACCCAGCATTTGGATAAAAAAAAAAATAGTCCAGCATTTTTTTAGAGTGTACTAAAAGCCAAAAAACTTTAATTTTGATTTCATGGGGACTTTAAAGCGGACATCGGATGCCAATTTTAGGGTCATCAGATGTTTCAGGATCTTCATGAAATGTCTGTAATATACTTTGGTTAAAATTCCTCAATTGTCGTTTAAAACAACACCCTTTTTACCTTGTCAAAAACAGCTCTGTTCACAGCGACCCGTTTCAGTGCATGTCTCTTTAAATGCTAATGAGCTACTGCTCACCCCGCCCCCTCATCTGTTTTCTGTTGTACAGTGTACAACTGTCTGAGGGCGAAAATGTGCTAATACGAGACAGTCCATCAGCAGCCGTGGGCGGGGCTTGAGCAATATGACATCATACTGCTCAGAAAATCAAAATGGCTTGATAATTGAGTAAGGTTTTTTGGTGGAGTGTTTGTTGTTTTTTTTATCATTGTAGGGTTGTTGCATCCACAGACTGCTAAGACACATTTATATGTAAACACCATGTAAAGGTATTTTGCATCCGACGTCCCCTTTAAAACCTGTATTTTTCAGGCTTTCTTTCCTACAGCTGCCTACATACTGATATTGAGTGGTAGAGTTTCTTCTGTTCATTTTTCTATGAATGTTTCATATCCTCCTCCTTAAGCTGTCTCTGCCTGTCCTCCCCTTGAACATGATGCTAGAGTAAAGTGCTATAAATATTTCTGAATTCTCTGTTTTACAGACTTTCCATACAATAAGTCTGCTTCGCTGCCAGGATATGGGCGGAATGGCATATACAAGGTAAACCTCATACGACCTGATATCTGCACACAAACACAGTACCCCACAAACCTTTTAACACGCCATCTGTGTGTGATTTTTGGGAATATATGTGAGCTGTGGTCACAAATGCTGTCATTCGCTCTCTCAGCAGTGAAGAATGTTGTTTGATCCTAGTTGGATTTGTCCAACCCAGCTGTTGGGACACAGAGGGCTGTTGTAATCGCACACATCAGGAAACACAGTCACAGATCGGTTAGTGTAGAGATTTAGCTGAGGAAGCTATAATGTTCAGAGGGTGTGTCTGTACTTGCGTGCAGTTAGAAGCGTGTCTTGTTCCCACCCTCTGGCGGTTTTCCATCTTCTGCTTTGATCTTGAAATCTGGCTCCCTTAATGGACTATCCTCGGTAATGAAGAGCAAGATGTGCTTCCCCAGCAGAAATCCCAGGCACAGTCTTTATTAAAAATCTGATTCAGATCTTTTATCTCACATGTAGAGTTGCCAGGGTCTTCTTTGTTTGAGAAAGCTTCTCCTGTACACTAGGTGGCAGTATTTTGCAACGGTTCTTTGTGGCCAATTCCCTACCTGAAAGCAGAAATATTACCCAGTTTTTATATCTAATCTGGTCTGATTTAGTGTCATGTTTCACCTTTATTTTCCACCGGAGTTCACAAAGGCATGTGAAGCAGAGAGATGGTCATAGATCAATATTTATAACCAAATTCTCCAGCCCTAAGGATTCAAGCCTCTTTCTGGGCTAGACTTTAACCTTTAACCTCAGGAAATGAAAGAAAAACTTTCACAGTTACAGCAGCCGTGCTGTTCAAACATGATATTGTTACTCTCATTTGATAGTAGCAAAAATAAATAACGAAGGCATGGTGAAACTCTTCCAAGAAGCTTTTAATGTGACTTTTATAAAACCAGATGCTGAAATCAGTTTTTTTTAAACATAAATGTGCCATCTACTGTTTTGATATTGCTATGCATTCTGCTTGTGAATAAATGTGTGCTGTATATAACTGTAAATATGCTAAATCTTGTCATGCATTGCTTCTTACCAGGCGGCTGATCTTGGAGAGGATGATGGCGATCATGATTCATCCTGGAGTGGAATGAGAGGTGAGTATTTAACCTACACTACCAGTCAAAAGTTTTTGAACTGTAAGATGTTTAATGCTTTTAAAGAAGTCTCTTCTGCTCACCAAGCCTGCATTTATTTGATCCAAAGCAAAAACAGTAAAATTTTGAAATATTTTTACTATTTAAAACAACTGTTTTTTATTTGAATATGTTTTAAAATGTAATTTATTCCTGTTATCAAATCTACATTTTTATATAATTATTATCAATATTTAAAACAGATGAGTACATTTTTTTCAGGATCCAAAGATCAGCATTTATCTGAAAAAGCTTTTGTAGCACTATACCATTTAAAAGTTTGGAGTCACTACAATTTATATAATAATAATAATAATAATAATAATAATAACAAATGTTAATAAATAATCAGACTATTAGAATGATTTCATGTGACTGGAGTAATGATGCTAAAAAATCAGCTTTGAAATCACAGGAATAAATTACATTTTAAAAATATTCAAATAGAAAACAGTTATTTTAAATAGCAAAAATATTTCAAGTTGTACTGTTTTCACTGTACTTTGGATCAAATAAAAGCAGGCTTGATGAGCAGAAGAGATTTCTTTAAAAGACATGAAAAATCTTTTGAGAAACGTTTGACTGGTAGTGTACATAGAAAACAGATGAGCTGCATATTTACCACACAAAATTAATGTTTGTAATTCTTTTTCTCTTTCTCTTTATTTCAACCTCTTTCCTGTTTTCCACCACTTCTCAGAGTACAAGGTGAGTTCTAGTGTGCATAAAGGAGTACTGTAGCTTTTCATGTCAGTTTTAGTTATTATTTTCCCATTTTGTGGAACAGTAATTATCAACTTTTGGGTGGTGAACCCAAAATATGTGGCTGGACTTGTTTTGATCATGGAAAAACAAAAATGGAAAGAAAAATAAACCACAGCTAACCTAAAAAAAAAACGTACAGTAAATATGACCCAGAAAGCATTAAATACAGGTTCACTTGCACATAATTTTGTGTTAATTATTGGTTGCAGGACGCTTTCGATAGTTTTTAATAAACAGTGAGAGACAAAATTGTCAATTTCCGCATATGTGCTATTTTATTTACTTTAATTATGTTTGGGTCCATACAGTTATTAAAATGGAACATAATTTTGAACAAGGCTGGGTTCATACAGTTCAAAAACAAATGTAGATGCTTGAATGCATTTTTCTACAATAATTTGAGTACTGGTTTGGCCACTGTGAAAACTGGGTTCTTAAAAGGACAGCTCACCCAAAAATGAAAATTCTGTCATTACGAACAAAGGTCTTATGGGTTTGGAACAACAAGAGGGTGAGTAATACCCTCCTGTTGTTCCAAACCCATAATACCTTTGTTTGTTTTTGAAGCACAAATTAAGATATTTTTGATGATGAACTGACACATTCAAGGCTCAGAAAGGTAGTAAGGACATTTTAAAGTAGTCCATGTGACATCAGTGGTTCAACGGTAATTTCATGAAGCTATGAGAATAACTTTTAAAGGGGTCATCAGACAAACTTCACTTTTACATGTTGTTTAAACATTAATGTGTGTTGTCAGTGTATGTACAAATCTACCCTATAATGATAAAAATCCATGCAATGGTTAATCTGTAAAAATAATAATCCCCTTTTTCAAATCGAGCCATTTTCAGATGTCTGTCAGTGTGGCGTCACACCAACAGAGGCCGCTCCCACGATAGTTGATTGACATGAGCGTTCTACCTCAGATCATCTGTAACAGTCCGACCTCCATTGTGTCGATGCTGGAGCAGGGATGTAAGTTAGACAAGAATATCTCAGATTGAGCGATTGAGGTGTTGTGTTGCTGGATGTAATAATGAACATAGTGGTCGTCATTTACTCAAGGCATCTGAGCCGCTGAGATACAGGATTACATTAACTACATAAACGTGTCTATGTTCGCGCAAATCATTCATGATCCAGCTTCACTTACAGCAGAAGTGAGTATAAGTTTTTTAATGAATCTCTGCAATCACCTTTCCTAATAACGTGCTAGTTAGCAAGTTTCACGGCTAAACGCACTAAATGCGGCTAAAGTAAACAGGCTCGTCACTCCACAGAGAGAAGAGAGGGGCGGGGCGAGCAGAGCTCATTTGCATTTAAAGGAACAATCCCTCAGAATGGGATGATTTTGCAGAGCTCATTTTGACAAGGTAAAAAGGGTGTTGGTTTACACAACCATTGAGAATTTTTAACCAAAGTATATTATAGACTTCATTTAGACCCTAAAGAATCATATCAGTGGGCATCCGATGACCCCTTTAAGAAGAAGTTGTTGAATAAATTTGTTATTCTTGTTTTTTTTTGCACAACCACAGATGAACCACAGGTGTCAAATGGACTATTTTAACAATGTCCTTACTAACTTTCTGGGCCTTGAATGTGTCAGTTGCATTGCTGTCTATGCAGGGGCAGAAAGCTCTCGGATTTCATCAAAAATATCTTAATTTTTCATATGACTGTATGTTGCAGGTCTATCCCTATGACATGCTAGCTGTGACCCACAGAGTCCGAGTAAAACTACCACGGGATGTGGACCGCACCAGACTGGAGGTAATATTTATTAGACCTTCAAGTAGACCACTCCTTCTATGTATTTTTAGTTTTTGCTGAATCATACATAATCTTATGCTGTAGGTGATTTTACTTCACACTATTGGTTGCATTTTGGAGCATCCCAAGTTATGATTGAGTGATACTGATATAATGATTGACATTTAAATACAGTTGTGTCATCCTTTTTTTAAAATATGGAGCATGGGTTGACTTATTTCTGTTTAATTATTATTTTGTCAGCATTAGTCTTGATCAAAGTATGCCAGAAGGCAGCCAGGCGAAGAGTTGTGTATGTTTGTGTGTATGCCGGACTGTACATCTGTCAGTGCGAGTGTTTGTGAGGTTATGACTTTGTTGGACCACAGTCCACTTGCCTACGGCCAACACATAATATATCCAGAGTGTTCCTAGACATTGTGTCAGTGTTATTAGTGGGTTTAAATGGAAAGGGGAAGAGAAATGTCTGGCTCACTTTAACTTCAGCATGAGTTACGAGAGGCGCTGATTTACTGATCCCACTCTCTATAACTGTTAGCTAGGAATCACTGTGGTTAAAATCGCAAAATCTGAAAATGTGTGTATGTGTGTGTCATCGTATGACTGTTGTCCTGATGTAAGAGGCCCTTGTCACATCTGTTTGAACTGAGCATGATTTGAGTCCCAGCGGGAGTTTGCAACACCCAAACTTTCCAAAGAGGGTGATTTCAGCATCTGTTTGGAGACGTTCAAGATACCCACACATCTGCAAGTGTGACTGTACCACATATGACAGGGCCTGAAAGAATAAAGATTTATACAAATCCATTCTGGAATGGTTTAAACCAAAATTGAGGTCATAGGCTTAAAAGCCTGGCAACTTTCGCAGCCCCCCAGCGGTGCTCGTAATTCTGATTGTGCTAAAAGCAATGAATGTCCTCAACTGTTGCAAAGCTTTAGGTGACACATGCATATAGATGGTTGTAATTATTGTCAATATTTTATTATTTTTCGCTCCGTCTTTAATCTGTAATGACGTTTGTGCCGATATTGTTAGCAGAATAAACAGTGCTTAGATTCCTGGCTGAAGTCCTTTGGGTTTGTTCTGATTAAGCTTTGATTAGCTGTTTGACAGTGTTATTTTAGGCTTTTATAGATGGATGACTATATCATGGAGCTATTCTGCATGCTTTAAAGTGATAGTTCACCCAAAAATGAAAATTCTGTTATCATTTATTCTCCATCTTGGGTTTTAAAACCATATGACATTGTTCTGTGGAACACAAAAGGAATTATTAGAATGTCCAAGCTGTTCTGTTCCATACAAAAAGTGGATTTTAATAGCTTTAGAAGACTTTTTAATGAATAACAATTTCAGTTTCAGTTGGGAAAAAAATAATTGCAACTTGTTTGACTAAAAATGCAGTAATAAAAAGCATGCTTGTTTGTAGCCCTGCACAATTCAGTCATGAATTTTGTGATCATTTATCAGTAGCACAAGATCTAATTAATAATAATAATATAAAACAAATGATAGGAAATAGTACTGTTAAATAATAATTTAAATGTTTAAAATATTTCACAGTACATTATTTTTAATATTTAAAACAGGCCTTGCTATAATATTTAAAACAGGCATTGTTTGTATTTATTTAATTAAATCACAACCTTTGCAGTTTGATAATTGTACTATTATTATGATTATTTATGGCACTTTTTCTGTCTTTGAGAGCCTGTTCACCATTAAAGAGCAGGTGATATGTTTGTTAAGTGTCCTAATATTGTGTTGGAGTCCCGTAAAACAGGTTTAAATGCATTTAAGGTCAGAAAACATTGTAATTTTCTCAGAATATACATTTATACATAGAGTCATTTGTCAGTGATTTTGAGACTGTTTGTTCAAATCAGTTTTGAGTGAAATGTCTGTAAACCCCTCCCTTCCATGAGCCTACTCTGCTCTGATTGGTCAGATGGCCAAGCTTTTTGTGATTGACACAGAGAGGAGTACTTGAGTGAGTTAGTGAGCGCTGCCATCTGTGTTGTCAAGTCCACGGATGTTTTTGATCTCACGGGTTGAAGCGACCCCAGTGACGTCATAATTAGCCCCTAAAATGTGAATTTACCAGGGGAACCCTGACAATAAAGGTGTATTTTACACCCCGGAACACGATTTTTAACGGGAGCCCCCCTTGAAATGCGATGGGGCTAGTTTTGAATAGGAAATGGGCGGGTTTTGTTGTGAAAACCTGGCAACCCTGAGCACGCACCTTTACGTAAAACAATAATATAGTGCTTCAGTCCATTCTTAAAATAATGACATTAAAACATTTTGTTTAACACTTATGCAAACGAATCATGACAAGACTTTTTCTATTAGCAAAATAAGACAATCAGCATTGCGTGAACAAAGAAATTTATGTTAGCTAAACAAGGTTTCTTTACTGAGAAAAAGCAAAAGTTTTACTGCATTAAGTTGCCTTACTTTTTTAAAGGAGAACTCCACTTCCAGAACAACAATTTACAAATAATGTACTCACCCCCTTGTCATCCAAGATGTTCATGTCTTTCTTTCTTTAGTCGTAAAGAAAGTATGTTTTTTGAGGAAAACATTTCAGTATTTTTCTCCATATAATGGACTGATATGGTGCCCCGATTTTGAACTTTCAAAATGCAGTTTAAATGCGGCTTCAAACGATCCCAAATGCGGTTGTAAACAATCCCAGCCGAGGAAGAAGGGTTTTATCTAGCACAGCGATCGGTTATTTTCATTTTAAAAAAATATATGTACTTTTTAATGCCAAACACTCGTCTTGTCTTACTCTGCTTGGACTGTTTTCTGGTTCATGACAGTTAGGGTATGTCAAAAAAGTCCCATCTCATGTTCTCCCTCAACTTCGAAATCGTCCTATATCGCTGTTTTACCTTTTTTGTTAAGGGTGTTTGATCTTCTTTACATGTTCACTTTGCAAAGACTGGGTCGGTACACTGTAAAAAACAATTTGTTGAGTCAACTTAAAATAATTTGTAACCTGGCTGCCTTAAAATTTTAAGTTCAGTCAACTCAAAAAAAAGTTTATTCAACTTGAAATGTTAAATTATACTAAGTGACAACTTAGATATTTGAGTTGAATCAACTTTAAATTTTAAGGCAGCTGGGTTACTTAACCATCTGTTAAGTTTAGCAAACACAAATATCTAAGCTGTTACTTAGTACAACTTAACATTTCAAGTTGACTAAACTTATTTTAGTTGACTAAACTTAAAATTTTAAGGCAGCAGGGTAACAAATTATTTTAAGCTGACTCAACAAATTGTTTTTTATTTTTTAGAGTGTACTTCTGCAGCGATGTAGGATGATTTTGAAATGATTTTTGAAGTTGAGGGAGGAAACACGATTGGAGTTTTTCAACATACCCTAACTGTCTTGAGTCAGAATACACAGAGTTCATGGAGAGAAAGGCAAGACGAGCATTTGAGATTAAAAAGTATTTAAATCGTATTTTTTAATGAAAATTACAGACCGTTTCGCTAGATAAGACCCTTCTTCCTTGGCATTTGGGATCGTTTGAAGCCGCATTTAAACTGCATTTTGGAAGTTCAAAAAAAATCGGGGCACCATAGCAGTCCATTATGGAGAAAAATGCAGAAATGTTTTACATTATTCACATTATATGTGAATCTTTGTTCTGGAAGTGGACTTCTCCTTTAAGTTTTCTCAACCATTTATTTTTTAAAGTGTGTAAAACACCCTTTTTACCTTTTCAAAATTGGCTCTGTTCACAGCTACCTGTTTTGGTGCATGTCTCTTTAAATGATAATGAGCTACAAGCTCACCCCGCCCCTCTTTGTGTATTCGGTGGTGCATTACAATCAAAAACAAAACTAATTCACTGCGTCCTCAGTGGTTCTGATGTCAGGAGAAAATACGGACAGTCCGTAAGCAGTGGTGGGTGGGGCCTGAGCAATATGACATCATACTGCTCAAAAAATCAAAACGGTTTAGGCTTTTGGGGGATTAAAACAGATGGTTTTTATCATTGTAGGATGGCTGTGTCCACACTGCTAAAACACATTTACATGCAAACACTATGTAAAGGTAAATTTTGCATCCGTTGTCCCCATTTAAGTTAGTCAGTTATCAAAAGTTTTCAAATTTGAATAATTACAATTATCCTAATTCTTATCATTTCAGAGGCACCTGTCACCTGAGGACTTCTACAACGTGTTCGGGATGACCATTGAACAGTTTGACCGTTTGGCCTTGTGGAAGAAAAATGACCTTAAGAAGAAAGCCCGCTTGTTTTAAACCACGCCGAATCGCTTGAAGGAAAGCAAAGATAAAGAGAAAACCTCTTCTCATCCATCCTGTGCGCATGGAGGGATGAGTGTGAGAAAAATATATATGCACCTCCGTTCTGCTGCATAGCTACCATCATCCCATCCCACGCTGAAGAAGAGGGAGCGCTTTCACAACGCCGTTTGCCACCTAGCTTCGTCGGTGAACGCCGCACCACATGGTCTGAATGTTACTCTGATGACAGAGAGTCCGAACTAAATTCTCCACCTTTTTTTTTCTCTCTGATTGTCTTTGATCTCGCCCCCTCGGCTGTCTTTGTGATTCTCCCTTTGTGGAAAAAGCACTCAATATTGATATAAGCCACTTTCTTTACATTTTGTACCGTTGATAAACATGGCCAGCCAGCTGTACTTGTCTTTATCTCCTTGTCTTTATTTTTGACTGCAGTGAATGTTGTCCGATGTCTTCGTCTACTCGTATTGTTTGCTCAGTGTCTTCCCTCCTGCCTGTTCCTCTTCTTACCTCCTAGACATGATACTCAGCCACTGCTTGGACTGTAATATCTGTCATGTAATATCAGCTTTATGGAAGCTCATTCATCCATGGCTTTAGCATGACCAGGCCAAAGACTCAAACGGAGCAAGAAGTCAACAAAGCACCTTACACGTGACCTAACCAGATACGACGCAATAAATTGACAAGAAAAACCTCTTCCATGTCTTTTTTTTGTCCTAACCAGAGCTACAGGACACTTTTCCATGCCCCGCCCACTGTGAAATCTCATTGGCTCCTCAGAACTGTATGTTAAACATCAAATGTTTTCCATTGGCCATCAGTTTTCGAACTTGTCGTATTGCGCCTGGTTAGGACACAGTGTTAGTTGATATGTTTAATAATCTTTACTGTTGCTGAATGACTGTGAGTGCAAACAGCTGGAACAATGCATAGCTTTTGTGTTATATTATGTTTGCTTTTTCAGGTCAATGTGCAATTCATCAGATGTCATGATATTACAGTTATTCAATAAGACAGTTAAAGTTCTAAACTTAACATCTGGACTTTACATACTCTCTCAATATATAATGTGCACAGTACATATGGTCATA
Organism: Labeo catla; assembly: GCA_012976165.1. Lineage (NCBI taxonomy): Eukaryota > Metazoa > Chordata > Actinopteri > Cypriniformes > Cyprinidae > Labeo > Labeo catla. Next base: position 405,974 of record VONZ01000078.1, read on the forward strand.
AACGTTATCAAGCATTATCATTGTTTTAATTCACACAAATGAAAGTGCTCATGGCAGAGCAAACCCTTATTTTTGTATCCTTATTTCTTTTTCATACAGATGTATGCCAGATACTTTATTTTCCATAACTGCGACATTGACTTTAGCATGGAGCCGTGCCAAAGTTAACAGATTCTGTAGCAATTAGCAAAACTAATACAGCACAACACTTAATAAAGCATGCAGTTCAGTGGCGCTTCATTTAAAACCCAAATATGATTGTTTTTCTTCTTCTTTTTTTGATTGTTAATAAATGTGTGCAGTATATTGATATAGATGTCTGTTACATTTATCATGTCACCCTGTAGGCATGCGCTGCATTTACTAAAGCATCATGTAATGACTTCATAATGGACTTTTAAGAATAATCATGACATGTGTTATTTGATTTGAGGTTGTTTTGTTTCTTCAGACACATTCTTAAGTTCTCTTTCTTACGCCAGTGACTCAAATTAGCAAAAAAACAAGAAAGAAGGGTATTATGTCCTTTTAATTATGTGTATATGTTACATAAAGATGTCAAAAATCTGGAACTGTTAGAAACACCACCACGTTAATGATAACCATGTGTAACATGTGCCTATATCTTGTACAATATCAAGACATCTTTGGATTTTTTTAAACTGCTCAGCAGGGAAACTCATTGTTTTGCTTTGTTGATTGTAAAAGTATGGTGTTTCTAATCAACTATATGTGTGCGCATCTCCTTCTTCAGGTTTTTAATGTAATTTTTCATGCAGTACATTTTAAGCCTTCACCGGTTATGCCAAAATCTGTTGTTTTGGGGAAAATACAGTACAGAAAAGCTTGAACACATGAATGTGTTTTGGTCTGAGTGCGTAGGTGGGAGCCTTCCCAGAAGAACCATGTTGAGCTGCGGAGGACGAATGTGTTAGTCTTATTTGAACAGCTGTAGAAACATGCACGCGTGTGGGTGTGAGTGGTGTTCGCCTGCAGTTCAGCAGTCCAATAGTTCAGACTAGGTGAGTTCAGATCAGTGTGTGTTAGATCATGTTTATTCTTTAACATAACACTGACCCAAGTGGAGACTAAACAAGGAGGTCGTATCTGCATCTGCACTGATTCAATTTTTGTGTTTTCTGAAAATATGGTTTGCTTTTGGAAATCATTTCAAAATGTGTTTTTCTTTGTGTGTGTGAAGTCTTTTTGTCTGGATGAAAGCAGATGTAGGACTGTGACCCAAGAGAACTCTGACCTGACAGTTTTGAGAGCTGCTTTCCTACTTTTGCTACTATTGAAGAGTGTTTGTGCCTGGGTCTGACTGCCCGACTGCATTCAAAAAATGTTTTATTTTATACCTAGAAAGATTGAGGGAGCTTCTTATGAAGTTGTCTCTGTGTTATGATGAAGTAACGCAACATGTTGGGTTTTCCATGAGTGCGTGTGGTTTTGTGCTTGTATGCGATCTAACTACTGCGTATAACTGTGATTGTGATGTTATTCTGACTGTGCAAAGTAATGCGTTTGGGAAATGTAAATGCACCCATTTCATTCACGTGTCTTTGAGTTGCTTTGCAAGAAATATTGATATTCATCTCAATAAATACAGCTACTTCAACTCAAGTGTTTTTCTGTAAAGAAAGTTTCTGAATCAGATGAATGAACGGATGGACAGACAGATAGATTTGTTTGAAAAGGAAGTTTTTGAATCAGACGGATGAATTTGACGAATGGACAGGCGGGTGGATGGATAGAGCTATTTCAACTTTTTTCTGTGTGAGATAGATAGATAGATAGAGCTATTTCAGCTTAATTTCTTTTCTGTATCGGACAGACGGACAGACAGATAGAGCTATTTGACAGACAGACGGACGGGCGGATGGACAGATAGATAGATGATATATATAGATAGATAGATAAAACTACTTCAGCTTTTCAGTTCAGTTTTTCTTTTTTCTGTAAAGAAAGATTCTGAATCAGACGATAAATAGATAGATAGATAGATATATAGATAACTAGAAAGATAGAGCTATTTCAACGTTTTTTGTATCAGACAGACACACAGATAGATAACTAAAAAGAGCTATTTCAACGTTTTTGTATCAGACAGACAGATAGATATGGAGCCACGATAGATAGATAGACAGATGGAGATAGAGAGCTATTTCAAGCGTTTTGTATCAGACAGACAGATATATAGATAGATAACTAAAAGATAGAGGCTATTTCAACGTTTTTGTATCAGACAGACAGATAGACAGATAGATAGATAGATAGATAGATAGATAGATAGATAGATAGAGCTATTTCAGCTGAATTTTCTGTATCGGACAGACGGACAGACAGATAGAGCTATTTGACAGACAGACGGACGGGCGGATGGACAGATAGATGATATATATAGATAGATAGGTAAAACTACTTCAGCTTTTCAGTTCAGTTTTTCTTTTTTCTGTAAAGAAAGATTCTGAATCAGATGATAAATAGATAAATAGATAGATAGATAGATAGATAGATAACTAGAAAGATAGAGCTATTTCAACGTTTTTTGTATCAGACAAACACACAGATAGATAACTAAAAAGAGCTATTTCAACGTTTTTGTATCAGACAGACAGATAGATAGATAGACCGATAGATAGATAGATAGATAGATAGATAGACAGATAGATAGAGAGAGCTATTTCAACGTTTTTGTATCAGACAGACAGATATATAGATAGATAACTAAAAAGATAGAGCTATTTCAACGTTTTTGTATCAGACAGATAGATAGATAGACAGATAGATAGACAGATAGATAGATAGACAGATAGATAGAGCTATTTCAACGTTTTTGTATCAGACGGACAGATATATAGATAGATAGATAGATAGACAGATAGATAGATAGATAGATAGATAGATAGATAGAGCTATTTCAGCTGAATTTCTTTTCTGTATCGGACAGACGGACAGACAGATAGAGCTATTTGACAGACAGACGGACGGGCGGATGGACAGATAGATAGATGATATATATAGATAGATAAAACTACTTCAGCTTTTCAGTTCAGTTTTTCTTTTTTCTGTAAAGAAAGATTCTGAATCAGACGATAAATAGATAGATAGATAGATAGATAGATATATAGATAACTAGAAAGATAGAGCTATTTCAACGTTTTTTGTATCAGACAAACACACAGATAGATAACTAAAAAGAGCTATTTCAACGTTTTTGTATCAGACAGATAGATAGATAGACAGATAGATAGACAGATAGATAGATAGACAGATAGATAGAGCTATTTCAGCGTTTTGTATCAGACGAGACAGATATATAGATAGATAACTAAAAGATAGAGAGCTATTCAACGTTTTGTATCAGACAGATAGATAGATAGACAGATAGATAGACAGATAGATAGATAGACAGATAGATAGAAGAGCTATTTCAACGTTTTGTATCAGACGGACAGATATATAGATATAGATAGATAGTAGACAGATAGATAGAATGAATAGATAGATAGATAGATAGATAGAGCTATTTCAGCTGAATTTCTTTTCTGTATCGGACAGGCGGACAGACGAATAGAGCTATTTGACAGACAGACGCGGATGGACAGATAGATAGATGATATATATAGATAGATAAAAACTTTAGCTTTCAGTTCAGTTTTCTTTTCTGTAAAGAAAGATTCACAGATCAGAGCATAAATAGATAGATAGATAGATAGATAGATATATAGATAACTAGAAAGATAGAGCTATTTCAACGTTTTTGTATCAGACAAACACACAGATAGATAACTAAAACAGACAGACAGATAGACAGATAGATAGATAGATAGATAGATAGATAGATAGATAGATAGAGCTATTTCAGCTGAATTTTCTGTATCGGACAGACGGACAGACAGATAGAGCTATTTGACAGACAGACGGACGGGCGGATGGACAGATAGATGATATATATAGATAGATAGGTAAAACTACTTCAGCTTTTCAGTTCAGTTTTTCTTTTTTCTGTAAAGAAAGATTCTGAATCAGATGATAAATAGATAAATAGATAGATAGATAGATAGATGAGAGCTATTTCAACGCTTTTGTATCAGACAAACACACAGATAGATAGGATAGACCGATAGATAGATAGATAGATAGATAGATATTAGACAGAGCTATTTCAACGTTTTTGTATCAGACAGACAGATATATAGATAGATAACTAAAAAGATAGAGCTATTTCAACGTTTTTGTATCAGACAGATAGATAGATAGACAGATAGATAGACAGATAGATAGATAGACAGATAGATAGAGCTATTTCAACGTTTTTGTATCAGACGGACAGATATATCAGACAGACAGATAGACAGATAGACAGATAGATAGATAGATAGATAGATAGATAGAGCTATTTAAGCTGAATTTCTTTTCTGTATCGGACAGACGGACAGACAGATAGAGCTATTTGACAGACAGATGGACGGGCGGATGGACAGATAGATGATATATATAGATAGATAGATAAAACTACTTCAGCTTTTCAGTTCAGTTTTTCTTTTTTCTGTAAAGAAAGATTCTGAATCAGACGATAAATAGATAGATAGATAGATAGATAGATAACTAGAAAGATAGAGCTATTTCAACGTTTTTTGTATCAGACACACAGATAGATAACTAAAAAGAGCTATTTCAACGTTTTTGTATCAGACAGACAGATAGAATGGAGCCGATAGATAGATAGATAGATAGATAGACAGATAGATAGAGAGCTATTTCAAGCGTTTTTTGTATCAGACAGACAGATAGATAGATGAACAGATAGATAGATAGATAGATAGATAGACAGATAGATAGAGCTATTTCAACGTTTTTGTATCAGACAGACAGATATATAGATAGATAACTAAAAAGATAGAGCTATTTCAACGTTTTTGTATCAGACAGACAGATAGACAGATAGATAGATAGATAGATAGAGCTATTTCAGCTGAATTTCTTTTCTGTATCGGACAGACGGACAGACAGATAGAGCTATTTGACAGACAGACGGACGGGCGGATGGACAGATAGATAGATGATATATATAGATAGATAGATAAAACTACTTCAGCTTTTCAGTTCAGTTTTTCTTTTTTCTGTAAAGAAAGATTCTGAATCAGACGATAAATAGATAAATAGATAGATAGATAGATAGATAGATAGATGACTAGAAAGATAGAGCTATTTCAACGTTTTTTGTATCAGACAAACACACAGATAGATAACTAAAAAGAGCTATTTCAACGTTTTTGTATCAGACAGATAGATAGATAGACAGATAGATAGATAGACAGATAGATAGACAGATAGATAGAGAGCTATTTCAACGTTTTTGTATCAGACAGACAGATATATAGATGAAACTAAAAAGATAGAGCTATTTCAACCTTTTTGTATCAGACAGACAGACAGACAGATAGACAGATAGATAGATAGATAGATAGATAGATAGAGCTATTTCAGCTGAATTTCTTTTCTGTATCGGACAGACGGACAGACAGATAGAGCTATTTGACAGACAGATGGACGGGCGGATGGACAGATAGATAGATGATATATATAGATAGATAGATAAAACTACTTCAGCTTTTCAGTTCAGTTTTTCTTTTTTCTGTAAAGAAAGATTCTGAATCAGACGATAAATAGATAGATAGATAGATAGATAGATAGATAGATAACTAGAAAGATAGAGCTATTTCAACGTTTTTTGTATCAGACAGACACACAGATAGATAACTAAAAAGAGCTATTTCAACGTTTTTGTATCAGACAGACAGATAGATAGATGAGATAGATAGATAGATAGATAGATAGATAGACAGAGATAGGAAACTATTTCAACGTTTTTGTATCAGACAGACAGACAGACAGACAGATAGACAGATAGATAGATAGATAGATAGATAGAGCTATTTCAACTGAATATTTTTTCTGTATCGGATGGACAGATGGGGGCAGGTGTACAGATAGATAGGTAGATAGATAGAGCTATTTGAATGTTTTTTGTATCAGATAGATAGATAGGTGGACAGATAGATAGATGGAGTTATTTCAACTGAATTTTTTTTTCTGTATCGGACGGACAGACGGGCGGGCGGGTGTACGGATAGATAGATAGATAGATAGATAGATACATAGATACATAGATAGATAGATGATGTTTCAACATTTATTTGCTGATTTAAAGTGTCTCCTATATGTTTATCATATAAACAAACTAAACAGACGTTGAGACGAAATATCTTCCAACACTACCCAGTTAGTAAATGTGACCGCCTTCCTGCTCTGCTATTGGTTGGATTTTTAGTAGCGCGCTGTCGGATTGGCTCACGTGGTTGTCAATCTCGGGCTGATTTGACAGCGTGAGCTGTCTCTTGAGCGCAGAATGAATCTGAGGAAGCTCACACAGGACAGCCAAAGGAACAACAGAGGTGGCTGTTATCAAGTGCACACGGATACAGGGCAGGTCCATCATCTGGCGATAAAGTTATGACGGAAAATAACGGAGAAGGTAAGATGTCACTATAAAAATTTTTTAGACAGTTGCTTCTATTTATGCGTTGTGAAAGTCTTGGCCATCCATGAAATGTTTCCTAATTTGTCGATTTCAACACACTATTGAGGTTTCATTAAGACAGGCGCTGCTAGAAAACATTTAATGTGAATGTGATAGATGTGGTTTTCAATGTTTATTTATTTGCAAATAAAACAGCTCTGAAGTTGTCATCATAAATTAATGTTTGTCATTTTTTGGAGCTGGCATCAAACCTTTTCTTATTTTGGAGCTGAGGCAGAGCACAAAGAACCACGAGGCATCCTGATGAATGTGCAGCGGTCGTGGGGGGCTCTTGTTGAATAGCAGGAGCCTGCAGGGATCAGCTGGCGTCTGGAGTCCCGGTCTCTTGATTATACAGAGGGGGGAGGGGCTGAAAGAGGTGTAAAGCTAAATTATGAAGAACAAATCCAATTAATTTGATACAGTGCAGTGGGATGACTCTTAAACCACTGGAAAATGGAAGCTGGATTATGTTTATGTAGCTTATATGAGGATGAAACATAGTTGTCACTAACAGCATCATAACTGCATCCCTATGTCTAAGATTTCAGTGTTATGTTTACCCCAGTTGACCTTATTTTTCTTCAGCAGCTTTGTTACTGTTGTTCTCAGGTGTTTTTTGCAAGTCCAGGGGATGTTTATTTAAGAGCCGTGTTTATATAAAGCGTTTGGGACCATGTGAAAGTGTTTTAGTTTTCCTCCAGGAATAACTGACAATGGAGCGGACAAGAACCGTCATCCTGTGTATTGTTGGCTTTACTTATTCTGGCTCGGAGATGAGAGAAAACAGGACAAAGCCACCAAAGTGGTCGCGTCTCATATCTCATTGTCCAGACAGTCTCAAAACAGGTAAGGAAAAATAAGAGAGAATCAACTGGAACAGGTTGGGTTGGGCCAAATGCGGTTCTTGGACTCCTTGGCTAGAAATACGATCATTTGGAAAAACAAAGATAAGCGTGTGGACAAAAGCTCAGCATCTTTGATCAATAGCCAGTGCGGAGTTTAGAAGGGTGTGACCAAGCGCTTTGAGGGATGTTAGTCAAGGACCATCTGCTAAAATAGGCAATGGAGCCTAACTTGACCTGTTCATCTGCTTTTGGCTGAACTTTTGCCACAATTTGTATCTTGCAAACAGGAGGTTCAATTCAGGATGTTCTGCTTCCTAATCAGAGCAAAACCAAAATACCTTTGCCTTATTGAATCCCACCCTTTAAAAATAATATTTCCTTCGATTCTTCGAAATGCTGATGTACTGGCAGTTTCATATCGATCTGGCAGAGAATGAATGCCTTTTTTCAGAAGTAGGTGCATTTGATTCCATTTAAGGTGAAAAAGCTTCAAGTTGCACCCTTATTATAGTAGCATAGCATGTGCAAGCTTGTTCATTTACACTTTATTTCAACAATTTTGTAACCACACGAAATGAGGTCATCCAAGAGCTAAATGCCAGTATGGTTGAGTGTTGCATAGCCCCAGTAGGTGGGAGTTTGATATTTTGTCTGATAGCTTGATGACTGGTCTGTACATGTGGTCTAAAGTCTGATTGCTGATGCAGTGACATCATTCACAGTGCACATCTGGAGTTGCATTGTTGCCGCATCTGTGTGAGAAAGAGAGAGGCCACTGGTGAAGATGGATGACTGGTCTTGCTTAATTTGCAGGAGAAAAAAGCATTCAGATATTAAGTGGACATTCATTATCTTCTAATCACTGCTTTGAATGATGGGGAAAATGCAGTGATACAGCCTGACTTCTACCAGTTTCCTTCCAGACTGTTTTTCCTCTCTTGTGGTTCTAGTCTAGCAGTCTGTGCCTTAGGATAGGTTTCACAGACAAGTCTCCAGTGGGTTTATATTAGTCTGCATTAGTCTTTCGGGATGCAGTATGTAGTTTAATTGTGCGAGTGTGTGTAACATACAGCTGTGAACAGCTGCTGATTCTTTGTCTGTCTTACTCAATACCAAACCACTTCCTGACCTCTGACGTTGATTTCTATGGAAAGCTGTGTTGGTTTATGAAAATTCTTGATGCTATAAAAAGAAAAAGAAAATGTAACATGCATCATTACATTTTTTCATTAAGTACACACTTTCATGGGAAATACCTTGTTTGGGAATCAAACCCATGACCTTGAAATTGCAAGCACTATGCTCTACCAGTTGGGCTCTTGTCTTTGTGTTATTAAACCTTTTTATATACTCTTTTCGGTTTTGTTTATGTGAGCTGAAAGGCCTTTTGGGAACATATAAAAACCACTGACTCTGTCTTAAAGACCCCATGAGATGTGCGTCCGTGTGTGTTGCTTTCAAGCCATCTATTCACCTTATTTTTAAAGGCAAAGTTCACTTCAAGAATAAAAATTTACACAGCCCCATGTGATCCAAGATGTTCATGACTTTCTATCTTCATTCACAAAGAAATTGTGTTTTTGAGGAAAAAATTCCAGGATGTTTTCTTTGTATAGTGGACCTCAATGGTGGTCCAGTTGCACTTTCAATGTATACGTATCTAGCAAAAATTATCTACTTTTTAACCACAAATGCTCATTTTGCACCAGCACGACCTGCATTATGTAATAATCATGTTGGAAAGGTCACTTATGACCCAGTGTTTACAAAGCGAACGTGCAAAGAAAGTCAAACGCCCTTTACAAAAAAGGTAAAACAATGTTGTTGGATGATTTTGAACTTGGAGGAAAGTTTGAAGTTTTTTTTTTTAAGTTTTTCACCCTACCCTGCCTTTTTGAACCTAAGTACACTAACCACATGTGATTTTTCCAACATGATTACATAATGCAGAAAGACACGCATCGCAGAGCTACTGCAAGACGAGCATTTGTGATTAAAAAATATATAAATTTTTCTTTCTTTTTTTTTTTTTTTAGACAATGACCAATTGTTTTGCTAGATAAGACCCTTATTCCTTGGCTGGGATTGTGTATTGTTGAAGGTGAAACTGAAAATTGAAAACCGCAGTTTGGACCTTCAACCCATTGGCCACCATTGAAGTCCACTATATGGAGATAAATCCTGGAATGTTTTCCTCAAAAACCTTAACTTCTTTGCGACTGAAGACAGAATGACATGAACATCTTGGATCACAGGGGAGTGAGTAAATTATCATGTTTATTCAGGAAGTGAACTTCTCCTTTAATGTAAGAGTAGGCATGGCCATTTTTAACTTTAACAAAAAGCTGGCTGTTATGAAAGCATGCACAATTTCAACAAAATCGGGCAAAAAAAATCACTTTTAGCAGATATACACATTTAAAGGTGCTATATGTAATTTTTTGACTGTAGTAAAGCATAAAATACCATATGTTTGCAGATTAGGGATTCAATTTGAGTACTTGATTGTAAAAAAAATTCTCGACTGCAATTTGCCCGTGTTGAATAACTGCCAAAATACCAGAAGTGGCGCATTCCATGATATATAAAAATGGAGCGACTCAGACTCCATCTCTGCATATTGCTTTTGAAACTTTATTTGAAGTAATTATTATTGACTCATTGCAATTATATATGACCCTGGACCACAAAACCAGTCATAAGAATCAATTTTTTTAAATTAAGACTTACACATCACCTCAAAGGTGAATAAATAAGCTTTCCATTGATGTATGGTTTGTTATTTGGCCAAGATACAACTATATGAAAATTTGGAATCTGAAGGTGCAAAAAAATCAAAATATTGAGAAAATCACCCTTAAAGTTGTCCAGATGAAGTTCTTAGCAATGCATATTACTAATCAAAAATTAAGTTTTAATATATTTATGGTAGGAAATTTACAAAATATCTTAATGGAACATGATCTTTACTTAATATCCTAATGATTTTTGGCATAAAAGAAAAATTGATAATTTTGACCCATACAATGTATTGTTTTTTATCGCTACAAATATACCCATGCTACTTACGACTGGTTTTGTGGTCCAGGGTCACATATGCATTTCAAGTAATTTTAAAGGCTGTTGCTTGCTTAGGTCTATTTTTATTACCACAAACAAATTATTTATAATTATCCAATTACTCCACTAATTATCAGAATAATCAAGTACTTGATTACCAAAATAAACGTGACAGCTCTATTGCAGATATTTTGGAAACATGCTAAATTCACATACTTGTTTCTCTAAAAAACAATGCTGCAGCCAGTTATTTTGTACTGCGTTCCATGTCGGAATGGCTGTTTTGGTTTTCGTCTGTGTAATTCCACCCACTGCCAATTTACCCAATAGTATTTTGATGCCACGGGTTGCCAGTATGTGGAAAAAACAGATTGCAACAATGTAAGCCAGCAAGCAAACTCGGTCAGAGATCGTAGATTCTACCCGAACTAAAAAGCCTCGACATCCATCTAAAAAGCTTTATTATTTATGATAGGTATATTAAAACATGGATTAATCAACTCATCAACACAGTGAACACAGCAACACTTGTCGCCTTATATTGCAAATTTCGCTCATTCCTGTTGTTTTTTTCTCAATCTGGCAGCCTGTGTGAGCATTGGGTCTGAAGAGGAAGGGGCGGAACAAGCAACTCTGCCCAACATTTTCAATTGGGTCTGTAGTACCCATTTCAACCACTAGCTGTCAATATTACATACTGCACCTTTAAAACAGATTTTCTCTTCTTGGATGACTCATTTTGCACTACCCAGACTTTTGTCTAAACAAATCCTCAAACACAGTATTAAATATATAACAATGATTAAAACAAAATATGAATTCAAAGGTTGGAAAAGTTAGATGAAACAATATATATATTACATTTTATTATTATACATAAACGTGCGTACGTTCTGAAGTAACACTGTGTGTTTACACAGACAGCTGTGCGAGACGTCTCTCCAGAGCTGTCAGTCATCCATACCGCCCGCGGCTCTGTAACATGACTGGACTGGAGTGGCAGATCTTTAAAGTTAAACATGAAAAAGTGGTGTTTCATGCCTTTTGGCTCTTCTCTAGCTTTAGATGTTGTCCCATTAGGGTTTCGAATCGAGACATAGCCAGCGGGAAGATGTAGCTTTGCTTTTTATCTTTTTGTCAAACTCAACATACTCAAAGTGTGTTTGTGTTCACAAAGGAGGTGCTTGTACTTCGAATTGCCCATTTGAGTATATGTGTGTATTTGTGTGTGTGTGTGTATAGACTCTAGAGTGTCTGTGCTGTAAACCAAGCTGAACTCAAGACCTCTGAGTCACCGTCTGAGAAAGCTGATGTCTCATTTTCTTTATAAAGCTTTAGTTATCCTCATTTCTCTTTCTTTCGCTTTCATCATGAATATTTCTGAATCATTTGAAAGAAGTAGAGGTTATTATTTGTCGTTTTTCAGTTCTGCTATTTGTGTAAGAGATGGAAAGTAATAGAAGGAAAATGGAAATGAGTGAGGAAGGTGTGGAAATTGTGGCAGAGATACAGAAGATGAAAGTTGCTGTGGTTTTGACCACATCACAGGCGGAGAGGGGATCTGATTAGTCTGATGTGGTTAGTGTTATTCGCCGAGTGGAAACTCTGGTTAAGTATTTTGTGTTTAGGGTGTGTTGTTGCAGCCAAGGTTACAGTCTTTCTGTAAAGGCTTGTTTTATAGCTAACAGATGCTAGAACTGTTAGCATGAATAATTAATACACAGTGTGCTGTAATTGTCTTGGGCTTTTAGGAGATGAGCTAGCTTAGCTTTTAGAAATAACCTATAGTGATTTGTTATTTGTTTTCATAGATTACAGAGATTTTCTGTGTGACTGACTCCTTGTGTGTGACTGATACCTTGCAATTTCCTCCAAAATGCACCAAGAAGCAAGTCTGCAGGCATGTAGTTTGTCCTGCTAAAGAAGGGCAGTCTCAAAGCTCTGCTTTTGCAGTAGGCCTGGTGTGCAAAGGTCTCTAGTGAAAGTAAAATTTTTCAAGGTGAGTAGACAGGCCCGATCATTTTGAGGTAAATGTTTCCAAAAGTCTGAATCTGTGTGTAACTTTAAGGAACGTCACTACCAAACACCTTTTTTTTCTGTAATTAGGCACACTTTTTTGGGTGTTATTCTATAACATTTAGTTTTTATATGTGTACAACTGTTCAGAGCTGTGCTAGCTAACCATGTGCTGATTAGCATCTTTGAGCTACGTTCAAAAGTATCTAAAATTGTCACTACCGAAACAGTCACGACCGACCTGTAATGTGATGTGGTTACTACCAAAACATTACTGTCACTACCGAAAATGTGCAGTCATGACCGAAATATGGGATGTTTTGTCAAAAATAAAGTATACTGAAATATCAGTTAAGGCATTATGATATTGTTTGGTTCAATGTATATTCAAACTAATGAATCCTTAACTTTTTGCCTTTTACAAAGAAAAAAATTGGATTCAAAATACAAAAAAATCATAAATCACACTTGAAATATTGTTAAAATAGCAATTGTTATTGATTTACCTCTAAAATGTTTTAGTAAAATAGCAATTATACACTGTAAAAAAACAACTTAAAGTGTTTGTGCAGCCTTAAAGATTTAAGTTTACTCAACTCAAATATCCACATTTTTATGTAGTACAACTTAACATTTCATGTTGACTAAACTTAAAATTTTAAGGCAGCACAAACACTTTTTAAGTTGAAACAACTTTTTTACAGTGTATATTACTTGTTTTCTGCAAAAACTTAATAGGTCACTATAAGCCTTCTTATTAAATTATTTATTACTGTGTTTCGGTAATGACAAATTTGGGGAGAGGACAAAAATTTTAAAACTTTCTGAAAATACAATATGAGAATTAACTGCACAATTACTAGAAATGTGTACCCTGGATATTATACAGTTTGCAAATTTGTGGAAAAATACATTTTCCAACTCTGACTTTGCACCAATTCTGTAAAGTGGCCCATATAAAACTGCTGACCTACATAGTCTTTCTGTCTTTCGCCAAATTCTTTCTGTTCTGAAAACAAGCGCCATCTGTGTTTTTAGGTTATTGATCGTGCAGGTGTATTTGTGAGCACTGCTATTTAGACCTCGAGGCAACCCTCTTATCTTCCTACAGTAAATTCCCTTCTCTCTGCCGCCCGGCATGCCTTTTCGTGCCTATTTTGTGCCTGTCGTTATTTATTTCCCGCATTCATTTTGATTTGCCAGATGAATAAAGAAAGGAATTAAAGAATACTCACACACTGTACTGCATAAAATCCCAACAACAATGTGATGGAAACAGAAGAGGCCCACTTTATAGAAATCACTCTGTAATCCACGGGTAAGGTGACAGTGACTAATAGATTACGTCACTTCCTGTGGTGGGTCAGAAAGGGAGTAAAAGTGAGTCAGTCTATGGGTTCTAATTCTCAAAGGGAGTGCATATATTTCAACGCTCAGACAGTGTGTGTGTGTGCACAAATAAACACACATCTATTTTCTTTTTATGCTTTTCCACCTATTCATGTTATTGTAACCCACTTTCCATCAATTCCAATTTATTTTTAGTAGGGGAGAATGATTTTTAGGGTGATGATGAAGGCAGCCTGCCCTTTGGGTATTTGTGTAAAATGCTTAGTTTGGATTTTAGCCAAGACTTGTTTTCACATGTTTTTTGGAATAGTGGTTCCAGGCTTTTCTGTAGTAAATGGACGTGCTTATGTGCATGTATAGATCTGCTGGTATAGTAACCAGGTGTTCAGTGCTATGTGCGCCAAAGGTGATGTTCAATTCTGTTTGCATTCTGGAAAATTTAAGTGCTCTTCCTTACAAACTTTTTTAAGAACACAGATATGTGTGCCGAGGCCTCCAGACCTGTTCTTTTAAATTAATTGTACATGTAGGTTAATGTCAAGGTGTTTTGATATATGGGAATACTTGCTTTCGTTCCCTGTATTTCACCCTTGACACACCCATACAAAGCCCAGAGGCTATGCATACTGAAACCTCAAGCTTAGCAGGCTTTCAGTGCTTTTTCATCTGCTTTTAGTCTGTTAAGTGTCAAAGTTTGGTTTGCTTTGGTTGGTAGAAAGTGGTTTTATGAAGTAACAAAATAAGCAGGAAATTTGTTTATAAGAATGTTTTGCGAATCTGGCCCCTGGTTGGTCCTCACAGCATATTTCCTAGTACAGCCAAGTTGCTTTTACTGTAGTAGTTTTACCTTTACATGACACTTCTGTAGATGAAATCATGCCTGTTCTAAAGACAGCAATAGGCTGTGTTGTGATTCAAGAGTGTAATGTTTAGTACCTTCCACATTCAGTCCTCAGTAAACCTTGCAAAGCAGAGCTCTGTCATTTGAATGAGCATGATTTGGAAAGGCACACACCTCTCAGAAAAGGTCTAACAGCTGAAAATACATATCAGAGCAAAAACCAAGCCCTAAGGTCAAAATAACTTCCTGTATAGCTCTGAAACAGGCTTGTGTCTAGGCACAGATATGTGCAAGATTTCAGAAAAAAATGCTGCTGCATTGAAGGTTTGCAGAAGCATGTAGCCTCCATTATTCATAATGGAAGACGCTTGGAACAGCTACAGTAAGACTCTTCCTAGAGCTGGCCTCCTGGCCAAACTGAGAAATTGATAGAGAAGGGGCTTGGTTATACAGGTGACCAAGAAGCTGATGGTCACTCTAGTTGATCTCCATGATCATATGCAGATGGAAGAAACTTACAGAAGGACAAACATCACTGTAACACTCCACCAATCAAGTCTTTATGGCGGTGTGGCCAAATTCAGTCCTCTATTTAGTGAAGACACATGAAAATCCACTTGGAATTTGCAAAAAAAGCACCTAAAAGACCCTCAGACTGTGAGAAACAAGATTCTCTGGCCTGATGAACCTCAATTCCAAGCATTATATTTGAAGGAAACCAAGCACTGCTCATGACTTGCAGAATACGATCCCAACAGTAAAAGGTGGTGGTAGCAACCTCATGCCTTACCATCATACCCAAAAAGACTTGAGGCTGTAAAGGTGCTTCAGCTAAATACTGAATTAAGGGTATGAATACTTATGCAATGTACTTATTTCAGTGTTTTATTTTTAAGAAATTTGCAAAGTTGTCACAAATCTTTTTTTGCTGTGTTATGGTGTATGGAGTGTAAATTGACATGGGGAAAAAAGTAATTTAAAGCAGTTTAACATAACGCTGCAACTTAAAGAACATGAAAAAAATGAAGGGGTATGAATACTTTTGCAAGGCACAGTAAAGATTTAAGAGATGCAGAGAATAACATTGCTGCTCACTTTGAAAAGCTGAAATTATGTTTTTTTTTTTCAGTGAGTTTGTAACGATTCTTTTTTTTTCTCCATGCTGTGCTGCATTAGTTTCCATTTGGGTGGACATTTTATATGAGTGAATATGTTATTGTGACTGAGTCTGTGAGTATGTGAGAGGTATTTATCAACACTCAGCCTTTGTCAACTTTTTCCCTGTCCTCCTTCTCTCTTTTCTTTCAGTGTATTATAATTGTTTGTTGTTGCTGTCATTCAGCACTTTTACACTTGAAGTTTTGCAGATGTTTCTTTGGAATGCTATTCCCATCATCCCTCTCTCATCAGTGGTACTTTGCAGTACCGCCATTGGCTGCGCAAAGAACCTCCGCCTCCTATGCTGTCTTCACAGAGAATGTGAAGTGTAATTTTACCATGTTTACAAAACACAAAACGGATAGACAGGAATGATACACTGCCTTTACATGCTACACTACATAAAACAACACAAAACCACACAAACACAACAGAAAAGATAACATAAAACATAGTATAAAAAGATATTAGCCCTGTTGAAAAAAAAGAGCATATGCTGGTTATGTATTCTTTGAAGCATGGTAACTGGTTTGAGCTGGTTTAACTAGCTCCTAATTAAACTAGCTCATGACCAACTTGAGGACCATCTTAACCCAGCTCAAACCAGCTACCATGCTTTAAAATATATCTAACCAGCATATGCGGTTTGTTTCAACAAGAAGAAGAAATAATACCTTAAAAAAACACAACAAATGGAACTGAATGGTCTTTGCCCATGATGATTTAAAACGGTTGCTTTTGTAATCAGTGTTACAGAGTAAAAAACATACTAAATCTACGACTAGACTATCAGAACAGATCCATGAGTTTTCAATTAAACTTTTTTAGTAGTGTTTAAGTTCAATATAGATGACACAGATCAGTGTGAATATTTGGGGGACTGCTGAATGTTTTAAGCCGATTGGCTCGCTCTCTGACAGTAGGGGCGAGGTTTGGTAATTTGTGTCTGCCAGGTGAACTAAAGGTCTTCCACATTCTTTTATTTTCCATCCTTCTCCTCCCTTCCCTTTCACCCACATCCTGTCACCTTCCTTTTGGCCTTGCATACTCTCAATACCTTTCCTTTGTGGCAGTCATTTGCTATGTTTCCATGCACTTATTTTCATCAATCCAATTTTTCAGCCGTTGTGTTCAGAAATCCACTGTAAGTTTTTGTCCTAACCTGGCCATGACGGCAACACACAATATTTCTATTTTAGAAACGGTTTCTATTTCCACAACGTTGCGGTTGGAACAACAACATACAAACTATATGACAGTGATAATCTCAGATAATGATTATGTGCTGTATTTAAAGTTAAAAGTATGTAATGTGAGTTTGAATATCATTTTGCCTAACCTAATACTGAAAGCAACAACAGTTTACCTCCGATCTTGAAAATAAATTAAAGTTCACTTCCAAAACAAAAATTTATAGATAATTTACTCACCCCCTTGTCATCAAAATGTTCATGTTTTTCTTTCTTCAGTCGTAAAGAAATTATGTTTTTTGAGGAAAACATTTCATGAATGTTCTCCATACAGTGGACTTCTATGGAGCCTGCGAGTTTGTACTTCCAAAATGCTGTTTAAATGCAGCTTCAAAGCTCTCTAAACGATCCCAGCCGAGGAAGAAGGGTCTTATCTAGTGAAACGATCTGTTATTCTCTAAAAATAATTGACTATTTATGTACTTTTTAAACTCAAATGCTTGTCTTGTCTAGTCCTGCATAAACTCTGTGCATTCCAGTTCAGTACAGTTAGGGTATGTTGAAAAACTCCCATCTCATTTTCTCCTCCAACTTCAAAAACACTGTTTTAACTCGCTTACATCGCTATTTTACCTTTTTTGTAAAGGGAGTTTGACCCTTCTTGTGCGTTCACTTTGTCAACACTGGGTCGGTATTTCTGTAGCAATGTAGGGCAGTTTTGAAGTTGGAGGAGAGAATGAGATGGGAGTTTTTCGACATACCCTAACTGTATTGAACCGGAATGCACAGAATTCACGCAGAGCTAGACAAGACAAACATTTGAGGTATAAAAAGTATATAAATTGTACATTTTTTATAGAAAATAACAATCGTTTTGCGAAGACCCTTCTTCCTCAGCTGGGATTTTTTAGAGCCCTTTGAAGCTGCATTTTGGAAGTTCAAACTTGCGGGCACCAAAGAAGTCCACTATATGGAGAACATTCCTGAAATATTTTCCTCAAAATACATAATTTTACTTATGACTGAAGAAAGAAGGACATGAACATCTTGGATGACAAGGGGGTAAGTAAATTATCTATACATTTTTGTTCTGGAAGTGAACTTCTCATTTAAAGCAAAGAAGTGCGAACTCAATGCGAACCAACAAGCATATTCCATAACAAAGATAGTATCAGTCACTCAGTATGTACATTTAATAATCTTAAAAATATATAATATTTATGATTTAGATTCTAAACTTATAAATTTAGTTCCGAGTGCAGTGCGCTTCCAGAGAGAGCCCGCCCACACAGGCTTTTGATTGGCTCTGATATTTGATTGATTCTATTGCGTCGCGTCGCGTCGCGTCTGGTGTAGAGTGGACACCCAAATTGCTTGTCGCTGGAATCTTGTTGCGTCGCACATAGTTAGGACACAGTATAATTGTCACTTTTGCCATATCTTACAAGAACATAGCAGAAAACCTTTTTAGCAAATATTTAATAAACATTCTTCTCCACTGACTAGTTTATAAGAAGTAAATCATGTAAACATGCACATCATGGAACCACACATATGCCTAAAGTATTTTTGAATCCGATTGAAAATAGTTGGATTTAAGCATTTACAGGCTTACGTATTTCCTATCCACCTAATTCTTCAGCACAAAAGTAAGCCTATGGGTGAGACTTCCAGTTCATTAGCCGCTATAGGGAAATGACAAGAAAAATAACATTGTGCAGTCAGTGTGTTGATAATTAAGATAATACATTAATATGGTAAGGCACACCAATTTGCAATATCAAGCAGCAAAACAACCTGTTTTGTACAGCTAAAAATAGCTGGACAGAGAGAGTGGAAGCCAGATCCATAAAGTTTACAAATGGCTGCGCCCATTCTTACTGGAAAAATACGGTAGATTAATTGGATTATTTTAGATCTGCACCACTCCTACATCAGTCCGCTTTAGGTATTTAAATGAATGCCTTTTAGTCTGAGTAAGTCATCAGTCTGATTATTAACAGATTATTTGATAGTGTGTAAATATATTAGGTGCTGTTTCTCTCAGTGTCTATGTCTAGGGTTAGAATTAACATTACGGACAAAAATCAGATTCATGTGATCCACAGAATTGGAATTTAATAGATAAAATGAATGAGCTTCCAAATCTCAATGGCCATGACAGCAGTGCTCTTTCTTTTTATATTGTATTGTCTCATTTTCTTTCTTTTGCTGGGATCATTTATCAACCCTAGGTTGACTCCTTTGGTCTGCTGTGAGAGGCCAGGACCCATACATGTACAAGATCTCATATCAGGAATGCTGTCTCTGGATCAGAGCTGCTCCTTAGCACTCCTTGGCTTAAACCCCAGTAAACAATGTGAAAATCTGATCCTAAATCAGCACTCTGCACAAATACATGCTGTTGGATCTCCGGGGGTGGACTTCCTCCCTGAGGTCTGATGAAAATCAATGTCTGTGGTTCTGGCTGAGTCTGGCTGAAACATTTATCAAGATCATCTGATGGAAAGTGCCTGGATCTGAGGAAATGAAGGACTGTCTGATGTCCACTATACACTGAGAGGATTTGTATTTGATTGCTGCGATCAGCAATCGAGGGAGAGCCAGATACAAACACATTGGAAAAAAAACTGTGGGGTGGGGGGCTCATACATTTTGCATTAAAGCAGAATGTCTTCTTAATTGGGTCTCCTCCCCCCATCGAGTTGGCCAGCCATAACCAACAACACGTCTGCAGTCTCAGCCTGGCCAGATGGTGGACTGAGCCCAAAAGTGGTGGGGTGCGTTGAGTGTGTATTAGTGGCTGTGACTTGTAGTCCTGCTGGGCCATCCTCCCCTTATCCATCCATCCATCTGACTGTTTGCTGTGGACGGTTGGAGCTAAAGAGGCACCCTGGCTAAAGCAGCTGGGACTTGAGACTGGGTGTGGATTGGGGGAGGGTCGTGTATGTTATCAAAGATTGGCATCGAGAAGGAACAAGAGGAAGGAAGGAAATGTAATTGAACTGAAAAAGTAGGCCATGTCCACACTAATATGTTTTCATTTGAAAATGCTTATTTTTCTCTCCATTTTGGCCTTCCATCCACACTGACACAGCGTTTTTAGGAAAACTGAGATTTTTGAAAAAAACACTCTCCAAAGTGGATAAATTTGAAAACTGCATTTTCACGTTGTAGTGTGGACTATGAAAATGAAAGCTTTTGAAAACGTTGACGCATAATTAGTCATGTGACACATATTGTACCAACAGACATCGATGTTTATACCGGAAATTGTGCCTGTTATGTGCTATTCACATTCACACTGTTGCTAAAGGTATCTACTTTGTACACTCTTCATATTATGGTCCTAAAAAGATGACAAAAAATTTACTCACAATTGCTGTTTGCGGCAAAACATGAGGGCAGGTGCTTTTTAGATCAAACATGTGTGAGCATGACATGAATGCGTCAGTGAATGAGATATTTCCGTAAATAAAATGATCCTGCCAGAAGAATTGCGTGGAAACTCATTATGTGGGTTCCATCTGTATCATCTCAGTGAGCTTTTATGAGGTTGTACACATGTGCAGTAAGGTGAATTTAACATTTTCTGCCGTTCAGTGTGGATGAGAAACTTTTGGAAAACGCCAATATGGACGGATAGCGTTTTAAAATGAAAACTGTTTTCAAATGTATCCGGGTTAATGTAGACATAGACTTAAGGCAAAAACACACAATAGTATGAAGAATCTGAGCATTTTGGGAAAACAGAGTCAGGGATCAATTCGAAGTGGATACTGTATAGATCAATAGGGGAAAGCACAGAATGAGCTTTATGCAGCTGGTTGTTCCTAATGATAACTTGCAGATGGGTCTTCAAAATTGTCCACTCCATTAATTCTAACAAATAGACTCAGTTGGACTCTTGTCTTGGTCATCTCGTCCTTGCCAACACTGTACTTGGTACTCAGTGTGCTTTGACATTTTTTGTGAAAACCAGCATGCAACATTTGAACTGAATTAATCTTTGAATACTGAATGAATAGAGTGGTTGCTCTGAAGCTGTTGGACAGAAAAAAAATGCAAAATCTGACTGGTACAATTTCAGTCAGACTAAACCATGTACATGACATGAATTATTGCTCAAGTCTGTGTATAAGTGTGCTTATTGATTATTCTTGACTGAGCATATATCATTGTAAAGCGAGAACATAACATGGCCTCCTCTGCACTAGTCCGGAGTATCGTATGTGGAATGCCGAGCTGTTTTTTGTCAAAGCCTTCTTTAGGGCGGTTCAAGGATATAGGATTGTGTATCTCCACTGAGACCCTTTGTTGGACCGGTTTGAAGTGCAATATCCAGCTGACCCTGCCCAACCCAAACACAGCACTAATGTATGTCTGAAACCCAGCCAGGATATTACGAGTGAGCAGCGTCAAAACGCAGTCATGCTCACTCTGATTCTGACCTAGTTTTAAATACTCTCTCTTCTCTTCATCAAGGCTTTCCTTCACTGGACCACAGCCAGTGTTCCATACGGCCCATCCATATGTACTACAGCTTTCCATACTATAAAATGACTCTGGTGTCAAATTATGCAACTGCAGCTGAGCAGACCGGCCTTTACCTCATAGCCATATGGAGAGTCTGTGAAGCCTGATTGCTTGTGATGAAGACAATGATGTTGACAATTTCTCCAGACCTGTGTACAGTTTTGGTTGCAGTGTATCAACTCAGAAAGTTTCCATTATCACATTTACTGCCTGTGTAAGTCAGTCTCTGTGTGTGTGTGTGTGTGTGTGTGTTGCTTAATTTTCCACATGTGTACATGAGATAACATCTAATCAGGGAAGAACTGCAAACTAGGGAACTGGAGAGCAACCAGTGAAAATGAAGCCAAGGTTTTTGCCACTAAGATTGTTGCGTTTGAGCCATTATGTATGTTGAATACCTAGTTATGCTGTTTTAATAGGATTCATTACAGTTCATTTAACACTTGAACACATCTGAGGTATTTGCAACAGCAACATCTGTAGCTACATTCAGTCTCTGCAGTCTGGCACAAATTAATTTTCATTGCAGATTGCAGTGTACGTGTTTTCTCTCAGTATGGTATGGCTTGCATAGCTTCGGTGTATAAGGTGTTTGATAATATGCTTTTGGAGTATTACAGGAGATGACACAGACTGTCTTACCAGATCAACTGCCTCCTGTGGTTGTAAATCCTGTCTGTCTACTCTTTGTTAATTCCATAAGGAGGCTTTGGCTTGATTGTACTGTATGTGTGTGTGTAGGAGAAGAGTACAGCCAAATGTCTTTTGAAATCTTAGTCTCTTCTCTGCTGTTTGGATACTTGAGAGTAGCAGGGGTGTAGATTGCAGAGCTGATATTCAGTTGTTTCAAATGAATCAAAAATACCCGGCAACGTTCCAGAAACTCGGAAAACATCGTCCAGCAATTATAAAGGTTCAGCAAGTCCTGCAAGCATTTCAGGGATGAAAAATAAATGTCAACGGGTTCATTCAGGACCCTGATTAGAAATGCTAGTTTTTAATAGAGTACAGAAAAAACAACGTCTAGAGCATTCAAATTAATTTGTCTGTGGAATTCAATCCATTTACTTTCGGGGTCTTGTAATCAAAAATCCTGTTGTCTTGCAGGTGGTGTGCATATGATTTTGGCTTGTGTGTTTTGCCAATGAGGCCAACCACTTTAGTAATGAGGTGTTTCACCAGGGCACAGATTGTGCTGCATTCCTCTGAGACGTGAAAACACATAAGCGCTGATGAGTGACACACAGGCACATTCTGTGTGATGCACTTCAAAAGACCTTGAATTTAGCTCATGTGACAAAACAGCCTTTGCTGTAATTAAATGCCCTGCAGTGGAACCCAGAGGAAACAGTCATTCCACTGGCTACCAGGCTCTTTAATGCTTCATTAGAGTTCTGTTTGTTTAAAGCTTACCCTCCTGACAGTTACCAGTTTGCCAGTACGGGGCCTCCACCCTGTTTCCAACATCCTGAGCATGTGACGTGAGGGCCAAGTCCTGTTAGAGGGGTATCACAGAATTTCTTTGTTTTGACGGCAGGTCTGGGGCTGGGGAGAGATAATGTTACTGCGGTTTACTCATAATGTTGTTTACATCAGATATCATTTCCTTCTATTCTTTGTTTCCTTATCATTACCCACAGTTTGTGTGTTTCAAATTAGTTGAATGACTAAATGCTTGAGATTCTTGACAGAAATTAAGCATTTCACAATTTGTTTTAAATGGCTTGCTTCTTGTGTATCTCTCTAAAGACTCTTGCCTCTTCTAAGATATCACTTTGAATTGTGTGCACTCTCTAAGTGTAACCTTATTGTCTCCTCCACTTAACTCTCTTGTGGCATGTGCCATTTTTAACATGAGTAGATAATAAACATGGCTTTGTCATGACTTGTGATGCCACAAAAAGTTGACAATGCGTTTGTAATCTAAGTTAAACACACAAGGTATACCCTAACTGATAAAAGCTATACAGGAAAGCAACTAAATAAACAGAACACAGATAAGTGTATGTTATCATAAAACTGGCACTTGTTTTAATCTGATACAGTGTTGAATTGAAAACTGTGGGGAATGCATGCTTTGTGTTGAAACCTCTTAGTCAACGGCACTATTGCTTTCCGCTGTGCTGCAGGCTTTGGGTGGATTTAATGTCAGCATATCAATTTGATTTTCTCCCCAGTATGATGTCAGAGTGTATAGTTGTTTTTGCACCAAGGCCAAATACATGGATCATTGTCCAGATACAATATCCTGCTGACACACACGTGAGTTCACTTGGCCACCTGTGTGCACTGTTTTGCAATCCAGACATACCTTTACATTGACTTGTAGTTATAGTTATATTTTCTGACTGTTAGGACCATACTCCCTGCATAATTACATTCTTAAAAAGAATTAATAACCTTTTGTATAAAATTTGTATTTTCATTTTTCAGTTTTGAACCCCCTGTAGGTCACGAGGGAGAAAAATCTGGATAAATGGGACACACATGAGGAGGCTGAGAAATATGAGTGCTGACTGAAACCTGAACTTTAAAGACACTTTTTCTTTTTCAAAGAAGGAACTAAGATTATTGGAAATCAAATCAAACATTTTAGCCACTGGAGACTACATCTTAATGTTCTGTTAAAACCACTGAATAAAAATTTGTGGTGGCTGATTCAGGTTACTGCTACTTTTTATCTCACAATTCTGACTTTTTTCTTAGAATTGCAAGATACAAATTCTCAATTCTGAATTTTTTTCTCAGAATTGCATGATATAAACTCGCAATTGCAAAATATAAACTCACAATTCTGACTTTTTTCTCAGAATTGCTTGATATAAACTTGCAATTGTGACTTATTGTGAGTTATGAAGTCAGATTACATGATATAAACTCGAAATTGCGACTAAATCAAAATTGTGTGATATAAACTCACAATTTTGACTTTCTTCTCAGAATTGCATGATATAAACTCGCAATTGCAACTTATTCTGAGTTATACATTCAGAATTACGTAAAATAATCACAATTGCGATTTAATCAGAACTGTGAGATATAAACTCAACAATTATGACTTTTTTCTCAAAATTGCATGATATAAACTTGCAACTGCAACTTATTACGAGTTATACATTCAAAATTACGTGATATAATCACAATTGCGACTTAATCAGAATTGCAAGATATAAACTCACAATTCTGACTTATTTCTCAGAATTGCGTGATATAAACTTGCAATTGCGAGTTTATGTCGCAATTCTGTCTTTATAACTCACAATTGTGAGTTTATATCATGCAACTCTGACTTTATATATTTTCAGCTGTTCAGCTTCTCAATGTCAGCATAAGTTATCAACTCTCACTGAAAATGAATAATGTCTGGTCACTTTGTTTCTGCAAATTGCTGTCAGTGTGAATGAGCCATAATTAGATTATCTTCATGAAATATGTGTGTTTGTAAGTTGACTAGAATGTAACTATTTTGCCAAGTAGATTCTTTGGTTACACTTTAGGTGCCCTTGTTACGGCGTAATTATACATTTAAGCACTGAGTAATATTAATAACTACATATCCTTATTAAATGGTTAGGGTTTGGCTTAGGGTTACTTACATGCATAATTGATTGTTATTATAATAGCAGGTACATGTAACTTGTTTAACAAGGACACCTTAAAATAAAGTGTTACTGACTCTTTGAATTTTCAGATTATTGAATCGTCAATCCTGGTTTATCTGAGATGCCTGTTATGCAGTCTGCTCTCCATTATAGTGAAAACACATAAAAATACAACCAAATATGGTTGTGACATATAAAATGGCAAACAGTAACAATTACGTTTGATGATAACCTTTACTTTTAAGATGAATCAAAACATTTGATTAGAAACTATCTATAGATCAGTATAAACCACAACGAATCTACAAAGTTGAACCCTTTGATGAGTTCATATTTTGATTTTGAAACTTCTTTAGAATGAAAGTTTTTATCAAAAACAGACAAGGATAAAGATGCTCTTGATCAGTCTGGGGTAAATATCCTAATCTTGCATATGGGAATAATAAACCTATCCGCGCATAACTCTCACTGAACATATCCTCGTTAATCGTCCCTCTCCACACACATGCGCTGTATCCAGCTGTGGAATTGGAGAAGTGGGGCTACAGGGCGGAGAAAAAAGGAGAGGAAACTAAATAGAGAGGAAGGAGGTCCCACTTTTTGCCGAGCACGACATGGAGAGAAAGTGAGAGGTTTTACTTAAAGTCTTTAAAGCAGCTCCCCTTCGAAGGCGCAGCGGTTTGCTGTCGGGATCGCGACAAACGGAAAGAGAACAGAGCTGCTCTGTGTCAGGATCGAGGAGAGATTCAAAGGAGGTTTTCAAAGGAAACGAGACATTGCCGGGCGGTAGCGAGCGGAGGAGGTCTGCTGCTGGTTCGCACAGGGAGAAAGCGGGGAAAACAGAGACGGCTCTGTTGCGCGGATTTTAATGAAATACAGCAGCTGTCGGACACACGCCTGCAAACTCTACCTACCCCGAGTTAGATGCGTTTGACTTTAAGATGCGGAGCGACCCCATACTGTTCGCCTCGAGGGGTGAGTGTCCAGTATCTCCATGAGTGGATTCATTGTTGCGTGCTTTGAGACGGTCGATCAATATTAGGCTACTGTCACCAAACTTTTCATTTATAGCTTGAAAAAACAATGTAACGTAGCTTTTAGTGAGATGCCATATCACAACAAACAGTATATGTTAGAAACACACTTCTCATTCTGGAATATCTTCGCGTTTTGAGTAAGGGGCAAGTTTGTAAATAAAAACATCGGATAAACTGAATTTAAACTTACAGTAAGAAATACTAAATATTTCATATAACGGACATTTCAAAGGCGGGAATACCTTTTCGAACTCGGAAGAGCTGAGTTCACCCCGTGAGTCAGATTTTCTCCGTTGAATCCTTCACAGCTTTTCTCTAAGGTCAGTTAGAAAAGCCGTTGCTATTTGAAATGTGAAGACGCGGTAAATTGAATGACTTAGCAAGTCGTTGACTGCTATTTGTTTTCTGTGTTTGTTTTTTTTTTATTCTAAAACGTTTTTAATAAGTACTTGTCATTAGTAATGTTTAGATTTGCATTTAATTAAAACAAAACAAATTCTTTTAATTTATTTTTTAATATTTGCACTGGAGAATAAATAGATCACAATTGTTAAGAAAAGTGATTCCAGTCACCCATAATAACTCTAGGGTGATACAGGTGCCGTGTTATCTTCTGTCACAGAAGTCTGCACTTTCATAAACACAACATGAGCTGGATAGGCAGGACGCCTGTGATTCGTTGGCTGGCTGGCAGCTGTGAGGTGTCAGGTATCCCGTACGTGCATCACAGCTTTGCACTCTGTTGGATATGACAGAGCCCTATTGTCCACAGTGCTTGATCAGTATCTGAGTGCAGGGCGTAGTATTGGCTTTGGGCTTTTGTATGTGAAGGGCCAAGTGTGGTTTTGCCATAGCATTGTTGGGTATTATTGCAAGGCTCTCTGGAATGCTTGATTCTGATTGGTCAGTCATAGCAGTCAAATTTTAATTCTGAATGATTGTTTTCCAGAATATGAAAAGATTGTCCATATCATCACCTTCAGGTTAATATCAGACATCCTTGCTTTGTTTCAGTGTCCTTATTATGTGGTTTAGGGTTTGCGTCAAAAACCATATAATATCCCTTAACGTACAGTTTGTTACAGTGGGACTACAACACCGTTCTTATATGAAGTTTTTAAACTACAACATGTCAGCATAGTTCCAGATGTGACATTTTCTTTGTGGATTTGAACTTTTCATCTCGTTCTGAAGCTCATGCTGGGCTGTGCTGGTGGTTAATGTGTTTATTGGCATTTATGAACATGGCACAGTGTTGTTAGACCAGTCTGACATGAATTGGCACTCGATTATGTGTATGATGTGGGTATTGGTCTGTTAGCCTACTTGGCTTTATTTTAGGGGGTCTCCTCTCTGACAGTTTCCACGCTGATGACTTTTTAAAGGCCTACACGTGCCAGAAACCCCCAAAGCCTTTCCTTTCCTCCAAGTAGAGATGTCTGACCCAAAAAAGACGAGTGGGAAAAAGAGAACTCTTTAACTTTGCCTTCCTCCATCTTTTCCACCCACTCTGTCAACTGCTGCTTGGCTTCAATACAGTTTTTTATCATATTTTTCTGTTTTTTCCCTCTCTCAATTGCTACCATAAACATTCACTACTACTCCGTAAGAAAGCTAATAGCTCTCTAGTGTCTACATTGTCGCTGAGCGGAGAGATTAGTGTGCCAGAGAGGTTAGTCAGTTTGCCTCTTTAAAAAACAATTTAAGACAAATTTGGGAAACTCTAAGAAAAAGGAACTCCAAGCATTCATGACTTTTAAGTGGAGTGTATTTTTGTGACCATAGGTTCAATAACCGGTTCAGTTATACTACTGGTTCAATTATAATTATTCAGTATTCAGTTATTATTCAATATGCAGATCATTGGGGGCGGTGGGAAGCATAATTGACCCTTCGCAGGGAGTTTGACTGACAGAACTTGAACTTAACCTGAAAAAATTGTGTGTTTTAAGTCTTTCCACAGTTGAAACAAGATACCTTCTGATGTTCATTCATGTTTATTTCATGCTATAACTAGTAAAGAGAAAGAGATAATCAGTTAACATGCACTGTCACGACACATTAAAGAGCCACAAAACGGTATTTATTGTTTGAATTTCTTAAAAATTACAAAATTTAAAGGCTGGGACTTAGGGTGTGTTCACACTTGTCATGTTTGGTTCATTCAAGTAAGTGTGAACGCTGCCATCCAAACCCTGGTGCATACTAAACAAGCGGACCGAGACTGTTCTTTTTAGCAGTCTCGCTTTCCTTGTTTCCAAATGAACTCTGGTGCGGTTCAAATGAAATATGAACGCAACACAGACCAAATACTTCTACATGAACCAAAACAGAAAGTAATGACAAGGTGCGACGCTATACAACATGATTTCACGAAGGGAATAAGTGGTGTTTCCAAAACAAGATGAGCAGAGGGCGAATGTGGAGCAACGAGGAGGCAAAGTGTCTTTTATGAGCTCTTTGTGAGTTCGCAGGGGGTGAAAAAACAATGAGCACACAGTCCAGCAGATGGCATTAGGTGTATTCGACTTGTGGCGCTGAGCAGACCGATCAGTGAATGGGTACGTTGATGTCATACACCCGCAGCACCGCTTTAAGTCAGACGTTTTCCTTTTGTTTGGGGTGTTCGGTGAATTCCGTCATGAAATATACGTCATCAACCCGATCAATCAGGTTGTGAACATGTCATTGTGCCTTTAGGTTCGGTAGGTTCGCTGTCACAAATGCCAGTGTGAACGCTAAGCGAACCAGGACCAGTATCATTTTCCTTTTTGGTCCAGACCAAATGAACCAAACAAACCTAAATACAAGTGTGAACACACCCTTTGTTTCATACCTAAAGTAACCTGCTCTGTCTTGTCTGTTGGCATGTTGTCAGTTTTCTCTTTGCTCTGTGATGTAGTGTGTATTGTATGTGTGGATGTGGATGGCTTGTCAGACATAGCAACTGTACAAAGGGGGGCGGGTTTTCGCGAAGGGTCAGTTGGTCTTAAATAATTGGTCAACATGCATAGATTTACATTGAATATTTGATTTAGTATTTTACATTACTGACACCTTGAAAATGAGTTTATTGTTAATATTAAAATATATCTTTGGTCTATTACAGTACTGTTTGGGGTCAGTAAGGTTTTTTAATGTTGTATTTTTTTCCCTAATAATATCTTTTTTTTCCCCTAATAATATCTGTACATGGTATACTTGTAAATGTGCTACAATTCAGCCCAAGCTCTGAAGTAATTGCTGGAAGGCAAATACACAAATGCTGGTAAGCATTCATAAATTCACACATAAAAAGTGGATGCAAACACTTCTATGCTCACTTTCCTAGGCACCACGGAGTCTCCTCAACCCTCTAGAAGGATGATTCCTAAAGGTTTCTGTAACCAGTGGCCCCTCTTTCCCACCCCTCTGCCCACTGTGGTTTAGAAGTTAGCGCTCTGTAATTATACACACACACATACTCATAAACACACAAGTACGCATACATGGACATATATTCTAAACCGTCCTTTCATAATTGAAACCTCAGTATTTTCACATATGTATAGTGCACATATATAATCAAACACAGA
The DNA here is from genome assembly GCA_012976165.1 of Labeo catla. Taxonomy (NCBI): domain Eukaryota; kingdom Metazoa; phylum Chordata; class Actinopteri; order Cypriniformes; family Cyprinidae; genus Labeo; species Labeo catla. Next base: position 435,773 of record VONZ01000078.1, read on the forward strand.
GATGAACATAATCATACAACTGAGATATTCTCGTTATTGATGATCCTGGTGCATTTGATATATGTGACTACACATATGCTGGTATTGAAGCCCATCATTAGTGGGACAGTAGAGCATCTGTTCAATATTTTCTTCTGTCCTGTAGTTTTCTACTATTTTCCAGGCATATGCAGCCCGAGTGGTGCTCTGGTGTGCCCTGGCCTGTGGCAGTGAGCAGTAACCATGATGAGGCCAAACCGTAAAGCAGCCTAATTTCACAAACCACAGACTAGTAGCTGCCTTATTCCCAGCTGCCAAATGTTTTGTTTTGGGCACCCAGTGCCTCTCAGATCTATGAGGGATTCTATACAGTATATAACCTATTGATATTTTGGGTTCCAATGGGATATGAACAGATGGACCACTTATAGAAAATCAATGGGAGAAATTGTAACAGTCAGTACGGTGGCTGTCAGTCTTTGACTTACCAGCTTGCTGACAGAGTATGTGTATCAATGACAATGTTAATTTTTTGCATAGATCTATTAAAGGGATCGTTCACCCCAAAATGAAAATTACTCACCCTCATGTTGTTCCAAACCTGTAAGACCTTTGTTCATCTTCAGAACACGAATTAAGATATTTTTGATGAAATCCAAAAGCTTTCTGACCCTGCATAGACAGAAACACAACTGACACGTTCAAGGCCTAGAAAGGTAGTAAGAACATTGTTAAAATAGTCCTTCTACAGGAGTATTTTGAAACAGAACTTTGATGTGACTCTGTAGGTGTTATAAGAGACTACTGCATGCTTTTATTTTTATCTATCCCTCCTTCCATCCATCTGTTCAGCTTCCAAGCTGTTTGGTGTGTAAGGCTGGATTGGAGTACGAAAAGCTTGTGTTGTATCTTAGTCATCACCAGTTCTCCGCCTGGATCCTGTCCACAGACATCAAAGGGAAGCAAAGGACTGGATGAGAGGTCGGCTACCTTCAGAAAGGGAGGACAGACGAGCGAGAGGTTCACGTTTATGTTTTTGGCAGTTTTCTTAACCAAAGCAAAAGAGGTTGTTTGTTATCTTCTTCTTTTTCAAAGGTTTATTGTCAGCTGTCATATCTTTCCCCTTCTGAAGTAAGAAGTGAGAAAAATGAAAAGCGTCTTGGCTCAGTATGGAAATAGAAATGGAGAAGAGTGGGTGAGAGAGATAAAAGAAAGCAGAAGCATAAGTGAAGGATGTGGGATGGTGGGTACTCCACAGAAACTTGGCATGGGTTAGTGCCTGATTATATATATGGTACTAGGTCATAGATCATGTGTGAGCATATGGATTCAAACGGTTCATTAAAGAGAACTGCTTTACAAGAGTCGGATAGGGTGACAGTGCGAGAGAAAGGTACTCTGTAATCTTCGCATATAGACATGCACACATTTTCTTTGGTGAATTTCAAGGATGTTGGTGCTTCTCAGCGTCCTGGGTGGTAGACCATAACCACGTATACATACACACCTACGCAAATGTACACACATACTGCATCAGCAGACAAATAATACTAGTTCTTGCATTCTGGCAGCATCGCAATTGCTTTTGCAGACCACATCCCTCTATGTTATTGAATTTGGGTCGGAAGAGTAGAATAATGTGATTTTTGTTCAGGAGAGACTTTGGATGTTGTTTATTCTGAAAGTTCACTAGGTCAACTTGTCGAACTGTTCCTAGACAACCACCAAACCGAATGCCATTCATTATTTCTCCCTGTCAACACTGAATTAAAATCAGCTTTGCTTGTTGAAACCTTCGCTGGCATGGCATCAGCCTTTTTCTGGTCGTTTTGGCAGGTATTTGTAAAACTAAACCAAAGTTCTCTGTAAAATCTCATTTTGCTGACTTTGAGGCCCTTGTTTTTTTTTGGTTTTTTTTTAATATGTTCCTAATTTGTCATTCCTCAGCTGGAGGCATGTCACTGTTTTAAAGATGGGTTCTTTGAAAGCATTGCTTGCTATGTTTCATCATTTTGTTTTGTTTACACCAGGGTTAGTCATTGAAAGAGAACGTGAGTGAAGAAGAATCAGAGTCAGATATTTGTGATCGTGGGTGGTTGTGATTGTTTAAAGTTTTTCCCTTCTCCTTTCTCTCCCTTTTTTCTCTCTCCCCTGACTTTGCCCCCAAGCATAGTCTGAAGGTGGTCCTCATTTTTGTGTGGCACTTGGTGCTCTTTAATGCAGCGATTTGGTTTGCTCGGTTGGTTTTTAAAGTGTATTTTCTTTCATGTTGTTTGGCCACCATCACTGAAAGTGCTTCATTAGCTTTATTCACTCTGACATGTGCAAGCTGTTGGACAGGGAATGATAAAGGAACAACTGGAAATGGTATAAGCTTGTTGGATTTTTCATCGTAAGCCGCAATAGGAGATCTAAGTCCTGTCAAAACAGTTGAAAATGTTTCTTCAGTTCACTTCAGTTATTTTACTCTAGTTGTTCTTTTTTACTCATTTTTGTCTGATTTGAAGTCAACATATTTTTGGGTAAAAGATTTGTATATTTATACAACATATAAACAGGGCTGCCCCCTAATAGTCGACTAAAGTTAGTCAACAGGAAGAGGCTTGGTCGACCAAAATTTAATTAGTCGCTTAGCCGCAGAAAAAAAAAAATCACAGGAAGTGGCAAAGTCATGCAGTCCATGACAGCCAGATCATTAACGGCTGGTCTGTGTGGTAATATAGTACATTGGGCAGGACATCCAAATGCTCACCTATCCTTCATCGACCTCAAATATGGCTTTTCATCTCAAAAATGTATGTAGTAGCAACTGTAGATGGCTTTACATGACTTTACATGCGTTAACTTTACATGACAATCTAAAGTTAACGTAGAAAAATGTGCACTATTCAAGTGCAGAGTGTGGAAGCTGAACAGTAGTGCGCTCACTGCATGATAGATGGAGGCGCTGGTGTGGTCACTTGCTCTTAAAATATCATTTTTGGTCATACAGATAAAAGTAATACATCTTTTGAATCTGTAGACTCTACATTTATTTGTGTGCACTTAGAATATCAACAAAACATTGCACTTTTGTAAAATAATGAAAGCAAACAGGATGTGCTTTCTGCCGTCTCGGTTGAAACGCTGTGTATACTTGCCTTACAGACTTGAAAAATATATCTATAGATAGCAAAATGTCTACTTTCAAATGAACCAATTCAAATAGAAAACTCTGATTCTCAGATTATGTAATCTGTATGAAACATGCATAGAGGTGCATCCACCACTGTGGAGATGACGAGTCAGTGGCAAGCTTTTTTGCATGCGCTTGTGCGCTTATTAGGTAATTAAAGGCTCATTATTATGATTTATATGGTTTATTAATAAATGAGCGACTAATAGTCGACCAATGCTTAAAATGAATGACCACTAGTCGACCAGAAAAATCATTAGTCGAGGGCAGCCCTACATATAAATATATATATATATATATATATATAAATTATATATTTATTAGGGATGTGCCCAATTCCGAATACCGTGTTTGGGAAGGAAATAACGTACTACAGAACTCCTGAAGAGAATAAATACAAGATGGGACAAAAAATATATTTCAGTGCTTTCTCTCACAATTATATCAGTGGGTAATTATACTATATATAAACTGTGGGCATCAGGAAGCCACTGTTAATATGTGGAGCATTTAAATCGCTTTTGAATGCGCGCTCGCTTTTTACTTTTGAGATTCGCGATTGCACATTCTACTATACTATACTATGGAGTGGCAGTACTTACCACACATTTTACAAGACTAGATGTTTGTCATTGGTGCTCAGGATATGCAAATCATTCACCATCACCCTTTTAGTCATCTCCTCTTACTTTGTTTATGTGGTAAGTGAAATTTTATGCACTGTAATGTAACAGGCAACCACTAGCAAGTGGCTAACCATGTCCCTTTAGTGGCTCCGTAGAACATGTTATTTGTTTTCAGTGCCTTTCCGAATGCGGATTCACTATTGGGGCACATCCCAAATATCTATGCAGCAGTGCGTTCTGGTTCTCAAATTTGATTGGCTGAGAGCCTTTTCTAGTGGTGCTATATTACAGTAGTATCAGCACTCTAACTGTTTTAACTGTTTAACCGTTTGTCAGATTTTAATTATAATGCTTGTTGAATGCTAGACTGTTCTTGAAAATGCTTGCAGAATGTCATAATAATGTTTTTAATTTTAATTTTTGAATAATAGCCTTATTCATTCATGTATGATACTAAAATGATACTAAAACAGGGTGTGCAGTAGAATGTATATGTATATATAAGATCATATCACCTTTGCAACAAGCCAGTAGTTTTTCAGAGTGGACAATTTGAACAAAACCCTCTATAAAACTGTGTAAAAGCTTGTGAAAGAGTATTTCAGTGTGCTGTTCTATTGAAATGTGATAGTAAATTACACACACAGTATAACTGAGGAGTGGTTTGAGCGCGTTCAGGGGGAAATGTCTATTCAGTTGGACACAAAAACTTGTGATTTGAATTATCTAGCAAATCAACAAGACCTCCATTGATTAAATTCGATGTCCTTATGTAAGGACACCAGAATGTCTTCCTAAATCAATCAGAGCTCAGTCAATCAATTTAACTGTGACGCAAGAAAGAAGTCTTGTGTATCGCTTTAGAACAAGAAGGTTTGAAAAAGCTTCCTATTTAATAGACATAAATCACTGCAACTTTAAATTCGCTTGATATTTATCACTGAGAACTGCATTCTTGAGTTTAAAATACCTGCATTCAAATGAACTACAGCCAACATGAAAAAGACTGGCTCATATCCAGGTATAAAAGTGTCCTCATGGCTGGAATCTGGACCAGCAGTTGTACAGTGACACACTCAATTTGCTATGCACACTTCATTTCATAGCACACTCTAATCAGGGAGCTCTATTCTCTGTTTTACGTCAAGGAACTGTCCCTACAGCAGCCGTCCTCCCCCTTTCAGCCCTCAGTCTTATGTAAACCTTCAGCTATGTGTTTGTATGGGCCTGAGCCCATTGTAATGCCGTTTTATAGACCTCTGATTTTCCAGGGCTGCAATTCACATTTGATAGCCTTTGATATTCCTCAGGTGCCGAGCCAACAGATACCCATAATTCACTACTTCTTCCAGATGCCAGTCAACATCTCAGTACAGAAAAGCACACGACACATCTTTATAGTGGCAATGTGAAAACATTTGATGACACAAACTTAGTTTGTTAGTTTTTCTTTTTAAGCTCCTGTTGTGCTTATTAAACATCTGATTGTGTATGTGTTTTTTCAGCGATGGAGGAGTTGTTGGCAGAGTTGCGGGTCTTTCTGGAGTTGTTGGACAGAGAATATTTAACCGCTGGAGTGAGAGAGAAGAAACAGCAAATATTAAACATCCTGCACAGAGTTCTTGCCACGAGAGGTAAGTCCAAACCCCCTTTTGCTGCTCATTTGACCTTTGACCTCAGCTGAACTATTCTCACAGCACTGTATGTCTTTATCATAACTCATGTCTCCTTAATATCTCTGTGTTTTGCTATCTCAGAGCCCTCATGTAAGACAGAAATACACACCTCTCTCCCAGCCCCTCCTCAGATGCCCCTACCAGAGATTCCTCACCCCTGGATGGTAAGATGTGTATATTATTATAATTAATACAGCAATTACTATAAAATGTAGCTGCAAGCAGTGATTACCGGGGTACAAGCGCTTTAAGGCAGTTAAGCACATTTGAAAAAAGACATTATGTAGCAAGCCTGTAACCACCTAAATCAATCATTTAAAAAAGCTTTTTGGGCAAATCCAAGAATTTTACCATAGAAATATGTTTTTTAACATTTGTGACAGCTGTGGTCTGATCCTTAAAACTTTGCATGCTTGTTTAGAATCACCTGACACAGTTTTCCTTAAGGCTTTATAAGATTTTGTGTAAATTTGGACAGGTCCCTTTTCTATAAGATCCAGTTATAGCTTCCCAAAGGGTAAATGTCAACATTTTTTTGATAATTATTGACCTAGACAGTCCAGAGAATTGCACTACAGTATTTGTTCCAGATGGAGTGAAAAATTTACATGTTTTTTACATCTGCCCCATCATTTAACAAACAATTTGATTGACAACAGTGGTTCTAGAAGCAAAGTTGTCTGGAATGAGGAGTTCTATCATATGTTTCACGAAAAAACGTGAAATGTACAATCATTTATGCCCTTGAAAAATGCGATATTGCCTCCGTGGGCTGATTTCTTCCAAATTTCTCACAGACCTTTGTGGCCGCAGAGTTTCGTTTCGATCTGCCTCCTAAAACCTTGTCTTAGCAGGTGCTCAAACTTCATCGGCCAATGGCGGCCATGTTTTTTTGAGATACGCAAATGTCCTTATAGACACTTGTGGCAAGACTTTTCATGTTGATAGGACAAATGGTTACGTAGGTATGCGTAACCATTTTTATGTTTTTCCCTCTTATAGCGCCACCAAGTGGCCAAGCTCCGTGATTTTGTCCTGTGACCTCAGATTGAGCTCTTACATAAGTATTCTGAGTTTAGCGAATATATCTCATTCCGTTCAGGAGTTATAGCCAATTTTACTAAAAGTGCCCCACCCCTCTCGAGTGTTGTGGCGTTGCTTTGCAACAGTGAGTCGAAAGTTAAACATTTTTATGGTAATTACTGATATTCACTCTCCAGAGAATCTTTCTGCACTGGTTTGGTTCCAAAGGGGCAAAAAAACTGGGACTAGTTCCCAAAAGTAGGTTTTTCAAAAAGTCCGAAATACCCAAAAAAGTTTGCCCAGCTTCCAATCGAATCTTTTGTCCAACGTGAGCCAAGGATTCCAACGACATAAGACACTTGGGCCTGCGACTGACAGTTTAGGAGGTATAAGCAATTACGTACATTGGATCTCTGTAGCGCCCCCGTCAGGCCGATTGGGGTGAGCCTTGGTGATATTGGCGGTGTGAGTACTACCATTCCTCCAAGTTTCAAGACTCTATGGCTTATAGTTTGGTCTGCATGATCAGTTTTACATGGAGATTGCTGATCCTTGGCCATTCTAACAAGTACAATAGGGTTTTAGCGCTATGCGCTTGAACCCCTAACTAGGACTGGGCGATATCACAAAAAATTATATCACTGTAGTTTCGTCCTTTAATATTCAAAATGTGTCACATCATTTATATATTTGCTCTGAAATAACTCAGCAGAAGTTTGGTTTCTTTACAGTGAGTTTAGGTTTTTCTCAGTGTGTTTTAACATTCCTTGTATTCCAGAAACAAAAATAGTGTTGTCCTATATTTGGAAGTGATGTCGTCTGAACCCTGAATGCCACTGGCTGGTGGTTTGACGGTCTCTTTTTGTGAAGTGTTCAGTGTTTTTTATGATCTCTGTAAAACAGCAGCAGGAAGTGTTCACATCAGTTAGCTTTCCATCACATGACCTCATAGTTGCCGACACATGAACCCGAAGTGGTCTCATCCGTCACACGTGAAACACATTACGCCATTATGTGCTCACATGTGTGTGACACTTAGAGTAACAATCATCTTTGTTTGAGGGCAGCAGCAGATGCTTGTGATAAATAGCAGGTGTTCATGGGTCGCACAGTCCACCCTTTACACACTCAGCACTTTACAGTGTAATTAGAAACATCCTTTCGTACCTCAGCCATCCCGTGTATAACCCGTGTGTGTGAGGGGGAGGCTGTTCCCGTTCCCGGAAGGTGTGAGGGGGCAGGGATTTGCGGGATAGACTGTGTGAGATGAGTGGAGAGAGATATCCATTTAACACAGTCCAAGGTCGGACCTGTGCCTGTGCAAAACCTGTCTGAGGAAAGGCAGAACACGAGGTTTCTTTTCCATTGCACTGTTTAGTTTTTCTTATTCCTGCTCTCCATCAACCACACCCTCCACTCCATCCTCTTCTCTCCCTCTCTCTCCCCAGCTATGTGATGATTTAGTATTGCGTCAGTGAGCCAGGTTTATAAACTGACTCCTTGTCATATTCCTGCCAGACTTAATTCTGCACATTCACTGTGTGTATGTGTGTGTGTGTGTGTTTGACTAGAGCCTTCTATGGCCTCTATGAGTGGTCAAAACCACAGCGGGAGAGATTGAAGAAAAGGGACTGAAGCCGGGCATGTGGGTGGTGAGATAGGGCCGTGGACAGGACAGCAGACGCCACAGTACGCAGGGGGAAGAATCGCGTCTGGAGACTTTCTGTGCATGTGTGTGTGTTTGTGTTGAATTGAACTCTGTGGCTTTGGGTTTCTGAACGTTTGGCAGAAAATTCACTGCAAATCTTCCCTGTTCATGTACTATAATGAACCCAGGGGAGGAATTTTTGACTTTCCGTTGATGCATAGCTTTCTAAGCGCTAATTTAGTTCTTTCAAGCAATAGTGGCTATTACTTAGAGACAAGTGAAGGTTATGCTTACTGCACATGCATGCACAAGTTTGGTCTGTGTCCTTTCAATAGCCCTTATAAGAGCGACTGCAATACTCAGTAATAAAAACGTTGTAACTTTTTTCATAATATCAAACCACTGCACGTGAACATGATACAACAAATGTTTAATTTTAAAGGGGTCATGAACTGCCTTTGTGTTTTTTTTATTTTGTACTGTTCTCTGAGGTCCGCTTAAAAGATTTTTACATCAAAAAACATAATTTAGAAGTTTGAATAGGCGTGATGGATTGTGGGCTTGGAAGCAAACGCCCTCTGACGCCGCTGTGACTTACATTTAAAACATAATCAACTCAGTACTGATCTAACAATCTGTAAGAAGAGACAAAGCAATAGTGACCACGTAATGAAAACAGATACCCACATTTTTTTTTTGTGACATCACTGTTGGATCCAATACAGGCGGCACAGCATCGTTTTTTGGTTTCAGTCTTTTTGAAAATCGTGCGTTGAGTTGTGTCGCTCTGGTTACTGATGTAACCTCGGTTTCCTGTCGCTGACGCTATGGGTAATTGTAAACGAATCTGCGGTAAAATGAAGTGAACAAAGGACAGTGTTCTTACTGTAAACAGGAAACAATGTTGATGTTCTTCTGTGGAGGTGGTGCTTAATCTACTTATACATCATAGAGTAGAACATTCCAAAAACTGTCGTTTTGGCAGACTGCCTTCAATATAAGCTGGTTTTAGATTAACGACAAAGACTTGAGTTCTGAAACTTACAGGATGTTTTTATAGAACAGTGACCTCTTTCTTATATGTCAAAAGATCAAGGGAATTTTGGTTTCTCAGTTCATGACCGCTTTAAATTTATTACACAGTTTATTAATGCTGACAAAAGCCCAACATAGCAGGAAAATCTGGTACTTTTGAACTGACAGTTTCTCTTTCTAGGCACACAGTTGCAGACGGTGTAGTTCCAAAGTATTTGGATTTAAATTTTATGACTGGATTCAGCAGTAGTTATCAGTACTAGTTTGTTAAGGTGCCCAGTTAATACTTGGTTGGTCTTGAAAGTTAGAAAAAAAACTTATAACCTAGCACTCTTTTGGTGGTCTAATCAAGTCAATATTTTTAGCTGCTTCTTAAAGGGTTAGTTCACCCATAAATAAATAAAATTCTGTCATAAAAGGATTAGTCCAGAATAACTTCCAGAATAAAAATCTGCTGATAATTTTCTCACCCCCATGTCATCCAAGATGCACATGTTTTTCTTTCTTCAGTTTAAAATAAATGAAGGAAAACATTCCAGGATTTTTCTCCATTTAGTGGACTTCAGTGGGAGCCAATGGGTTGAAGGTCCAAATTGCAATTTCTGTGCAGCTTTAAAAAGCCCTGCACAATCCTTGCTAAGGAATAAGAGTTTTATCTAATGAAACAAATGGTCATTTTCTAAAAAACATAAAAATGTATATACTTTTTAACCATAAATGACTTCGCGCATTACATAATCACATTGGAAAGTCACGCGTTAGTTCTTCATCTGTGTACTCCGATTCAAAATGGTAGGGTAGGACGAAAAATTGCTTCTTATTTTCTCCTCCAACTTCAAAATTGCCCAACATCATTGTTTTACTTTTTTTTGTAAGGGCCATTTGACTTTCTTCGCACTTTATGTGTGACCCTTCCAAAGTGACTTCGTAATTAGGAAAGTTGAGCTAGTGCAAGATGAGCATTTGTGGTTACAGAGTATATACATTTTTATTTTTTTAGAAAATGACAGATTGTTTCTCTAGATAAGAATCTTATTCTTTGGCTGGGATTGTGTAGATGCCTTTAAAGCTGCAATAAAACTGCAATTTGGACCTTTAACCTGTATGCGTTGTGGTACTCTTGTGAACGCATGGCAGAGACAGAAATGGAAGAGAAGAAATTTTGAATAAAGTTGTTATTTTTGTTTTCTTTGCACACAAAAAGTATTCCCGTAGCTTCATAACATTAAGGTTCAACCACTGATGCCACATGGACTAGTTTGACGATATCCTTACTACCTTTCTGGGCCTTGAACACGGTAGTTGCTGTCTATGCAGGGTCAGAAAGCTCTTGGTTTTCCTTAAAAATATCTTAATTTGTGTTCTGAAGATGAACGAAGGTCTTATGAAAGTGGAACGACATAAGGGTGAGTAATTAACAACAGAATTTTCATTTTTGGGTGAACTATCCCTTCAAAAAACAAATCTTAAGACTTCCCCTAGTGTGCGTTTAGACGGATGCTAGATGGAATGCAACTAAATGGAACAGAATCCTGTCTGAGGTATGTTTTTTGACACGCAATCTTAAAAACCTGAAAATACAAAGAGACGTGATCCCATCATGCACAGTGAGTTCAAAGACAACACTGCCATATATCAATAAACATTAGTGGATTCTGTCGTGGAGGGCGTAAGACCTTGGTACGCTTTCTGTAGTCGCCGAAATACATCCTGCCGTTCGTAGCTGAGCCTTAGAGAGTGCGTGTAAGAGAATATGGGGAAGCCATAGCAGACTCCGCTGGGACAATGATGACTTCCATCTGTGTTGATGTTGGCTTCTGCTCCTCCCCACCAGCATCCCCCAACTGCACCCCAACACACAATGTCACTTTAATGAACACAGACGCAGACAAACTCATTATCTGTCTGCTCTTTGTAACCCAAAAGGGAGTCTGTTCTTGAAAAACCTCCCGTTTTTTGGCCATTTTTAGCATTTTGTTTCCTCTTTATCTCTCGTTCTCACTGAATCTCTCCAAGTTAAATGAAGTTTCTTTGCCCAAAATGGTGTACCAGTGACTACTGATCTTTTATAGCAGGATATTCAGGTACTTTTGGGTCTATGTTTTCTCTTTCTAGGCCCACAGTGGCATGCGATGGAAATCCCAAGATATAGTTGTGCAAAAGCAAAGGGCTCTACTGTATCCCCCCCACCTCCCTTTTAAGGAGGGTTAACCGCAGTCTGGAATGCAATGACCTAATCCCTCATTGTGTCATGGACAAAAGGAGGAAAATGAATTATGATTCATGCACAACAATGCATTTTGTCCGTTGCCATGGAAATACCAATACAGATGGTGATTTCTACCACTCCGAACATCTTTTATAGGTTATAGCAAGTGACAGTTTATATAGTCACTTCATTCGGGAAAATGAGCTTTCAGTTATTCGGCTGTTTTTTTTGTGAGGGACTGCTGGAAAGTTTCTGCGAAGAACCAGTTGAGAACGCAAGGATTCTCTGAAACACATGGAAAACCATTTGTAGAGACACGAACCTCACATATGAACTCCACTGCATGAAAGTGAGATCGAGGCAAGTTGTTGTGCATGAATAGTGTTTAAGTACATGCATGAATACATTGCATATCAAGGCAGCCAAACGAGGAAATGTGAAGGTTAAACGATTGAATTATTGTCAGATTGAGTGCATTTTCCTGGCAGCCCTGCACTGCAGTTTCAATACAATAGATCCAGACTGGCCCAGACGTCTGTTAACACTCACACTTATCACGGACCGCATAATAACTCTATACACTATGTTATGAGGTGAAATGGTCTGGAAAGGAAGTGTGAAATGAAGTTTGAAGCTCATTTTTGAAATCTAGGTCAAGTATGTACTTTTATATATAAGCACTGACATACTGATGGACTAGATGTTGCATGAATAGGTGGAAGTGCACTTTTTTCTGTAGGTGCATATATGCTTCGTACAGATTTCCAGCTTAGACCAGAGGTGGAACTATGCCTAAAAATACTTGAGTGGCTCTGGTACGGAACGCTGCTTCAGCAAGACTCTTCACACTGCAGTTTTTGCCTGGAATTCTGTCCTCCCTCGGGGCTTAGATGCCCTGATGAACCGAAACCATAACAGGCAGTAACACAGCCGTCTTCTGTGTTTAGCTGAGCAGTTTATGGCTTGATGGGACGGAAGGAACTGATAAATAGCGCTTCTGTATTCAGCGGACTTTTAGACTGGAAATGTCAACCATAAAAGAAAAACAGATCTTTGCCCTTTTGGTTTTCCATATTTCATTGTTTTCCCCCATTTTTTTTGACAACTGCTCAAAAGTTGGGGGTTTGTAAGATGTTTTAAACTCTTTTTAAATATTCTCTTATGCTCACCAAGGCTGCATTTAATTGATAGTTATTAATTATATATTATTACATTCTAAATTCTATTTTAATATCTTTTAAAATGTAATTTATTTATGTTACGGCAAAGCTGAATTTTCAGCAGCCATTACTCCAGTCTTCATTACATCAAATGATCTTTCAGAAATCATTCTATAATGATTTGGTGCTTTTTATTGATATCAATGTTGAAAAAAGGTGTGCTGCTTAAGATTTTCACAATGTCTTGTGATACATTTTTTAGGATTCTTTGAATGATCTAAAGAATTGCATTGCTTTTTAAATAGAAATCTTTTATAGCATTTTAAATGTCTTTACTATCATTTTTGATACATTTAATGCATATATATATATATATATATATATATAAAATAATAAAAATATATTATATATACATATGACATTTGGTGCTCAAGAAACATTTTTTATTGATATCAGTGTTGAAAAAAGTTGTGCTGCTTAAGATTTTAGTATATATTTTTATGATACGTTTTTTTTTTAGGATTCTTTAAAGCAGTGTTGCCAAGTCTATGGTTTTCCCACAGAAATGTTGCCGTGGGTAAAAGCGCCTCAAAAACTTGATATTTATCTCCTCGAATGCGATTTGAAATGCAATTTGCCTAGTTTTGGGGTAGTTTTGTGTATAAAATAAATAAATAAAATAAAAATCATACTGACTCCAAGAAGAAAGGAGCAGACAAGTTTATACTATGTTCACTCTTAACTACCAACTACCCACAAAGATAAAGAGTGTATGGGAAATTTTGCATGTTCTGGTCTTCATTATATTTAACGCCAAATTGTAATGACTAGCACTGAGATAAAGTATCCTCCTCTACCTCAGAGGTCGAACACACCCTTCTCTCATGTGCCAGGAGGTCACATTAAAACATTACAGTTTCTATTGTAGTTTTGATTACACATGATTACACATATTGTAGTTTTGAACAAAAACCCTCAGGAACCAGCAAAGTACAGAATAAATACTGAGTTCAGCCCAACACACAATCAATTTGATGATGTTTTTTGCTGCCAATATACTATGAGCAAATGTAGGCCATGCTGAAAAAAGGCCAAGCTGTTCTAGCCAACATCAATAGTCCAAAAAAGCATTAAAGTGTGATATTTCTTGGTAATATCTGAACATAGAAGGTCAGTTACTTCCTAAAGAGAAAAATGGAGCACAAGTGAAAGCGTGAGGAAACATTTTTCATATTGTTCTTTCCTGTCTGTTTTAACTTACAGTATATTTCCATGTCGTGTTTTTAATGTAAATAGTCATTCATTTTCTGTGTTACTATTGTAGCATATTTAGGTTACCATGGTAATAAAGTGTGCCAGGTGGCAACTGTGGTCATTGGTCCTTTGGTCTCTTGAAATTAGTTGTAATTCCCCCCACCTGAAAAGCACTGGAAAATAACAGCACTTTCTATGAGCCGAAATGAAAGAAAAAGAAATAAAGACAGACTTTCCATGCGTTAAAGGGGAAAAAAAGGAAAATGAAAAGCGTTTATATGAGTTTGTCATCAACCATAATTGTTTGCATGCAGCTTGGGAAATGAGGGAGACTCTGGAGGGCCTGTGTCGTCATGACAACACCAGGTTGTCACATGTGCTGCCAGCGGGGCCCGACCAACCCAAATCAGACGCTCTTAAACACATTGTAACTCACACATGCACGCTCATTTGCGCTCATATACACACAAACTCTCTTTTTCTTTTGCTCTCGTTCAAACAATTCAACTGATGCACTAATGAGGTTCTGTAGTGTGCACATTGATTATAGGGGCCGTGTAGAAAACTAGCATAGATTTGACCCTAAAAGTATGAATGTGCACAAAAGTTTTCGGATGTTTAAACTATTGATTCATGTTTTCACTTTTTTCTTTTTTAAGTTTTTTTTTTTGGTGTTTTTTAGATAGGACAGTGTAATGACAGGAAGTGAAGTGGAAGAGAGAGGTGGTGGGATCAAGGAAAGGTTTACGAGCCAGGATTCAAACTCAGGACTCCCGTAGTGCAATGCCGTTATATGTTGGCATGCTGCCCACAAGGTTATCAGCGCCAACTCGTGTTGTCACTTTAATAACAATGAAAATGCATATGCAGATATTTGAATTTTCTTTCTTCAAATTTTTCCTCAGTATTTTTGTCTTAGAATTTTATAATTATTAACCCTTTCACACGTGAGTTTAAAATATTCTAGCTGAGCCCCCAGGGTAAGTTTTTTTAGGCGACCGTTATTTAGAATGTATAGCCTTATTGTTTCCATGGCGACGCATTGTGTATTTTGCTAACTATAAATGCATCATTTTACCTGGACTTATGTGTATTTAAATGTCTGGAACCTAAAATAAACATTATATGGTTAAAAACACGGAATAGTTGCGATAACATGACAAGCGCTCATTGCGTCTGATCTGGCTCAGCGCCAGCCAAAGCAAATTTGAATTCAGCAGTTGATCACGTGACGCGCTGAACGTTTGAATCACACCGGTGTGATCGTACGCTTCAGGGACCAGCCAAGAGTGATCACACTAGTGTGATTGTATGCGTGAAAGGGTTAATATATTTTACAATATCCTTTACAGAGTGTCTATTTACACTAAATGCAAATAGCCCGACTTGTTGGCAGAGGCTATTTACACTAACTCCGCCCACCAAGGTGTTGTAAGGTTAGACTACTTTACAGAAGACGCCTGTTCAACAGCAACTCCATTGGCATAGGTAGTAAAATGCGTAGGAATAATTATTTTGATGCGATCGAGTTAGAATCTGCATTTTGCAAACTCGTTCTTCCTCCATTTTCACTTTACATATCACATTGGAAAGCCGTTTATTTTCAACACAAAATGAAGGAGATAATCAAAAAGTGGAAAATAGCATGCCTCACAGGTGTTTATCGGTTAGGGGTAGGGGTAGGGGAGGGCTTTATTGTCCCAAAGTGGTGTCCATTTAAAGGGGTCATGGATTTTTTAAATGATTTTAATGCTTACTAATAATGTTAATAAAGTTTTTTCCACAAAAAACTAAATGTAGAAAAATTATTTACAACCCTCATTCTGATCCTCTGTGTAAAACGACCTGTTTTAAGGGGCGGGTCCTTTAAGGCTTGTCAGTTATCGGCCACTGTTATCAATAGTATCAATGCCCCCCTCACTTTTGCATGTGAGTGTTTTGATAACATGATCAAAATAAACATAATATCCAGACGAAACATTGTGAAATCATTTACTTACCGTTTGTGATGCAGCTGCAATCAGATCTAGTTCCGAATCATGTTTCTTTGTGAACTCTCCACGACACTGTGCCTCATTTACAAAACAAAATACTCAGAACGATCCTCAGACGCGATCCGGGATGCCATTAAAATTAAACTTGTTCCTTACACTGGAATCCTTCTGATGTCTGTACAAAGACGTGAATGCATCAAATTGAATGTTCTTTCACTCCATTTGTCCTTTTGACGACAGACTCAAGCTCATGGACAAGTGTCAGGCGTTAAGCAACTAAACATCAGTGGCCTATGATGAGAAGAAGACTTTTTGTCAAAGTCTTGCTCTGGAGGCAGTATTTATGCAAACAACTGCACCCTGGTGATGTCACTTCGCACCTTGGATTCAAACGAACTGTTTTCGGAGGGTTATCACTAAAAATACAGCTATTTTCACTTTGTGTAAATAGAATCCATTGCTATTTGCACTTAGCTATTTGCACTTAGCCGCTATATTTTATTATATTTATATAATATTATTATAATATATAATAATAATTGTGAAATAATATTTGAATTTATAATATTTTTCCTGTCATTTTGAATGGATTTTTTCTAGCGCTTTCTAGGGTTGTCTTCTCCGCTAAGGATAGATGCAGTGCTACCCTGCCCTAGCAATTTAACCAAATGAAAGTATCTTAGAAGACAGTATAATTATACCGCCTACCTTTGGGTACAGTCTTGGCATCAGCGAAGTGTCTATGGTGACGTAAAATCCTGCCTGCGGAGGTAGCACACTAGATTTTTGGACCTCAGTCTTTATTGCAGCAACCTAAATGAGTGATAGACTGTTAGGTATTACCTTTATTTACTACAGTTGTTTTTGTTTAAACACAGACGGAAAGACCTGGCCAAATGACTTACTTTAAGGTGGCCACACTTCTAATGGTGCGCCTCCAGATTGGAATAAAGAACAGCCCTGAACTCTTTTTCCAGAACTTGCTGGCCGGGCTTACGATTCTCATCTTTCTAATCTGTAGTTCGCTGTGCTCTAGTTTCCTATTTTTGATTTGTTTGTGTTGTATTTTCACATGCTTTCTTTTTCTTTCTTCTTCTCATCATGGCCAACTGCTCTTTCAGCATTAATTTCAGTTTTTCTGACAGTTTTGTTTGTTAACATTCCCTTTTGACCCTTGCAACAGATGTTGATATGTACGCCCTTGGTTGGTTCTCACTGTGATGTTAGAGATCTTAGTGCAGGATGAACAGTTGACCTCTAAGATGAAAGTTCAGATAAGATGGATAATGCCTCAGATGTTTTGAAATTGTTAGCTTTTGAGGTTTCACAACTGCAGACATTCATTGGAGCCAGAGAAGCTGATATTTTTGTCCTCACATTTCTAGGAAAAGCAGAAACAAACACTCTCGTCCAGGAGGCTGTATGATTGAGCTGACCACTTTCTCTCTCCTTCTCTTTCCCTCGCTCCCAAAGCCTCCAGACAATGGGCCTCCTCCCTTGCCGAGCTCCTCTCTTCCTGAAGGTTATTATGAGGAGGCCGTTCCGTTGGGCCCTGGGAAAGCACCAGAGTACATCACCTCCAGTAAGGACAGTTTTGAACATCACACTATAAATATGTTTTAGAATTATGGCAGTAATGTAGCTGCATCTGTGACCTTAGAATTAATTACAATGAAATTCAATAATAAGAGTCCCAAATGTGTTCTCAGATTATGACTCGGATGCCATGAGCAGTTCATATGAGTCATATGATGAGGAAGAGGAGGATGGGAAGGGGCAGAAGATGCGTCACCAGTGGCCATCTGAGGAGGCCTCCATGGACCTGGTGAAAGATGCACGTATCTGTGCGTTCCTGTTGCGAAAGAAGCGCTTTGGACAATGGACCAAACTGCTCTGTGTCATAAAGGATAACAAACTGTTGGTGAGCACACACACACACACAGAGATGAACACCCATACTAGAGGGAAATGGGGTAAGATGTGCCACTTTTTACATTTTTTTAAGCCAGGAGAAATGAGAAGAAGACAGCTAATTATATTTCAGGATATCCTCTACAAATTTTAGACACATTAAAGACTGTCCTGGCTCTTCCAAGTTTTATAATGCCAGTGAATGGGTGTTGAGATTTTAAAGACCAAAAAAGTGCATCCATCCATCATTAAAAGTACTCTACATGGCTCCAGGGGGTTAATAAAGGCCTTCTGAAGCAAATCAATGCATTTGTGAAAGAAAACTTGGCTTTCGTGAGACTCGCCGGAGCTTAAGCTATGCCTACATCCGTTGGAATCGTTGAAAATGCGTATATGACAGTTAGCAGAAGCTAGAGATTAGAGTTTATAAAGTTTTAAATATTGATGTTTAATATATTTATAATCCCACAAGAGCCATGTGGAGAACTTTTTATGATGGATGGATGCACTTTTTTAAACTTCTATTAGACTATTGAATTGCATTGATTCGCTTCAGAAGGCCTTTATTAACCACACAGAGCTGTGGTTAATAAAAAGTACTTTTTATGATGGATAGGTGCACTTTATTGGACTTAAAAAAATCAACAGCCATTCACTGCCATTATAAGACTTGGAAGAACCAGTATAATTTTTAATACAACTCCAACTGTATTGGTCTGAAAGAAGAAAATCATATGCACCTAGGATGGCTTGAGGGTGAGTAAATCATGGGGTCATTTTTATTTTTGGGTGAACTATCACTTTAAGTTGCATTGATAGTACAACATGAGGCAAATTTTACCACACAGAGCTATTTTAGGTAAATGCTTCATTTAATAAATAATGGTAAATGTTTAGCCTAACAATTTACATGTTTTAATCTAGAAAAAACTTACAATTATACACATATTTTACTTGTCATGTGAAAAAGTACCTTGGCATGGAAAAATGTCTTAAAAATGCAAAACAAAAATTGGACAGCTTGTTTGTTTTTAATATAAAAAGTTCTATTTTTAGCAAATGTAAAAGCCCTTCCACATCAAAGTGAAATAAATAAGCCTCAGACTGAAGGAAAAGTACATTCCCTTTTGTACAGTAGAATGCAGAAGAAAGTTCAGCACTCTTCAGCAATAAAAAACAATGGTGCACAAATGTTATATTATTTAAAGTAATTTTTTCTTATTAGTATGGTTAAACTGGATCATCAAAGGTCAGCATTACTTTACTAGCTACTTGAAAAAAGTAATCTGATTATGCAACTTCCGTTACTTGCAATGCGTTACCCCCAGCACTGCCTAAATGTATGGTCACATGAAAATGATGCACAGTTTGCATGATTATCAACGTAACGCATTTTACCCACTGGCACATCTTACCCCACTCTCCAGTTGCCTAACTTTTCTAAGTGATTCTGGTTGGTTCGCCTCAGCTTAACGTTGTAGTGTGTAAACAAAATAATTTCAGAGGAAAATATTTATAAGTTCAACAGCTTCCCTAATGTGTCTCTCTCCTTCTCTCAGTGCTACAAGTCTTCCAAAGACCAGACTCCACAGATGGAGCTCCTCCTGTCTGGCTGCAGTATCACACACATTCCCAAAGATGGCAAGAAAAAGAAGCATGAACTGAAGATCGTCCATCAGGGAGCTGATGCTCTGGTGCTTGCCGTACAGAGCAAAGAACAAGCAGAAGAGTGGCTAAAGGTAACCTAGGCTCATATTCATAAGATTGTGCTCAATGATGGAGTAGCTCATTAGAAACCAGCTGTCAACCTGCAAGTTTTTAGGTGAACCACATGGATATGCTCATCTTTTCAGCATAGAAGTTAAACAAACTAGCAGTAGCAATCTTCAGGTCCAGCTGTTCAGTGTTTGTGTTCAGCTTGGTTAAAGACAGCTTGCTAAATACAGAACTATGCATACTATTGCGTCTTTGTTCCCAGGTGTCACATCAACATATTTAGATGTTTTATATCCACCCACAGTTAATTTCACCTTGAGCCTAACCTCAAAAAAGATTCTTGGTTGAAGATCAAAGGATTTTAATCTTAATGGCTCTGAAGATTGTGCTTGTTGATAACTTGTTACTTTGATAGTCTGTTGTATATCCATTTAAAGCTGTTTTCCTCCACATCTGGTTTTCACAAACATCGTGGAGAGTGCTAGTGAAAGTCTTTAGGCTCTCATGTGATGGATATTTGAATTTATAACCTGAAAGCAACTTATATTGCACAAAAATCATCAAAACCAGCTGCAGTCAACGGACGACTGATGGAAATAGCAGTTCCGTCATTGCTGTCCATCACTCCTCTGGTGCCTCTGTTTATAAAGATCACTCGTTGCAACAGTCCCATTTACAAAGACAAAAAAAAGAGATTTTCCTATTCCGTTACTAAGTTTCCATGTGGTAACGGGCTTCTGTTTATTGATTTGTGGGCAGGAAGGCGCATGCAGTTAGCCGTACAGCACCTTTAAGTGGGTGTGGACGTCAGACTGTGCAAATATACAGCCCGGGAAAGCAACAACAGCTGTAATTGCCGTTTAGGAAGGGAGCATAGCTCTGCACTGTTTGGTCAGGTGTCGTGTGTATTAAAAACATACTGGAGTAATTGATTTCTGCTTGGGATAAACAGAAACCACCCTAGCTTAAAGGGATTTGTTGTATTGTGTTTCATTCATGCACACACTGTACACACAACAACTCAAGCGTGCATAAAAACTCTTTCCAAATATGAAGAAAAATGTTCTCCCTAACTTCTAGATCAGAAATAACCTGGTAAATTATTTAATAATTAAGGAACTTGAATATTCCAATATTTTTAATTCTGTATCAGTTGTCTCCCATAAATAAGAAGTTTATTTCCAGTTTAAAAAATGGTTAAAAAAGTGAATGACTTAAAGGAATCGTTCACCCAAGAATGAAAATAACCCAATGATTTATTCACCCTTAAGCGATCCTAGGTGTATATGACTTTCTTCTTTCAGATGAATACAATCGGAGTTATATTAAAAATGTCCTGCCTCTTCCAAGCTTTATACTGGCAGTGAATGGCTGTTGATTTTTTGAAGTCCAAGAAAGTGCATCCACCCATCATGAAAAGTACTCCACACGGCTCTGGGGGGTTAATAAAGGCCTTCTGAAGCAAATCGATGCATTTGTGTAAGAAAAATATCCATATTTAAATCCTAATTGTTGTATGCATGTGCACGAGATTTTGGCATTCCAGAGGGTGATGAACAAGGAAGCGCAGTGGAGAGTGCAAAACAAAACACTGGTCACCAATTAGAAGTAAAAGATGAGAATTTGTAAAGAAAAATGTTGGAGGATTTCGATATAATCTAAGAGGAGACTGGCTTTCCTTTGCTTTAAACAAAACTTGGTTCTAGCATATTGTCACCAGAGCTTACGCTACATCAGCGTCATCTGCTGGAACGACACTCTCTCGTGAACGCATGTATGTCAGTTAGCGGAAGCTAGAATAACGTGAAGACGTGACAGCGGAGTTGGAGGATCCACGTGCAGGCTTTATTTAAAAAACATAGTCAGACAGGCAGGGTTGACACCAGGAAACAACATCCAAGGCAACGACAAAAGAGTAATCCATAAAACAGGCAATGGTCAGGGAAGGCAGTAAACAATCATGAAAACCAGGTAACAGTCCAGGGTCAAAACATTAAAGGGTTACTCCACTCCAAAATTAAATTTTGGCCATTAATCACTTACCCCAGTGTCGTTCCAAACCCGTAAAAGCTTAGTTTGTCTTCTGAACACAATTTAAGATATTTTGGTACAATATAAGTATTCTCGTGGCTTCGTAAAATTATGCTTGAACCACTGATGGCAGTTGGACTATTTTGACGACGTCATTCATTCTTTACTTGGCCTTGACAGTGGTATTTACTTGGCAATAGGACAGTCACAAATCTCCCAGTTTTCATCCATAATATCTTAAATTGTGTTCCAAAGATGAATGAAGCTTTTACGGGTTTGGAACGACATGGAGGTAAGTGATTAATGACAAAAAGTTCATTTTGGGGTGGAGGAATCCTTTAAGGCAATTCAAGAAAATAAGGAACTTAGAAAACACTGGAAAACACAGGAACTACGAATGCCTAGAAACAAACAATACACAGTAATGAGAGGGAGAAAGGGTGCAACTTAGTCCTCCTGATAGGAAATGGAAGGAGTCCGTAATTGGTTCCTAGGTGGGGTTAATGGGAGATGAAGTCCAGGATTGAGTGGCAAAGGTATTGGCACTCCAGCTAGAGATCGTGACAATGGTTTATAAAGTTTTAAATATATATATTTTTTAGTATTTTCCATACACAAATGCATCAGTTTACTTCAGGAGGCTTTTATTAACCACCCGGAGCCGTGTGAAGCACATTTTATGATGGATGGATGTACTTTATTGGAATTCTAAAAATGAACAGCCATTCACTGCCATTATAAAGCTTGGAAGAGCCAGGATATTACAAATACAACTTCGATTGTATTCGTCTGAAAGAAGAAAGTCATATACACCTTGGATGGCTTGAGGGTGGGTAAATCACGCGGTAATTTTTTTTTTTTTGGGTGAACTAACTCTGTAACAGCCAAGTTCTGCATTGTGTTTCATTCATGCACACAGCGTTCATGGCAAAATGTGGATGTGGTGGCAAGTTTGTGGCATTTGTTTTAATTGGGGACAAATAAAGGGTTTGATTTTTGACTATTGCAGAGTTCCCATGGGAAATTGAATAGAATTATAATATCCTAGGCCTGGAAAAATCATGAAAACCTTAAAAGTCGTGGAAGAAGTGATAAAATTTCTCTAGTCCAGTTTATTTCTTTCTTTATTTTTTAATATAGCAATCAAAAAATTGTTCTTTGTGAGTAAAATTGCTTTAAAAAGTTTTCTTGTTAATTGTTTTTTTTTATAGATTAAACACTAGATTAGGCTACACTAGACATTAGATCATTAATAAATGATCCACTAAAACTTTTAAATATTCACAAGATGAGATTGTGTTTCTGAATGTGTTCAGTTTTGCACTGATTCAATTAAGTATAGTTTTTAAAAGTGGAACTAAATGCTTTATATGGTAGCCATTAGTATTAAAAAGAGTGGAATATTAGGCGATAAGGAAACTTTTTGAAGCTTTAATGGAATACTTCATGTCTTCAAACAAAATTGAGGAACATTATAGAAGCCCAGAGGCGTCTGTGGTTCGTTAATGCTTTATCCAGTTTGCTAATGATTTATTTATGGAAAATGTTGGCTTGTTGTTTTCCATGATTCAATTTTAATTCTTTTTAGTGTTAAATCTCTCCTCTGCACTGTTTTCCTCTTTGTTCTCTCTCTCTTCCAGTCTTTATTCGATTAGTTCTCTCCGTGTAGCTCCTCTGTTCTGATCCTTTGGACAGGCCTGGGGAAATTCCACCTCCTGTCTTTCTTCTTCTTCCCCTCGTTCTTCTTTCTTCTCTTTTTTGTCATCTGACTCTCCTCTGCCCTGGGCAGGAATGGTAAGATATGGAGTGCATTTGTTCTCCTGTTATACTTTGTCGAATGTATCATTGAATGTAACCACTGAATAATGTTTACAGTTTTATTCGTCTTGTCACTTCCTGCTTTCTTTTGGGTAGCACTACTGAGTGTGTTTGTGTGCTTATTGATGTGAAATTGTTAATTACTGCGCTTGATGAATGCTTTTGGCTTTGCTTCTCATCACCATCCATTGTGGCACTCAAAGTTTGAATGTCTGCAAACATTTGTTTGACCTTCATGGACTTTATGCAGTAGTTCTCCATATTAACTCTTCATTTGAAAATATCCATGCTAATGAGGGCACATTAGCACAGCACAAAAGATTTTTTGACTGAGCGTATCCCAGAAACCCACTTCTTTGCAGTCAAAGCCAAAGAGTGAGGCCACAGCCTGCAATTTTCCCGTGAGCCCAATTATGCAAACCGGTTGCCAAACCCCAACGTGCTGCGTCAAGTTACGACGTTCAGGGATATTTGGTTATATTTTGGTTTTTGGCATGGGGGCAGTTTGGGAAGGGGGTGTGTAAAGGTGAGCTCCTCTCATTGTGACGGATCTCTGTATCTGTCTTGTTCATTCGACACCACTGGTTCTGAGTTTTTTTGGATGTTACCCCCAGGTAATGTGAGGTCACGCTCATATGTGGCGGCGAAGAGTCTGTGCAGTCTGGAGATCTCTGGATATCTCATTCACACAGAGCCACTGCACAGCGCATAGACAGCCACGAGAGCAATGACGCATGTAACAGCCTTCCAGCTGCACTTCCAACTGCATGTGACGTGCAGAATCCATTTGAGTGCATGTGCATGGCAGAACGTGGAGGTGGTGGAGAGTTTGTGGCATCTGTTTGACTGAGAGCGACAAAAGTTTTTGACTATTCAAGGGTTCCCTTGGGAAACAGAATGAAATTGCAAGGCCTGGAAAAATCGTGACAAATAATAAAATCTAATAAAATAATAAAGTCATAAATTCGCTAGAAAATTGCTCTTTTTAAAGGAGACCTATTATGCTCCTTTTTACAAGATGTAATGTAAGTCTCAGGTGCCCCCAGAATGTGTCTGTGAAGTTTCAGCTCAAAATACCCCACAAATCATTTATTATATCATTTTAAAAATGCCTTGAATGAAAGCAGAAACACGCTGTTTTTGTCTTTTTAAATGCAAATGAGCTGCTGCTCCCCGCCCCCTTTTCCAGAACAGGGCTGTGCCTTTACAGCTCTTACCTCAGGTACTCCGCCAAAAAACATCTGTTTGGCTTTGATTATCATGTCTATCTTGCTGAAATCTTCCTTTTTTAAGTCATATCAGTTTAAACGGTTATCTAACGCATGTGAGTACTAAACTAAGTTCTCTTTCATGTCTTATTGCGCTTAAACTGTCAAATACACACAAGTTTATATTAAAAACACATGAGTTACAAAAGCAGTCTGTCTGTGAAGCTGAACAGCTGAGAAAGAAATCACGTTTATATTAGATCTGTGTGGCAGCGGCGTAATATACAGTAAATAAATCAATAAATCCACTGCTCTCTTGTCTCCTCTGAGGCTGGGGCTCTAAATAGTGTTCTGTGCTCATCTGTGCAGCCAAGGATAGAACAGTTAGCATGCTTTGATTGAACTTTTGCCAGTGCGTTAGAACTGGTACACCGTTGTCACTTGCAAAAACTAAATGGCAGAGCTGTGGGTGGAAATGTGCAGATTAAGGGGTGGTGATATTATAATGAGCGGCTTATTTTTTCACATGCTTCCAGAGAAAGGCTTACCAAAACACTTACTGGGTTGTCCTTTTTCAGTTTTTCTGGGTTGGTAGATGCACCAGGGACTCATTTATAGCACTTAAACACTGAAAAGTCAGATTTTTTATAATATGTCTCCTTTAATAAGAAAATTTCTCACTTGTTTTGTATTTTTTTTGTAGCTATTTATTTATTATATTTATTAATATTAAAATGTCAGCTAAATTGCTAAATTAAAATCTTTGTGAGTGCTTTTTTTTTAAATGTACTTTTTATCTTAATATAATTCCAGAAAAGTCATGAAATTCATTGGATAAAAAGTGTGGGAACCCTGTTATATGTCATAAAAAAATATATATTTTTTCATCTTATATATTTTTTAATCTTTTAACCTTTTTTGAGAGTTATTAAAGGAGAAGTCCCCTTCCAGAACAAAAATGTACAGATAATGTATTCACCCCCTTGTCATCTAAGATGTTCATGTCTTTCTTTCTTCAGTCGTTAAGAAATTATGTTTTTCGAGGAAAACATTTCAGGATTTTTCTCCATATAATGGACTGCTATGGTGCCCCGATTTTAAACTTCCAAAATGCAGTTTAAATGCGACTTCAAACGATCCCAAATGCGGTTGTAAACAATCCCAACCGAGGAAGAAGGGTCTTATCTAGCAAAACGATCTGTTATTTTCATTAAAAAAAATACAATTTATATACTTTTAATCTCAAATGCTTGTCTTTTCTTGCTCTCCCTGAACTCTGTGTATTATGGTTCAAAACATTCAGGGTATGTCGAAGAACTCCAATCGTATTTTCTTGCTCAACTTCAAATATCATTTCAAAATCATCCTACAAAGGGTATGTTCAAAGTGAACATGCAAAGAAGATCAAACACCCTTAAAAAAAAAGGTAAAACAGTGATATAGGATGATTTTGAAGTTGAGGGAGAACATGAGATAGGAATTCTTCGACATACCCTAACTGTCATGAACTGGAAAAAAACAGTTCAGGCAGACCGAGACAAGTCGGGCATTAGACATTAAAAAGTATATACATTGTATTATTTTTATGAAAATAACCAATCGTTTTGGTAGATAAGACCCTTCTACCTCGGCTGGGATCATTTACAACAGCATTTGGGATCGTTTGAAGCCACATTTAAACTGCATTTTGGAAGTTCAAACTTGGGGCACCACAGAAGACCACTATATGGAAAAAAATCCTGATATGTTTTCTTCAAATACATAATTTCTTTACAACTGAAGAAGGGAAGACATGAACATCTTGGATGACTAGGGGGTGAGTACATTATCTGCACATTTTTGTTCTGAAAGTGGACTTCTCCTTTAATCAGCGTTTCTTTATTTATAATAGAACAAGCAGATAATGAGGGACATTTAGAAATATTGAATTTCTGCTTTCTATTTTACACTTTTTGTTCTGTGGTCTCTTTAAGGTGATGAAGGAAGTCTGCTCTAATGGAAATGGAGTGGTGGACTGTGACGGAGCTGGGTCTGGTTCCCCTGTTCACAAAGCAGAGCTGGAAAAGGTGCAAATTCATAATTCTGTTTATGTATAGTTCTTTTTGTGTGTGTGGGTGGGTGTGTGGATTTACTATGCCTGCAGAGTACATGCTGGTCTACCTACCTGCAGGTTTGTGAGACTGTGTGGCGGTTTGCATGCTTGCCAGCTTCACCACACCTCAGTACCCTGCACAGGCGCCTCCTCTCTGTGTTCCTGCACAGTGGCTCTGCTGCCAGGGCATGGAGGGCTATAAAAGCTGCATATGCGTACCAAATTCCATCTTGCCACGGATGTGTGCTGCTGGCGAGGTTAAATAGGTGTGGGAAGAAATCTGATCTTATCATTTTTCAGAACACATTCTTTAATATGCAGTGTGCTGTGACAGTATGTTTGCAGCATACGCATGTTGCACTTGTTTATGTGTGTGTGTGCTGTTTTTAAGACAGATCTAAAGGGGGTTTAATGTCAAACCTCTTAAACTGGCACAGCATGCATGAGCCTAGTCTAATTATTCACACTTAATGCAAAACAGATGCACTTTGGGGTTTGTTTGGGTAGACTGCAGAGGTTTAAGTGTATGGGGTTTAGTATTCCATACTCTTTGTGTGCATGTATTGAGTGTGTTTGTCTATAAACAATTTGTCATTAAATTTAACAATGAATCCACTGTTATTTGTGCCGTTCATTCCAAAATGTGTTTTCTCTGTAGCTGCAAGCGTATCTGTAACCTAACTCTTATTTTGCAGAAGCTGTCCTGCGATCGACCCAGTTCAGATGGAGAGCCTTGTCATGAAAATGGCATCTCAGATGGCAAAGATCCAGGTGAATCTTTATGTTAAGTCCTCTTTTTTGGTCCATATCATTGGAGATGACAGATGTGAAGTCCCTTTATATAAAGGGAGAATATTTTGTGGCATACACTGTAAAAAGTGGTAAGAAGCTAGCTGTCTGTTAGGATTAAGTTTTGATTAGTATTTGATATGTTGATTCAGTGATATTTAAAGGGATAGTTCACCCGAAAATGAAAATTCTGTCATTATTTACTCTCCCCTGTGCCATTCCAGACCTGTAAGATCTTTGTACATCTTCGAAACACAAATTAAGATATTTTTTATGAAATCTGAGAGCTTTCTGACCCTGCATGGACAGCAACGCAACTGACACGTTCAAGGCCCAGAAAGGTAGTAAGGACATCGTTAAAATAGCGAATGTGACATCACTGGTTCAACCGTAATTTTTTGTGTCCTTACTACCTTTCTAGGCCTTGAACAGGTCAGTTGCGTTGCTGTGCAGAATCAGAAAACTCTTGGATTTCAACAAAAATATCTTAATTTGTGATCCGAAAATGAAGAAGGTCTTACGAGTTGAGTAATTAATGACAGAATTTTCATTTTTGGTTGAACTATCCCTTTAACCCTTTAACTGTCACCCCCCATTTTTGAACAAAGACATGAAAGTGCAAACTTAATCTGTTATAATTCTTTAACGCTTTTGTATATAGGCCTATGGTTGGACTCTTTTTAAAGAAAACTTTGTTTTTTGTATATATTATATAAAATAAATATTTTACACATGTTTTACTCTAAAATTGCTGTAAAATTAAAGGGGTGGTTGACTGGGTTTTTTCTAGGCTTGATTGTGTTTATAGTGTGCAGTCTAACATGTGTTAATGTTTTGTTTTTTAAAAAAATATTATTTTTCATATTATTTAACTATATTCCACACCGCTCTGTCCCTTCCTCCATGAACGCTCTGATTATTTTTGGGTTTTATGAAGCCCCTTTTTTTGCATTTAAACTGCATTTTTATGAAAAACTGCGTTTTTATGAAGATGTTGAAACTTGTGAATCCATTAGAATCATTAGAAGACAGAATCGCGATTCATAGATGAATAGATTTTTTTCGTGCACCCCTAGGGTTTTGACGACATGGCAACAACTCTTCCTCTTCTTGTCTCGCCCCCTTTGCTGCATGCTCCCGGGGGCAGGGTTTATGTAAATGTATGGGTTTGTGATGTCACCAGCCCGGGAAGTAGCTTGTTGTAGTCCCTACAAGCCGTTTTTGTAGGCATTAAACTTCCATAAATTTAAAAGACATTTCCGTTTGCATTGAACTTTCAGCCTCGTAACTTTGAAGATATTGTTTAAACACTAACTAAAGTTTAAAAAGTGAAATCACAAACAACCACCCCTTTAAAGCTTTATGTCTAAATAAGTTATGTTCCAAATTTGAAGTTAATCTAAAAAAAATTGAGGTTCCTGTGAGATTTTATTTTATTTAGCACAAACAGCCACCATACAAATTCCATCATTTTTTTATGCATTTTTCTGTCACAAATGTCAACAAATTTATTTCTAGTACAAAATAACCACCAAATATGAAATCTTTAGACTCACACCTTTCCAACGATATGTTTTTGTCACAATTCTAAAAAGTTTTGATTCTAAAATACCATAATACATTTTGTAATATGACACTTGACACCACCCACTAAGAAGGAGGAGACCGCTAAAAGATTTTAAAGTACCATTTCCATGGTAAAGAATTGTCTGATTTAAAAAAAGGATGAATTTTGAAGTTTTAAGCTTTCAAACAATATATAATTTATGATGATTGCTAAAATATGTAATAGGGAAAAAAGACAATGAAAAAAGAGTGCCGAGCATCCCACAGATGGGATGGTGACAGTTAAAGGGTTAAATAATATTTTTATTAATGTTTTTAACAATAATAGACACGATCAGCATGTTTTAACTGCCGAATTATTCTTGGAAACCATTTACTTACTAGCTAAAATTGCTGTAATAAAAAAATAATTTAATTTAATGAATTAAATTTTAAGTCTAAACGTTTTTGGTTCAGAAATCAAATTTGGTAAAACAAACAGAGAAACAGTACTTAAAATAAAATGGATAAATGTGGGATTAAATAAAAATTGAATTCCATAAAGTGGATATTTATGTGACTCAAACAATTCCATTGTTTGAACAACGCTAAAGTCAAGGCAAGGAGACCCTTCTTAAATAATCTAATAGGATTATTTATCTAGTATTTATACCATGCAATCCCAGTCTCGATCTGGGATTGAACTTTTCGAAACATCTGTTTCAGGTCTGTGGAAATATTTCTTTTTTCCAATTTGAGACTGCCTTGCCTCAGACGTGTTGGTGAAGAATTGCCTAATTTGAGTGGAATCCAAAACTCGTGCATCTGCAAACCCGAATGATTGATAGCTCAGCATCACGGCCACAAGCCACAGTAACTGCTGTGCTGCTTTCACATGAGTTATGGCAGCTGACCTCTGATAAACCTATGGATAAACAAAGACTGGTGCCATATAATAATTCCCGTAAATGTGTAAGGTTATAAAAAGTGTTGAAAAAGAAATTTTTTAGGGTAGCATTTCTCGGTAGCAGAAACACAAAACGTGTCTATCTGATCTCCTCCGTCTGATAGTACCTAAGATATTCTTACATCACTCCGGCAGCCATATACTCCACATCTTTAATGAAAGATGGAAGGCAAATTTAAGCGAACTACGTAGATTAATCAGATTTGTCATATTCTTTCCAGCTGTCGTAAGCGCTGAGACGCTGTGAAATCATATTAGCCTGATCGCAGAATTTTCCCTCATGATAAAATGAAGAACTATGTCTGTATAGGTCCTTTAAGGGCCAATGGTTTTTGCATCTGTGGCTCTGGGTTTTGCCTCATGCCTGAGGCTGCTGCGCAGAGACGGAGAAACTTTAGAGGACTCTGGGTTCAGATGGGCTTAGCTTTAATTAAAGGAGTCGCCAACTAAGATGTAATCTTCTGCAGTGCAGTTTGGACCAAGTCAGGCCTTCAGAAGAGCAAAAATTCTTTGTCCTTGTGCTGCTTTTGCTGCTTTTGTAGTAGGCCTTTTGAGAAGGAGAAAAGCTGTAATTTGTTGCGCAGTAGCGTCTTACACATTTTAACCCAGTCCAGATCCCAAACTGCTAGTTTGCTCACATTGTCCACTCTTGGTTTGGAATAGGATGTGACCTGAACGGTTTTCCACAGTGTGTCCTTTTACTTTCAATGCTCAAGTTTGTTTTTCTAGGTCTTTTGTTTCTTACAGTATCTTAACCACAGAGCACACTACTCAGATAAAAGTATCTGAACTACTTGGAGAAGAACGGAGTTGGTTTCACGCACTGTTTAGGATTTGGATTATACGTCTGAAGACGTGTCCTGTCATTGTCAGTTCTCTTGCTCTCTGACCTAAATTACTAACATTTTAAAGCGAGCAGATTGCCATTTGTCATTTTCCATAATTCAATCTTTTTCCCACTAAATTCACCCCACAAACAAAATATTTTCCAAACCCATCCCCTCTTATAGTTGCAACACCGACGGGTTTCTAGATAACTAGCATATCTGTATAATATATTGCTTTATAAAATCCCATACATATATTTCACACTCTGACACTAATTTGACTTTTTTGCAGCCAAAGGCAAGAAGAACTCTAAATCAGAGCAGAAAGGCACTGTGGGACGTGTGACTGGAAAGAAAATCACTAAAATCATAAGCCTGGGCAAGAAAAAACCATCTACAGATGAACAGACCTCATCGGCGGAGGAGGATGTCCCAACATGTGGTGAGCGGTTGCAATATCTTTTTAATATACACTGCTAATACTCAAAAGTTTGGGGTTGGTAAGATTTTTTAATATTTTTGAAAGAAGTCTCAGGCTCACCAAGACTGCATTTATTTAATAAAAAATACAGTAAAAACAGTAATATTGTGAAACAGCTTTTAAAACGTCATTTATTCCTGTGATAGTAAAGCTGAATTTTTAGAAGCCATTATTCCAGTCTTCAGTGTTGCATAATTCTTCAGAAATTAATGTAATATTTTGAGTTTGTGCATTGTTTTTCATGTTAAAAACAGCTGCTATTTATTTTTATAGGAAACGGCGGTACTTTTTTTTGTCAGGATTTTTTAATGAATAGAAAGTTCAAAAGAACAGTATTTATTTGAAACAAATCTCTTTACTATCGCTATTGAACATGTGAATGTGTTCTTATTGAATAAAAGGATTACTGACCCCAAACTTTTAAAAAGTGTTCAGTGATTTAATTGATTACCGTATTTGCTAATAGGCATAGGTTTTAGATTGTCCTGTACATAGAGTTACCCATATGAACAGCTAACTAAAGTCAGTCATTAAATAATGTCTGTAATATTAATAGTGACAGATAAGGGTAGTAAATATCAAGACTTTGTGTTGCATATTTCAGGTTTTAGCAGCTCCCATTGTTTTCATCCTCTCAGATATGATGCCAAAACTCTGTCTAGTTTTTCCCGTCTAGGTTTTTTCTTTCTCCACCACCTAAACACCCAAACAAAGGATTGTCTTGCTGTCTACCCACACAATGCCTAGATTTTTGCCATTTTCATTACCTGAAAGTGGTTGATAGTCCTAAAATTAGTGATTGACAGCCTGTGAAGCATAATGAAGCATTCAGGTTGTTTGCTGTGGTTCTGTTAAAATGTTTACAATCTCAAAATTTGATTGTCAGTCCTGAAAAAGAAACCACAGTGCAGTGCAGTGTCTATTTAATAACCGTGGTAGCAGCGAGGCCCTGGCAATATGATCATATACAGTAAATACGGCCTGATGGTATTATAATGTTGTTATTGTTTATGTTTACCCAGCGTTTTGCGCAAATACACTACTGTTTAAAAATCAGCAAGGATTCAATTGATTGCATTGATTAAATTGATCATAAGTGACAGTAACAACATCTATAATGTAAAAAAGGTTTTCTTTTTCAAATAAATACTGTACTTTTGAGCTTTCTATTCATCAAATAATTATGCAAATATATGTATCAGGCTTTAAGCCGTTTTAAACATTGATAGTAATAAGAAATGTTTCTTGGAAAATCAGCATATTAGAATGATTTCTGAAGGATCATGTGACACTGAAGACTGGAGTAATGGCTGCTCTTTCCATCACAGAAATAAATTACATTTTAAGTTTATTAAAATAGAAAATAGTTTTTTCCCCCAAAATATAAACATAGAAACAATTAACTGAAAATGTACACTACTAAGATTTTTAATGTTTTTTAAACAAGTCTCTTCTGCTCACCAAGTCAGCATTTATTTGCTCCAAAGTACAGCAAAAACAATACAATTCTGAAATATTTTTACTATATAAAATAACAGTTTTCTATTTGAATATATTTTAAAATGTAATTTATTCCTGTAACCAAAGCTAAATATTCAGCATCAATACTCCAGTCGTCAGTGTCACATGAATCCTCCAAAAATCATTCTAATGTGCTGTTCAAAAAAACTATATATATATATATATATATATATAAATTAAGCAAGGATGCTTTAAATTGATTAAAAGTGACCATAGAGACATTTATAATGTTACAAATATTTCTATTTTAGATGCTGTTCTTTCTATTTATCGAAGAAACCTATAATTCCACTCAGCTGTTTTCAACATAATAATAATAGTAAATGTTTTTATGACCAGCAAATCAGAATATTAGAATGATTTCTGAAGGATCATGTGACTGGAGTAATGATGCTAAAAATTCAGCTTTGAAATCACAGGAATATATTACATTTTAAAATATATTCACATATAAAACAGCTTTTTTAAATAGCAAAAATCGTTCAAAATGTTACTGTTTTTCCTGTACTTTGGATCAAATAAATGCAGGCTTGCTGAGCAGAGAGATTTCTTAAAAAAAAATCTTACTGTTCAAAAACTTTTGACTGGTAGTGTAAATTATTGGCTGAATTTTAAAATAATTTTTCCCCCAACACTAACATCAGCAACTTTACAGTCTGTTTGTGTGTGGGTCTGTCTGTTGGCTGTGATATAAATCTCTATGCCCAATCCTTCATTAACAGGCTATCTGAACGTGCTGTCCAATAACCGCTGGAGAGAGCGCTGGTGCCAGCTAAAAGACAACCAGCTGTTGCTGCACAAGGACCGGGCAGATCTGAAGACACACATGGCCTCTCTGCCGCTGCGGGGGTGTGAGGTCATTCCAGGGCTGGACTCCAAACATCCCTTTGCCTTCCGTCTGCTGCGCAACGGACAGGAGGTGGCTGTTCTGGAGGTACGTGCCAAGTCCCTCAGCTCTTGCGGGGCAATTAATGTGTCTGAGACAGGACCTCAGGGCAGGGATTAGATGGATGGTTTGGTTGGCTGGCTTTGGTTATGATGTCACTGCTGTATCATGTGCGGAGTGGATTTGCAGAGATTGCGTAGATTAGTGCTTTATTTGTCTCATATTCCACTGACACTCATTGATTGCATCTTTCCTCACTCTTTTTCCCGTTAGGCCTCCTCCTCTGAGAGTATGGGAAGGTGGCTGGGGGTCTTGCTGGCCGAAACGGGCTCCACAACAGATCCTGCTGCACTGCACTATGATTACATTGACGTCGAAACCACTGCTAATGTCATTCAACTGGCCAAGCAGTCGTTTTGGTGAGAACCAGTTCTGCTAAAAATATTTTCATTAGCTTTCCAGTAACTTTTTCTTTAACAACCTACTTTTTCAACATGTAGCGGTGTAACGTTATTTTTTTTTGTATTGCACACATAGCTTTACAGCCATTAGGGGCTTTAATAAGCTCTCTTAAACACTCTTATACAGTATGTAGCATTGGAAAGTCTAATTCATTTTACTGAATTGGTTCATTTAAAAAAGTCCATGCAAATGAATCAGTTCATAAAGAACTGATTAACAAATTGTATCTTTGGGCAAAAGTTTCCTGCACTGCATTTGTATTTGCATATTTATAAATATAAAATACTTACACAATTAATTTATTATAATATAATGTTGAATTATATTATTGTGGGTATTCAAAAAAATCCTCTTTGTTTTTATCCAGAGAATCCAGAATCAGTCATTAAATTATACATTTTAGAATTATTATACACACTACCAGTCAAAAGTTTGAACAGTAAGATTGTTTATGTTTTGTTTTTTTTTAATAAAAAAGTCTCTTCTGCTCACCAAGCCTGCATTTATTTAATTTAAAGTACAGCAAAACCATTAAAATTTACATATTTTTACTATTTAAAATAACTGTTTTCTATTTGAATATAGTTTAAAATATAATTTATTCCTGTGATTTCAAAGCTGAATTTTTAGCATCATTAATCCAGTCTTCAGTGTCACATGATCCTTTAGAAATTATTCTAATATACTGATTTGCTGTTTAAAACATATTTATTATTTTTATTATTATCAATGTTTAAAACAGTTGAGTACATTTTTTCCAGGATTCTTTGATGAATAGAAAAATCTAAAGATTAGCATTTATCTGAAATAAAAAACGTTTGTAACATTATACACTATAGCATTCAAAATCTTGGAGTCAGAATATTTTTTATAAGAAACTATAAAAATTAATACTTTCATTTAGCAAGGATGCTTTAAATTGATCAAAAGTGATTATAAAGACATTTATAATGCTACAAAAGAAACCTGAAAAAAATTCTACTCAGCTGTTTTCAACATAATAATAATAATAATAATAAATGTTTTTGAGCAGCAAATCATAATATTAAAATCATTTCTGAAGGATCATATGACTGGAGTAATGATGCTAAAAAATTCAGCTTTGAAAACACAGTAATAAATTACATTTTAAAATATATTAACATAAAAAACAGTTATTTTAAACAGTAATAAAATATGTCATTATTTTACTGTTTTTCTGTACTTTAGATCAAATGAATGCAGGCTTGGTGAGCAAAAAAGACTTCTTTAAAAAACATTAAAAATCTTACTGTTTAAAAACTTTTGACTGGTAGTGCATATAATCTTTTTTCTTTTCTTTTTTTATAAATATACCAGATATTAATTAATATTAATATTACATATCCAAAAGTTAGAGTTAGATTTTTTTTCAATAAGTACATACTTTTATTCACCACAGATGCATTAAATTGATAAAAAATGACAATAAAGACATTTATGTTACAAAAATGTGATTTTAAATTAGTGCTGTTCTTTATATTTATTCAAAAATACTGAAAAAAATGCATCTGTTTCCACAAAAATACTAAGCAGCACAACTGTTTTCAACATAGATCATAACAATGTTTGAGCAGTAATTGCTGCTGAAGATGTAGCTTTGCCATCACAAGAATAAATTACATTTAAAAAAAATATTAGCAGTTAATATTATAAATACTGGCATCTTAAATTGTAATAACATTTCACAGTATTACACTTTCTACTGCATTTTTGATCAAATATATTACCATAAATGAGAGCTCATGAATAGCTTGTATCTTGTAAAGCTATAGTTTTACAATATCTATTCCAACACTACAGTTTA
Source organism: Labeo catla (assembly GCA_012976165.1). Lineage (NCBI taxonomy): Eukaryota > Metazoa > Chordata > Actinopteri > Cypriniformes > Cyprinidae > Labeo > Labeo catla. Next base: position 471,631 of record VONZ01000078.1, read on the forward strand.
CAGTTACAGTTCTTTGTGTGGCATTTGTATATGTAGTAATGAGTACATGTGTGTGTTCGCAGTTTCACCAGTAAGCGTGCAGTTTCTCCAAACCCATACCTGGATAACCCAGTCAACGGTTACGCCTGTCCCACAGGTGTTGCTCTGCATTATGATGATGTGCCCTGCATCAATGGATCGGTAAGCGAACAAACTTTAAACCCATTAAATTCTCTCCTTCATTTCTGATCCTGCCTAACTCCTCTCTTTCCCTAATCTTAACTTTTTCTTTTCTAACCGCTCTTGTCTTACTTGCACGCTTGCGATACGGAAGGTACCAGATGCGCACTACTCCTCCCCAGCTTCAGGGGGCCGTCGTTGGAAAGAAGAGTCTCATTATGAGAATACAGATCTTTATGAAAACATGCCCTCCCCAAAACTAGCAGCCCGCTGCTCTCCCAAATCCATCCGTTCGCAGTCATCTTCCACAGGGCATTACAACACACCGCTCTCCACCAAATCTCTGTCCTCTTCCTCCTCTCCCTCAGCTGCTAATACTAACACTAACCAGGTGACTAACCAAGGCTAACACAGTTTATCTCATCTTATTTCCATTTTCTGTTAATATTAACAAACATAGAATGGAAATAAACACAGAGCGTAGTGCTTTATGGACCACCCAGCTCCAGAAATGACTGCTTTTGATCTATATAATATCCATGTCTGTGTGGCCTTGGCATTGAATGGATTTACTGAGGACTTAGTTCACTCTGGGTTACATTTTATAGGCCAGGGATAGAAAACTATAGCTGCCAGCTATAGTATAACTAAAAGAAAATGTCCGTCTAGCAACATGTGTGGTTTAGTAGATGTGGTCTGAAGATACAACCTTTGTGAAGCTGTTTGTATGAAGTTGTAATCTTAGAACTAAATCACAAATCACACCCTTGAAATGTAACAGGTGTTAACAGTGAAACTCAAAGTCCTTAAATATCAGAAGTTTGTTAGTAGCCCACGTATCAGTTTCACCTTTTTTGTGTATTCAAAAGCTCATATGTGTTTCTTTCATCCAATCAGTTTAAGGGAAAGAAAGGCCTGACCACCAATGGGTTCACTTCAAAGCAGAAGTTGGATAAGAACCAGCCCAAAAAGGCCAATGGAATCAGCAGCACCATTCCGGTGAAACGGAACAACTCTAGTAAGAGATTTTAACATTTAACAAGTTGATAATCTCAAAATATTAATATTAATTTTTTTTTAAAAAGTGGACATACGGCCGAAACTAAACTAAGCAGACATTAAGTCTGCATCTATTATCCTAGCCATTACACCACTAATTTCTTTCAAGGAAAAAGAAGCCACACAGATTTGCGGAGAATGCGGGTATGTGGAAATTGCAGTGCTGTTAGACAGCAGTGGATCTGTTGACATGCTCCTTTATAAACTCAATCACCCCAAATTCCATTTCAGACAGGCAGTCAGTCAGTCACAGACATCCTAACCATTCAGTGGCCATTTACGTGGACTCGCAAATATTTGGATGTGGTGTACTGTGTATTCTGTCTGCCTTTTAATCTGCATTTGTGGTCTCCGAGGCCTTTAATGGGATGAAAAGACTGCATCCAAAAGTTAAAAATGGAAAGATTTTCTGATGATGGTTTACTTTGATTATAATGCGTCATTAACCTCCACAGGTGTGGATCAGTATAAGTACGGGAAAAACAGAGTGGAGGCAGATGCCAAGAAACTCCAAGCGAAAGAGGAGGAGCTGATGAAGAGGAAGCAGGAAATTCGAAACCGCCTGACTCAGCTGAAAAAAGACAGGAAGGATCTCCGAACTGCTATAGAGAACAACGCAGGTGAAGATTTCAACGGGACTATGGCATTCAAGTTTGAATCTGAGTGTTCAAGATAACAAAAAAGAAAAAGCTGTACTCTACCATTCGAAGGTTTTTTTCTTGCAATTCTGACTTTTTTTCTGAGAACTGTTAGATATAAACTTGCAATTGGAGTTATAAAGTAAGAACTGTGAGACAAACTCACAATTCCAACTTCTCGGAATTGCATGATATAAGCTCACATTTGCAAGTTATAAAGTCAGAACAGCGGGATATAAACTCGCGAGAAATGTGAGAAATAAGGTCAGAATTGTGAGATAAAAACTTTTTTTTCTTGCAATTCTGATTTTTTTTATCTCGCAATTCTGATTTTTTTTCCCCACAATTCCGATTTTATATCTTGCAGTTCTGACTTTTTTCTCACATTCTGATTTTAGATCTCGCAGTTCTGACTTTTTCTCGCAGTTCCAATTTTATATCTCTCACAATTTTGACTTTTTTTCTTGAAAAAAACTATAAACTCGCGAAAAATGTGAGAAATAAGGTCAGAATTGTGAGATAAAAACTGTTTTTTTCTCTTGCAATTCTGATTTTATATCTCGCAATTCTGACTTTTTTTTCCCACAATTCTGATTTTGGATCTCGCAATTCTGACTTTTTCTCGCAGTTCTGATTTTATATCTCTCACAATTTTGACTTTTTTTCTTGCAATTCCGGTTTTAGATCTTGCAATTCTGACTTTTTCGCTATTCCGATTTTAAATCTCGCAATTATGACATTTTTCTCGCAATTCCAATTTCAGATCTCGCAATTCTCACCTTTTTCCTGCGATTCAGATTTGTCTCGCACTTCTGACTTTTTTCATAGAATTGCATAATACACATTCTCAATTCTGACTTTTTTCTGAGAATTGTTAAATGTAAATTCACAAATGCAAGCTTTAAAGTTAGAATTGCGTGACATAAACTTGCAATTCAAACTTTTTTCTCAGAATTCTGTGATATTAACTTTTTTCACAATTCAGATTTTATCTCTCACCATTCTCAATTTTTTCTAGCAATTACGATTTTATTCTGAGAAAAGGTCAGAACTGTGAGATATAAACTCAAAATTGCGAGTTATAAAGTCCAATTTTGAGGGCGAAAAACGACTGATGTTTTTAGAATTCGCAACTGCATGTTATAAAGTCAGAATTGTGACATACAAACTTGCAATTATGAGATATAACTCACAATGTCAAGTTTGTATCACGTAATTCTTAGAAAAAAGTCAGAATTATAAGATAAAAAGTTGCAATTACCTTTTTCTATTTTTATTCAGTAGAGGATCAAAAGTGACAGTAAGATGTTTATTATTTTACTGAAGATTTATATTTTAAATCTTTAAAAGTTATAACGTCTCCCGGTGTTTATTTCTCTCAGGTAAGCGTTCTCAGGCGTCTTTGACAGAGAGACTTAAGAAAGTGGAGGATGAATGCAAACTAAAAGAGGAGGAACGAGTCAATCTGGAACTGGAGCTGACGGAGGTGAAGGAGAGTCTGAAGAAAGCCCTGAATGGAGGCGTCACCCTGGGTCTGACCATTGAACCCAAAACGGGCAGCTCCAGCCCACAGGTCTGGAAAAACAGCAACAATTTCTCTAACATAGACATGATGTAATACTAACTGTAGGCTTGTGTCACATTCAGTCTTTGGTGATAAAGAAAAGCAGGTATTAAAATGTGTATCATTTGTTTTTTAGTCTCCAGTGTTAATGAGGCGAACAGTGGACAACTCACCAATTTCCAGCTGTGATACCAGTGACACCGAGACCTGCTCTCTGCCAGTCAACAGCGCGTCTCTGCTGCGGCGTCAGACACAACAGAAAGCCTCACCTGTGCGAGGACACGTCCTTAGGAAAGCCAAGGTAACACTTATTTTCTAAATCACACTGCTGGTTGTCATGTAAAAGCATGATCCTCCAGTTGCATTTATTTTAATTTGTTTACTGTGCATATATTTTCCCCTGTGTACTCATTCTGCTCTCTATTTTGCAGGAATGGGAGATGAAGTCTGGCACATAAGTTCTTTTCCACCAGCTTTTCACTTTTCGATGTATCTATTTATTTAATTTTGTCCATATATGAGTGATGTTGAAATTGAATTGACTGAACCATAGACACACTATTTTCTAGAATTAATTCTGGAAAACCTTGACTGAGTCTGGTGCCCGATGCTGTTTTAGCACTATCGATGGATCATGATCTGACAATAAAGCGACTTATAATTCAAGCAAATTGTCAATTTGTCATACAGAGGCCAACAATAATGCCACAACGCCAAATTTTAGTAGTTAAACCATAAAACATATACACTACCATTCAATATTTTTTTAAGAAATTGATACTTTTATTCAGTAAGGATGCATGAAATGGATCAGAAGTGACACTAAAAACATTAATTTTTATTTCAAACAAATGCCGTTCTTTTGAACTTCATCAGGGAATCTTGAAAAAAGGAATCTGACTTTTTTTCCACAATTCTGATTTTAGATTTTAGATAAAACATTCATTTTTATTTCAAACAAATGCCATTCTTTTGAACTTCATCAAGGAATCTTGAAAAAAGAATCTGACTTTTTTTTCCACAATTTTAGATCTTGCAATTCTGACTTTTTCGCGCAGTTCCATTTTTATATCTCTCACAATTCTGACTTTTTTCTTGCAATTCCGATGTTAGATCTCGCAATTCTGACTTACTCGCTATTCCTAACAAATATTAAGGAGCACAACTGTTTTATAGCTTCTTGAGTGTCAAATTAGCATAGCAGAATGATATCGAAGGATCATGTGACACTGAAGACTGGAGTAATGGTACTGAATATTCAGTTTTGCCATTACTGGAATAAATGACATTTTAAAATACATTAAAATAGAAAGCAGTTTTTAAAATTGTAATAAAATTACACATTGTTGCTGTTTTTATATATATTTTAATCAAATAAATGCAGTCTTGGTTAGCATAAGAGACCCAAACTTTTGAATGGTAGTGTAATGTTAGAGTAAAGAGAATTTTATTATCATTTTAATATTTTATTATCATGACAGAACACAGGGCATCTCAGATTATGGTCCAGCAATCTAAATATATCTCAAAACTCACTGGTCTCAGTCCGTAATCACTTAAAAGTCTATAAAAGTCTGTTTCTTTCTTCAACAAGAAGCCATTAATGGAAGACAAAATCTTCAAGTATTTATTTGTAAATGTTTAAATAAATATAAGCCACTTTGTGTTTGTCTGTTGATGTTCAGTAATGCCTTTCATCGGGCTTCACACTAGTTGTAGAGAGCAGCGTCAGAATGTCCGTTTTAAGATAAATGTAAATGACAGAATGTGATCATTCAAAGCTTGTTCTTTACCGAAAAAGTGGAATCTGTATGAAAGTATTTTACCAGCCTCTCCTCTTCCTCCTCCTCCTCAATGTCTGGCCCATTATTTTCAATCCAGTGGTCTGGCCAAACTTTTGGCTATGGTGAGAGCAGCCCATGGGGAACAGGGCAGCTCAGGCCAGGGTGTGGTCCGCTGTTGGCTGACTGCTCTGGAAACTGGGCCTGAAAGTACCGCTACACTTCCCCTCCGCCGAACACACTGCAACCACCGCACTGAAACAGCTGAAACACCAGAACACTGCAATGCATCATACACTGACAGTTATACATGTACTGTATGCTAACGCAACTAACACAGCGGCGTGCATATGTGAAGTTTCATTATAGTTTGCAGTTTTAAGATGTGCATGTGTTTGCGAACAAAAGAATGTTTGGCAGAAGAGTTCAGGCTGTAATCCTGCTTTGTTTTGACCACTCAAAGTCCAGCCAGCTGATGTAACTGAAAATGGTGCTTTTAAGCAATGCTTAAACTGTTCACTCCATATTCAGCCAGATTATGGAGTCTTGGTGCTTAATTTAGACCAACTTTTGTAATAATGTTCAAGACACATTTATAACTCTTTGTTTATTGTGCAGTGAGTTTGGCTTTTGTTTTGAAGCGACACATTTTCAAGCTACGCTACACGCAGGTTCCTGTGTAAATATAATTCTTGTCTGCTTTTTGTCCAGTCATTTTGTAAAAGTTAGCACTGGATGAAACATAGGTATTATGTGTAAAGGAGAACATTAAGTCATCTTTGTCTCCAGCTAAAAGTCTTTCTGCACAGCTGCTTATTCTTTAGTCAAAGTGATTTACTGATTTGACAAAGTAAAATAAAACCTTTTAGATTGAGTCAGCTTTCAGCCTCACTTTGCAAAAGTAAAGGAATGTGGAATGTGAAAAACTTTGCTTTAAATGTCATTTCGCTTTGAGGGTGGGAGCAAAGGCACCGTTGTTTGTTTTGCACCTTATGGATATTACTCTGTTTTATTTTGCTGATGACTGTTGTCAACTTGACAACAAAAGGAGTGTACATAGAAAAAATTAAACTGCTTTTAAAAAAAAATTGCTTGTGTGTTTGAGTTTGTACCATTTGTGTATTATTAAAATGCTGCGATAGACCATAACTGGCGACATTTCGTGGATTTTGTGAGACTGTAAGGATATAAAAACACAATGACCCTCTTATGTTTCACTCCAGCAGTTTACTATTGTATTACACACCAAAAATTAACAGGGCCTAAATTTTGTTCAGATTGTGTTTCACATAAATCTAACCAAAGAGTCTTAAAAAGATGGAAAGTTTCCTTTAAGTCTGGCTAGCAAATCCCACGACAAATAATGGCTGGTCTTATTAAATCCAGTGACTCACACGGAACACTGGCGACCTCATGTGTACAAAGGTTCAGATTTCTCACGGTTTAGATTTTGTCACGTGGTATCTGTTATTTTTCTCATCGATAGTCAAGATGGTCTAATTAGAGTTGTTTTGAATAAAATTCCATTTCCATTTGTGCGTCTCAGGGACGGACATTAACAAGGGCTTGTGGCAAAAATGCCACCAAAATGAACAAAAATGCCCCATAAATTAAACACAAGGGGCAAAAAATGCCCCTGCACAATTAAACAATGTATTACGGCTGCAACGATTAAAATGAAATGTGACACTGATCTGGACCACAAAATAAACCAGTCTTAAACAGCACGGGTATATTTGTAGCAATAGCCAAAAATACATTATATGGGGCAAAATGATCGATTTTTCTTTTATGCCAAAAATCAATAGGATATTAAGTAAAGATCATGTTCCATGAAGATGTTTTGTAAATTTCCTACCATAAGTCAAAACTTAATTTTTGATCAGTAATTTTAAGAACTTTATTTGGACAAATTTAAAGGTGATTTTCTCAATATGTTAATTTTTTTTTTGAAAAGATTCCAGATTTTCAAATAGTTGTATCTCGACCAAATATCGTCCTATCTTAACAAACCATACATCAGTGGAAAACTTACTCATTTAGCTTTCAGATGATGTATAAATCTCACTTTCAAAAAATGTACCCTTATGACTGGTTTTGCGGTCCAGGGTCACAAATGTGAAAATTAATGGAAAGTCTCAATTCGCCGAATTACATTTAAAAACGGCATCAGACTGCTTTTAAGCACCGTTTTGTGCAGCGTTGAGCCTTTTAACCAATCAAACGCGTTTCTGTTGAATTTAGGAATGCATTGGCCAATCAGAGGCGCTTAGATTAGTCAGCGCTGAAAACGCCGGAACTGTTGTTGATTGTTAAATTTATTTTTATTTTATTTTGTTGTCATTGTCTAGAATATTTATTTGTTGACGGTTGTATTATTGTTTGTATACTGTTTTTGAACATTAAAAATGACCTCATCATGAACAACACTGTTTGCAGACAGGATGGAAATAAAAGATTCATTTCGTAGCTTTAGTGATTATAAAGGGAGTTTTTCCATAACTTGTGCTAGGCTTGGCTAACGTCATCGACATATTTGTCTGTGAAGCCAGAATGTGACGTGCCTTATACGAAACAAAAATGTTTTATATTGTTTTCTATACCGATATTAATAAACATTATTACAATACAAAGAACAATAATCCACAATAATGATTTTTGTCAAAATACTGCAAACCCTATGAGCTCCTGTTTTTTTACATGTATAAGATATAGTTATTGTTTACTGACAACAGTTTAAAATATTGATTCAAAGTAATAGGGTAAACTTAAGTATTTGACATTAAAATACAACATATGGATTTTATAATAATACAATGACTATAAAAATTGTCATGTAAAAAAAAATTCCCAAATATTGCCCCTTAATGGAAAAGTTAATTTCTGAGCCTAAGACATAAAATGATTATTACAAACCTCCGCTAGACGGCAGAGCTGTGTTTTTCAGCTGTTGTTTACCACCATCATAAGATTTTACCGAAGAAGAGAGAAACGTTTGGCCCTCGAGTAATAGTTTTGCTTTTCCATTATATATATTTTATTTATATCGACAGTATTTTTGCTCATAGTGGCATTTTTCGGAAAAGATGAATGAGGATATTTTGACCACTCTGAAAATACTCATCATCGGAGAAAGTGGAGTGGGCAAATCCAGGTATGATTCTTAAGATGATTAAAGTTTACAGATGTCAGCTGATGGAACAACAACAACGACAACGACAACAACACATTGCACGATCTGCTCATATTAAAACAACATGATCTCGCTCTAGATATGAACCACTGAATGTTTGTCAGTTCACTATTCTTAAATTCCCATACCACATATCGTATTTGCAGATGTGTATGTCATAATTTGCTAGTAAGGAGGAAAGTAAAGTCTCTGATTCACCTTTCTTTCCTCTCTTGTCTTTCTTAGTCTTCTTTTGAGATTTACAGATGATACGTTTGATCCAGAAATCGGTGCAACAATTGGTAAGTCTGTAAAATCATGGATGACTAAGGTAATATTGATAGAGGCCAAACACACATAAAACCAGGTTTTAACACCGTAGTATTTTTTTTAGCGTTTTAAGCTAAAACAGACAGTCATATTGTGTTTAGTTTTTGGTCACTGACATATTACAAAATACATTATTATATATTGTTTAATAGGCTTTTTGCCATCTAGCTGTTTATAGGTTAGAAATTGTTTGCAGATCACAGATTACTTGTTGTGTGAACATGAGGAGCGTTTCTGTTTTTAATTTCATTTAAGTGTGTGTCTTTAAAAAGCAATGAAAACAAAAACCTAACCAATCACATTGACGTCTATCACACATTTTTCTCTAGGTCTGGCCTTACTTGAAAAACAACATTACTTGCATTGTTAAAATTCTAGACCCAAAAGGAACATTTTAAATATTAAAAAGTATATTTATCCATGTCAAATGCTGTTTAACAGCTACACTTTTTCACTAGTCTCTTTGCAGTGGATAATCTACTGGTTATTACCTAAGGTCACACTTATTTTGGGGACCAATTCTCACTATTAACTAAATATTAACTGATTTTTGTCTCAGCAAACTCCTAATTTGCTGCTTATTGTGTAAGTAATATGCATGCTAATAGGCAACTAGTTAATAGTAAGAACTGGTCCTTAAAATAAAGTGTTACCTTGTGGAAATTCAAAGCAGTGGCCATAACTTTGACACATTTAGGTTGATGTGTGTTGATGTGAGCGGCGTTTTCTTTTCAAAGCCCCCCAATCCAAACCAAACAAGTCCAGTTCTCTTTCTTTGGCTTCCTCTGGTAAATCTGTCAGTGCTGTGCTGAAATTCAGGAGTACTTCATGCCTCCAGATCTTTCATTCACAGAGTGCTGAGAGATTTATTCCGCTGTCATCTTTACACATACTTTCATTTTTCTTTTATGAATGTAAATCTCTTACGTTTGTAAGTGATGTGGCTTTGCCGAGTGATGAGACAGGTGGTTGAGTCGTCCTATTTTCTTTTTATCTCTACGTAATAAACCCACAATTCCCCGTTCAGCTGTAAATTCTGGTCTTTCTAACTTTAGTCGCTCTGGGCTTGCTGCCTGACAAATATCTGGGTCCATCAAAAATTAAATCTGTCTCGCTATATATGAATGGTTTTATCATAACCCTCATAAAACATCTAGACTGTATTTCCACAAATGCTTTTTGAATATTCCACCTGACTATAGTGTTTTTATGTGTTAATGTGATTTAACCCTTTTTTTAAAAAGATAAATATTTCTTTATCATATATTTTGGTGGTAGATGTAAACCCAGAATGGAGCTAAACTTCCCAAAAACTTCTTTTGGAAACATCCTTATTTGTAAAAATGCTAAAAAAAAGTTTTTTTAACATTGTAAAAATGCAGAACGTTTTCTGTTAGCATTAGAGTTTGGTTGCAGTATATTTATAACTAGCTAGTTTGTAAAACAATCAAAGTTACTGTGATGTTTTATATGTACTAAACACATAATTTCTTTCCATCAGGTGTAGATTTCAAGGTGAAAACCTTGGCTGTGGATGGAAACAAAGCAAAGCTAGCAATCTGGGTGAGCAGTCAACCATGTTTTATCCATACATTCAGAGTTTAGAGTGGCACTAGACATATTTCAAGGGCAATAATGTCTTAGTTTGGATATTACTGTGTGAGACAGAAATAAAAAGTCTTTATAATTCTTGTATGAACTATTCACTGATGATGTGTTTCACTAATTTAACACAAGATGGCAGTGTTGTTCTTTCCTTTTTTTTCTCTGACGGCAGGCTGCTCTTTTGTGGCATCTTTATAATTTAAAATATTCGTTGTTACATATTATTTAATGCTAGTTCCCTTTATTTTGTGTTTACAGGATACAGCAGGTCAGGAACGTTTTCGAACTTTAACACCCAGTTACTACAGAGGAGCTCAGGGTGTTATCTTGGGTAAGCGAGTGTAAACAGTTTTTTGTTTCACTGTGACACTATTAAAAAAAAATGAGAAAAACGCTGTAACTAGCTGTAAATGTTGTCTTTAAATTGCCTGCTCGGGTTGTGTCTTTTTAGTGTATGATGTGACTAGGCGAGAGACGTTTGCTAAGCTGGATAACTGGTTGAATGAGCTGGACACGTACTGTACGAGAAATGATCTTGTCAAAATGCTGGTGGGAAACAAAATCGATAAGGTAAGTTAGACTTAAAGCGCTTAAAAGCTGTACAAGTCCAGTAGAGCTTTTGCACATGTTGTCTTATATTTTTGTCTTTAAAACACCTGCTTGGACTCTGTTTCCAAAGCCTGACATAGACAGATCTGCTCTCTGTTTGCTTTTTCAGCTTCATCCCTATGCTACTCTACATTTATCTACAAAAACTAGCAGTTATTCTGGATTGTTAAATACATAATGCTGATGAAGACATGGAAAAGTGACTCTGTATTTGTAACTGTAATGAAAAGCGATGTCTGATTCAGAGCTGTTTTTCTGTGTTTGCGTAGGAGGACCGCGAGCTAGAGCGAGAAGAGGGTCTGAAGTTTGCAAGAAAACATTCCATGCTTTTCATAGGTGAGTTGTCACTAAGATGTTCCCTTCATCCTGTGATGAATTACTTGAGCCTTCATTATTCACTAAAACACAAGCTTTAACTAGGAATAAATTGCCCTTTTACTTTGGTTTCAATTCCCATAATTCATTTAAAGATTCATCATCCTCACACATGGAAAAATCGGACTTTTGACGTAAGCTAGTTTATTCGAACTTTATACGCATGGCGTACTATTTTTAAACACTTGCGCTCATTTGCTAAAAACAAAGATTATGTTTTTTAATTGAAAGATGGATTATTTATATAAGTTGAGCATTCATTTATTATGACAGTTAATTCAAGTCAGACTTTACAATGGTTCTGATTTATTTCTCATTTGAGCTTGTGTAATCGTAACGGTGCTGTGTATGTATTTGTGGGTGACGTCCTGCATTCTTCTACGCTGTGGGTTTGGTTTGTAAGTCATGTGACACGCCTTATGAGTGAGTATGTAAGACGCCTCATGAGTGAGTATGTAAGCAGCAATCTGTCTGAATTAGCCGTGAAGCCCTCACACCAAATGAAATCTGCAGATGGACACCGTGGCGGCAGCCCGTGTGCTGGAGGCCAATGCTGTTTTTTTCAGATTTAATGTTTCCTATTCGCTTTTACTTTCTCCTGATGTTTAATATTAAAGGCCAAGTGTTTCTTATGTTTTTGCAGCATGCCACTCTCAAATTTCTTTTCTGGTTTTTTGAAGGCAAAAATTGATTTATGTTTGTTTTGAAAGAAATTATTCAGCAAGGATGCATTAAATTGATAGTAAAGGCATATATCTGACCACAAAGTAGTAGCACGGGTATATTTGTAGAAATAGCCAACAATACATTGTATGGGTCAAAATTAACGATTTTTCTTTTATGCCAGAAAATCAGGATTTTAAGTAAAGATCATGTTCCATGAGAATATTTTGTAAATTTCCTACCGTAAATATAGCAAAACCTTTGATTAGTAAAAGGCATTGCTAAGAACTTCATTTGGATAACTATATTTTTATTTATTTATTTATTTATTTATTTATTTTGCACCCTCAGATTTCAGATTCTAGCCAAATATTGTCCAAAACAAACCGTACATCAATGGAAAGCTTATTTATTCAGCTTTTAGATGATGCATAAATCTCAATTTAAAAACAAAATTCACAGTTATGACTGGTTTTGTGGTCCAGGGTCATATATGTTACAAAAGATTTCTATTTAAAACAAATATTTCTCTTTTAAACTTTCTTTTCAGCATATAATCTTGTGTCACACTTTCACAGCACAACTGTTTTCAACTTCCAGAGTAATAAATGTTTTTAAGCACTAAATGACTTTAAATATATATAAATTATAGATTAATTTATCAGTTTTGTTCTGAAATAAGGAGGCAAAGTCCTCACATTTTTAAATTTTTTTTTAACTTAAATGTAAATTTATGTCCTAGTCACATTTTCTTGGTTAAATAAACGTTACTTACTAGGGCTGCAACGATTAATCGCACAATGTCGTGAGGCGCGTTTAGTCAATGAAGCCGGTACTTTGATTAGTAGTAAAAGCTCCATCACGTGCGTTCAGCTGGAGCGGCAAGTAATACACAGAGCCGTAAAGCACTGACAAGCTACGCCAAAATCGCGCTCAAAATCGAATTCGATTCAGTGCTTGCCAGCTGAACGCACGTGATGGAGCTTTACTACTAATCAAAGTACTGGCTTCATTGACTAAACGCGCCTCACGACATCGTGCGATTAATCGTTGCAGCCCTATTACTTACACTACCAGAATAAAAATCTGTATTGTATTTTTACATTAATAATGTAATTCATTGCCCTCGACTAAAGATTTTTTTGGTCGACTAGTAGATGTTCATTTTAAGCATTAGTTGATTATTAGTTGTATGTTTATTAATAACCCAGATAAATCATAATAATGAGCCTTAAAATGCTTAAGTGCACGCAAAAAAAAAGGTTGTCAGCAAGAAGACTGCATTAACGTTATAATAATTTATTGATCAACTCATTGATAAATTTATTGATCGGTGACACTGACTCACCATTTCCGCAGTAGTGATGTGCCTGTATGAATGTTTCATATGGATTACATAATCGGAGAATATTTGTTTTCTATTTGAATTGGTTCATTTAAAAGTAGACATTTTACTCTCAGTAGATATATATTTCATGTTTATAGGCAAGTATATACAGTTTTGAAGTTTCACGCTCAATTTCAGAGACTGAGATGGCAGAAAGCACATCCTGTTTGCTTTCATTATTTTACAAAACTGCAACGTTTCGTTGTTATTCTAAGTGCACACAAATAAACGTAGAGTTTTTACAGATTCAAAAGATGTATCACTTTTATTTGTATGACCAAAAATGACGGAGTATTTTAAGTGAACATTAAGCGCGTTACCGTTCAGCTTCCAAACTCTGCACAGACACTTGAATAGTGTACATTTTTCTAGGTTAATATTAGATAGAGCTGCCATGTAAAGTGCATGTTTCAGATGAAAAGCCATATTTGAGGTCGTAGAATGATAGGTGAGCATTTGGATGTCCTACCTGATGTACTATATTACCACATAGACCAGCCGTTAACGATCTGTCCATTACGGACTGTGTGACTTTGCCACTTCCTGTGGAATTTTTTTTCTGCGAATAAGCGACTAATAAAATTTTGGTTGACCAAGCCTCTTCTCGTTGACTAACAGTTAGTCGACTATTAGGGGTCAGCCCTAATTAAAACTAAGTATAAATCTCATCTGTTTAGCGTTTTTACGCATTTTACATTTATTCTAAAATAATAACTCAGGGCAGTAACAATTTTAGCAACATATTTTATTTAAACAATTACATATTTTATTTATGAACTGCTGTTCAGCTGTTCTTTTTCATAATATTTTCAGAGCGCGGTAAACACTGGTCACAGACGCGAAGATACCTTTCAACAAGCTGATTGCTCACTAAAAAAAAAGCAGATCATGTTTTCAGGCCATTTGAAGTTGACAAAGTGGCTATATCTTAAGTATGTGAGTCATTTACTTACTTTTTTAATTAGTCTTCCTATTAACCCCATTATATTGTTAATTCAGACTGATTCGCAAATGCGGAATTCACACAAACACGAGGCGGGATTTATTGCATTAATCAGTCATAGCCGATCATGACCAGTCAAATCCAATCATATCACAATGGAGCCATTGCCTGTGATATTTTTTTTTTCCCCCATTTATTCTTAATTACCCCCCACCAAACTCGCTGTACCCTTTAGGGGGTCTGTTAAAACTCAGTGAGCTCAGGGGAGGCGAGAGAGACGCGGACTCCTGCTGTATCTTTATTTGCTGGTGTTGCTGTTGGACAGTGTTTCTTTAGAAAAACAAGTGATTTATATACTCTTTATGTAACGTTTTGTAATATTTGCATTTTTTGTTTTTGTACTATGATTTTTTTTTTCTTATAAATTCTTATTTATGCAGAGGCCAGTGCCAAGACGAGAGACGGTGTTCAGTGTGCATTTGAAGAGCTGGTGGAGAAAATCCTGCAGACTCCAGGCTTGTGGGAGAGCGTGCACAAAACAAGAGGAGTTGCCCTGTCTGAACTCTCTGAAACTGGTCAAGGAGGCTGTGGGGCGTATTGCTCACTTCTCTAACACAAAAACTGCTGTTTAAACAGTGCAGGTTAGATTAGTTAACACATGTACGTAGGATGCATAAACCTTTTTGGCCTATGTATCTGTGCAAACACACAAGCAAGGTTCAAGAACACTTATATCTCATGCTTAAAGCATTAATCATTTATCAGATCCAGCACATACAAAATAATGGCGATCTTAAGACTTAGTGAGGACCTTTTCCAAATTTTTAGCGATGAAATCTATTGAAGGCATGCTCATCATTCCTATTCAGGAGAGGGATAAAAACGCTTGATTACTCCATTATACTTCAGATCAGTTTGCTTCTCAGTTTGTGCATTTCTCATAGTGTTTTACTTTGTTTTGTCCCAGTGCCTGTGTTTCTTATTTAGAGAGAGGTAAACACTCATCAGTCTAACTCGACCTTTCAGTCTGCTGGAATGAGACCTCAGTAGAACACAGATTTCCATCAACATGCCCTCGCTTGATGTCTGCAACGTGCGGAACTCCGTTCTTTCTTTATCTGTCCATCTCTGGATCCCACTTTTTCCTACTGTCAATCACTTGTTAACTCTCTTTCCTCTCTCTCGCGACATGTATCTGTCTTCAATTCACTTCTATCAGTTCTGTTTCTCTTTCTCCACATCCCTCTCTACAGAATAATAGAGTTACCAAGGTTTTGGATCGGTGTTTTACTGTTTTATTGACTTGGGCCGCCCACATAAAAACATGTTTTTGAAAGGTTATAAATCAAATATATTGGCACAAGGAATCTCTGTTGTGCATATAAATGAGGGTAAAAATAGCTGCAATAGCAAGGAATAGATTAACAAGAAAAGGTTAATTTCTTTCTTTTGGGCAGGAACATTTTCTTCCTGCAGACTCATGGACAGTGTAACAAGTACTGTCGTCAAGACATGTCTGTCCATCTCAGAGAAAGGAAAAAATGTTTAAAATCCTTTGAGTGAGTCATCAGGGTGTGACAATAGATGGCAGGATTTCACACACAGACAAATGGAACAAAAGAACAAATTTAGAAATAATAAATGTTCAACAAAAAAATCTGACACTTAACTTGAATATTTCCATTCTCCTGGTTTAATCTGGACTGTTCGATCTGGACTATTTAGTCTGTTATGTTTGTTTTAGAGAAATATCCAGGGGGTCCCAGATGTTGGTCTCGTGTTCGTTCCTTAAAAACTGGGTGGTAAAGTCCTGTTGAGAGCCAACCTCAGTTACAGCAGTTTTAGAAAGTGTGTGGCACATGTGGAAGGAAACGCTGGGTTTGTATGTACACCCACAGAGTATTTTCGTTTTGCGCATTTATGCATTCCTTTTCACTTGTTTTGAAAATTATTAGGCGATTATAAATGTATCGTATAGTTTTCAGTTGCATGCAGTGATGTCTTCTGTGCTTTTTAATGGCAGTTATATCTAATGGTGCATGTTCTGACTATTCACTACATGTCAAAATCATCCCGTATTGCCATTGATCTGAGGACTTCAGCTAATTTTAGTTTTTTCCTTGAAAGATCACATTTCTCTATTTGTATGTAAGTTATTGCTATTGAGCACTAAATCCAATGAATACACAAAAACGCATTTACGCATACTGTTATTTGCTGTATGTAAATATTTGCTGATAATGGTCATAAATACATTGTAATGTTGACGTTTGACTCTCTGCACTATAATGCTGCACTTGAAATCACAATATTTTGTTTGAATACCTTTTCTGTCTCTCTTTCACTTTCTCTCTTACTTTTTCCAGCAGTGAGTTCTTGTTAAATATGACCCACCACAGGAATGTATCTCCAGGCCGCTGCGAATTCACCGTTTCCCGTTACATTTCTGCGTGAATACTGTAGTGACTGAAGTGTTTGCTTATTCATGCGTTCGGATGGCATCTTCATATGGTTTGCGCAGCCGTCCGATGTGGATGAATCCAAATTATTGCATTTGGACAGACAGGCAGGTCCTGTAACCATAGTGATTGCAGGTTTTTCACCATAGATATTTCTTGACCAGGAGGTGCGTAATTCCATATTGACAAATGAAGGCCTAGCTGAAAGATCTTCTTGGATACAGAATTATTTGAAGAAAGTATGTGTCGATCATACATCAGCACGCTTTGCGGAATCTATACTGTATTGTTTTTGTATGACTGGCTGTCCATGCTAGTTCTGTAATTCAGTACGTTATATTTTCCCTAAAGTCTTTTCTAAATACTCCCACCTGCCAGTTTTACCTTTCTCTTGGATCAGTAAGAGATGTTCCAGGCACAATATTATAATTGCATAATATAATACTGAGGCCTAATTACTCTGCTGGTTAGGATGGTTAAAAGCCTGGTTTGGACCAGTATGTTGGGGATCAGTGTCCAAAATTCAACATGTGTGGGTGACCAGCCGTTCTGGTCTTTTTAGGGTTTGGTTTGGATTCTCAAGCGCCTGTTTTGAGTTCTCAGTGTAGTATTCCTTTTTTGGTTGGTTAATTTTGGTTGTTTGTTTATTTGTATTATCTTCTTATTTTAGGGAGAAATCTGTGGAACTTCATAGAAAGGATTTATAAATCTCCTAAGATGGAAATGCTGCACTGTTAATTTCATCTAATGTTAACAATTAACAAACACTCAAGTTCACCCAAAAATGAAAATTCTGTCATTAATTACTCACCTTCATGTCGTTCCAAATCCTTAAGTCCTTCGTTTGTCTTCAGAACACAAATTACAGTTTTTCACAGTTGCTAAATCACTAAACCCCATTCTCTAAACCAAATTCTGAATAGCCTAAACCAATTTGTCAAATAAATCACTCTTTCTGCAAAACCATAAACAATTTTAGGCAGTTTAGACACTGTTTGCAGATCTTATGCACTTTTTTTTGCAAAACTCTAAACACATTCTTACTCAATAAAACACAGTTTGCTCTGTGATGAACTTGTGATGCAAAACCCTAAACACAAGAAAGCAAAAGTTAAGCACAACTGCAACACGGCTGTCATGTGGCATACACACAGCAACTCAAAATTCTTCACACCTGTTTGAAGTATTTAAATATACAAAATACAAGCTAGTTAAAAGTGCACAGTGCACAGAAGGCATGGGTGTGTATATATATATATATATATATATATATATATATATACAGTATATACATACAGTATATAGTAATAATCACACCTAAGAAAGAAATCATACCTGTTTGAATATACCAAAAAAAGGAAAATATATATGTACACACGCACATACATACATACATATATGTGTATTTTTTCTTTTTTTTGTATATTCACCAAACTTAGGTGTGATTTCTTTGGAGTGCGTATAATATTGACGAATATGTGTATGATTTGAAAGCTTTGTTTGATTTTGAGTAAAAGTGAAATGGTTTTGAAGCGATTGTTTGATTTTGCCAGAAGAGTCAGGGGTTCTGTGAATTTAGTTTGAATATTTGGATTTGTGTTTAAGGTTTTGAGAAAATGGGTGATGGTTTCAAAAAATGTGTTTCAGCATTTTGGAAAAACTAAGTTATTTTGAGAGAGCTTTCTGACCCTGAGTCGACAGCAACACAACTGAAGCGTTCAACCGGCACAGAACGTATTCTTTAAAATAGTCCATGTGACACCAGTGGTTTAACCATAATGTTATGAAGCTATGACAATATTTTATGTGCGCTAAATACATACATACATACATACATGCATACATACATACATAAAGCAATTTCTTCTCTTCCGCGTTCACGAGCAGTGTTGCCAAGTCAATGTCCACGGTTGAATCGACCCCAATAATGTCATATTTAGCTCCTGAAATGCGAATTTTCCAGGGAATCCCGGACAGAAAATGTGTGTTTTATCCCTCCGAACGTGATTTTTAACGATGGAACACGACTGGGATAGTTTTGGGCTAGTTTTAAGTAGCAGCCGGAGGGTTTTGTTGTGAAAACCTGGCAACCCTGTTCAAGCGAGATCACGACGCCCCTGAACGGCTGTCGAACACCGAGACAGAAGTTGGTGAAATTGTTGAATAAAGTTATTTTTCGTTATTGTCTTTGTGCACAAAAAGTATTGTCATAGTTTCGTAACATTACAGTTGGACCACTGATGTCACGTAAACTATTTTATCGATGTCCTACCTTTCAGGGCCGTTTAACTCACTTAACTTGCTTTACTGTCTATGCAGGGTCAGAAAGCTCTCGGATTTCATCAAAAAATATTTTCATTTGTGTTACGAAGATAAACGAAGGTCTTGCGAGTTTGGAACAACGTGAGGGTGAGTAATTAATGGCAATTTTCATTTTTGGATGAGCTAAACCTTTCATTTTTCCTAGTTTTAGTCATAGTTTTTTTTTTTTGACATAATTATTCTTTAAATTTAGGCACTGTTGTCATCATATTATTAATTTTAGCCAAATAAAGATTTAAACTGACTAAAATGGCATCTAATTTAAATCAGCGAAAATAAGTTGAAGTTCATTTGCGTAATTTTGTGCAGAATGGTTATGTTATGTTTAATGTGATTAATCTCATATGTATAGTATGTGTTTAGGTTAGTTAATCACTAACAAAGTGCTTCATTTTCCAAAATGATTGACTAGGTCTAGGTTCTGTTTTCTAGACTCGCTACACCAAATCGAGCGCTTATATCTGTACATTTCTGCATAGGCCATTAGCCTATGTCTGATTAACCACCGTCTTTTATTCTTTTCCCCCTCGCTCTCGTGCATGGCTCAGTGCTCAGACGGCCTCTCTGTGGGCTCATCACACTGTCCTCCGTGAGATCATTATGAGACTGCAACGGTGGTTTCATAAGGTGTCAAGTTCCCCAAAGGTCACTGCATTTGGCCTCCTCACACGCCCTGCTCTCGTTATCAGTCTGATTGATTTGCCGTATCGGTTGGGGGAACAAAGCCAAAGCAGTTGTGGGTCAGAGGATGGCTTGCAGAAAGTGCACGAAGGGTCAGCGTTTAGTGATGATTTTGGAATTTTTATTTCACTCCAGAGACACATTTAGCCCATCGTGCTGTGTATAAACCAAAGGAACATTTTCATTAGAGCTGTGCAGTAAATGCATCTTAATGGGGGATGAAATGCAGGGTTTCTTTGTACCACATATCCTTCCAGTTATTGATGGCATATTTGGCCAGTTTTGAAGCCTGGTTAAGCGTGACATTGGTCTGAAAAGCAATTTGCTTGGCTGCCGTCCATTTCCAAATCCTTCTTAACCTAGAATAAGACTCTATCTGGATCCGAAACGCAATTTATGTTGAGTATCAAGTTGATTAGAAATGTCTGTGGTAATTTTTTGCAATAATCCTCTACAACAGTCATAATCATTTGCATCCAAGGGTTTAAAATACACGAACTGTCAGAATAACCACAGTTTATTCTAAATAAATAGTTCTTCTGACTAGGTGGTGATGTAACTTGGAGGTTCATATTGGTCACAATGGAGAACCTTGTTACTCAACAGTTCACAAGCTTTGCGTGGCCTTTTAATGACATTTTTATTGATATTGTTTTGTTTAACTAGTTTATTACTATACTGAACCTTTGTAATAATTCCAACATTACAATTCATTGTTCTGTGCCTTTGCACAGTCTAAAAAAAAGCAAAAATATTACTTTGTCACCTAAAATGTAGCATTAGCAATGTTGGGGGTCATGCATTAAAAGTAACGCAAGCTACATAATCAGATTACTTTTTTCAAGTAACTAGTAAAGTAACTTTACTGTTTATTTTAAAAGAAAATAACTTAATTTTTCAAATAAGCAACACCAGTTACTTTGTTTTACCATTTATTGACTGACAGTTCTTCTGTTGCCATGTTGAGAGAAATCGGAAGTAAATGTAGAGGCGTTGTGTGCGCTGTGTAAATATGATGGTTACTGTAGTTCTAGACTAAATATGAACATGCATTTACTCATCTCACTTGCACAAAACAGATTTAGTATTCCTTATTATTAATAAAACAGTGAGATGCAACCTCAGACTATGACACAAACCAGCAATAATTAAATTTGTGCAAATTTAACATTTGTGTTTCATTTTTTTAACTTTCTTCTCCTGCATCGTCATCTTCATGCAATCCAGAACAGCTAAAATTTACATTTCATTCAGTCTGAGGCTTATTTATGTCACTTTTGGTATGAAAGGGCATTTACTTTTGCCAAAAATAGAACTTTTTTTATACTTAAAGCAAGCAAGCCCAGTCCAGATGAGAAAATGTCACGCAAAAGTAATGTAATGCATACTTTCCATAAACAGTAACTAAGTAACGCAATAAGTTGCTTTTTAGAGAGTAATGCAATATTGTAATGCATTACTTTTAAAAGTAACTTTCCACAACACTCGTCACTGGGGCAGCACCCTCAAAGGTGCAACTTCGTACCAGTTTTACCCTTAAAGAGTAGACAGTGGTTCTCCAAAAAAGTCTTGTATTTTACATTTTAGGGAATTAGTGGCTAATTTATATGATCTCATTTGTGCATTTTTGTACAATCTGTTTATGTCCCACTGGCAGTTATGTTTAGAGATGGCGTTTTGGGCTAGTTGGGTGAACCTTAATGTATGCTTTCTAAATTGTAAAAATCAAACCTTTACATACAAATTCATATAGAATCACACTGTAAATAAGTTACATTTTCCTCGGTTTGGGGTCTCAGCAAAGGTCCACTGAAGTGCTTTGAAACACGCAGTGTTATTTCATGTGTTGACGTCATTTCAACTAAAATAGGAAGGCAGAGCGGGACATATCAAACAATCCCACCCCCTTTTTAAACAGCCAATAGCATAGAATTCAAATTTTTCCTATATGTTTTATGGTCTGCACCAACTTGCTCATATGATTTGCCCATGCTATCGTGTCTCTGGAGCAGAGCAGACCGTGTGCGCACTTAGGCGGTTCATGTAATACAGACTTTTTTCGCCCCAATGGAAAGCATATTTACACTGTCTGATTTGTTCCCTACCCCTAAATAGTGCACTACGTGCCATTCACCGTACAGAAAATACTAATTCTGTGAACAAGTGACCGATTTCAGCTCCATATTCAGCGTCTGTTTATAGTGTAGGGGGCAACACGCTTCGGGTTCTAGAGAGCAATTGATTGGACAGAAAGTCTGATGACGAAATGAAGTGCAGGGTGATGTCATCAAAATCGTTGATCCATATTGGTGGAAATAAGAGACTATAAATTTTGAATGCTTAAATCTTCTAAATGTGAATTTTGTCATTGTTTTGGCGCAAAACAATGCGAGACAATGTTTTGTCATTGTCTTGCACACTTGCAAGATAACCTTAAAGCTAACATATTCATACTAAAAGCCAAAAAGTTTCAAGTTTGATTTTTATGGGGACTTTAAAAGTTATTTAGGATACTTTTATGCGCCATTAAGAGTAGGTACGGTACAAAGGTTTGGCTGCTGCTGATTAACTACAGCAAAGCCAAGATATTTTAGGCTAAATTTCATTAACACAGTTGAGAGAATTAAGCAGAGCTATGATGATAAAATGAGTCCGAACATTCACAGAGCTTTTTAAACTTGCATGTACTGTATAAAGAAGCTCACTGTCTGATCCCTGACTTGAGTCTTAAAGGAACACTCCACTTTTTTTTGAAAATAGGCTCATTGTCCAACTCCCCTACCATTTTCGAATCCATTCAGCCAATCTCCGGGTCTGGTGGTAGCACTTTTAGCATAGCTTACCATAGATCATTGAATTTGATTAGACCGATAGCATCCCGCCTAAAAACATATATACCATATATAATGACGATATTATTCCTATTTAAAACTTGACTCTTCTGTAGTTACATTGTGTACTAAGACTGACGGAAAATTTAAAGTTGTGATTTTCTAGGCTGATATGGCTAGGAACTATACTCTCATTCTGGCGTAATAATCAAGGAACTTTGGTGCCGTACCATGGGTGCATTAGGTGCAATGATATTACGCAGCGCCTAAAAGTGACCGGTACTAAGTTTGTGTAGATGCAGAGTTGCAGTTGTAATATCATTGTGCCTGCTGCACACATGGTACGGCAGCAAAGTTCCTTGATTATTACGTCGGAATGAGAGTATAGTCCCTAGCCATATCGACCTAAAAAATCGCAACTTTTAATTTTTCATCCGTCTTTGTACACGATGTAACTACAGAAGAGTCAAGTTTTAAATAGGAAAAATATCGAAACTCTTTGGTCATTTTTGAGCGAGATGCTAATGGTCTAATTGGATTCAATGATCTATGCTAAGCTATGCTAAAAGTGCTACCGCCAGACCCGGAGATCAGCTGAATGGATTCAAAAATGGTAAAACTCAACTGTTTAACTCTAGGGGAGTTGGAAAATGAGCCTGTTTTCAAAAAAAGAGTGTTCCTTTAAGTCAAACTTTTAAAACAAATTCCTTTTCTCTGCTCTGGACAGATGATGGTCCTGGCTGTAAAAAATCTGTTGCACACGATTTAGATTTGGCTGGACTGTCCACACTCTCAAATCCATCCCGTTTTGACATCCAGGCCCCCGATTCTGCTTTCTTTTCTTTCATCACCTTTGTTTTCCAGACATCAGATGTGCAGCAGCGCTTTCCTCATCAATAAAAAGGAAATTAATAACGCTGTCTAAATTCCATAATGCAAGGTCTACCACATGAATTCTGACGTGACCGTGACAATCCGTCTTCTGCCCCTCAAATATTGATTTAGTGGTGATGGAAAATAAAAGACCCTACACTGAAAGGAAAAAAAGCTTCTTTGCTCTCAAAGTCAGTTTTTAGCACAAAGCTAAGTGGGCACATGGGAGGCCAGAGTATGAATTAGTGGCTTCATTCATGTTTAGCAGATCTGCGGCTTTCGGTGTGCTCCCATGTGACATCCCGTTGGCCCGGGTGCGCTCAGTGGGATTCCTGTAGCATTCTGTCATTCACTCCACACGTACATGCACACATAAAGACTACCAGATTGACTACTACAGTATAGAGCGCTGTAGCCACAGGCTTCTATAATAAACTAATCACATTGTATCAACACACACAGGGTGTAAGCTTTCCTCAAGCAGAAGAGGCAGTGCCATGGAAAAACCGCATGTTTCACTGAGACAGTCCCTTTTCTGTGTTCCTGTGGAGTGAAAGGAAAGAGGATGAAAACAGTCTGGTGGTCCTACGGGTCATTTGATTGGCACACGCGGTAACAGATTCTTTATTTTGTGTAAATAATCTTGACTTGTAAAGTAATTGTAGTATTTATTTCTCTTTGACTGTCTGATCTTGTGCTCTTGGTGGCATGCCTGAAATTGCCTGAAATGTCATGGTTGGATGTTTCAATAGCCAATCTCAGTTGGAATATAATATGGAACCCATCATATTGTGTAATACTGGTGCGCTTAAAAAGTAGCAGTAAATCAGGAGTGTGTTTTTACTTGTCTGTCCCAGGTTGTGGATAACCTGTCTGTTTTTACTTACTGCTCCTAACAGGCCAGTCTGATTTAACTGCATCAGATTCACTTTAGGGCGCTTGTTAATGCATAAACTGTGATTTGTTGGCTCATTTTCATTTTTTACCCTGTACGGTACAAAAATTCATCTAATGATTAATGCTTTTCTGAGTGGGTTGTGAATGTCAGTAATTCTTTCTTACACTTCTGGCTTTAAGAGTGCAAAAGCAGCCCTGCTTTGAGGTGCTTTCGACTGCGCTGCTGGAGGTCTCAAGTCTGATTTCACCTTTGGCAAAGTTTAGTGTTAAAATGTTTACATTTGGCCAATCAAGCTCCAGACAGTAGCGCCTACACTAGAGTGAGGTCATATGTCCTGCCACCAGCAGCATTATTATGAGTTCAGACCAGGTGGGCCATTATATCCCTTTATTCAGATCCCTTAAAGTTACTCAACAGCCCTTTCAACACCTGATATTAACATTTCAAGTATCTGTTATATGTTATACAGAAGGTATCTGCATTATGTGTAGCATTGTTACTGTATGTACTGTAAGTGTAATGCTGCATTTTGATTAAGCATAAAAAGTAAAATAAAATTACACAAGAGTCAGTGCACTATTGCCATCCAAATTTACTTGATTTTCGTTTTTAGCTCAATGCGTGACTGACAAGTGAGGGTTCAGTTACCTATAACTATTTAGGACTCATTCGTGTTTATAAATGTAGCTGCATGTATATTTTTAACACTTGTTTACACAGGTATTTAACACTAACCACTTGGTTCACTATTAATACACTATGTAAACTGGGTCAGACAAGCAGTGGTTGTCCAACACAGTACTCCAAATCCAATATACAGTTTAGGTCAAAAGTTTACATACATCTTGCAGAATCTGCAAAATGTTAATTAGTTTACCAAAATAAGAAGAATCATACAAAATGCTTGTTATTTTTATTTTACATAAAGTCCACAAGAGAAAATAATTGCTGAATTTATAAAAATGACTCCTTTCAAAAGTTTACTTGATTCTTAATACTTTGTTACCTGAATGATCTACAGCTGTTTGTTTTGTTTGTTTGTTTAGTGATAGTTGTTCATGAGTCCCTTTCTTTGTCCTGAACAGTTAAACTGCCCACTGTTTATCAAAAAAATCCTTCAGGTCCCACAAATTCTTTGATTTTTCAGCTTTTTGTGTATTTGAACCCTTTCCAACAATGACTGTGTGATTTTGAGATCCATCTTTTCACACTGAGGACAACTAAGAGACTCATATGCAACTATTACAGAAGGTTCAAGCACTCACTGATGCTTCAGAAGGTAAAGCAATGCATTAAGAGCCAGGGGGTGTAAACTTTTGAACAGAATGAAGATGTGTACATTTTCTTATTTTGCCAAAATGTCATATTTTTTTCATTTAGTACTTGCCTTCATGTGAACCTTTTGAAATTTCATTTGAACCTTCTGTAATAGTTGCATATGAGTGCCTCAGTGTCTTCGGGGTCATTGAACGGGGTCATTTTTATAAATTCAACTATTATTTTCTCTTGTGGTCTATATGTAAACCTCTTTTATGTGAAATATCTTATTCAGGTCAGTACTACATACAAAAATAACATGCATTTTGTATGATCCCTCTTGTTTTGGTAAAACTAACTAACATTTTGCAGATTCTGCAAGGTGTATGTATACTTTTGATCTTAACTGTAGGTTAATATTTCCAATATTTCTGCTGTAATTATGACAAAAACATTTGAAAACAAACAGCTTTGTTAGATTCCAGAAGACTGTAATTGTACATGGTTTTGTGTTTTAGCATTTTAGTTTAGATTTAGATTATTTTAATTTTTAATTAAATGAAATATATTTATTGTTATTAATATATAGGATTATTTCCAAGTTCTGTCATGAAACTCCAGATGCCGCAGTCTAATAAGTTGCTGTGAACGCAAACTGATGATATTCACAGCGATAAACTACTTGGTACAAGTAGGTTCATGTTGCAAATGCAGCCAGTGAGCTTACTGCTTTACATTTAAATGGCTGGTTCGCATTCACTAGAGAAGTCTGCAGCACGCTTTCCTCTGAAACCCTCCACCTCCACAGCTCCACCAGTATAGATCTGCTACAGCTTATTATATATACTACTCGTGCAGCAGCAGTATGTCCTAAATACTCACAGAAGCGTATCTGCGTTTTGGCAGTAGCAAGTTCCTGTACTTGCCTTTCAGCAGCAATAATCTACAACAACAGCAATAACTAACATCAGCAGCAGTTCAGTAGCAACAGAAGATCTATTCCACCAAGACCAAATACATTAACATTGTCATATCCATTACTATGCTAAAATCTTCAGAGATCTGTCATGATAGAAATATATTTATAAGAATGAATGTGCAGTTTGTTAATTCTTTGAAAATGTAGTCAAATTGTATTAGTAATTATTGTGCTGACTTGTTTAACTTCATAAACCCTGTTTAATATCAGCCCAATGCTTTAATTAAAAGGCTGCACCTTTGAGATTCTACAATCTCAAATGTCAAAGGCAAAGCCTCTAGAAAATCAGTAAAAGAGCTTCTGAACGATGGCTAGAGCGTTCCAAAGAGGAAAAACTCACGTTATGCTGTCAGTTTTTATAAGTCCAGTAGTTTGTCTATTCTTCAGGCCTGGATTAAGCCGTCTGTTATAGTGGAGACCTCATAGGACCTTTGAAAGTGGAGTGTTTCAGTGAACTATAGTGGACGTCAGAGGATCTAGAGAAACATATATTACCATCATAGAGTGATTCCCAGGCACATCTCTCTGTTTTATTGTCTTTTTATTGCTTTGGATAGACGACAGAGAGCAAGAGCCCTATTTGTAATGTGATGTGCATGTGCACAAAGATTCAATGTTGATTCAATTATGTTGGCCAATCAATCATTTTCCAGGAGCAAAACAAAGAAAGAAGCGGAAAAGTTGCAGTCTGGCCCGATTTTCCTTTTTTTCCCCTGGAGAACTAACCTCTTTTGTTTGATGACTGACTGTGTAATTGGAAAAAATTGTTTTGCTCTCAGAACACTTGCTTAGAGATAAGGCCTCTATCAAACTCCAGTTCTGGTCTTTGGGCTCGTTGCTTCTCGCTTAAAGAGCACTGAGCTCTGTTAATGTGTTGTAAAGTGACTCCTTCTCACCACAAGCCATGGAGTTTAAATCCAGACATCAGGGTTATATCAAAAATACAAACACATAAAGACATGTTTAAAAATGTGTGAGTTAGGGAGCAAATCAGTGTATGAAGGTCCAGGGGCCTGCCTGTGGAAAGTGTCCGTCAGCGTTCGGATTTATGAAGCCATCATGGCACTCATGTATGAGTGCTGCCCCAAAATACCCACTGGCAAAGTGATGCCACAGCGCCTGCCAAGTTTACATGTGTAATTGTGGATTCCCTAAGAGAAAATATGTCACATTAAGTGTAAGAGAAAGTGTGTGTGAGGGAGAGTACAACAATTATTAAACCTGTCATTTCGCCATAGGCATGAGGCTGCAGGTAATCACAGCCATATGCTGATATTCAGACCAACAGCACGAATGCAAGTGTACTTTTATACCAGTCACAATAAGTTAATATATTAACTTACATTTTAGACATATTGGGCCACATTCATCAAACTTGCAGAAATATATGAGTAAATTCGATGTAATTTGCCCATAAAACAGACCTGAATTACAACTACGTGAGGTACGTGTCCAGGAACATTGTGGAATCTTCTGGACTCCCTTCTCAGGTTTGGTTCCAGTAGATTGCATAAATGCAAAAAAGACTAATAGGTCATATGCCTAACAATATTCAGTATTCAATATTCAATTAACATGTGTCCACCAAACTGAAGAAATGCCAGGCGCTCTTCTGAAAACTTGAGAATGTTTGTTGGCACTTTGTTTTTTTTCAGCTGAGACTGTTTGGTTGCTGTGATCCACATAAGTAACGTACTACTAATATCTCTTTTTTAAGAATATTACTAAATATAAAAATGAAGTAACCAGCAATCTTAATCTCTGCGTTTTACCCAAAATTGAATAGTCACTGTAAAAAATAAAAAACACAATTTGTTGAGTCAGCTTAAAATAATTTGTTACCCTGCTGCCTTAAAAATTTAAGTTCAGTCATCTAAAATAAGTTTATTCAACTTGAAATGTTAAGTTGTTACAAAGTAACAACTTAGATATTTGTGTTTGCTAAACTTAACAGATGGGTAAGTAACCCAGCTGCCTTAAAATTTTAAGTTGATTCAACTCAAATATCTAAGTTGTCACTTAGTATAATTTAACATTTCAAGTTGAATAAACTTTTTTTTTGAGTTGACTGAACTTAAAATTTTAAGGCAGCCAGGTTACAAATTATTTTAAGTTGACTCAACAAATTGTTTTTTACAGTGTACTACAAAATAAAGAGCAAACAAACTTGTAAAATATCATCATCAGTTTATGAAAAAAGACTTTTTTTTTGTTCCTGAATTTATGTTTTTTGAACTAATTATTTGAATGAATGATTCATTGATTCATTAAAGCACTCTAACTTGTTTTGTTGTTGAAAGTGTTTAGAAAAAAAGGTTAAGTAAACAATTCAATGACTCGTGACAGTGGGTTGTATTACTTTTATACAAAACACAAGGAGTTAATAACTTATTTTAGACACAATATTACTAGTTATGTTTTTGCTCTGCCCACAAAAATATCTCCGAAAGCAGCCAAAAAATGAACAGATTTTTTGTTTTGTTCCTAAATAGGTGTTTTTTTAACTAATTGTTTGAGTGAATGATTCAGTGACTCAAAAAAGCACTAAGGCTGCATCCAAAATCACATACATCCTGAGTAGATCATTCTTTTGAATAAGTATTTACTTTGTGAACGTTAAAAATTCTGTTCTGTATAGCATGAAAGTAATCTGGGCATACATTCATCACAGCCTGATGAAATAGTAAAGTGTCCACTGGATGTGCATTGTAAATCTTGTCAAAATAGTAAGCCATCTGTGTTTTGTCTTCCAGTGTATGTATTAGGGAAGTATGCATATTTGGATGCCATTGTATTGGTTCTTTCCTAAATTAATCATCATTTTTAAATTATTTATTTGAGTGAATGATTCAGTGACAATAACTTGTTTCATTGCTGAAAGTGTTTTGAAAAAAAATATCTTGAGTAAACGATTCAATGCCCCATGACAGTGGCTTGTATTACTTTTAATCAAAACACAGGAATATTTACAATATTGAGTAAATATTGAGTTTTAGACACAATACTGATATTTACATTTTTGTCCCAACCACAGTACTATTTCCAAAAGCAGCCAAAACAGAAATAACTGCCATGTGACTCAAGCAATAAAGAAACATTTTTGTTTTGTTCCAGAATTGGTGATTTGAATAAATTATTTGAGTGAATAAAGCACTAAGGCTGCATCCAAAATTGCATACTTCCTGAGTAGATATGTTTTTTTGAATAAGTATTTAGTTTGTGAACTAAATAGAGAACTCCAGAACAACAATTTACAAATAATTTAGTCACCCCCCTTGTCATCCAAGATGTTCATGTCTTTCTGTCTTCATTCGTAAAGAAATTATGTTTTTTAAAGAAAACATTTCAGGATTTTTCTCCATATAATGGACTTCATTGGTGCCCCGATTTTGAACTTCCAAAATGTATTTTAAATGCATCTTCAAAAGGCTCTAAACGATCCCAGCCGAGGAAGAAGGGTCTTATCTAGCGAAATGATCTGTCATTTTTTTCGAAAAATAAAATTTGTATACTTTTTAAACACAAAAGCTTGTGTAGAATAGGCTCTGAGATGCGCGTTCACAACACTATGTACTATTGAATCATGTCGAAAGGTCACGCGGAACTACAGACCCAGTGTTTACAAAGCGAACGCGCAAAGACTAACGAAAGTGCAACTAACTCAAATGCTGTTTACAAACAAAAAGATATAACAATGTCGGACGATTCTGAAGTTGTAGGAGAAAATGAGATGGAGTTTATCGCCATTCTCTACCTTTTTGAGCCAGAGTACACAGACGATTAACTTAGACGTGATTTGTAGTAGTGATGGGAAGTTCGGATCATTTTACCGACTCGGACCTTGGAGTCTCATTCAGCAAAATGAACGAATCTTTTTTCCAAGTCATTTCGTTCATTTTAGCAAAATATAATTAAAATGTTACGTGTTACTTCCCTAACAGATCTACTGCTTACACAAACGTTGATCACACTACAAACAAGACAAAACTGTAATGCTATAAGAAATAGAAAAGATTAATTCATTGTTTACCTGGGTCTTCAGTCTATGATTAGCTCACCTCACCTTTTATCTGACAAGTTTTCGGGTTCGAGTACAGTACAGAATCTAATAGGAGATTCCAGTACAGAATCTAATAGGATGTTGCGCATACATGACTGAACAAATCACTCCCCGAGATGACTCGTTCTTCCCGAGTCACATTAAAGATCGGTTCAAAATGAACTAATCATTCAAGAATGCGCATCCCAGAGCCTGTGCTACACAAGCTTTTTGTGCTTAAAAAGTATACAAATTTTTATTTTTCGACACAAAAAAAAAAATCATTTCGCTAGATAAGACCCTTCATCCTCGGCTGGGATCATTTAGAGCCTTTTGAAGCTGCATTTAAACTACATTTTGGAAGTTCAAAATCGGGGGCACAATTGAAGTCCATTATATGGAGAAAAATCCTGAAATGTTTTCCTCAAAAACCATAATTTCTTTACGACTGAAGACAGAAAGACATGAAGATCTTGGATAACAAGGGGGTAAGTAAATTAACTGTAAATTGTAGTTCTGGAAGTGGACTTCTCCTTTAAAAATTATGTTTTACATGAACGTATGTAGTATGAATGGAATCGGGCCGTAAATTCATCATGGCCTCATGGGATGTCCATTTGATGCACACTATAAAATCTTATCAAAATTTGTAAGTATGAATCAGCATGTTTGAATGATTCAATGACAATAATTTGTTTTGTTGCAATCAGTCGAGTAAATAATTTAATGTTAGGACAGTGGCTTGCTATAAAATTAAATTGCTATAAAACTACAGCTATATGTCAAAATAAGTTATGTTCCAAATTTGAAGTTGATTAAAAAAAAAAGAGGTTCTTATGAAATTTTGTTTAGGCGTTATACCAAAAATATCCACTGGGTGATACAAAAAATCCATGGATTTTTTTTTATGCAATTTTCTGTCACAAATGTATAATTTTTTTCTTTTACAGAATAATACCAAGTTTCTCTTGAGACTTTCCAACGGTTTATATTTTGTTGAGATCATAAAACGTTTTGACTGTAAAATACCGTAATACACTTTGTAATATGGCACTAAGGGGGAGGAGTCAACTGAAAGATTTTATAATACCATTTTTCCATGGCAACGCACTTTTTGAGATTAATTTTTGAGATTTTAAGCTTTCAAATTATATATTATATATGGTGACTGCTAAAATATATAATAGGGAAAAAAGACAATGAAAAAAAGCATCAAGAATCCCACCAGTGTTACGTTGACAGTTAAGGGGCTAATGTATGTATTAGGGAAATATGCATATTTGGATGCCTTTGTGTTGTTTCTTTCCTAAACGAATCAGCATTTTTAAATGAGTTGTTTGAGTAAATGATTAAATGATTAAGTGTCTCATGACAGTGGCTTGTGACTGTTTGAAGCAGTGTTTGAATGAATTGGTTGACTAAATGATTCAATGATTTACACATAAAGTCAGTTACTTGTCAGCCCCAACTGGATGTAACCCGTAGAAAGAGTCATTGAAAAATCCTGAAGAAATACACACTGAAAGTCCCAGTGCTGTTGGACTGTTATAATAGCTTAGAACAGTATCATATCTGACACCCCTATTTCACCCTACTACGGTTAGGATTGGGATTAGGTGTGAGAGAACTGAAAGTGAAGCTTTCATTGCTAATATATTACAGACACAGAGATGGTTGAACTAACAGCAGCCCAGGAAGGAAAAAGGGAGACACTGAGAGCAAAGTGAGTTGAGGTTTTGTGTTACAGATGGTAATTTGTAAATCATAAGCCCCATTCAGAGGTCACTTTTAAAACACTGTGACTCTAGGCGGATGGAAACTTTTGTCTGTAATTTTTCATCGTGATATGATGCGCTAATATGTGTTACTGTCAGTTTAGTTGTAAATATTGTCTGCCTGAAAACATTTGGCAAGCGGATATAGGCATCTAATATGATTTCAGTGTATTTATCATTGTATAGTCTAGAATACATCACAAAACGTACCCAGAGACCAATATTTTGAGTTGGAGTCTAGACGGTTTGTTTATTGACAACAGTAGGTTTATCCAAAGTGGAGTCGTCGCCGTTACCTTTAAATTTTTTAAGTGCTTTCTTTTGACTCCTTGCCACACGTGCGCACACACACAAACACACACAAATGAAGAACACTTCATCATCAGTGTATCAGAGAATATGAACGGCTGAAGCGCCTGAGGACGTTGCTTTCTTTCTCTCGCTGTCCCTCTCAGCCAAACCGCATTCCAGCTGCAGCTGCCATCCCTTCCATCTGCTCTACTGACGTGGTTCCACTTCACTGTACTGAGGAATTTATTTAACTTTCGGTTTAGAAATATTAGACAGAGAAACATGGGCCCTGAGGTTTCGCCCCCCACTCCTCTCCGTGTCTTTTATGTTTGATCTTGTCATTATGTGCTGTGTGGTTCAGGCTCCTGATTTGTAATATATTTCTGCTGTCATAACCACTCGTGGCATGGCACTTCTGACCTGGCAAGGACTGATCTGCTTCAGACATTAAAGCCAGATATTCTAAACAAAACACAGGAGTATAGAAGCGAATATACTTGATTTAAGAAAGGAGACGTTTGGACAGAAAGAGTGGAAGTCAGATTGGTTCTCTTTGGCCTGTTTCATAGCAAACAGAAGAGAATATAAAGTCTGGAGAACAGAATATAAACTTACTTACAGTCCAAATTACAGTAATTATTTAATAATATAAAATCTTCCCAAGCTTTTGTCTCATTTACAACCACAACCCAATCTCTAAGGCTCAAGTTGCCCATCACTAGCAGCCAAAAATGTTATTTCAATTATTTATACTGGATAAAATTATACATATAGTTATTCTATTCTATTTATTATTATTCAGTTCATTTTAAAAATCAGGAAACAGAAATTCTTATTTTCCAACCATTAGCACTTAATAATACTGTGCTTTTACCTGAATGATCGCAGCTGTTTTTTTTTTTTTGTTCATGAGTCCCTTGTTTGTTTTGAACAGTTAAACTGCCCGCTGTTCTTCACACAAATCCTTTAAGTCTCACAAATAATTTGTTTTTTCAGCATTTTTGTGTATTTGAACCCCTTTCCAGCAATGACTGTATGACCCCCCTGGCTTTTAATGCATTGTGTTTCCTTCTAAAGCATCAGTGAGCGTTTGAATCTTCTGTAATAGTTGCGTTCGAGTCCCTCAGTTGTCCTCAGTGTGGAAAGATGGATCTCAAATGTCTTGTTCAGGTCAGTACTAAATAGAAACTAACATGCATTTTGTATGATCCCTCTCATTTTGGTAAAATAATTAACATTTTGCAGATTCTGCAAGGTGTGTGTAAACTTTTGATTCTACTGTATATAAGATATGAAAAAATTCCTTTGACGCCCTAACCTGAGGTCACTTAAACTGAGTATTTGCAAGGGCTAGTGTTTCTCAGTTCTTTTTTTTTGTTTCTCAGAAATTGGGCCATCTCACTCATTTATATCCCCCAGGATATATCAATACATTTTAAATATAACTTAAAATAGAGTTGGTTGTTATTACTATTTTCATTGGTTTACCAAAGTCTATTCTCATGACGTAGGCTCAGATTTAAAGTCATACTTTTTCCCTTTTTGGGCCATAACACATTCAGTGTGAGTGGAAATTCCAGAAATGTCTCTGATTAATCCCTTTTCCGTAAAACATTTCTGTTATATGTCTTCACAGAGTGCTACACAAAGCAGCATATTGTGCGTTTGTATTTTAATAACACGCCTTGAAGCCACTTATTTTCTCTCTTAACATTTCTTGTGGTTACTTGGAGATTTAGAGCATGAATTAAAGACAGGAAATGTTTTGAGCACCTCAGGTTAGCGCGCTGAAGTACGGCCACAGAAACGCGCTTGCATCCGTGCTGCTCTGAAGAATGGAGTCTTAGCCAGAATAAAGGAAGGAGAGAGATTCCTTGAAACATCTGTGAATCTGGAAGAATAATAAGATGAAAACAATGCCAACTACCACCTTCTGCTCTCAAATGAAAACAAAAAAGATCTAAAGGAAATAATCCATTAGGAAACATAATGCAGTGAATCAAACTTAATATCTGTGACTCAGACTATTGTAGTTTTTGTGGCATTTACGCACATAAAAGATATTAAAGAAAATCTTAGGATATATTAAATGTCTAACGGCAATCAAGCTCTGGTTAAGGAAAAATTTCGCTTATGGCTTTGAAAAATCACCCTGTTTTTGGAAATCCTATTAATTCTGAAGGTCTGCATTTTTTTTCAGTGTTTTATGCTTATAAAAGCAGTAACATTGTAAAATATTATGACTATTTAAAATAACTTTCTAGTTGAATATATTGTAAAATGTCATTTATTCCTGTGATGACCATGCTAATTTTTCAGCAGTCTTCAGTGTCACATGATTCTTCAGAAATCAGTCTAATATGCTGATTTGCTGCTAAGAAGTGTTTTTAATGTTGAAAACAGTTGTGCTGCTTAATATTTTTGTGGAAACCATGGTACATTTCATTCTCTGAATAGAGAAATTTTGTTAACTTAAAAAACCTACTGATTGTACTGATAGTAGTGTATATTAATTATATACAGTGGGTACGGAAAGTATTCAGACCCCCTTAAATTTTTCACTCTTTGTTATATTGCAGCCATTTGCTAAAATCATTTAAGTTCATTTTTTTCCTCATTAATGTACACACAGCACCCCATATTGACAGAAAAACACAGAATTGTTGACATTTTTGCAGATTTATTAAAAAAGAAAAACTGAAATATCACATGGTCCTAAGTATTCAGACCCTTTGCTCAGTATTTAGTAGAAGCACCCTTTTGATCTAATACAGCCATGAGTCTTTTTGGGAAAGATGAAACAAGTTTTTCACACCTGGATTTGGGGATCCTCTGCCATTCCTCCTTGCAGATCCTCTCCAGTTCTGTCAGGTTGGATGGTAAACGTTGGTGGACAGCCATTTTTAGGTCTCTCCAGAGATGCTTAATTGGGTTTAAGTCAGGGCTTTGGCTGGGCCATTCAAGAACAGTCACGGAGTTGTTGTGAAGCCACTCCTTCATTATTTTAGCTGTGTGCTTAGGGTCATTGTCTTGTTGGAAGGTAAACCTTCGGCCCAGTCTGAGGTCCTGAGCACTCTGGAGAAGGTTTTCATCCAGGATATCCCTGTACTTGGCCGCATTCATCTTTCCCTCGATTGCAACCAGTCGTCCTGTCCCTGCAGCTGAAAAACACCCCCACAGCATGATGCTGCCACCACCATGCTTCACTGTTGGGACTGTATTGGACAGGTGATGAGTAGTGCCTGGTTTTCTCCACACATACCGCTTAGAATTAAGGCCAAAAAGTTCTATCTTGGTCTCATCAGACCAGAGAATCTTATTTCTCACCATCTTGGAGTCCTTCAGGTGTTTTTTTTTTTTAGCAAACTCCATGCGGGCTTTCATGTGTCTTACACTGAGGAGAGGCTTCCGTCGGGCCACTCTGCCATAAAGCCCCGACTGGTGGAGGGCTGCAGTGATGGTTGACTTTCTACAACTTTCTCCCATCTCCCGACTGCATCTCTGGAGCTCAGCCACAGTGATCTTTGGGTTCTTCTTTACCTCTCTCACCAAGGCTCTTCTCCCCTGATAGCTCAGTTTGGCCGGACGGCCAGCTCTAGGAGGGTTCTGGTCGTCCCAAACGTCTTCCATTTAAGGATTATGGAGGCCACTGTGCTCTTAGGAACCTTAAGTGCAGCAGAAATGTTTTTGTAACCTTGGCCAGATCTGTGCCTTGTCACAATTCTGTCTCAGTTCCTTTGACCTCATGATTCTTATTTGCTCTGACATGCACTGTGAGCTGTAAGGTCTTATATAGACAGGTGTGTGGCTTTCCTAATCAAGTCCAATCAGTATAATCAAACACAGCTGGACTCAGATGAAGGTGTAGAACCATCTCAAGGATGATCAGAAGAAATGGACAGCACCTGAGTTAAATACATAAGTGTTACAGCAAAGGTTCTGAATACTTAGGACCATGTGATATTTCAGTTTTTCTTGTTTAATAAATCTGCAAAAATGTCAACAATTCTGTGTTGTTCTTTCAATATGGGGTGCTGTGTGTACATTAATGAGGAAAAAAAAAAGAACTAGCAAATGGCTGCAATATAACAAAGAGTGAACAATTTAAGGGGGTCTGAATACTTTCCGTACCCACTGTATAAAGGTATATAAAGATACCTGCAATTAGAGATTCTCCAGCTACCTGTTGGTTGAAAAATGTATATGTATTTGTTGATGTTATTATTTTTGCATTTTGCCTTTATACGGACAGTGGGGTTGTGCCGATAGACAATAGTATCGTGTATCGACCATAGTCAGAGATATCGCCTGTTGCTAATGCCTTTGAACATAGCACGACAATTATTATTGTTATCCGTCAAAAATAGACTAGGCGCCTAACTTTAGTGATGCAGTGCAGAGAGCCGCTTCTGGGGCATTTCAGAAACTTGCCGCGAAGTGTCTGGTATAAACACAAAGTCTAAGCACAAATCATGATGAGCGGGAGGGGGTGTTTGGGGTGCGAGGCAAAGCGTGCAAACGTTTTCTTATGCGCGCTGTTTTTCCGGCTTTACTTTCACTTTTGAAATCGATCCCATATAGCAATGAGAGGGGAGAGGATGGAAAAGGGGGGCACTGTAACTCGTATTAGGGGGAACGGCCCCCCATCACACTGCAGACGTGTGCAATAAGGGGTAAGAAATTTATTCATCTAACTATTGTATTTACTTATGGTACCGGGAGTGTTTTTTAACGTGCATAAACTCGCGCTAGACTAGGCTAGGCTAGTCAGTGATGATGTTCTTTTAAAATGTAGGCTAAATGTTCTTTGCTAGTCTTCTGTAGCTGCTTTATGAATAACCAAGGAAATGTAAACATTAGTAACTTACAATGTTTCTATTAAATTATGTTAAACACAAATTAAGTCATATTAAAACAAAAATTAGGCTGCTTTTAGCCTTATGCCGGTGTTGTTGCATTTGCCGGAAATGTAACTTAAGTAAGTAATTAAATAAATAGCACGATAATATCGTGTATCGGTAATCTCACTGGCTGACGATAGGACGATATGAAAATTGAGCATATCGCCCAACACTAATGCAGAGGACAGATCAGAAAGGACAGGAAGTAAAGTGGGAGAAAGATGGGGGGCGGGATCGGGAAAGGTCCTCGAGTCGGGATTCGAACACGGGACGACCGGAGCACAACAGTGCTATATGTGACCCAGGACCACAAAACCAGTCATAAGGGTCAAATTTTCGAAATTGAGATTTATACATCATCTGAAACTGAATAAATAAGCTTTCCATTGATGTATGGTTTGTTAGGATAGGACAATATTTGGTCGAGATACAACTATCTGAATATGTGGAATCTGAGGGTGCAAAAAAATCAATATATTGAGAAAATCTGCTTTAAAGTTGACCAAATTAAGTTCTTAATAATGCATATTGCTAATCAAAAATTAAGTTTTGATATATTTACAGTAGGAATTTTACAAAATATCTTCATGGAACATGATCTTTACTTAATTTACTAATGATTTTTGGCATAAAAGAAAAATCTATAATTTTGACCCATACAATGTATTTTTGGCTATTGCTACAAATAAACCCCAGCGACTTAAGACTGGTTTTGTGGTCCAGGGTCACATATGTCGACGCGCTGCCTACAAAGCTATCAGCGTCAACTTGTTGATGTTATTTAATGATCATTGTCATTGTTGCACAAAATGGACGAAATATGTAATAAATGTAATGTCACTTAAAATTTATACATTTTTAATCAGTAAAGAGTTGGAATAGTATCTGACCCAGTGGTTAATCAGTGCTCAGGTTCTGGACTCTGTATCCAGCATATGTCTTCATACAGGCAATTGATAATTAATGAACCAAAGACCATTGAGGCAAGGTAACTAATTATTCCAGTATGGGACACGGGTCAAATTTCTTCATCTGACTGAAGCCTTTTTTCCTGTTCAGATGATTTTTGGAATTTCGTCTTGCTCAGGTTGTGTGTGTGCGTAGTTTTTGACAGTAACTTGGACCTTGTGTCTGATGAGAAGGGTGGAGAGAAGTCTGGAGTGTGTCACAAGACTGGCCGGCCCAGCATCCCAACCTGTTCAGCTAGATAATGGGTGAGATCCACAAAACCTGCTCAGACATTTCAGCAAATGGCCTCGATGGAAAGTTCTGCTCAGAGCGCTGGTCTCTGCCAGCCTGTGAGAGAGAAACGGGAAGTGCTCAGCAGAGACAATAGTAGGACAGAGAGAGCTGAAGAGAGATGAGAGAACATGATTTATTCTAGTGGCCTTTATGGTGGAGATCTGATTATGACCTTTGTGATACAATAATATGATCTGAAAGCGACCCTTCTTTAGTTTTTCAGTCAATCAGCATCCTATTATGTTTATAATACTATATAATAGTATATCAATGATTCAGCAAAGATTTACATCTTTGTTTATGTGTATGAAACACTAAAAATGAAGCCCAAAAATCTTTCTCGCTCTCTTTCTGTTCCTTATGCCTCACCCATATTCTGCATGACTGGCATGTTTAACTATGGATTCCACATTATTTAGAACCAGGCCAAGCAGCATGCTAGAACCATTAACGTGAAAGAGGGTTGCTGGAGTAGATAAACGAGAGAAACGAGGACAGAGATTGGAGGCTAAACAGTCAGGAAGTTGGTGGCTCTGTGTTTGTTCCATTCATTGTTTTGATATTCTTTCTCGTGTTGTTCTTTTGTATGTTTTTTTCAGACTGTTCTTTGGCAACCAAGTTAGTCTGAGTGTGGGGGTATTGTATGTGCCCACAAAAAGCGTTTCGACGCTACATTCTCACTTTGTTTTAAATATGAATGTCTGTGCTTTATAAAATAAAAACATATCTAGCTAAATTACATTTTATTTTAGGAAGAGAGCCATTGAATGCAAAATATCCCACAAAAAGACAATTATTAGGCTTCAAATTGTTAAACAACGGACATACACTAGGGGTGTGTGATATATCGTCTATGATAGTATCATAATTCATTTGTTTAAACGATATGCGATTTGACATTATCAAGTATATCTCAAAAACCAAACAGAATCACACCCAGAGAGTGCACACATACATTACGAGTCAAACGTTTTTGAACAGTAAGATTTTTAATGTTTTTAAAGAAGTCTCTTCTGCTCACCAAGCCATTTATTTGATCCAAAGGACAACAAAATGAGTAAAATTTTGAAATATTTTTACCATTTAAAATAACTGTTTTCTATTTGAATATATTTTAAATGTAATTTAATTCTGTGGTTTCAAAGCTGAATTTTTAGCATCGTTACTTTAGTCATGATCCTTCAGAAATCATTCTAATATTCTGATTTGTTGCTCAAAAACATTTATTATTATTATTTTTATTAATATGTTAAAAACAGCTGAGTAGAACTTTCTTTCTTTAATGAATATAAAGTTCAGAAAAACAGCATTTATCTAAAAATTGAATTTTTTTAAACATTATAAATGGCTTTATCATCACGTTTGAACAATTAAAGCATCTTGCTAAATAATAATAATAATAATAATAATAATAATACTGACTCTAAGCTTCTGAATGACAGTGTATAATGTTACAAAAGCTTTTTATTTTTTATTGCTGATCTTTGGATCTTTCTATTCATCAAAGAATCCTGAAAAAATGTACTGAATTGTTTTAAATATTGATAATAATAATTGTTTCTTGAAAAGCAAATCAGCATATTAGAATGATTTCTGAAGGATCGTGTGGCACTAAAGACTTAAGTAATGATGCTAAAAATGTAGCTTGGATCACAGGAATAAATTACATTGTAAAATTTATTCAAATAGAAAACAGTTATGTTAAATAGTAAAAATATTTTAAAATTTAACTGTTTTTACTGTACTTTAAATTTAATAAATGCAAGCTTGGTGAGCAGAAGAGACTTCTTTAAAAAACATAAAAAACATAAAATTACTGTTCAAAAACTTTTGACTGGTAGTGCACACAGCTGCACATGCGCATTTAGAGTTAATGCTTTTACTGCATGATTTAGTCTGTTAAAATACTATTAGAATTCCCCCAAAGTTCAAGATAAGGGGGCAAATCAAATATACAAGATGTTCATATGAAGTGACTTACATTTGAGACACAACAGTTCTTGTTTTTGCTGTGTTTTGCGTCTCTGAGCAACACACAACAGTGTTTCGCTACTGAATCAATCATCATTTGAACGAATTGGTTGAATAAATGACTCAATGACTCACCCTTTTTTCTGAAAACATTTTAAATATCACAGTTTAAGTTTTTTTTAAACATCAAAACATTAATTACGCATTTGTAACTGTAGGTTAAATGCATTCATGTCCTGCATTAAACAGTCTGTGTGAACGCATCTAAACACAAATTTTGTTGATGCTGATTTTATTTGATTGGTAACAGCCCTGTAGTGTCTTACTATTTAAATTTATTGATTAAATTCATTTCTGTTACCCTTGCAAACTATCCAACGCACAGAATATGAAGCTGTCCATGGCAGTTCTGAGCATGCTCAGCAAAATTTAGTCAAATTATCGTTATCGACAAAATTCCAGAAAGTATGGAGATATTATTTTTTGTCATTATCGGACACCCCTATACTCTACCATAGATAGATTTCATGCATCCATTAAAAATTACTACTTAAGTCATTCCAGATGACACTTAGTTTTGATATTTTGTGTCTAAATCAATGTTGTTTGATTTTTTTTTGTGTGTGTGTGTGTGTGTGTGTCTAAATACATGCTGGTGCCACTGTATATGTGTTTGTAAAAGTGTGTATGGATAGACGCTTTAGTTTGCAGCCTAAAAAGCAGAAGATGGGTTTTCACATCTCCACCCTGATGCTGTTGTCAGGGTTCACGGATTGGCACAAGAGTAACTATGTACTCCAAATGAAATGCACATTTATGCTTCGCTTTGGTGTCTTGGATTAATACAAGAGAGGCCTTAACTGCTGATTTGTTTAGCTAAATGAAGAGCGCTGCTTTATGACTCTTTGTGCTGCATGCAGTA
Source organism: Labeo catla (assembly GCA_012976165.1). Lineage (NCBI taxonomy): Eukaryota > Metazoa > Chordata > Actinopteri > Cypriniformes > Cyprinidae > Labeo > Labeo catla. The sequence goes on from VONZ01000078.1 coordinate 513,357, forward strand.
AATACCACAGCAAGCACTATGTGTCTGTTCCCAGCATTTGTTCAGGATTAAACCCTTAAGGAAAGACAAGATCATTCTCATCATCCATTTCCAGCTCTGTTTGTGCTGTGCGGTGTTTTTGTATTTGCTGGGCTGAAACCAGCGTGAAGGCAAACAAGGTCTCTGCCTCTGGCAAAGTTAACAAGACCGCTTTCAAAAAAGATGCAGAGGCTAAAAAAGAAAAAGTGAACCTTGTCATCTGAACTCAGGTCAAGCCACAGAGACAAATTAGAGAAATTTCATTTGTCTGCCTCAATGCTGTATGAATTATTCATCTTATGTTGGGCCTAAAATATTTCTGTTAGGAATTTATTCATTTTAAACTCATGTTTGTTCATAGAGAAACTGAAGTTTAAATGTTACCAGTTATATCTCTGATCAGGTTTTGTATAAAGAGAAAGATTTCAGATGATTGTGCAGAAAGCAAACTTTAATGATGAAACGCCAAGCAACATCTTATCATCATCATCATCATCCAAAAAAAAAAAAAAAACATTTTTATTTAATGTTCCGTTTAGGTAAACAAAGTTCCTGGCGTAAAACTGAACATTAAAAGAAAGTCAGAGAATAAATGAGATATTATGCATTCCTTCATTGGATAAACATCCAGTCTCTAAAAAATAAAAAAGAATATAACTTAACAATAAAAAAAAAAAATCAGACTATTATTACAGTTTTTTTTTTTTTTACAGTCTTTAATCATTTGAAATGTTCTAAAGTGTGCACAAAATAACTGTTTGTCTGTCAGGTTCTTTTTGAGCAGAGTGTGCGAGGGGAAAAAAAAACTGAATTAGTAAAACTCAAGATTGATGCTTTCTCTTCTCTTTGTTCTCTGCAAAGGCCAAAAGCGTGATTCACATTTCACATGTGATTTTAATGGATTTAAGAAAAAAATGAAAAGAAAATTAGATTTTAGAAGCAGATCAGATCATACATTTTCCCAGTTTTCTTAGGAAATTTTCTAAGAATGTGCTACGCAACTCTGCAGAGCAGAGTTGAAGAAACAGGGACATAGTACCTATGAATTACAGTCTTAGTGGGTGTTCGTGAGTATTACTTTTAATATTGAAAAAAAAAAGGACGGTGTAGTCAGATAAGTGCATGCAACTTTTTGAACAAGTCTCTTTGGCCTTTCTCACCACAAGAAGGTGGAGACTTTTCTCCAGATAACCAACGTAAGATAGTGTTACCTCGCTCACTTCAAAAGTGGCTTTTAGTTCTCTAAATTGCGTACTTGGCTTCTGTAACTCTAATGTAAATAGCAATTGCATCGAACATCATTTCTTTCCATTTGAGTCAATACAAGACTAACACAGCTTGTTTGAACCAAAGAACCAACGGCAAAAACACTAACTAAAGAGCTAAAACCGCAGGACAAACAAATGGAGATTGCAAAAAAAGTTTGAATGTTCACTGAATCAGAGATGTGGTAATACTGGTATGTTTTTTTTTTTTTTGTTTTTGTTTTTTTTAAACATGGAAGTGTCTCACGTACTTCTTGTAAACAGCAATTTGAGAGTAATTCCAACCAGCTGAGAGAGAAAAAGGGAGTAAAACACGACTGGCCAAATCATTTACTGCTTCCACCGATGTACCATGTTCAGAGCCGAAACATGAGAAGGCAATACATTCGATAACGGATTCAGAATATCCCTTTGGGTCACAGTCCTCATCTCAAACAGATACAGAGCAAACCTTTAAGTCTGACTCTCTCGTTCTCACTGTTTGTCTGAGAAATGTGCATATGAAAGGAGGCAGAGACTAACCCAGCTAACAAAAACATTCTAGAACGTTTTGCTAATGTTTGCATTAAGTTATAAAAAGGTTGTTCTCTGAACATTAAAAAAAAGTCCAGTTTTTTAAACTTGTAATGTTTGGTTTGATCGAAGTGCGGTTTTTTTTTAGGAATGGTTCACACTTGTAGTTCGGTTTGTTTGGTTCATTTGGTCCAGACCGGAAAGGAAAATGATACATTTGGTCCTGGTCCGCTTAGCGTTCACACTGACATTTTTGACAGTGAACCTAAAGATACCAAACCTAAAGGCATAGTGATACTTTCACAACCTGATTGGTCGGGTGGAATGATATTTTGTGACAGAACTCACCGAACACTCCAAACAAAAGAAAAAGGTGCGTTTGACTTATCGGTCTTCTTAGCACCACTTTAAGTTGAACACCTAATGCTGTCTACTGGACTAAGCAGGCTCATTGTTGCATTTATATAATCTTATTTTCACCACCTGCGAACTCACAAAGAGCTCATAAAAGGCATTTTACCTCCTCATTGCTCCACTTTTTGCCCTCTACTCATTCACAGCTTGTTCCCTTCATGAAATCGTGTCGCATAGCATTGCATATTGTCATTACTTCCTTTTTTTGGTTTGTTTAGAAGTATTTGGTCCGCGTTCCTTTCACATTTCATTCGAAATACACCAAAGTTTGTTTGGAAGCAGACCGAGACCCATCTTTTTAGTGGTCTCAGTCCACTTGTTTGGCGCACACCAGGGTTCAGTTGCCGTTCGCACTTACTCAAATGAACCGAATTTGTTTTTAATGGAACCAAACATGACAGGTGTCAATGCACCCTAAGTGTGAATACTGCCATCCAAACCCTGTTGTGCACCAAACAAGCAGACTGAGACTGCTAGAATATTGGGTTTCGGTCCACTTCCAAACTAACTCTGGTGTGGTTTGAATGAAATGTGAACACAACACAAACCAAATACCTTTAAACGAATCAAAACAGGCTGTAACATCAAAATGCGACACTATGTGACATGATTTGACAATGCAGAACCAGTGACGTATCCAAAACAAAATGAGCAAAGGGCAAACGTTGAGCAACGAGGAGGTAAAATGCCTTTTATGAGCTTTTATGGTACTTTGATGTCATACACCGATCGGTCTGCACAGTGCCACTTTAAGGCTACATTTACACTAGAGCGTTTTCGCTTTAAAACATCATTTTGCTACGGTTACGCCTGTTGTTTACACTACTTCTGCGTTTTCGACCTTCAAAAATGGAGACTTTTGAAAACGCTGCAGTCCCCGTTTTAGTTTGAAAACTCCACGGTACTGTTTCAGTGTAAACGGACCAAAGCGGTGAAAACTATGGCGTGGCTGCTCACATTCGCTCTGCATAACTTTGACAGTCGTTTAAACAATAACATTAGGAATGGTCATGTGACATTCGCTTTCGGTTGTGTAGTGTGGATAGTGATCGTTTTTGAAACGCAGTGAAATCGCCAGTGTAGACGAGGATCGTTTTCATTTTAAAACACCGTTTTCCTTTTAAAACACCTAAGGCTACGTTTACACTAGTGTGTTTTTGTTTTAAAACTCAGAACTTTTGCTACGGTTACGCCTGTTGTTTACACTACTTCTGCGTTTTTGCCCCTCGAAAATGGAGAAAACACTTTGAAAACACTGCAGACCCCGTTTTAGATTGTAAATGTGCCAAAACAGAAACTCTGAAAATGATGCCGTGGCTCTCCACATTTGCTCTGCATATCCTTGACAATCGTTTAAACAGTAACATCATGCCCATTATGATGAACTAATGTGTTTTCGGTTGTGTAGTTTGGACGGAGATTGTTTCTTTAACGCAGTGAAAATGCCAGTGTAGACGAGGATTGTTTAGGGTGAGCTCTGTCACAAAATGTACGTCATTCAACCTGACCAATCAGGTTGTGCACGTATCACTATGCCTTTAGGTTCGCTTTCAAAATTGCTAGTGTGAACACTAAGCGGAGCAGGACCAAGAGAACCAAACTACAAGTGTGAACACACCTTAACTGAACAAACGTGTTAATAAGAACGTTTGTTCGTAACCTTGCCAAAGTTGCTTGTTAGCTGGGAAGGAAGGACTGGAGTTTAATGTCGGCTGACTGAACTTATCTCTCGGCTCACGGCTATTGTTGGCAGGTGACAGTTGAAGTTTTCCGTTTTTGAGACAAAACAATGTCGTAGTCACAGCCACATGAGATTTTAAGACAAAACATGCAGGAATGGCCTTAGGTTGACGTGCATGTCTTTGTGACTTGTGCTGATTTCATTTTAAGGTCATCAGCTCCTGCAGGCTGTGAGAAGAGTGCTCTAGACCCTCCTCCTGTCGTTTCAACCGTTTTATTTAATTCAGAGAGGAACTGTACATTCTCACTAATCTCTCCTTTGAGATGCATGAAGGCACTTTGGTGCGATACAATACAAATTTCTGATTCATATCAAAATAAGTTAACATTGCAAAAAGTGTCTCGTTCAGAAATACTGTCTCGTTCAGAAATACTGTCGTTCATCAACACTTATTAAAAAAAGCTTGTGCGGCCCAAAGGAAATGCACAAATGGGTGAACTAAACAAGTGCTGCATTTCAGGGCACTTCATCGTACTCGTATTAACAATAAAAACAAACGAACCCCAAAAAATTCATTTTTTATCAGTACCACAAAGTAATAAACAATATTCAAAACAACTGAATTCCAAAAAGTAGAAGAGCTGGGTCTTCTGCGTATGTTTGTGTGCATTAGTATTTGTGCAGGATAGGCACTTTAACAGTCTTGATTTCAGCTATGTGTGAGGATTTCTGAATGATGCAGCTGGTGGTGGCGGCGGTGGCCGCGTCCTTGGGCTGAGCCAGGTTAGTGAGAGCCATGGCCGCGTTGATCTCCCTCCAGTACGTCTCGTCTTTCCTCTGTCCCTTCTCCTTCTGCATGCTCCTGTTAACATACAAAAGACCTGTTACTGCTCAGTAGCTGTATTCGAAGTCATTCTCGCGTAGTACATTCTAAACCAAAAGTTTAGAAACACTTGTCTAATATGAAGAGCAGTTTTTTTTCATGTGCGTGCCAGTTCCTGGTTATACGCACCTGTCAGATTTATTTGATCCATGCTCCACGGTCTCTGTAAATACAAGCACAGGACAAATCCAGTTTCAGTAACAACATCTTAATGCTGGCAGATGTGACAGGCAGGAAAAGTCAGAGTAAGACTAAGTAAACATTCAGAAGACTTGTTTATGTGTAGATCTGTGCTACTTGTGTAAATGGAGAAAGATGCTGCAGTAAACGATACTGTAAAAGCTTGTTTCCATTTACTCTGTGAATGGTGGAATCTTCCATATCCAGATGCTTGGCACAATAATAATATGTTATTTGTTAAATGCAGAGGTCAGCAACACACTTAAGGCTAATTACTTAATGATAATCACCAGTTCCTCTGCCACACACGCACACTCATTTACACAAGGGTGTAAAGTACTAACAAATTATAGATTTTTGCATATAACCCAAAAGCACATATGATTTATTTTTAAATTATATGAGTAAAAATGAAATAATTGTCTTTTATATTGTCATTTTATTAAAGCCCAAATATTAAAATAGTAAATATTAAAAGTGACTATGAAAAATGTAGTTGACTTATTTAGTTGATTTATATATTTGCTTGAAACATTTAGTTAACAGCGTTTTTTATGCTATTTTCTGTAGGTTTCTACCACAGAATAACAGAAGAACAATAAGTTAATTGACTTTTATTTCAAAATTCTGACTTAGTTTCTTGCAATTCCAATTTATGTTTCGCAGTTTTAAAGTAACATCTCACAATTTTGACCTTTTTTTTTTTTCTCAGAACTGAATTTTTTTTTTTATCTTCACTCAGAATTGCATGCTTACAACAGACAGTTCTGATTTTATTTCTTGTAATTCTGAGTTTGTATCTTGCAATTTTGAGTAGTGTTAATTTTCAGACATTTTTAAGTCAGTCTTAGTCTTTTGTCCTGTGTCAAATGTACTTTTTAGTTATTATCATATTTAGTCAACCTTGTCCTGTTTTTATTTAGTCAAGTTTTAGTCGACTAAATGTCTGAGTGCTTTAGTCAATGAAGTCACTTTTTCATCATTCTCAACATGGCAATTCGTACATATTTTACAAGGTGGCTAATTCGTACGAATTCGTACGACCTCACTCATGAATTTGTACAGTTTTTGCTAAATTGTATGCATTTTACATGTTCCCCAATTTGTATGAATTAGTTTGATTGACCTACCCTAACCCCGCCCCTAAACCTACCCGTCACAAGTGACTAGACAATTCGTACAAAATCGAGTGAGATCGTATGAATTAGCCACCTCATAAAATACACAAGAATTGGCCGTGAGATAACGTTTTCATTCTGTATAATAGCTGAATCTATAAAAATTATTTTTGCTCAAATGTGTAATCGTAATGTTTGTTGTCATTTGAGAAATTTATTTTTGCATTTTAGGTTTTCCACAATAAAGAGCGAGAGCGTGCGCATGGTTGCCAGATTGCAAAAATTAAGCAAAACACAGGGCAGAAAATGTATCCTTTTCTGATTTGGGAATTTGAACTATTGATATCTGGCAACCGCAGACTGAAAGTTTGTGTAGTAGTGGCATGTACAGCAGTCCGCAATTAAATTTAGTCTTTTGAGTTAACATGTTGTCAGCTCAGAATTCTTAGAAAAGTAAGAATTTCATCTCACAATTACGATTTCGTTCTTTGAATTGTGATTTTATATCACGCAAAATTGAGTTAACATCTTACAATTGTGAGGTTCTGAAGGTCTTTCATACTGGTCCAAAATTCTTGATTGTAATTTTTGCATGTTAAAAAATAAAAACAACCTCACGTTGGGTTCATCACGTTTACACACTGCCTCCAAAACATTCGTCTGTCATTAAAAAAAAAATCTGATTAGGTTTGTTTTCAAATCCATACCAGGCATTTTGATAGAAAAGGATGACGATTAGAAAATTTAATTTTGCAATTTACGCATTTAAATTTCAAAGTGTGCCTTTATGCTATATATATTTATCAATATTTCGTGCAATCCCAGGTTTGGCTATTTTTTTTTTTCCTCAGATTATATGTCTTCTACGGGAAGAAAGTCTGTACCACAAATGCGTGTTTTGTTCAAAAATGTTTATGTACCTTCCATTTAATATTCATATAAGTGCACAAAAATAACATACCGTATACATGGCCGAATAAGTGATTTTAACATTCAATATTAAAACGATAATAAATTATGAAGCTGCTAGCCTTGAATTGCAAGTACAAACTGCCCCAAAATATAAGCATGTCTTTTTTTTTTTCCTCTTAATGTGCGCACACAAACCTTCTATCTTGTAAAATGATTCTATGAGATGTATGATATTTTGCCAGGCTGATGTCTTACTGGACATGACAGTTATGGTTTAACATGCTTCACACTTTCATCTAGGATGACTTTTACAGGCACTGAATCATTCTCGAAATCCAGATCCAAGGTGTCGTTCGTTCGGTGAGTTAAACCCCGTGCCTTTATTCCGGATGTCTCGGTTCTTCCCCCTGAGGCAGCGCTTCCCATGCGTTCACCTCATCCTATCCCGAACCTTGTGCTCACACACACACCCCTTGTATCCGGAACGGACATTGGAGCTCTGCCTGAACACCTGCAGGGCCAAACAGCACCTAATCATCCCCAACGGCTCGTCTGAGCCGGTGTTAAACTTGTTTTTCCTCAAAAACCGTTCACATGTGCGCTGAATGGCAACTGGGTGTTGAGGAAAGGCCAGCAGCGGCCATTACAGCCTGAGGCTGGCGTGAGACTGATTGGGAAATATCCTGTTGTGCTCAGCGTGCTCAGTAATAGTTTTACACAGCTGAGACTGAGTATGTTAGTCGGAATAACAGTGAGCTTCTCCTTTCAAAACTCACAGATGTGTTTGGGGTTCAATTAACTAAACCCGAGTGTGGGATTGCGAAACAAGTAGTTCATGTGAAGATGGAGCGATTAGAGATTCTCCGTCGGGAAATCTCGCTTTAATTCATCCACTCTGAGTTTGATTTCTCTCAGTATTTTTCCAAATTATCCCATAAGGTTCCAGTCACAATATTTAATCTCTTTTGTTTTCTTTGACTGTATATTCGTGTTAAGTTCATTCTGCTGATGTGTGTCAGGCACATGTGGCACACGTTGTTCTCGTATCAGCTTTCTCTTTCTGTATCTCTCTGTATTTACAGGTTTTGGTTGTCTGTTCTCTGTTGTAGATAAGCTCTTGCTCTCTGAGGCCTTCGTGATTTGCTGTTCTCAGTGCACTTGATACAAACAGCACATCTAGATCTGTCTTTTGTCAAACGCAGGTATTCAGTCGTTCACTGCACATGCCATTAAACATTGAAATTATTACACTGTTTTTTTCCCCCCAGTATTTAGCTCTTCCAAGTTTGCTCTCATAACTGTCTGCTTTGTCTTGGACAAGTTCATTTATCAACAGTATGATGATAAATACAAACAACACAGACTGCTCAGAAACTGCTACTGTTAAAATCCAGGTTTGGGTTCCTAAAAATACCAGCTCCAGGACTGAATATGAATTTGATTTGGACACTATTCAGATATTGTGATAGAGCTGCAGCTTTTGACATTATTACAGCAGTGACAGTAGCTCAGTTTATTCCCTTGGCAGTTGTACGACCGGTTTCTACTGGCAACGACTAGCCTAACAAATAAAGACACCAACATTCTCCTGCTAAATCATGGCCGGTAATGGTATCTAATCTACTAAATAACACGGATCTCTTGATGGTCAGGAATAGAGGAAAAGAAAGAGAGGGAGTGCAAAAGGTGAAGGCACTTAAATAGAAAAGACACAGATGGAATCTGAAAAATGGAAAATGAACAGAAATAACACTTTTTTTTTTTTTGTTTGTATGTGTCAGTTATTATTCCGAAATATGATGCAATGACTTTAACATGTTTTTAATTTATACACAAGTAAGCTTAGGTTTAAGCAAGGAAAAAGTTGGTAAGGCTGAAAGTTTTGGAAAAAAAATGTTTTTAAGGGAACCTCCAGTATTGAGACTGGCTTAATATGGCTTAATATAATAAAGCAATAAGCCCCAAGAAGCTGTGGTTTACAGTGAATTTATATCAGCTAAGGGGCGTTGTTAGGCACTACATGGAGCAGAGTGCCTAAAACCCCCTTAGCTGTTATAAATTCACTGTAAACCACAGCTTCACAGGGCTTATTGCTTTTGTAAAACTTTATTCCATATACATAGTTTCACAAAATAAAACAGAGCAAATAGAGTGTAATGATATTAATAAAAACATTATTCTTACGCCAAAAAGTGTAGTTCCTCAGAAACGGTTGTGGCTGCAACAAAGTATTTGCAGAGCAACACACAAACGTAAACAAAGGTGTATGTTTGTAGAGTAATTTACAACAGCTTCAAATGCGGCTCAACCAATCAGAATCAAAGACCAGAACTGTCCGTTTTACAGTGTAAATGATGTCTCTTACTGAAATATGTAGCAAAAAAACCCATAAAAGACTTATTATTTAGGTTATTTTTAAAAAATTTTTAAAAAATCCATAATTCTGATGATGTAAAATGGTTGCACTTGGTGAGTTACTGGTGCTACCTGTTGCTATTTTTACCGCAACACAACTCTGAAAATAAGATATTGATAAAATAACCACAACTACTGAAGAGCTTACAGGTGGCAGATGTAAGCATAGGCTTAAACCAAATGCCATACCATCGACTATAACGCCCCCCGGATATCTTACACTGAGAAACTCCTTCAGTGGCTGCGACGTCATGACAAGCGTCAGCATGTTTACATCCTGCCAGGATGGCATCAAGTGTTTCTTGTCTGCCATTTGTAAGCTCTTTCTGTAGCTGTGGTCTACTAAAAGCCTTAAAGGCATCAGGGCTAAAGTGGAGAGAACAAAGACGCAGGTCTTTAGAAGGTTTTATTCATCCACAGACATCTTCCCATTCTTCTCTTCTTATCGCTAGAAAAAGCAGTGAAGACTTACATCGCTTCTCTTGTTGCCCTTCGACTAAAAATTAAAACCAAAAGCCACATGGTGTGGTATCATATCAGTTGTGTTGTGGTAAAAATAGCAACAGGTAGCGGCAGTAGTAGCAGCCATTTTACATCATTGAAATAATGGCATTCCCCATAGTCTTAAATATGTATAAAACGATGTGGATTTTTTAAATAACGTACATCTTTCATGGGTTTTCTACTACATCATTTACATTAAATTACACCATGCAAATCTTAATACCCAGGATACAGTACAGTACATATACATATACAATGTTTGGCATATGAAAGAAATACTTTAAAATCATCATTCATCATATTTCAGTTTTATCCTGAAAAAATGTATTACAGTTTACACAAAAATATTATGCAGCACCAAATCAACATATTGGAATGATTTCTGAAGGATCATGTGATACTGAAAATTAAGCTTTGCTATCACAGTTTAACACTGTTTTTAATGTATTTTGCCTTGGTGAGCATAAGAGATTTTCATATCTCTTAAAAACATTAAAAAAAAACATATCTTTAAAAAACGTTTAACTCTGCATGTATACCGACATCTGTCACTCATGCTATTGTGATGTCTCCAGCAGTGCTAAGGGGGCCTGTCTGCATGGTGCATTAAGCAAACCCTCTTTTGGGAGAAGACTGTGACTCGGCTCTCTCCCCCAGGGAAACTCTTGCTGAAAATTGGATGCAGACCCACTGCAATTTCCAAATGCTGCTGCCTAAAACATCTAAAACTCAGATTTTTAAAAACAATGGCTGCGCCAAAGAAATTACAAATCCTCTACAAATCAAAATGTGCTAAATGTTAATATTTGCCTGGTGTTTTTTAATCCGTTTTCGCAGCGTTCTTTGCTACCGAACGGGTCTGTTTTGAAATGGCGCTGTTAGAGTTGGGGGACTTATGTGAAATGCTTCTTAATAAGCCTGATGGGTTGAAAATACTCCAGTACACTTACCATCACCACAGGAAATTGGAAGAGAAAGAACAGAAAGTAGTGCTAAAAACATCTATATCTCGACTAAGTACTGAGGGATGACAGACAAGAAAGCATCTGCGGCAGATGTGTGGTCTCTGTACACTACATACTGCTTTTAATTACCCAGACAAATAACATAATGTTAATGGATGTGACAGTGTTAATTTATCTGGTTTTGGAGAATAGATTTGCTATGTACGATGCAGCTGCTGTGAGCATGTAAGCTTCTGCTGCATATGCCAACCTGATCTTATGACGAAAACGTACCTGTGGAAACGATTTCGCAAGATGCAAAATACGTAATGCCATATGTGTTTCACAACATATTCGATGTAAAATGTCCACTGAGTGGTGCTAAAAGAGTGTTTGTTTTTTCCCGGAACACATGAATGTAAATGGTACATTTTATGTGACATTGGTTTTGTACGTGTTACCGTAGTTCTGACTAGAAATGTCCATTGAATGGCGTATAACTCTATGCCGTTAGAGTTTGCATGCCGTTTTAGCTTGTTTTTCGATCTTGCATCTTTCAGCTCTTTCATCCTGAGTCATGTTTTTCATGAGATTCGTACCCAAGGATTCCGCATCCTAAGTCCACACGTGCTTGTTGTTTTACTGCCTCAAGTGTTCATTTCTGTTGGAAACTGCAGTGATATGTATTTCGTGTCTTGCGGAAAAGTTCTTACAGGTTCGATCAGGTAGCATATGCCAAACAGATCTAGACAGGTGGAACTGGGGGAGGTGGAGAGTTTCAGTGGCAAGACTAAAGCTCATTGACTTGCTTGCTGTCGGTTTGTGCTCTATAGTAAATTGTGATTAACGTAACAAGTTTCTTGACTGAACTAGATATGTTTACTCACCCTTATAACATTCAAACCTGTATGACTTTCTTTCCTCTGAAGAAAGAAGACATTTGAAGAGCGTTTCTATTGCTTTTATGCATGCATGGATTTTCAGTAAAACAAGTCAATTTTTTTTCCAATTATTTGTTCCACAGAGTAAAGACATGAGATGAGTAAATTATGGTGAATCATTGCTTTAAAGAAACATTGGATGGTCCAAATCAACTCCAAGCAATGATCTCAAACCCTGTTCGTCCTTTAAGCAGAAATAATACTAGACCTTGCAGCTAACCTATTAAAGTGTTATCATGCCAATCCTCTCACAATGAACCGTCAGTACTCAGTAATCAAACGTATCTGGTAAGAACGGCCTTCTTATTGACTAACACAAAGAACAAGTTGATCTTTCTGTCCCTCGACTACAAAAGTTTTGCCAGATTAACAAAAAAATTCTACAGGCAGGACTGAATGGACATTGGCGGTGTAGACGATCGGGTAAAATTTGCAGACAGTTCTGTTTCCATGCAAACTCTCAATGAGCAATCACTACTGAGACAGAATGGCATCATGGTTGGCATGTCAGAGCAGACTGGAGCTGGAAATATACCTCCATCCTTCCGTTCATTTGTTCTTTGATCATCCATCTATCAGATGCGTGAAGAGAAGTGACAAATGGAATCTGGGCAAGATGTCATGACTTTTTGGCTACGGAAGCACGCAGACGAGAATGGAAAAGATGTCAACGCCAATCTATGGTGACTGAGCGTGGCACATACTGCTTCTATGTCATTGAGAAACATCCCAGCATGTAGAACAAAGAAAAGCGGTTGTAGCTCAACAAGATAACCTGCTAAAATGAGCAAACTTTAGAAAATAACAGACAACAAATTTGTCACACTTTGAAATTGAATAAGTCTGCGCTGCTTTCTCAAACCCATGACTATAATCTCTGCCTGCTTTTACTGGTTTATAAAATATCAGTCACATCTTTCACAGCCTTTCAAATAAAGGACAGGAAAATTTGTTCTGCCCAAAGCAGACAGACATCATCAGTTCTTGGTGTCTCATTTTTACTCTGGGCGTCCAATGTGCACTTTAAAAAAAATGAACGTTGTTCTTTAATAATGTCACTGAAGGCCTGTGAATGATGTTAAAATGAAGTTGGCATGAGTGTCGTCTCTGCTCTGCCAGCTCTATCCCCAGGATCTGCTAGCTCTCCAGGATGGCAGTCTTCTCCTCCTCAATTCAACATCCACTCGGTTTCTCCATCTTGCCCTCTTTCTTTCGAGCGTCTGTCTCTTCTGGTCACTCTCTAGATAAATCCATCTTAAACCGTCTGAGTTTGTCTTTTGGTTAGCTTCCATTTTTATGACTGTTTCCTGAGATCATTTCTGTTCTGTTTCTCTCTTCAGCTCGTCTCTGACGTTCACCGTTTTTTTAAACCTAATGTCATGGTTCTTGTTTTCCCATTGCCTTCCCAGATCATACTTTTGGTTGAGGTTTCATTGACTGTAATGGTCGTCTTTAAAACAGCAGCCCTATTACTGACTCCGTTCTTCCATTCTCTCCATTCCATTCACGTTTATCAGTAATCACTGTGCTATAAATATCCACGATATCCTCCGTTTCTGGGTCGTGGTGGTTGGAAGTGGCATGAGGAATGAAGAATGATAGTGATTCTTCACACACAACATTTTCTCGTATTATTTCAAAACTCTCCGTGATGAAAAAACACAACTGTCTGGACACTGTTGGACTTCCTTTCCTCAGCCTTTGAATCGCAGCACATTAATCTGTGATGGATCAAACTGCGTCGAGGGTGCTGACATGTTCTGGGCTGTGGATTTGATTGGCGAGCTGAAAGAACAATCAAACAGTGGCAATACTGTAAGGGGGTAAACAGGGTGAGCGAGAGAAAAACCGACCGTAAAGCTTATTTCGGCCTCATGGACACAAGGCCACTCATAAACACTAAAGCTCATCTTGAGACAGACCTAGTTTCATATTTTTAGGATTTCTGTAGGTCTGCACAGCAGATGACAAAAAATTGACAGTCCAGCCACAGCCAAGATAAAGCAGCTGCCACCAATGGCATGTACAGCCTCAGCATCTGTGTGCGAAATGTGTTAATCTTTCCATCATTTTGTATTTACCAGTCAGAATAAATACAAATCACCACAACACACACTCTTACCAGCCAAAAAACAGAACAGTCTGTACCAGAGTCACAAAAATGACACAAATACCCCAGATGTTTTAAATGGGGTGTAAAATTGCTCCTGTAGTGAATTATCTTTCGTTTTATTGCATTACGTAATTATATTTAATAATATGCCATTTTAGGCCTCTGTAGATAGATTTAGTGCTTTCACAGACACTGTAGCTGTCAGATTATTTTTGTATTCATAGTCTCAAATATAATGTTGCATGTGTAGCTATTTTTAGGTGTTTTTTATTAAAAGCTGAGAAAAAAAACAGAATGTAAAGAAAATCACACCACTACTCTGACAGTAGACAGTACAGAGCTCCATTTAATCTAACATAGGAACATGACGGTTATTGTGTAATGATATCTTGTGCATTCTTTTACAGCATTTCTATATTTGACGGTAAACTGATTTCATAATTAGTAATTATAATTAACAATTAACTGTTTACATTGATAATTCATTTCAGTAAATAACATAAATGGATGACATACTATGTGATTTTGAATAGTTCTAGGGGGCAAATATTAAAACCCTTAAATATGTATGAAAATTGATTTATATGACTATTCGGTTGCACATTATTTTACGGCATGTGTACTTACAATGTAAGTAATGTGTAATATAAGGTAACTACATGGCTTAAGGTTAGATTTAAAGAAGTTCACTTCCAAAACAAAAATTTATAGATAATTTACTCACCCCCTTCCCCATCCAAGATGTTCATGTCTTTTTTTCTTCAATCATAAAGAAATTATGTTTTTTGAGGAAAACATTTCAGGAATGTTCTCCATATATTGGACTTCTATGGTGCACGTAAGTTTTGAAACTTCAAAAATGCAGTTTAAATGCAGCTTCAAAGGGCTTTAAATGATCCCAGCCAAGGAAGAAGGGCCTTATCTAGCAAAATGATCAATTATTATTATTTTTTTAATTACAGTTTATATACATTTTAACCTCAAATGCTCGTCTTGTCCAGTTCTGCGTGAACTCAGGTTCATGACAGTTATAGAGTAGGTCGTAAAACATTTTCTCCTCCAACTTCAAAATCGTCCTATATCGCTTTTTTACCTTTTTTTGTAATGGGTGCTTGATCTTCTTTGCACTTTGACTTTGTAAACACTTGGTCGGTACTTCTGCAGTGATGTAGGACGATTTTGAAGTTGAAGGAGAAAATGAGATGGGAGATTTTCGACATACTCTACAATAACTGTTTTGACCCAAATTACACAGACTACGCATGCACATCGCAGAGCTAGACAAGATGAGCATTTAAGGTTTTTAGAAAATAACTGATCGTTTTGCTAGATAAGACCCTTCTTCCTCATCTGGGATAGATTAGAACCCTTTGAAGCTGCATTTAAACTGCGTTTTGGAAGTTCAAACATAGAAGTCCACTATATTCATATACATTCCAGAAATGTTTTCCTCAAGAAACATAATTTCCTTACAACTGAAGAAGGAAAGACACGAACATCTTGGCTGATGAGGGGGTGAGTAAATTATCTGTAATTTTTTGTTCTGCAAGTGAACTTCTCCTTTAAGTGTAGGTTCATGGTTATTACCTAGTTATTACCCAGTTATTAAGTTGGCTTGAAAAATCTGTTTTTCTAATAAACAATTTCTATTGCCTTCAAACCATTTAAACTAATCTTTAAAACTATTTTAAACTTCAGACTACTTCAGACTGAAAACTTTAAAACTTGTTCTAACTTTCTGGTCTGGCTTTTCGTTTTGAACTTTACTCATCTAGTTGTAATTATTACATAGTACACAGTATGTACATGTGGAACAGTGGAACAGGTAAAATAGTGCTGTTGTTTATTCTGTGGAGAGAAATGTTTAAATTGATTATTGTCGATGCAACTGACCCCTCACAGGGAGTTTGATTGACAGGTGTTCTGCACAAACATAACGCAGAATATGCCATTTTGTCTAACAAACCAGACAGGAGAGTCAATTACTGTTGGTGGACTTGAACTTTAACAATGATGTGTATTGATGTCTTGCGTTTGAAACAAGATACCTTCTGATGTTCATTCATGTTTGTTTTATCCTGTGACTAGTAAAGAAGAAAAGATGATCGATTCACGTTCCGCTTGTACTTAGGTGCTACAGCGATCTGTCACGACACATTAAAGAGCCACAAAGCGTATTTATAGTTTGAATTCTTTCCAAAATGCCAAAATTTTAAAGCTGAGACTGTTTCATACTAAAAGTAACCTGATCTGTCTTGTCTGTCAGCACGTTGTCGGTTTTCTTTGCTCCGCAATGTATTTTTTACTACGTAAGAGAAAAATTATTTGATTAAATATGTGTGAGAACATTAAGACTATGTGTAACATTAAGGTGGACGGGTCATTGTTAAGAGTTAATTGAATGGTAATTAAAACCATATTTCAAAAATAGCAAAACTACTGGCTACAACTACTTCAAATTATCTGCAGATGGGAAAGTGATGCATGTTTGAAATTCCATTATGTTGAGTAAATGATGACAGGATTTTTAGTTGAACATTAAAGTTCATTTTTGCCACTGGTCTGATCATGATCAAGGAAATAAAAACAGTGTTAGCATGTATATTTTCTATATCATTTAGAGGAATCCATTTTTGACCATTAACAAGACTTAGAGGTCATCCGTTGGCTTCCTGTTCTGGATACGGACGAGTGGATCTGCTATTTGCTAATGGTTAGACGAATGATTCTGATCTCTTACCCTATCAGTACCTATAAAAGTCCCACAAACAGACTTCAAACACGCTAGCTAGAAGACATAGCACGCCACTGAGGTATTACAAGACAATATCTGCTCTCTGACGTATGTCAGAGAGACAGAAGGCCAAAGAGAGGGAGAGAGAGAGGGGCTCATGCTGAAAGCATTTGCCTAAAGTGCTATCAGACGTAGATAAGGCTCCATCTAGAACGCATCACAAACCTTTTTCAGTTTCAATAAAATTCAGTTTCGCTTCAGCTTTAGTGTCATTCCAAAATGGAAAAAACGATTAGCAGCAAGAAACTTTGGAATCATTGCAAATGATTTTGCAGAATGGAAAAGCTTGTTTAGATCTCATGTTACAAGTTTGTATGTTTCTTTGCAAGCTAATTCTACCCAGAGATGAATATAGAATTGCGTTCGACCGCAACCTCAGGGGGAAAAAAAAACAACTGATTGAGTGTAATATAACAATGTTTGAAAGTGTTTTCTGAACTAAATAATGATTGCAGCCTTGATCCAAAAATACGTAGTGAAATGAATTGCTGTGATGTTCCTTCTGGTTTGCTCACACGCACATTCTCTCTTTGATTCTCTGATTTTTTCATCTGTTGATCTATTCTTGTGAAACTGCCTATTTTTGTTTTCCCCCTTCCCAAAAACACTTTACTTTCCAAGTTAGACAAATATGCACAGGCCCCGCCATACTATTTCTGACACTCAGATTGTCAGAGTCTTTCAGTGTGAAGCCATTAGCTTCTCCACACTCATCTAATAGCCTCCCATTCATTCACTGTTTCTTTCCTCTATCTATTCTCACATGTAAGCAGCCAGAGCAGTGTGTGTCTGTTTACACCTCTCCTCCACACAAGTCACCACAATCCACACACACGCTCACTTTTCAAGTGTGCCTCGGACTATTTGCAATTCATCACGATATATTGCTCTTGAGCTTCAGAACGGTTTATACACAGCACCATGCCGAGAGACTGAGAATTCAGTTTTTGGAATACGCTTCGAAATGAATCATTTTCAAGTTACAAATGGCTCCAAAAAGTAAATTATAAAAGATGGACGAAAACTTATCTAACAGTGTCTGGATATGTAGAGAATGTTGTAATAAAATAAGACATTTATTCATGCTACTAGGTGGATGCTTACTTGCTCTCCAAGATCTACTGATACTACTAATAAATAAAATACTAATTTAAATAAAAAAAATGTATGATGAATTTACAAAAGCCATGAAAATACTATTGCAAAATGGTAGTGGTTCCCTTAGTATAATGAATGCAATCACAGAAAGACACTTTAAGTCTAAGTCTTTGTATTTATCTGTATCTCTCATTATTACAAGAGGAGTTGTAAATGTTCTCATCCCATGTGTCTTTTATTCACTATTTTCACCCTCTTTCGGAAGACTTCAGCTTTCATCCTCCAATTTCTAGCTTGTCTTTCATCTCCCTTTCTTCCTTTCCTATTTCCCTCCTTCATCTCTCTTTTCTCCACCTTTCACTTCTCTCAACATTCTCTCTTCTCTCCCTCTGGTGATGGATGATGAGACCCCATCCTGACCACTGTAACCTAGAGTCCTAGAGTCTGAAGTAAATCTTGGCCTCAGCCTTTTCTTTCTTCAGGACTGTACTGTCGTCCCTCCCTTTTTTGTGAGGGATGGAGTGGGAGAATGGAGAAAACCTCTCCAAGAAAAGGAAATCTTGGTGTTTAGGTAGTTGACATGTCCTGTGATGTGACATAGTCCATGTAAATCTGTTTTAAACAGCATTTTGTCAATTCATTTATAATTATTAGTCATGCAGGTTTTATGACCTCATATTAATTATTAAATTATCCATCCATTCTCCAAACCACATATATATGGGATCAGTAGGATTCTTATAGTTTTTTTTTTTTTTTTAAGAAGCCTTTTTCTCCTCATCAAGGCTGCGTTTATTTGATTAAAAATTCAGAAAAAAACAGTAATATTGTGAAATATTATTGCAATTTAAAATAGCAGTTTTATATTTTAATATATTTGAAAATAGAATTTATTCCTGTGACGCAAAACTGAATTTTTAGCATCATTACTCTAGTTTTCAGTGTCACATGATCCTTCAGAAATCATTCTAATATGCTGATTTATCATCAGTGTTGAAAACAGTTGTGCTGCCTAATTATTTTTATTTTTTATTATTATTATTATTATTATTATTATTGAATCTTTGATAATCCTTGATTTTTCAATATTCTTTAGTGAATAAAATGTTAAAAAGAACAGCATTTATAAAAAAAAAAAAAAACAGTTCTGTAACAAAGTCTCTGTACATCAACTCTGTACATCAAAGTTTGGGGTCAGTCAATTTTTTCTTTTTTGTTTGCAAGAAATTGATACTTTTATTCAGCAAGGTGTTAAATTGATAAAAAGTGATAGTAAAGACTTTTTATTCATCAAAGAATCCTGAAAAAAGTATTACAGGTTCCAAAAAAATATTAAGCAGCATAACACTGATAATAAATCAGCATATTAGAATGATTTCTAAAGGATCGTGTGACACTGAAGACTAGAGTAATGGCTGATAAAAATTCAGCTTTGCATCACAGAAATAAATTATATTTTAAACTATATTTTAAAATAGAAAGCTGTTATTTTAAATTGCAATAATATTTCATAATATTACTGTTTTTTCTGTATTTTTCATCAAATAAAGGAAACTTTGATGCACATAAGAGACTTCTTTAAAAACATTAAAAATCATACTGATCCCAAACTTTTAAATGGCAGTGTATATATATATTCTAAAAAGTATATACTCAACCTGAACTACACATATTGACATTTGTGTACTGTATTGTATGAGAATGTGTTGTTTATATACTTCACTCTCAGAAAAAAACATGTAACTGGGACGGTACCTTCTGTCCTTAAGTAACAGCTTTTGTAACTTTTTTCCTGCGCGAGTACTACAACAACATAAAATCTAACGGCGAAGCTTAATATTACAGTATTGACGTTCAAGATGAAATAGAGATGTTTTCATAAGTGTTTTCTGTGATTTGAGATGTGCGCAGCAGAGCTGGATCAGTCATTGTCCTGCTGCTCTGTGGTCAGTGACTAGTCAAGTACCGTAAATCAGGCAGTTCAGCATGTACTCTTTAAATGCCATATCCCTGCCAGGCTGTTTCTCTAAATTACACATCCCTCCCCCGGCACTGTATGTCATTGTCAAACAACGCTAAAACACGTTAGCCAAAGCCTGTCGTGCTTTGAGAGAAAGAGAGACTTTCAAGCTTTTTAATGGCATCAGACTCTCAATGTTTTTATGTACTGTATGCGGCTGGATGTGTAGTACAACTGTGCAAAAACAGCAGTAAAAGTGTGCTGCGCATTTCCAGCTGTACACACAGAGGGCTGTCAATCATCTGATGAACAGCAGGCCCTGCACATTAATAATACCTGAATTTATATGCTTTCACTCTGTTGCATGTTTAGGCTTGGATGGATTGCCCACCTGCCTCTGATCACGGCCTGAAATCAGCTCTAATGTTTCTGAGTTGGAGACATTGTACTTTTCTTGGACAATGACTTTTGAAACATTTTCTTTTGGTGGTTTCAGTCCAATGATTCTGCAGGACTCTTATGAGTGACTGGCACCTACGAGCCCCGGTGGCCTTGTCAAGCTTCTCTGTTTTCATTTAACATATTTCTAGCTCCTGCCTCTGTTTAATGTCCACTGACCTTGAAAAAGAAGGTCTTTTCATGTCGTAAAACACAGGTGACATTCTTGGTTCTGTGAGGAAATACGTCCCACAGAGCACAGCTAACACACTAAAGCACAGCAAAATGATTGATTGGAAAAAGAGAGCCTTTTTTCTGGGCTTTTTTACATTACTGATCACAAACACATAAAATAAAAATACTAATTTCTTGGTTTGATATTGATATTGATTCTTAAATCCCAAGAAATGATTAGTTTAACCTGTTTTCAGTTAATGAACGAAACAATGCAGCACACCTCCCATCCCATAAATCGCAATAAGCTTTGTGCTTTGTTACTTCTGATATGAAACAAAGTCTCAAATTATGTCTATTTTATTATAGTACTGAAACAATAAATGCTGTTTTGGCATGGTTTAATGTGAGTGACAGATCGCTGTAGCACCTCCGTTCAAGAAAAGTGGCAGCGCAAAGCACACGTGAACTATTTGTTTCTTCTGCTTTAATGCCAGTTACATACGAAATGAATGTATGTTAAAGAAGTTCACTTCCAGAACAATAATTCATGTCTTTCTGTCTTCAGTCGTAAAGAAATTATGTGTTCTGAGGAAAACATGTCAGGATTTCTCTCCATATAGTGGACTTCAATGGTGCTGCCGAATTTGAACTTTCAAAATGCAGTTTAAATGCAGCTTCAAAGGCCTCTAAACCTATCCCAGCAGAGGAAGAAGGGTCTTATCTAGCGAAATGATCGGTTGTTTTCCAAAAAAAAATTACAATTTATATACTTTTTAACCTCAAATGCTTGTTTTGTCTAGCTCTTGTGAACTCTGTGTAAACTCATGACAGTTAGGGTCGGTCAAAAAACTCCCATCTTATTTTCTTTTCCAACTTCAAAATCATCCTACATCGCTGTTTTACCTTTTTTTTTTGTAAAGGGCTTTTGATCTTCTTTGCATGTTCACTTTGTAAACACTGGGTCGGTACTTCTGCAGCATTGTACGATGATTTTGAAGTTGGAGGAGACAATGAGATGGGAGTTTATTGAGGTTAAAAAGTATAGAAATTGTCAATTTTTATAGAAAATTATCGACCATTCCGCTAGATAAGACCCTTCTTCCTCGGCTAGGATCATTTAGAGCCCTTTGAAGCTGTATTTAAACTGCATTTCGGAAGTTAAAACTCGGGGGCACCATAGAAGTCCACTATAAGGAGAAAAATCCTAAAATGTTTTCCTCAAAAAACATAATTTCTTTACGACTGAAGAAAGAAAGACATGAACATCTTGGATGACAAGGGGGTGAGTAAATTATCTGTAATTTTGTGTTCTGAAAGTGATCTTTTCCTTTAAAAGAAAAAGTACAGTGAAAACTACATCCATATCCTGTTTCATATAATCGCTCAATCAGTGTCACATCAATCGGCGACCGTAAGTTCGTTAGTCAGCTAGAAAAATTACTTCTAGAGAGGAACATTTTGCTAAATATGTGCAGCATATAACATATTTATTATAATTTTTACAATGTTTAATTTTATGTTTTTATGATAGCCACCATTTGAATGTTTATATTTCAAAAAACGAATTGAACATTTCAAGTTGACTAAACCTATTTGAGCTGACCGAACTTAACATTTTAAGTCTGCAGGGTAACATATTATTTTAAGTTGACTCAACAAATTGTGTTTTTTTGTTTTTTTACAGTGTAATAAGAAATTTCTTCTTTATATTTTATATTAATGAAGGACAATTCTTAACAATGGACTTTCTAAATTTTGAAGTCTTTACTATCCATTTTGAATAATTTAATGCATCCTTTTTGAATAAACTGAACCCTAAATGTTTTGAACAGGTTTAAGAGGCAGCAGTAGCAAAAACCCTCATGGCCAGATTTGAGTACTGAGATATATATCACTTTCATCAATTCATTTCAGTTCACTGACGCATAATATAATATATTCATAAACACCTCGGATGACACATTAGTTTCAATAACTGGATCACAAGGATCCTGTTGAAAGCAAAATGAGGACACGTCGCTCTAGAATAAATGGTGCAGCAGCCAGTTTATGTCCCATGTGATGCACTTTCTATGCAGCTTATGAGATTCCTGCACAGATGCAACCTGTGAAAATACATCTAAAGCGTTAGACAAAGTTCTGAGAAATATTTTCCTGCATGCTCTCACTTTACTGTGAGCTCCAGTCCGCTCTGACAGCGCGGCATAGTGATCTATATCGTACAAGACGGCCCTAAACTCGGTACCACGCACGCAGGGAAAACACTGAGCGAGATTCCTACCATTAAATATCCCATTAAAGTGCAATTTGACATAAAATCCCTGGCATGTGCCCTGGAATTCTCTCACTTCTTGTTTTCAGTGAAACTCCCATCAGAGTTCCCGTTGCGTTTTATTTTGTATTTTTCTTACACAATGGCCTCTTTAGTTTTCCATCAGAGGTTTTGCTGGCCTGACGGCTCCTTTGCCACGTCTGATTCAAGTGAGGAGTGATGGAAAGGAGGAGAGAGCTCCTTTAGATCCAATTTGTTCCATTAAGCTACATTTAACCAACGGATTCTGAGATGCCACTATGGTTAAAAGAGGCTAAAACATTAGCGTTTTGGCTAACACAGCGCAGAGACAGACAGACAGCTGTTTTAAAAAAGAAAACATAGACTGTAGATCTAAAATTTCAACCTCATAGTCTGAAACTGGAGGAATATTTGTATGAAGATACTCTGGAATGTAGAAAGAAGGAAAATGGAAGGAAAGAGAATAGCGGGGGAAAAAAGAGAAAGCGAAATCTTAGGAGGAAACGATACAAAACCAGCAACGAGATTGAATGACAAATTCAATATCAATTTAATTCAGAGTTTATTGCTGTATTTCATTCTGATTGAACCCTTATTTGCTGTTGTGCAAATGCTGCTGCATGTGATCTTGTGTTAAACCTTTCGCCTGCCGATTTTTCTCATCTGACAAACAGATATTTCAGCCATCAGAATCCTTAGCCAGGAAATGGTAGTTACCATGAAAGGCGAGAAAAAACGAGTAACTCATAAATATTCTATAAGAGTATAACAGCTATTTGGAACAACTGATTCAAGCTGAAATAAGCAACAAAATACACCAAATCTCAGCAGGTGTCTACATAAGTAGCCTTGCGTCACATATAGGGTTTAAACGTTAGTCCAGAAGGTAGTTAGCAACAGCTTTTGGGTTTGAAGAGAATTCCAGCGTTCTGTTCCTCAGCCCTGAGATAATGCAAACCATGTTTGTCAGTAAGAAATGGCAAACTGAAATTAGAAACAAAGTAAAACAAAGCCTGCACGGCGAGATCCCAGAGGCTTGATGTGAACAACAATATGTAAGCGAAGAAGCAAACAATGTTATCAGTTATGAATCCTGTCAGGACAAAGACGCAGTGTTCTGACCTGAAGAAACTCTTTCTCGAGAGAAGGAGAGAGCAAAACACATGCGCTCGAAGGCCGCGGTCGCAGACGCAGTATCTCTCATAAATTCCTACAAATGATCAATAGAGGCTGACATTCTTCCAGATGATGATGAACAGGGCTTAAATAATTGCCAGAACTCTCCTGAAACATATTTGTCATTTTGGAATGTCGAAAAGATTTGCGATAACATCACAAACACCTGGAGGACTTAAACAGCACATGGGAGCAAACACAGCTGACTGTGAGCACTGAAGACGCTTCCTATCGAGAGACTCCGAACCAACGCTGACCTTAAACAGACGAGTTGGAGAGTCCTAAACTTTGGCAGAGCTTGCCTTTTTCGGTAAACGAGACATCCTGGGATAGGTGAAAGCTTTAGAAAGTGGATAAAGCCCTTATCAAGCAGCTGCATAGAAGAAACCAGTAGAAAATTGCACAGAATAGTTCATTACTTACTTATTAAACCAAAGCTAATATAATACAACCACACAACCGTTCAAAAGCTTTAACACTTTATAATAATGTTTCATTAGTTACTACTTAAGTTATCATTAAGTATGACAATACTTCTACAGCATGTATTAATCTAAGTATATTAACTTTAATATTTACTAATGCATTATTAAATTCAAATTGTTTGTTAACATTAGTTAACGCACTGTGAACTAACATTGATTTAACAATGAACAACTATGTTAACAAAGATGAATAAATACTGTAATAACTGTATTGCTCATTGTTTGTTAATGTTAGTTAGCAAATGACACCTTATTGTAAAGTGTCACCTTTAAGTCTTTAATACTCATCAAGGCTGCATTTATTTAATCAAAACTACCGTTAAAACAACTTAAAAACTGTTTTCTATTTTAATATATTTTAAAATGCAATTTCTTCCTATGATGGCAAAGCTGAATTTTTAGCAGCCGTTCTTCCAGTCTTTAGTTACATGATCCTTTAGAAATATTTTTTCAAATCTTTTTTTGTTTCATTATTATCAATGTTGAAAACAGTTGTGCTGCTTAATAACTGTGTGGAAAACTGTAGTTTATTTACACTGCTGTTCAAACAGGATCAGTAAGATTTTTTTAATGTTTTTAAATAGTCTTTTCTGCTCATTAAGGCTACGTTTATTTGTTTAAAAATACAGAAAAATCTGTAATATTGTGAAATATTATTGCAATTTAAAATAGGTTTTCTATTTTAATATACTTTCAAATAGAATTTATTCCTGTGATGCAAAGCTGAATTATCAGCATTATTACTCCAGTCTTCAGTGTCACATGATCCTTCAGAAATCATTCTAATATGCTGATTTATTATCAATGTTTTTATTTTATTTTATTTTTTGGAACCTGTAATACTTTTTTCAGGACTTTTTGATGAATAAAAAGTTAAAAAGAACAGCATTTAAAATAGAAATATTTTGTAGCAATATACACTACCGTTCAAAGTTTGGGGTCAGTACACTTTTCTTTCTTTTTTTCTTTGAAAGAAATTAATACTTTTATTAGCAAGGATGTGTTAAAATTAATAAGTGATAGTAAAGACTTATATTGTTAGAAAATATTTCTATTTTGAATAAATGCTGTTCTTTTGAACTTTTTATTCATCAAAGAATCCTGAAAAAAGTAGCTCAGGTTTCCAAAAAATTAAGAAGCACAACTGTTTGCAACATTGATAATAAATCAGCATATTAGAATGATTTCTGAAGGATCATGTGACACTGAGGACTGGAGTAATGAAATAAATTATATTTTAAAGTATATTAAAATAGAAAACACATTTTAAATTGCAATAATATTTCGTATGACTTTTTCCTGTATTTTTGATCAAATAAATGGAACTTTGATAAGCATTACTGATTCCAAACCTTTGAACGGCAGTGTATTTATTTATTTAATTTATTATTTTCAGGATTTTTTCCATAAATAAAAAGTTTAAAAGAAGTATTTATTTCAAACTGTTTTTTTGTAACAATGTACTGCCAGTTTCAATTAACTTAATGTCTTCTTGGTGAATAACAATGAATTACTTTTATATGAATGAATTATATATATTAATGATCCTAACTATATATATATATATATATATATATAAAGTTCCTAACTTTCTAGTATCTATTATCTGTGTCAGACTACCATGAGGTGAAACGTGGTTATGTTTCAGATACACAACTGGAGAGGCTTCAAGAGCAAATTCTTTAGGTCAGAGTTTGGCTCGCTTCAAAAATGACAGAAACTCAGAAAATTGTTTCACACACACGTACACACACTTCGTTCTCTGACATCTTTAACCCTAAAACTGATATACACTTCCACACCAACACACAAACAACACACTCTCTTTCCCTCACGGACACTTTCTCTTTTGATTAAAGACTTCTTGTTTCTTAGTAGTGGATGTTGGACATGAACTCAAAACTGTGTTGAGAGAAAAAATGTGTTATGTTGAAAAGATAAGGAGAGAATGAAGATTGAAAAGATAGAAAAATTGTCACACTGACTAAAGAAGCACTGATAGTTAATGGGCTGAAGACTAAACCAGGATGAACTGTGGTTGCCGTACAGTATGTTCTCTTTCATTGCGAGTTCAAATCTGACCTTAAACGTTTTATCAAAAGTACAAAGTTTAATATAAAAGCATGCGTTCTTTGAACTATTGAACTGCAATATTTTTAACTTAGTAGTATTTTCATACTATTAAAAACATATTTCAGAATATTTACAAATGTCAGGTTGAAATGATTTATGCCACTATGTGTATGTGAGAGAGAACAGAGAAGACATATGACCTCTCTGTGACTCTCCTTGTTGTAGAACGAGAAGCCAAAATCATGCATAGACCAAAACACAGCTGATACTGGGAAACAGCTTCAAGATGCCCTTCTTCCTCGCAAGAAGTGAGAGAGAGAGACATAGACAAGGAAAGAATGCAAGACTGGCAGTAGCTCACCAGTTCTGTAGATAAAGTTGGCTTCTGCTTCTGAAGAAGACGGTGACAGCAGGTCTTCATCATACTCATTAGAGCTGAAAGAGCCTGAGTGGTTCCTCCTCCGTGCGTCCATTACCCCGTTGGCCACCATTACGTGACGGAGCGAGTCGTTAAGGTAGCGGTGCAACAGGCTGCTCTTGTATTTGGGTGGTGACACATAGTCATCAGACAACGAGGCGTCTGCAGCGGCTCGGAGACCCGCGCTCACAGCGCCGCCTTCCTTCTTGATGACGCTCTGGTACATCGGCTTACTGAACTCCCCGACCTGGGCCCGTGCTGCTGGGTCACCATCTGGATGTGAGGCGTGATACATGCAAATATGTCAATACGCACTCGAGAAGACATTTGCAAAAGAAAAAGAAAAAACTGTAATATATGTCAATATTTTGATCTGCTGCCCTTTACGCCTTCTCAGCAGGGAGAGACACGGTCACGTTTTCATTTAATCACCCTTCTCTTCTGCATGACCCCTCCAGCACACTGAAAACTCTTGAATGGATTACACTCCTCGAAAACAAGGGCCTCCTAACTGCAAGTGAGTGTGTCAGATCAAATTTGGTGCTGAGAGACTGATTACCGCTACAGGGGATGAAGCAGAGAAGATCTCAATCTTGGAGCCTTGTATGGCATGATTTGAGAACTAAACTAAACTAAACTAAACTAAACTAAAAAAAAAAAAATTCAGAAATATATTCCAAAAGATAAAATACAAAAATGCAAAATATGAAATATTAACATTTTAACATTTTTAAAATATGCGTGTGATAATAAAATATACAATAAAATAAAAATAGAAAATAAAATAAAAAAAGATCAAAATTTTAAGATTCAGATATGTTTACAGAAGATAAAATACAAAAATGTATGCAAAATATAAAATATGAAAAAATCATTAAATATTACATAATAAAAAAAAGAAATTTATTTAAAACTTATTAAAGCAATAACTTATATAAAGAATGATTTCTTGTACACATTTTTTTGTTTGCTTGCTTGCTTTGCTGTGATAGACTATTGAAAAGTTTGGTGGTTTGGTGAATCAAATAAATGCAGCCTTTGTGAGTGTAGAAGATTTCTTTTAAAATCATTTTAAAAATCTTACCACAAACTTTTGAATGGTAGTAAAAAAGGAAACAAAGAGTTTTTTTTATTAAGACCAATGTTTTGACTATATACAGTAAATTTATCTGCTCTCAAACAGTAGCAGCTTTTATTCTAGACTTAAGTGCAAATGCAACTACCGTATGATGTCCATTAATCAAGGTACAGAGTTGTCTGTTATTTTTGCCAGAATACTGAAAACCACAAGGACAAGTCAAGAGATAAATAACTTTGGTGGAACTGCAAGTGATAAATCGTCTGATTTCATTCTGCTTTTAGGTAACAAAACCAATAAAAGTATTAACTTTCTCATCAACAGGGAGAAAAAAACATCGGACATTCCAATGTCATATCTCAGCCTTGGAGAGACTGTGTTCAGTTGATCTTTCCGTTCCGTTGATTATTCTGTAGAAAACACCCAATCATTCATCTCTTATTATTTGCTCAGCCACCTGTAGTCCCATCAGTGATTCATTAAAGAACATAAATAAGAGACACTGACATGTTTTATTACCAGATGAATCGTGAGACTTTGTTTGTACATTCTTGATGGAAAACTTTTAGAGGCATTAATGCTGATTGTAATACAACAAAGGGATGGTCCAAAATATTTCCTCCACTAATGTCAGAATTCCAAGCAAGTTAATACTTTTGTTGCAGAAGAAAGTTAAACCATTAATCACTTGCAGTTCCACCATGGTTATTTATCTCTTCATGTGATTTTGCTTTCAGTCAAATCTATATAAATATTGACTTAAATTCTCGTGTTCCTTTGAATCAGCGTTTTCATTTATAACTAGGCGTGTGGATTCCTTGTTGGTTTTTAAGAAGGTCAATGAGCCAAATTACTTTAAAAAAAAAAAAAAAAAAAAAAAAATGAAAGAAAAAATTCAGCGTATTCTCAGTCCACATTCTAAAAGTCAACATTCTTGAACGTTAAAGGTTTTTTAAAGGCTTTTTTAGTGCGGCCTTATTGTATACTACCTTGACAACCATTCTATAATGTAGGAAACAAAGGTAAACACAGTGGAGTTCACACAAACGCAATATTTCCTAGGATACGGGGTTAGGATTGCGTGAGTGAATGCCTCCTAAGTGAGCTAGGATTTCACTGCAAGGCTCTATCTTGACTCAAATGTGTGAAGAGTGTGTCTGAAGCTCAGATCTTCTATAGCACGTAATTACTGAGCTCAGACACGGGAACGACAGACCTGATGAAACGTCTGTGCAACAAAATGTTCCCTCTAAACAACCAGACATCTCATATTCATAGTAAACAACTTGTATGATGTTACACGATGTCCTACTTGTATAATCACGGCTCGTGATGTTTTGGTGAATCGCACAGGTCACAAAATAGCAGTTTTTACGGTACAGGCTGCACGCTCTTCATTTCTTTATATATACACTACCAGTCAAAAGTTTTTGAACAGTAACATTTTGAATGTTTTTAAGCCTGCATTTTTTTTATTCAAAGTACAGCAAAATTTTGATATGTTTTTACTTAAAAAAAAAAAAAAAAAAAACTGTTTTCTATTTGAATATATTTTAAATGTAATTTAATCCTGTGGTTTCAAAGCTGAATTTTAAGCATCATTACTCCAGTCACATGATCCTTCAGAAATCATTCTGATATTCTGATTTGCTGTTCAAAAAACATTTATTATTATTATTATTGTTGTTGAAAACAGCTGAGTAGAGTTTTTTTCAGGTTTCTTTGATGAATAGAAAGTTCAGAAGAACAGCATTTGTTTGAAATAGAAATATTTTGTATCATCACTTTTGACTAATTTAAAGCATTCTTGCTAAATTAAAGTATTAATTTCTATCATTTCTTTCAGTGTAATAAAAAATGATACTGACTCCAAGCTTTTGGATGGTATAGTGTATAATGTTACTTTTAAAAAAAGCATTTTATTTCAGATTTATACTGATCTTTGTATCGTTCTATTCATCAAAGAATCCTGAAAAAAAAATGTACTCAACTGTTTTAAATATTGATAATATTAATAAATATTTCTTGAACAGCAAATCAGCATATTAGAATGATTTCTGAAGGATCATGTGATGCTGAAGACTGGAGTAATGATGCTGAAAATGTAGCTTTGATCACAGGAATAAATTACATTTTAAAATATATTTAAATAGAAATCAGTTGTTTTAAATAGTAAAAATATTTCACAATTTTTGCTGTACTTTGGATCAAATAAATGCAGGCTTGGTGAGCAGAAGAGACTTCTTTTAAAAACACTAAAAAATCTTACTTAAACTTTTGGCTGTTAGTGTACATAAGGCAGTACAACATTGGATATTGGGAGTCACTGAGCTTAACTGTCATTTAAAATGTAATTTTTTCATGTTTTTATAGATTAACAATGTATTATTTACTCAACCATGACATATTTTTTCTATGTTTTGTGTTATGATCAGGAGCTGATACAAAAATGTAGAGAAAGACATGAAGAAGGTTTAGCACATCGAAAACCAACATAACAATCACTTTCCATTTTGCGCATCAATTTTATGCCAAGTTTAGATTTGACAAAGGGGGAATTCAAGGTCAGGCTGCTGACACAGTTTCTGTGCCATGTAAAAGAAAACCAGGAAGTTATTTGTAGGATGGGACAGATGTGAGAGGCACAAACTGGGCATTCCTCTTCTAACCACAGAGTGTGTGTCCTCATCCAAGACATCTAATCAAGGCACCAAATACAGAGTGTGTGTGTTTGGAGGTCACTGTTAAGCACTGGGGGGATGATAAGTGCTCTGACTGAATGTCTCATTGTGTGCGGATGCTTATGTTAAGCGATGCGGCCAACAAACATGCAGTCTGTCAGACAGCCAGCAACATCCCTTCGTTGTAACGCCTTAGCGTGTGAATTAGAGCGAGAAGGAGAGAAGGAAAAGCGAAAGGTTCAGGATGTTTTTGTGTTTGTGCATGTAAGCGCAAGATTGTGTTCGAGTGTTTGTGGTTGAGTCCTGACGCCCCATTGCGGTGTGTTAATCACAGCGTGCATGACTGTCTGTAAGCCTACGCGTCTGTCCGGTTAACTTAAACACAGAGGAGGATGCACACACGAGTGCTGCGCTCGACATACCCCGACCCTGATTTATGGCTCGGCTGCTATACGATGCTATAAAAATGTTTGGAGTGTTGCACTGACTGCGTTGTAATAAAACATCCGTGTTTAAGCATCCTGTCTGCTCTGTTTCAGCTACATGCTGAATAAAACCCCAAACTGATTCTTATAAATACCACAACACTTCATACCACACAAATTTAGCACCAGGATAGGTGAATTTGTTTGTGCTTGTTTGTTTTAAAGAGAAGTTTTACTTGCGCTGTGTGTATATACTCAAACAGTGATGAACAGTGTATATTGCAATAAACACTGTACATATGCATCTTCTTACTCATCCTCACCTCTCTAGAAGGATACTTTTGTTTCAAAACGCAGAGTAAAAATGCCCTCAGTGACCTTAAAGAGACAGTTCACCCAAAACTGAAAATTACCCTATGATTCTAGGTGTATATGACTTTCTTCTTTCATATGAATACAATCTGAGTTAAAATAAAAAAAGCTTTATATAATGACAGTGAATGGGTGTGGAGATTTTGAAGTCCAATAAAGCGCATCCATCCATCATTAAAAGTGCTCCACATGGCTCCAGGAGGTTAATAAAGGCCTTCTGAAGCGAAGTGTTTGTATATGAAAAATATCCATATTTACAACTTTATATCGTAACCTCTAGCTTCCGCCAACTGTCGTACACGCATTGACAAGAGAGTTGTGTTCCAGCGAATGACGATACTTTTAAAGGCCACATACCGATACGATACCGATACCGATACCGATAGGTTATGTTTTTGTTTACACATGGTTAAAATATGTTTACTATAGTGGTAACCATGGAAATCTACAAATACTATAGTTAAAATGTGGTCACTTTAATAAAAAACATGGTTCATTTTCATAAGGGACTGCAGTGTTCTGACAGTGTATGATTTATATAAACATTACAATATAGAACATGATCAACATGAACCTTTAACGTTCAATTTTAATAAATGTAATTGCACAAACTTTGTAGGCAACAATTTTAATTTGTTTACTGTGCAATAACTCAAGCATAGGCTATATGACTTTTTTCTGTATTGTTCTGGGCTGCCGTTCCCAAAAACATCAACGCTTTATGATACTTTTGGGAAACGCAGCCCTCTTTGAATGCGAGAACACTGTCTGTGATTGATTGGTTTTGTCTTGCAACATTTGCGTGCGTTCAGATGAGCAGGACAATTATTTGCTAACATAGGTTATTGGTCCAATTTAATCCATATTGCATGCATTATTTTTTCTGTTCAATAAAATTGCTGGTAAATAAAAAACACCTTAGTATTGATATTTTTATTTGAGTATTGTTACTTTTGATACTCGCATCAGTGTCGATATATTGATACTTCAGGATCGATATGCCCATCAGATGTCACCAACTGGAATGCAACTCTCTAGTGATTGTGCATACGACAGTTAGCGGAAGCTAGAGATTATGGTTTATAAAGTTACAAATATGGATATCTTTCTTACACAAACACATCGAATCACTTCAGAAGGACTTTATTAACCCCCTGGAGCTGTGTGGAGCACTTCTTATGATGTATGGACGCACTTTATTGGACTTCAACATCTCAACAGCCATTATAAAGCTTTAATATAACTCTGATTGTATTTAATATAAATATGACTGTATTCATCTGGAAGAAGAAAGTCATATACACAGGATGGCCTGAGGGTGAATAAGTCATGGGGTAATTTTTATTTTGGGTGAACCATCTCTTTAATAACCTTTACTTCTGTGGAACACAAAATAAGATCTTTTGAAGAACTGTTTTTGTCCATGCAATGAAAGACAGTGAGGTCCAAATTAGACCCCACTGACTTTTACTGTATAGACAAAAAACACATTTTTTTGACAGATGAAGAAAAGCATAATGGGTTGGAATGGCATGACGGGGCACAAATCATGACGGAATTTTTATTTTTAGGTGAACTGTCTCTTTAAGTTTCATCCTGGACTAGAATCATTGGGGACAACACCTCCATCCAACTTTCGAATTAGTGGTCGATCAATATGAGTTTTTCCAATGACAGACTGTTAAACTTTATATTTAGTCCCTGACATTGAATATTAAATATCCTTGGTTTCAGCATCACATTCAGCACTGGCACCTTTGTGCATATGAGTGTGTTTTTGGTAGGTCTCCGTAAGTGCATTGCAAAAATAATTAGTCTCGGTTTACATGTGTAATTGTGAGATGGGAGAGTGTCGTACCATCAGAGCAGGAGTCATCGCTGCTGACACTCAGTCTTTCTGCGTTGCCCTGGACGTATTTGTTGTAGAGTTTGATCCTAAGGGCCCAACTCAAATCAGGCTGCCTAACTGTGTTCTTCAGCCGCCGTCGGGCATTTGCAAACCAGTTGGACACCTGAAAAAAGAAGGAGGGTGTTGGAATGGTACTGAGGAAAGAATGACAATAAAATGAGTGGTCAGAAAAAGACAAAAGATGTGCTTAACCTGCATCTTTTATTGTTTCAGTGTTTCTCTATTACTATCTTCCATATGTCGATGTGTGTTTGGACTAAAAGACCCATATACTGCTTTATTTATCGGGACGCTATGAAAACGATTAAAAATAGCACATGCAGAAATCCCAGGAACACTGTGAACGTAACATTACATTAAGTCTTCTTCAACTGAGACGATGACGACCTGGGTGCTTATTCTGGCCTCTGCCACTCTCACCTAATAATATTCCTTTTCCTCTGCCCGACGTCTGTCTTTTTGCAATAAAAACAATATTTAACCCAGCCTTCTCCATTTCACAAAGACCAGAGACCATTAGATGTTATACTAGGAAAACTTTTCATGCCCGATACACTTCAAGCCACTTATGACAGGCATTGTGCTTTAAAAAATGTTATTCAAGCCCTGAGTTTCCTGACCTCTGCTTTATATAAAGTTCTCAAAGAGCAAAAGCCATATTTTTCACTTTAAACAGGTCAGCGGAGGCCAGTTTCTGAAGTATCATAGAACGTGCTAGCAAAATGCTCTTTCAATGAGAAAAGATCAGGTGTATCTGAGGTACTAAAGTCTAGAGATTTGTTTAGTCACGTAAGATTATTTATTTGCTGAAATTGAGCATACGTTTTGTGTTTGTAGGTCTTTTTTCCCCATATTGCAGTGCAGTCTGCTCACATTTTTAACAAATGGGTCTTTTTCATGAATATTAGAACCAGATTAAATTTGTAGGGTCATCCAGAATAGCATCTTCAGGCTGGGCCAATTCTTCACAAATTGAGAGAACATGTTTATGTCTTCATGTATATACAGAGACACAGACTGAGACAGATATGTACACACAAACTGACACTCAGCACGGACTGGAAAACACATATGTGAAGAGTTAAACAGTACAGAATGTCTCTGAATTTAATATATATTGACTAAACAATAAAAACAGAAAACCTTCGCTAGAGTAAACGTGAGTTGGTTGCAACTCGTGTTTGGAATGAACACCTGCATTTTCATCTCGATGTAAAAGAAAACTGTCGTTTTAATAATCCTTCTGTCAAGAACTAGTAGCACGTGCATGGAAAAGTTGTGGAAAATGAACTTACTCACCTGCACGAGTGTCATTTGTGAGCCAAGCGCGAGGAGGATTTTTTCTGTTTTAGTGGGGTACGGATTGTCCCGGTGTTTGTAGAGCCACTGTTTCAAAGGCCGGGCCATGTCTTGCAGAGCTTGCCGTTTATGCCGTACCTTTCCTGGGTTCTGACGAGACCTTTGGAGAAAAACAAGCCGACACAAGCCACATAAATCTCATGACAATTACACGAGTCTTAAAAATGGGCACTCATATGGAGAAATTTCATAGGATTGATTTATTACAGATTTTCCACAGAGAGAAAGTATTTTTAATTCTTTAGGGGCATTCCTGCTGCCTTCTGTTTTATTGCTAGGAATTGTCATGAAAATAATCTACATAGTATATATAGCAACATAAATTAGTAACAGAATAAATGAAAGATTTATTATTATTATTATTATTATTACTATTAATTATATTGATTATCAATATAAAATCTGACCCTGGACCCCAAAACCAGTCTTAAGTAGCACGGATATATTTGTAGCAAATAGACTTTTCTTTTATGCCAAAAATCATTAGGACATTAAGTAAAGATCACGTTCCATGAATATATTTTGTAAATTTCCTACTGTAAATATATCAAAACTTAACTTCTGATTAGTAATATGCATTGCTAAGATTTTCTCAATATTGTGCAATCCTAATAAACTATACATAAATGGAAAGCTTTTTTATTCAGCTTTCAGATGATGTATAAATTGACCCTTATGACTGGTTTTGTGGTGCAGGGTCACACATAACAACCACCTTCATCCCTTCATCTAAAAGTGACATGCAAAGAGCAGACCAGTGACCTCAATGTAAATGTTTACAACTTTTTGCTGAAAACTGAAATCAAAAATACAAGCAGTATTTAGAAGAAACCTCTAAAAATGTAAAAATATAATGTCCAGTTTTATGAGACACTGTAAGGGTTAAATATTCTTACATGACAGCCTAATTAACACTCATGCTCTGTGGAACCAGAATCATGCTATAATTAACTTTCCCAGTGAGGGATTTTCACTAAAAATCAGTTCACAGTCCGTCTGCAAAAAACAGTAACGGTGCACTGAAACAATTGCATGTAATCCAACATCTGCACAATGACACATGTGCTATGTATTCCTGACTGGAACAGTCTGAAAAAATCTGTGGACTTTATAAGTACTCACAACAAAATGTCACTTTTATTCAATTCAAGTATCACACTCTTAACAGTAGTGGTTCTTTAATGGTTCCTCTTTTATCAAGAGCTTAATACACGCTCTTCAGACTGGTTTGAGGTTGTTCTCTAAAGAACTGAAGAAAAATGTTCTTTGTGGAACTGTAAAACGTTCTCCTGTGGCATCAGCCCGTGCGTTTTTCTTCTAATTGGAACCTTTATTTTCAAGCAAGAACAGAAGCTGGTTATTTAAACCTGTAGATGTCAGTATGGCGCTGTTATATCACCTTGTTATCTTCCAAAAACCTGACTGCACATTTAACATATTTTCCCCAACGCTCCGAGGTTCATGTTCAGCAAATATTTTCCTTGTAACTCAGAACTGTATTAACAACCTAAAGAAGTTTTTTCCCTCCCTGTTCTTGATATCGGCGACACACACCTCTGTATTTATATTAATAATTTTCATTAGCAGTGATATTCCCCTTGAGGCGAGCAGCGCGGCTATAGTGTTATCCTATTGGCTCCGCTTACACGCGCTAACGGACCTTCGGTGAGCGCAAGCCAGACGCACCCGCAGCGGAGGATGTTTGCACAGGTTTTTCACAAGACATCACTTTTAGGTTCGGCGTTGCTGTATATCGCATAATGAAGCACTGTGTTGTCTGCAAATAAAAAACACGCTGGGGTAAACAGCTTGGGGCGGCGAGGCTGAACGCGCCGGGTTCGGAGGGCAAATAAGGGATGACATGGTTTCTTCTTGCGCCCTCACTACAAAAATATTCCTGATTGACTGGACCACACATAGAGTTGAAGGAAATGTTTATTTATTAGAAACAGACCTGGACGTGTTTTAAATTTGCTACCGAACACGAATGACCTCATGTACCCGAACGACAAGCCCCTGCTAATTCAGCACCATCGACAGCGACTTAATTGAATTGTGAATATTAATTTCCTGCAATTCTCTTTTTGAAACCTCAACGTATCCGAGATAAGAAGGCGGCGAACAGGCTGTAAATTCAAACCATATGCTCCCTAACCACAACTGAGCGCAAATCTATGGAAAGAAAACACAAAGACCATGAAAAGTCAAACAGTTGGACGTGCCACCGCTTTTCACCGTTGGCTCTAAAATTGAACAACTTGATGTTTATCTTTAATAAGGTTCTCCGTGCTGTCACGCGGTTAAAAACATTAACAGCGTTAAAATGACCACAGATGACTTAAACAGGCTATCATTATATTCAGGGTTTTTTTTCTGCCAAGTATCTTACCAGAAAAAATAGGCTAATTATTCCGTCATGAAAAATAAATGATGTGCAAAACAGTTATCATCCACTGTAATGAAGGAAAAAGTGCACCCTTTAAAACTTAAATCAAAGCGGTGCTAATGTGAGAACCTGCAGTTTTGATGCAGTTTACCGATGAAGAAAATCGAGTGAAAATTGCTGGAAACAAATATTTCGCTTAATGAAACACGGTGAAACTATTTTACAGTGCATCCGCTTCATTTTTGGAGCGTTACAAATGACATTTTTATCTTGGAAACGTGTTCGTGAACCTGCAGTAGGCCTATATTTTACAAAAGACTTTTCTGAAGAAGTTTCTGACATACCCGGATCTCCTGTGCCGGATAGCTGAGCTGTCTTTGATGACTGGGCTGCTGGCGAGCAGGTCCGGATGCTGTCCATCTATCACCTCTAAATAATTTCGACTGCTGCGTTCCACCTCATTCGCCTTCTCCTCGAATAAAACCTGGCTGCTTAACTTATTAAACACAATTGTGTTCATCTTTGGTATATTAGTCCTTCTTTCCCCCTGTGACCGCTGAAAGCGCCCTGGCCGCCGCGGGGATGTCCTACTCAACGGAGCCGCTGCGCCTTGTCAAAATCCTGTGAAACAGAAAAAAGGTGACATTTATGTTCACTATCATAGACATACCTACATTTCATACTAACTATATATTTATCATTTCTGTAGGTAAAAACTGTTTTAATTTCAATGTAAACCGCCTAAAGATCACCTCAGTCAAAACAAAACACTCACTGACTAATTAAGCGCGTCAGTCTGAGACTGAATATTTGACGGAACTGATGGCTGATATGTTTAAAACTTCTGGACAGTTTATTTATGCAAACTCTCATAACCTCAGAAGTATTGAGAATGAATGATGCGTATTTGACACATGGAGGTATGTAATCACACGTAACACACAAACAGCATACGACTACAACAGAACGCGTTTCAGAGGATTTCAGAGGAACAGAAGATTTTACATGTAGAAAAAAATGTTTTATCATCTACTTCTTTTAATGTGTTAAGCTCTTTTTTTATACCGTACTTATGCTTTTTACATATTTATTTACATACTTATAAATCTTTGTTTCTCTCTTTATAAGGAAAAACGTAAACATTTGGGGACCTTCTATGCAATTCATAGAGCGCAATCGAAATGAACCAAAAACTGTATGACATCCCTGTCACATAGTTCAATGAATGTGACGCGACACGTCTCACAAAGTGAAAACATTTAGAAGTCATAACTGAAAACATTTGTAAAATGTAGGCCGAATGAACGTACCTGAACGTAACCCCTTCTTGCGTCTTTCTGTAAAGTGTAATCCAGTTTCCAGTTTCCCATTCCCCTCTCACATGTTCTCCGCTCTAAGATCCTGTGCGCAAACCACACGAACCGCTTTCGCCTCTGTGCTTTATTCAAGCGCGCCCTGGAACATGAATACACGACTCGTCTCGTGTTTCCCAGCTAAGCGGCTCAGACGGCGAACATACAGTGATTGTTTTATGCCGGTTCCGCCGCGCTGCAGGGGGAGGCTACCGGGAGACATCCAGTGCAACAGTGTATTCCCTTGTGTGGGTTCACGTCTGGAACGCGTCCATCACCCGACTGCATGAGAGTTGTATAGAGTTACTAAAATCAGCCAGAGCTGGTGTGATTGGACGCAGTTTATCAGAAGCAGCTTCACCTGAGTCTGATGTGCAAAACAGTCGCAATTTTGACGTGAGACAAACGAATGGATAAATTGCAGTCAAGTGGAGAAAGTCTTTTAGACTTAGGCGTGGGGAGAACAGACTAATAGACTAATGTGAATTTATTATTAGAAGTGTTGTAACATGTTTTTTTGTTTTTTTTTTTTGATCTGTAACTCCAGCTTTTTCTTCAACACGGAAGCAAGCGTATGGGTGAGAGTTCCGGTTCATTAGCCGCTATAGCGAAATAAGGAGAAGAATAACAACTTGCAGTAACAAACCAGTGTGCTCATAATTAAGATAATACATTAAAATAATATGGTAAGACACACCAATTTGCAATATCAAGCAGCACAACCAGCTGTTTTGTGCATAAGACCAGAAGCCAGACCCATAAAATTTACAAATGGCCACGCCTACCTCTTACAGGAAGAAAAATGCGTTTTTCAGATAAGCTATCATTTTTACAGTAGTAACTGGAATGCTTGAAAACATATATTGATGTAATCTAATTTATATTTCATATTATACATCATATCAAATTGCATGCTATGGTTTAATAACATTTGGTTTTATTTCCTGTAATAACGAGGGACCTTGCGGAAGTCTCTGTTCCTTCCGTTCACCAAAAATGCTTACCACTCTAGGACAGCAAATCCCTCGAGACCTCATTTTTATTGTCTTAACATTTTGAGAGCGGAATCACTTCATTGAACAACCTAATTCTTTTCCAAACATGGTTAGCGAGGTCTACAATTACTTCTATTCCAGTTCGCCTTAAGAACCTCTATAAACCAATATATAAACGAATTAATTATATCAACGCCATGTGCGATGCTTTATCGGGAGACTTAGCGTGCTGAGGAAACGCTGCTCGCGTGAGTTCCCTCGCGAGCATCGATGCGATTCTGGTACCCTCTCATTTTCCCAAATTACACAACTTACACGTCGCATTGACTGTGTCTTTCGGGTTTATCCAGGGTAGTGTTTGGAGGTGAAGTGACTAAACTCGGAGACACATATGCGCTCCTTACGCCCCGTATAATTGGTGCGTTCCTTTTATTTGGGAGTATTTTTACCTATTTAATGAACAAACACTCCCGGACATCAGCCGGGTGACTCACCCCCCTCATGAATGCAGCTCATGGAGAGAAAAAGACAGTGCTGGTCGACCACTAACGACCACTCAAATCATGTCTTTTCTCTTACTGTCTCTTGTCTACCAGGGGTTTACCACATGTGGGTGCCCACAGGTTTACTCTAACAGTGGCATCTCCAGGGTAACCACATGCCCCTGGGCAGGTAGTCACATCACTTTGTGGTGTACTTCGTTTTGTGGGATGCCCACTGCTGTGGTGTGGTCAGAGGCAGAGATAATGTGCGCTGTGAAGCCTTGCTGAAAGTGTAATGACCCTTAAATGCACTTCACCAGTAAACTGCCCTGGTGCTTTGGGTGTCTGCCAGACCAAGTGTCTTATTTAAGGTCTAGTCAGGTTTATTTGTACAGTGTTTCTACCAAGTTGTCGCAAAGCAGCTCCACGGGTCATCAGTGGGCAAGGAAGAATTTGGAGAGAACTGGAGGTCCTTTAGAAAGACCTACTGATGGTATCACTAAATACCTATAGTTTTGACTGTACACTCTTAAAAATAAAGGTTCTTTATTGGCAAAAATACAATAGTTCTTTCTGATCGTCGAATGTGATTGGCTGAGAGGAGTCCGATATTCTAGTGATATCAGAACTCTAACCGTTTCACAGTTTGTATCAATCCGCTTGAGGTATTTCTCATAGCGACTGTCATGGCGGACATCCAAATCTACTATAATTTTATGAACAATACTGTGCACTTGTTTAGACGTAAAAATACAGTTGAGGTCAAAAGTTTACATTCCCCTTACAGAATCTGCAAAATGTTAATTATTTTTTGAAAATAAGAGGACAGAACTGACCTGAAAAAAACATTTCACATAAAAGACATTTACATATTGTCCACAAGAGAAAATAATAGTTGAATTTATAAAAATGACCCTGTTCAAAAGTTTACATATGCTTGATTATTAATACTGTGTTGTTACCTGAATGATCCACAGCTGTGTGTTTTTTTTGTTTGTTTAGTGATAGTTGTTCATGAGTCCCTTGTTTGTCCTGAACAGTTAAACTGTCGCTGTTTTTCAGAAAAATCGTTCAGGTTCCACAAATTCTTTGGTTTTTCAGTATTTTCGTGTATTTGCACACTTAACAATGACTGTGTGATTTTGAGATCCATGTTTTCACACTGAGGACAACTGAGGGACTCATATGCAACTGTTCAAAAGTTTACACCCCCGGCTCTTAATGCATTGTTTTTTCTTCTGAAGCATCAGTGAGCGTTTGAACTTTCTGTAATAGTTGCATATGAGTCCCTCAGTTGTCCTCAGTGTGAAAAGATGGATCTCAAAATCACATACTCATTGTTAGAAAGTGTTCAAATGCACAAAAATACTGAAAAAAACAAAGAATTTGTGGGACCTGAAGGATTTTTCTGAAGAACAGTGGGCAGTTTAACTGTTTAGGACAAACAAGGGACTCATGAACAACTATCACTAAAATCACAAAAAAAACAAAAAAAAAAAACAGCTGTGGATCATTCAGGTAGCAACACAGTGTTAAGAATCAAGCGTATGTAAACTTTTGAACAACGCTTATTTTTATAAATTCAGCTATTATTTTTTCTTGAGGACTACATATAAAAGTCTTTGATGTGAAATATCTTATTCAGATCAGTATAATAATTAACATTTTGCAGATTCTTCAAGGTGTATGTAAACTTTTGACCTCAACTGTATGTGGTTTGTTAATAAAGATAACGCATATTTGAAAATTTGCGTCAATGTTTTTGAAGATTCCATTCTACGCTAATAAACCTGCCGAAAGCAGCTTTAAGTTGTTTAAATTCTTCTGTAATTTGCCATTGGCTCTGATTTCTTTATAGTGATGAAACATGAGATGTAATTCATTTTAGTGAAATGAATGGCGAGTGCTGTAGGTAATCACAGCATGCCGACATAAAGCCATATTGCATATTGCTCATTTATGGCTCTAGAAGAAACTTTTACATGCTTTGCAAAAAAGGTTATTTAAAGTGGAAATGTGTTCTTTAGAATAAAATGTTCTTCACACTAAGATAAAAACTCTTTACTTAAAGGTTCTTTGGGGAACCCAGAATGATTTTTTTAATCCCACTGCTGTGAAAACCCTCTTTCGGAACTTTTTAAGGTTAAACAGGCAGGTTGGCTTGCAAAGAGAGATTCTGACAGAAAGTCTTTTACTAAACCCGTAAGCAATAAACCCAAGTGTTCTTCATTACTATTTTATTTCCTTTTCTGCTGGAGCAACATACTTGTGTTTTATTCGCAGAGTTGCCGCAACAGCATCTGCATAAAACAACAATAAAGTGTTTATGAAGGACTAACCCAAACCCCACTTACACCATAGACACAAGTTTGATGACAAACCAAGATGGTTTTATTCAACTAAATGGCACACCGCTGAAGCAGCATGTGTTAGGGTCAGACGAGATACAACAATGTTTCTCACAGTTTCCAACATGGCAAACCGAAGAGTAATGAAACCGGGCTAAGTTAAACGCAGGTAGCTCTTTTGCCGTAGTTGTAATTTCCTGACATTACCTCGATGTCAACATCTCCTCTCATTAAAATCTCAAATCCCTTTTGTGCTACCATTAATACAGTCTGTCCCTCATTTAAACCGAGTTTTTCACACCGTCCACGAGCCATAAATAGGAGTTGAGCCGCCACTGAAGGTTTTCCCTTAAAGAAAGCCACAGACAAGATTTGTTAAAATCATTGGGCCTTGTGGAAAATATAAACTGTTGAACAATTACACCCATTAGAGATTGTTAAAAGTGATTCAATCAGTGTTTTTCAAATTACCGTAAACATTTAGAGCACAAGTCACAGTATGTATAATCTCAGCAGCTTTTCCACACACACACTTAAGGCCATTACGGTGTCCAGTCTGAATGGCATTAGTGTCTTTCAAGCTGGCAAAGACAATGTCTTGAAGAATAATTGTGTGTTGAGCTGCTGGTTCATTTTTCCCACCTCGCCTTTCTTTCTCAAGCAGTGTTTTTTCTTTTAAAGACGGTTTCCTAAAATACATCAATGCCTGTGAAGTATGCGTGTCGTGTTTTGTTTAGTAATCTACTGGGTCGCCTGGCTCTGTGTTTTGGCACGCTGTTATCTTTTCAGGTTGCACTGTTTTCAGAGGTAATACCGTTCCTTTTTTGAAGTGGCTGCTTATTCGTGCGGTTGGTGTATTGAGGTTGGACGCTTCGTGACCTCATATTAAGAATCCTGTGTGCATGCTGACAGCGCAGGGTTTATTTTAGATTTCAGAGAACAAAGGAACTTCAATATAACATTACATGCAGCACATTTAGACATGCTGCCATTATGTGATTTACAGATAGCATTATAAGCAACTAGCAGCAGTACATCAAATACATAAAAACCATAAAAGATTGTGGCACATAAGGATGATTGGCAGCAGTTTGATATATCTGGTCCGATCAGTTACCACCACCTTCTCCTGCTGTGTAAAAATCCAAAGCAAAAAGCTCCCATTACACAGTCTCGAACACACTATATATGCGCAGAAAAAAAAAAAATCTGATAATCATCAGCAGTTGGCCTGCTGCTGTACTCCCTCTGTCTGTCTTTTTCCGTCTCGGTCTCAACCTCCCCTCTCTTTCTCTCACCCATGTTGGGTGCTGAGAGCTTGATGAACACATCCTGATGAAAAGTCAAGGATAATATCATTCTTGGTCCAGAGCCACAAGCCTCCCAGGCAGGTTAGGACCCAGATTGGGGAAGGTCTGTGCTACTCTAGATTTTATAAATGTCTAAATGTTTGATGTGTGTGTGTGGGAAATAGGTAAGGTATACCTAGCATATACACTTATATCAGGTTGCTATCATATTATCATATCAGAACTATTTACTGGCATAATTTTCTGTAATAATATAACACTTTCTGCAAGTTATATTATTATACCAGCAAGTGGCATAGGTTTATGAGTGAGTCATTGAATTGTTCACTCAAACACACTGAGTAGGTACTTTTTAAATATGTTCTTTCATCTGACAACATGAAAGTGACCTATATCAGGTGTTTCACAAATCCTCTCCTGTGGCCTCATTGGATAGTAAAGCGTCCATTTGCTGCACACTTCCGAATCTTGCTGTAAGTAGTCATTCATCTGGGTACTCTTCACCTATACTGTTTAATTAATATTGTGAATTTAGACATA
Source organism: Labeo catla (assembly GCA_012976165.1). Classification (NCBI taxonomy): domain Eukaryota; kingdom Metazoa; phylum Chordata; class Actinopteri; order Cypriniformes; family Cyprinidae; genus Labeo; species Labeo catla. The sequence goes on from VONZ01000078.1 coordinate 557,407, forward strand.
CTAATTGTTTTACATACTGTTATGTTAGGGAAATATGCATATTCAGATGTTGCCACTGTCTTTATGAGTGAGTCATTGAATCGTTTACCTAACTAATTCATTTAAAAACATGTTTCCAAAGCGAAATTGCTGAATTCGAAATCTACACTAAAAAATGCTGGGTTCAGCCCTTTGGGTGATTTTATTGGGTTATTTTTAATATTTTTACCCAGGTGCTGGGTTCAACTTGTTGGGTTATTTTATTGGGTTATTTTTTATATTTTCTTTTTACCCAGGTGCTGGGTAGCTTTTCTGCAACTCAGCTGCTGGGTCATTTAACACTGGGTTATTTTTTTTTCTACCCAATCGCTGGGTTAAGCCTGTCTCTGATGAAACAACCCAGCTGCTGAGTTACAGTCAAAACATGGGGTTTTTGAGTCCTCTACAGGTGATACCAGTTCTCAGCACCACCGATCTGGTGCACTTCTTCAGCGAAATAAAGGTTTGTATACATTATATTTCATTTATATATATATATATATATATATATATATATATATATAAATAGTCTTTACTGTGTTGTAAATGGTTTTATTTTATGCAACGCAACATAAGGACGAGACGTCAGTCAGCTGCGTCAGCAGTGGTTGTTTCAGGAAGGAAACGCCTTTTACCTTGCATAAAATAAATGGATTTTATTTGTTATTGTACCTAGTTTAATTTAGTTTGACAGTACTTTTTTATGAGCAAGGTTTTAGTATCAGTCAAGGCATCTTTCAGCTACGAGTGAAATGCGAGGCCGTGGTTTGAAGTTCGTAGTTCCCCCATCAAACTGCAGCCCTTCACAGGCTCAGATTTCAGCAACACACCGGCACGAGAATTAGCGCTATTTCTGTATAAAGCGATTACAGTGAATGGTTGAATACACTAAAATTAAATAATGCTACTTTTAAATGTCACGTTTTTATGTCTTAAATGCTTGTTAAACGAGTTTAAATGTATGTAATATTGTAAACTATGCTGTATTCACCCAAACAAATTCACTTTGTCTTGTATTTTGTCCATGTGTTCTTGCTTAATAATAAATGTTCATCTTTTGATTATTGCTGTTGCCTCTAGTAATTCTGTGTGTGTTTTTTTTTATGTTCCAGTCCATTTTAAGACAGCAATATAATCATTTTTAAACAATAGTTGACTTAAATAAAATAACCCAGCATTTAACCCAACCAGCTGGCTAAAAATAACCCAGCATGTGTTCTGTCCAGTATTTACCCAGCACTGGGTTGCCAAACAACCCAATTTGGGTTGTTTTAAAGCCAGAATTTTTTAGAATGTAGTTGTCGTATGCGGGTACACAAGAGAGTGGCGTTCCAGCGAATGATGTAGGACGTAGCCGTAGCGTAAGCTCCGGTGAGAATATGCTAGTCAGTAAAAGTAAAAGAAAATCAGTCTCCTCTTGGGTTATACCTTGGCGAATTTCTCTGACATTTTTCCACGGTGCTTCCACGTTCGCCTGTCTACAGTTAGCGGAAGCTAGAGATTATGGTTTATAAAGTTTTAAATATGGATATTTTTCTTATACAAATGTGTACTCACTTCAGAAGGCCTTCATTAACCCTCCGTGTGGAGCACTTTTTATGATGGTTGAATGCACTTTATTAGACAAAATATTATTAAACACCATTCACTGCCATTACAAGCTTGGAAGAGCCAGGACATTTTTTAATGTAACTCTGATTGTATTCGTCTGAAAGAAGAATGTCATATACACCTAGGATGGCTTGAGGGCGAGTAAATCATGGTGTAATTTTCATTTTTGGGTGACCCATCCCTTTAAACGCATTAAAACAAATAATGTTTACCATTAGGTTTGACCATGAACACGGTAATCTCTTATGCTCAACACTTCTTTTTAGTTTTAATTGTTAAATTTCATAAAAATACTTAAATAATGCTGAAGTTCTTTATCACCCCCTACCCCTATTTTGAGGTAAATCATATACCCCTGGTTGATAGCATACTACAGGTGATTTTTCCTATTGTAATAAATCTGTGTACTCCATAAAGTATGTTACCATAAGCATAGCCTGTCAGCACCAATGCAGTCTTTATTAAAGTCGTTGAGCTTTTTATAGGGGACAGGTTTGAAAGCCGACCCAGACACTGTGGTATTTGCACACTCATTTCTCTGTTTATTTATTGTTAGGCCAGCTAGTTATTTACACTTTATGGATGGGAATGTCAGAATTCATTTGAGGCAGTTAAACCATTTAAGAGAAAAAAGACAGAGGGAGGGAACTGGAGCAATAAGAGAGAGTGAGCGAGCAAACCAAAACCATCTAGTTATCCAAAGGCATTACAAGACATATTTAACCTTTGAGAGCATATTACATTTTGAGGGTTTGTGACCACAAAAGAACAGAAACCTAACACTTTGTTGCAACATACTGCGCAAACTAGCATGTGTATGTGTGTGAAACCAAAAAAATCTCTAAAAAGCTATTGAATTGAGCATCCAGAACTTTGGTCTGTGTGTTAAAGGGATAGTTCACCAAAAAATGAAAATTAGTCCATGATTTACTCACCCTCAAGCTATCCTAGGTGTATATGGCTTTCTTCCTTCAGACGAATACAGTCGGAGTTACATTAAGAAATATCCTGGGTCTTCCAAGCTTTATAATGAAAGTGAATGGGTGTTGAGATTTTGAAGCAAAATAAAGTGCATCCATCCATCATAAAAAGTACTCAACACAGCTCCGGGTGGTTGATAATTGTGTTTTAAAGTGAATCGATGCGTTTGTAGGAAAAATATCCATATTTACAACTTTATAAAGCATACTCTCTAGCTTTGGCTAACTGTCATGGACATGTTCACGAGAGAGTGGCGTTCCAGCGGATGACGTAGGCACAGCGTAAGATAATCTCATGAGAACCAAGTTTTGTTTACAACAAAGGAAGACTAGTCTCCTTTTGACTTATATCAAGATCCTTTCATTTTTCTTTACAAACCCTCATTCTATTTGTGACTGGTGTTTTTGTTTTGCTCTCTCCACTGCGCTTCCGCATTTGTCACTTAGTGGAAGCTAGAGATTATGGTTTAAAAAGTTGTAAACATGGATATTTTTTCCATCGCTTCAGTATTAACCCTTCAGAGCCATGTGGAGCACTTTTTGTGATGTATGGACACACTTTATTTTGCTTCAAAGTCTGGACCACTACCCACTGCCATTATATAACCTGAACATTTTTTTAATATATATATAAATTTTATTGTATTCGTCTGAAATAGGAAAGTCGTATACACCTCAGAATGCTTGAGGGTGAGTAACCATGGGGTAATTTTCAATTTTGGGTGAACTATCCCTTTAAGTAAACACGTACTTCCAGTGTATTCTAACAGCCGTGATGCTCTGCTCCCGATTTGGCTTTATATTAAAACACAGCCTTCTTGTCCTCTTGAGGGAAGGCAAAGCCACTTCTGATATTTGGACGAAAATTTTACTAGTCATTAGTTTCTTTATGAAATATTCTATCCCACCGCCTAGAGAGCTGCGGGAACCCTCCACTTCAAACAGACGCGTTTCATTTTCACAAAAAGCAGCACATGCGCACGCACTTGCATTACAGCGCTCCGTCCCACCACGACCTTAAGTAAACACACTGAATTATGATTTTATACAAATGAGACTGTATTCAATGTAATTCAATCAAAATCTAATAAGGAAACGGTTCCTGGTTGTTGTGATGAGGTCAGATTTCTTGGTGAGGGTAGAGATGGAGGTTTAGGTGAAGCATGACCGCAACATTTTTTAGCGTATTTCCCTCCACACTGACTTCCAAATATTAAGGGTTCAACTGGTAAGTGTGTGTGTGGTGACAAAACCCCTCGTTAGTTGTGAAAAATAGTCTTGATCAAATAACAGATCCACAAGATGTTTGCTTAAATATGTTCTTTCAGATGTATTTTTTTCTCTTATTTAAGATCTCAGGTAGTTATCGTCATTTTTAAAAACCAAAGTATGGCTGGATAAAAGGCTGAGGCGGTGCGGTTGAGAACGGTCTGCACTTTTGAGCTGACAGGGCAGGAAGACAGACGCTAGAGCACTAATTCTCATCCCAATGACTTAAACATGTCCTCTGTCCTCAACTCACCATCCCATAAATTCCTGTCCTTCAGTCAAACACGCAACATTTGTTTAATGATGTTAGTTAGGCATGTCCTACTAGTCATCAACCTCAGAGAGAGAAACAGAGAGAGACAAAGATGGATGAATGGAGGAAGTAAAAAAAGAAGGGTAGCGGTTGTAACATCTGCAGTGCTTGGGTTTAAAAAGGCCTTATTTATTTTTAGTGATCAGAGTCGTATACTCAGAAGACAATGATTCTCATTTAGAGTCTTTTGGTTTATAGTCTGTTGAAGTAAACTGCACTTAGCCATACATGATAGACTCAACACAGGAGAATCGAGTTTGACAAATGCGGAGCCACAGGAAATCAGCTATAATCAAGCTCAATATTGATTCAAACATTCAAATATTCAGTTCCGTTTTGTCTCCTACTTCACATATTTAAATACTGTAGAAAACTACAAATGTGATTTCTTACATCGTGTGAGCAGAGATATTCCACTGGGTAGCTGGTTGTCATCACTAATGTTTTGGGTGGAAATAATAAAACTTAAAGGGTTAGTTCACCCAAAAATCCATGTGACAACAGTGGTTCAACCTTAAAGTTATGAAGCTACGAGGTACTTTTTTACGTGCAAAAAGTAAAAAAAATTCAACAATTTCTTCTCTTCGTGTCATTATTTTTTGTTTTCTTTTGTACAAAGTATTCTCATAGCTTAAAACTTGTAGATTGAACCACTAATGTCACATGGACTATTTTAACGATGTCCCTTACCTTTCTAGCCCATTTGAACATTTCAGTTGCTTTGTCTCCGGGATCAGAAAGCTCTGGGATTTCAAAATATCTTAATTTGTCTTTGTTGTACATTATTAATGCATTTACTGTCCCTATCTGGGAAAATTGAGAATATTAAAACTATAAGTCCTGCTTTAAATTCAGTCTTCCACATATTTGGTAGCTCATAGAAACAAATTCATTTAAAACTTAAGCACTAGACAACAAACTGCACCATTTCCATGACAGATTAACTAGTGCACAGATTTTGAATGATTCACAAAAATTACTTTCACAAAAAGCTAAAATGAATATTTAATAAATTTTTTGGACTCACCCACCTGTATGTAAAAACTGTAATAAATTTTAGGGCTGGCCTCGGTAGAATGCATCCTGCATGCTTGAATTATTTTACAAAGCTAACATTTTGTTGTTATTGTGAGTGCACACAAATAAATGTCTTTACAGATGCAAAAGATGTATTACTTTTTTCCTTAATGGCCAGAAATGATGGAGTATTTTAAGAGCTAATGATCAAACTGGACCTCCATCTGTCATGCAGTAAGCGCACTATGTTCAGCTTCCACACACCGCAGACACTTTTACTAGGTTAACATTTCATTAAGCCAATGTAAAGTTGCTACTACGTGCATATTTTAGATGATAAGCCATAATTGAGGTTGATGAATGATAGGTGAGCATTTGGATGTCTTGCCTGATGTACTGTATTACCACATAGACCAGCCATCTAATGATCTGTCCGTCATGGACTGCTTGACTTGGCCACTTCCTGTGATTCCTGGATTTTTTTTTTCTGCGACTAAGCGTCTAATAAAACTTCTTGTCGACTGACGGTTAATCGACTATTAGGGGGCAGCCCTAATAAATTTTAGCTTAAAAACTGTGAAATTCATTAAAAACGGCAGCTTTGGGGCAACATTCCTTTTGTTCCTACAGTAATTGTGGGACATATTTATCAAATGCAAAAAAAAAAAAAATGTTTGTTTTTTTGGAAGCTGCATTTAAAATCCATTACCTGAGAATAATAAATGGATTAATAAATGTTTTAGAAGTATTTTTCATTATTAATTCATGGTAACTAATGTAGTTAAATGGATAGTTCACCCAAGAATGAAAATTCTGTCATTAATTATTCCCCCTCATGTCATTCCAAACTCATAAGACCTTCGTTCGTGTTCAGAACGCAAATTAAGATCTGATAAGATCTGAGAGCTTTCTGACCCTGCATAGACAGCAATGCAACTGACACGTTCAAGGCCCACAATGTAGTAAGGACATGGTTAAAATAGTCCATGCTTGTGCTTGTAAACAAGGCGCAGCACATCTGGGTATTGCGTCAGAATGTTATTTTTGTTTTCTCTGCGCACAAAAAGTATTCTCATAGCTTCATAAAATTACTGTTGAACCACTGATGTCACATGGACTATCTTAACAATGTCCTTACTACTGTTCTAGGCCTTGAACATGTCAGTTGCGTTGCTTTCTATGCTGGGTTAAAAAGCTCTCGGATTTCATCAAAAATATCTCAATTTGCCTTCTGAAGATGAACAAAGGTCTTACGGGTTTGGAACGATATGTGGATGCATAATTAATAACAGAATGTTCATTTTTGGGTGAATTGTTCCTTTAGTATAACAGAGCCACTGAGAAAAACATGTTGCTCCATGACGTAATATCTAAATTAACTGATTTTATTTTATGCAGAAGAATTAGGATAGTTGACTCAACCTATCTACAGTAGGTTACACTGACTAAAGTCAAGAATCAGGTTCAGATCAGGTAAAAATATCTCCTTAAATTAATAACTGCATATTTTCAGTTTTTACAGTGCTGCATTGACATTTGAGTCATTATATGACAAATTTCCACTGTTTGTTCCACAAGTTTGCGTAATTGTGTCTTTGCTTGTTTTGTTGTTGTGCGTTCATTATATCTGGTAGTGAAAGTACTGGACACTGGATTGATGCCGATAATATAAAACATGATTATTTTTAAGGATTACATTTTATGGGGCTGTCTGAGCTGCTGCTGTACTGTTGAGGTGGTCTCATTTTCCTCATACATGCTCCTACTTTTAACAGGCAAAATTAATGAGGACATTGAGAGGAGCCATCACCATATTTTTTCAATAACAAATAATAATGCAAAATACTCCATCCCATCAGGGAGCTGCTGCACGTCAATTATGCACAAAATCATATTTACTCATAGGGACCTGCTACCGCATCCTTCCAAGTTCTCCAAGCATTGTGCCCATTCACGTCACCGTTGATTGAAATTTATGAGCGATTTTTCACATTAATGGGACTGTCTTTGTCTGAGTATGTTTTGTTGGTATTATTTTCTCTACAAATTTGTGGTCTTCATAAGGTCTGAATAACTATTGTGTCCGTGAGCACGTCACACTATCTGAGACAGAAAGAAGAAAATATGTTGAGCGCTTCTGCGTTAATCAGCAAGCAGTCTTCAATTACAGAGTTGCACAACCTTCTTAAACAAAAGTCACATCACTAGATGTGCCTGTTGCTCAGACGTGTGGACAACAGTACCTGCTGCATTCGTGAATGTGTTGTATTCATGCTCGAAACCACTTCAGAGAATGCAAACTGTGGAACATTTGGCATGTACACACATAGGAGAAGAAAGCGTTTATTGTTATTGTTAAATTAGATGCTGTGATGAGGAAATTGAGGGAAAAAGCTGAGACAAGGGTGAGCCAGGGTTGTAGACTCCACAAATTAATTACATCTTTAGCTTTGGCTAAATGCTTCCTATTATTACAGAGCTGAAGTAAAATATAAACAAACACACATCAGGCATCACAGCTGATCCATTTATACTCATTGAACGGGTATAGGAACTCATTTGTCGCCCACTGCGGGTGAGACTGAAGATGTGGTCACTTTTTACCCATATTTAGCCTTGTCGTTGGCCAGCGCCAGGCGTCGAATGTTGGCCACACAGCTGGCCGCCGCCTCCTGCAGAATCTCATCCGTGGATCCGATCATGATAAGCAGAAGCTGCGAAGGAGAGAAGAACATGTCAGAAAAAGCACAAAATGATAACGCTGGCCAACATTCTCCTTTCATTAGACAGAACGAGAACCGCATAGCTACAATAACAGTCATTCACCAAGGCCTGTTACAGCAGTTCTTTCCTGGGGCTTGAAGGAGACATCTAATCTGTTATTAAGCTATAAATGCAACTGTTTGCACACTGCAGATTTTTGCCAGAGGAGTTTACAGCTCTTGCGGCTGCCAAGGCCCGCTGCCTACTGGATGGCAGCAGCACTGCGCCGGCTCATTAACTCACATATCGGTGTGTTTGTGTGTTTAGTTACGTCCAGAGAGTGAGATAAGAGGTGGAAAGTGAGAATATGGCACAGAATTGATGTGTGAGTGAGTGTATTAGAGGAATTGTGTTTGTTACTGCAATGAATAGGTTGAGTGGTTGAACATTTGGCCATGTACTAAACCACAGCATGGCTGCACCCTCCCTCATATCAAAGGTCGTATCAGATCCCTTCACTGCAGCCTCATGTAACACGTTTCTTTTGATCCGTTTTCTTAACACCGGGCTCTCTGATTCTAAAAAAGACCATTTTCTGGAACTATATATTATAAACTTTGTACAATGAGAGTTGCTTATTATACTGTCACACAAAGTGAACCTAAGGGGTAGAGTTTGTGCCAGTACCACACTGTGGTTAAGTTATACAACATGGTATAATACAGTTGTCTTTTTGACGAGGGAGGGAGAGAGACGAAAGATTAGTGGCGAGTTGTGTTCTTAAATCTAAATAAACACAAACTGCGGGCAAACACACTGGCACAATAGGCAGTCTAAATCTGTTTGGTATGTGTGTGTCCCTCACTGCAGTACCAACAGGAGGTCATTCATTGAGCTTCATTAGCTCTGTGCCAGCACATTTAGGCCAGAAGGTTTAATTTACCAAGCAGGCCATGGTCAGACCAAACTCTCAAGATCCATTTTTGACTGAATGCTTTTACAAAAATTAACATTGGTTTTACCACAAATAAAACAAAAATACTGTAGTTAAACCACAATAACCACAAACTAACCATGGTTGTGCTACACTAATCATAGTTTAACCATGGTATTTGTAGTGAAACTGTGGTTATACAAATGGTAATCAATACGCCAAAAAACATGATTTCTATACTAAAAACCAAGGGTAATTTTTGTAAGGGTGTATATGTTATATATTCAAATACATGAAAGAATAATTTCATTAAAATGTCAGCTTAGTCTGTTTGCTTACTCAGCATTTCAAAATTCTGGCTGATGCTAATACTGTAAGTATTAGTAAGATTATGTAAGATTCTTTTCGTGCTATGGCCACACAACAACACAACACTGTAAAAAAAACAAAAAAACAATTTGTTGAGTCAACTTAAAATAATTTTTTACCCTGCTGCCTTAAAATAAGTTTAATCAACTTTAAATGGTAAATTGTACTAAGTGACAAATTAAATATTTGAGTTGACTAAACTAAAAACTTGGTTTGTTAAACTTAAGCTCGGTTTGTTTCCTAGCTGCCTTAAAATTTTAAGTTGAATCAACTCAGATATCTAAGCTGTCAACTGTCAACTCAAATATCTAAGTAACGCCCAATAAACATTACAAGTTGACGGAACTTTTTTGAGTTGACTAAACTTAAAATTTTAAGGCACCCAGGTAACAAATTATTTTAAGCTCAACAAATTGTTTTTTACAGTGAATGCTAACAACACAATTGATTTAAATGTAGGGCTCTATGATTTCCATGATGCAGAAAACGTGGACGGAATGGGGGAATCCAGTCATGAAAATGGAATTTACTGTATAACGCGGAATATCACGGACGGTCTGTACACTTAAATTTTAAAACGTGATACTGACTAGTGTCTGTGAATATTAAGCTGCAAAAAGACTATTTAAATATGAATCCTGCATGTTCTGCGTGTCTCTGTGTGAATGAATGGTGCAAATGCGCTCAATAGAGTCAATTTTCGTTTACTACACGCATATGAAAACGTGCATGACACCTGCAGTGTTATCAGCCTCTGCCGATTCAATATAGGTGTGCATAAACATATAACAATAATCTCTAGAGCTGCTCTGAGTGTCACTTTATGAGCATTTGACCATTTCTTTTAAGAAAAACTATCGTCATATCACATAAAAACAGAAACTTGAAGGTCTTTACAGCAACCTGTCAAAATAAAAGTTCTGTTTATTTGAAAAAAAACTGTGACAGAAATATATTACTTAATGTAATATAGTACTACTAATAATAACATTTATATTAAAACATTATTTTTAAGGAATTTGTTTTAAGGAACACCTTAAAAATGTCTCACATTATCACAGTTTATTCACTATAGTTTAGAAAATGGTCATAAAATATGACAAGAACTCGAGTTAAATCATGTCAGAACAAATTCATCTTGATAATGTCAGATAACTTTGATAGAAAGGTATGTAACAAAACATGGTCAGGTCAAAGGTCAAATAAGATTTTGGTCCCAAATTTGTATCAGTTTTACTGGTAGTATACTGTATGAAGATTTTTTGGGTATAATATGTCACAGTTTACTTTATTTTGCTATCCTAATTTACATAAATGAAATATATTGTCCTGCACACACTAGTAAAAAATATCAAAGATTATATATTGTGTCTGAATAATTCTTGGTTTAACTGTATGTTTTATGGTTCCAATGCTTACCATATTTGATATGCTCTATGTGTGTGTGTTCATCGGAGTTTATGCGAATAAAATACTAAATTAAATCTGTTTATCATACAAAGGAAACTTAGATTAAACTGCATGATTCATTTGTTTTATCTCTAATTCATAATATCTTTTTGTACTTTTGGAAGTGCAAACATATTAGTTGCATGGATTTTTAATAGATGGATGAGAGAATATATCTCTTTGTGTGCTAAAAATAAGCAAGGTCTCAAGGGTTTGGAACAACATGAGGGTGAGTAAGTGATGACAGAACTTTCTTTGAGTGAGACAATACCCAGTTTCAACTGAAATCTTTAAAAAATATCTCTAATATTGACTGGTATATAATGTACATTCTTAAAATCCTGTCAGTGCTTGTGGACTTAAGATCTATTCATAGCTTAGATGTGACTGTCAGTACAAAGTGTGTTAAGGCTAAGTTTGAACTCTGTTCATGTTATACACACATGCACCAAGTTTATATAGACAACACTAAGCCAAGGCACAGAGAGGCAAGACATTCCCAAAATTCCCTGCTGTGAAGAATAAACAGATGGAAAAACTAATATTCTATCTGTGAGCTCCACCAGATTCCTGAACTGAACTGACATGCAGTACACAAAAACAACAGTTCCGATAGCATCTCTTCTCTTCTAGAGTTTTTATTTGTTCAAATCGCTTCCAGGTTCTTCACATCGTTTCAGCAGTCTCTCTCCAGCACATGAATGTATCAGTTATCATGTTCAGCTGGATTTCAGATTTGCCAGTTTTAAAATAGATCTCAAAACACCTTCGAAGAGGCGAACGGATGCAAACACGAGGCTGCAGCAACATGCCAGCACGTTCAGACAAGCTGCTTTTGTGAGCAGTCAGAGGATGCCCGCGACAGGGTCAGCCACCGTTTGCCAGAGCTCATAGAGTGTTATTCAGCCGTGGCCAAACAGGGGCTCCTAGGGCCTGGAGCGGAGCCTCAGATAAGCACTGCTCTCTGTCTACCCCTGCCCCTCTCAGCTCTCCCAGCTGGTTCCTGAACAGACTATAATAGCCCACTTGTTAAATACTCCCAAACCTCAGTAACATGATAACTTGCCTCATGTTTGAAAAATGAATGAGAGCCTCTAAGGCTTTCTTCTGTCTTATGTGCCGCAGGAGCGGGAGGATCCTGACCTCCAGGAAGGTAGAGCGAAAACATGTTTTCCCAGGCTTCTCTTTCAGCACGAGCACATGTACATAACTTCTCACACATGTACGCACGCTTGCGCACACATGCCATGTCACGCATGTAGGTGTTGCGGTGTTAAGTGCGGCAGTGGTAAGCTGCCGTTTCCTGAGGAGAGGCTTTAAATCTCGGTAAAAGCCCCTGTCCACCCGCCTCTCCTTGTTCTCGGTCCTTTACTTCTTTACTACATATTCCAGTTTCCTTCTCCATTCATTGAACTAGCACTACAACCCAGTTCTAACTGGCCTATTGAATTGTTCTTGTGAGCTGCACACAAAAACACAACACGATCAATGTAACCTGATTCACGACACATGACTCATATGAATTAGTTCTTTTTAGTAAATCAAAAACATTCAATCCTTAATAATTGTCTCTCATGCTTTTTTTGGTGAATCAAAAATCAAAAAGTGTGACTAGTTTAGTCTGGTCATCAAAACTAACTACTCTAATGAGCAGTTTCTATTACTAGATACCTGTTTGAATCAGTCTGAAAAAGTATTATGTCAGTATCATTTATATACTAGTATTGAATATTTTGAATTAGCTTTTATTTTCATGTTTTTATTTTAATATTAGTGTTGTAATGTATTGTTAGTTTTTGTTTAATATATAGCTATATATCTATATATTTTTTTTAATTGTACGTTTTAGCAGTTTTAGTCAGGGTTTCAGGTTTTCACAACAAAACCTACACAATTGCTACTCAAAACTAACTCAATCATGTTTCGAGGGGGGGCAGCCAATAAAAATGATGTCTGGGGGGTAAAATACACGTTTCTGGCAGTGTTGGGGGTAACACGAGTTACGTAATATTATTACTTTTTCCAAGTAACTAGTAAAGTAACGCATTACTTTTTAATTGACAAGAAAATATCTGAGTTACTTTTTTTCAAATAAGTTTTTCCCATTTTATTAACCGATGTCTTTATAACTAAGTAGTGTAATTAGCTACTTTTTTAGAGAGTAACTCAATATTGTAATGCATTACTTTTTAAAGTAACTTTCCCCAACACTGGTTTTTGGCAGGGTTCCCCGGTATCGTTCTCATTCCAGGAACTAAATATAACGTTATTGGGGTCGCTTCAACCCTCGGACCAGCGTTGGGGGTAACGCACTACAAGTAATGCGAGTTATGTAATAATATTACTTTTTTTAAGTAACTAGTAAAGTAACGCATTACTTTTGAATTTCTAAGAAAATATCTGAGTTACTTTTTTGAATAAGTAACGCCAGTTACTTTTTACCCCATTTACTTATTGACAAGTCTCCTGTTGGGAAATTGGGAGTAAACATGATGTTACTGTATTCTAGTCTAAATGTGAACATGCATTAATTTACTTCACTCACATAAATGTACTTTTCTTTCAGCCTGAAGTGAATTCATTTCACTTTTGGTGTAAAAGGGCTTTTACATTAGAACTGTTTTATATTAAAAACAAAGAAGCAAGCCCTGCCCAGATTTAAAAAGTAACGCAAAAGTAACGTAACACATTACTTTCCATAAAAAGTAACTAAGTAACATAATTAGTTACTTTTTCAGGGAGTAACGCAAAACTGTAATGCATTACTTTTAAAAGTAACTTTCCCCAACACTGCCGCGGACATGAAAAACAACCTGCGGCAATAGTAAGCCCAATTCCACTGGAAAACCAAAGACTTGGCAACACTGGTTTTGGTATAATTTCAGTTTTCCTTAATATATTTATATTTTAATTTATTTCAGCTTCATTTCAATTACTGAAAACCATTTTAACCATTTTTTACAACACTGGTCTACAACATGATCTGTACAATTTACATATTAGCAGCAACAAAATTTCCACATAATGTACACAAAATAGATATTAGAACTGAAATTTAGTTAATTAAATTGGAATATCATTAATAGAATAATTGGAATGGAATTCAATTCAACTTGTGACTCAAAACTGAATTAAATTGGGAAATCTGTATGAATACTTTTTATAAGAGGATATTTACGCATGTAAATATGCAATTTAAATATGCAATATTATCTAACTTTTCCTTTCTTTTACTATTTTCCATATTTTTTGTTTTATTTATTCCAGGCTCTCCCTCCTGTTTTTTTTTTATTATTATGCCTCAATAAACATGCTAAGAAAAGCCTATTCATGTCATCTACACACATCTCTTAAACCTTTTCTACTCTCACACCTGAGATACCCTGCATTCCTCACCTCAGACGAAACAGAGGGTCAAGTCATGCTGTTTCAAGACATAAAACACTCCAAACTTCAGACACATGCTACAGTAGCCAGATCAGAGAGTTCAGCGAGAGAAAGAGAGACCGGAGAAAGACTGAATAGCCCGAGTGTGTATAAGGACGTCATCTGCTTGCCATATCCACACCAGCTTCAACCTGCTACACACAGACCATGACTAAAAGGAAACGTATGGAATATTTCTACAGGTCAAGACTAAGTCTTGCTCTTTGTACATCTCTCCTTAATATTTCGCATATGTATGCACATGTGCACAAATACTGGTTTGTTTTGAACCCATAAACAAGAGAGAAAACAAAATCAACATCACAAAACGCTCACACATGACAAGGGCAGGTTCACAGCCCACAAAAAACACAGTTGTAAGCCGTACAAAACATACCAGGATCTGGCAACTTGCACCAGCTGGAATCCTCTCACACGAAAATGGCTGATAATTACCGTTTGTATTTTGTAATTTGTCTCGCAAAGGTATTTTTGCCTATGAAAGGAGTTCTTTAATAGAAAAATCTGGCTAAAGCTGTCTGCAAGGATTTATGGTTTCAACAAACAATCTGTAAAGCTGTGGCGGTGTGCTAGATGGTAAAAGAGCTTTTTCTGAGCATCAGACACAACGAGGCACATCCGAACGAAAGCTGTGAGATACTGAGCGTACATGTCAAATCAAACGGAGTGTGTGTTTAATTGCCACAGGCTACAGTACGTGTCTTTCCCAAGTGGGCTGAACTCATACAACGTCTGTTTATGGAGGTGTAACACGCTTGTAAAATCATAAAAGGCTTTTGTTTCAGACCCAAATAAAATGCTCTTTTATGAAATATTCAAATGGTATATTAAAAGTTGTTTTTTTGAGTTTAAATTGTGTAAAAAAGTGTAACGGCAGAATTTGGAGAAGCTGGAGGGTGCAGAGACTATCTCTAATGTATTTTCCAGTGTAAAATACTTTCTTCTCAATGCTTAATTTCCTCTAAAGCTTGGGGGACTGAGTTCTACACCATTAAGAACGTCGAGCTGCATATTTACAGACAGAACATAAGTCTGAGAGGGCACAGCATGCAAAGCGCGAAAGGGAGAGAGAGCGGAGGAAATCATTACAGCTCTAAGCTGTTGGGTGTACGAGAGCTTCTGACTCTGAAATACGATTGCAATAATAGCAAGAGGCAGTCTTGAGTTTTACACCCCTTCATAAATTAAACTGCAGTGTAGACATAGCTCCCCGATAAACTGTCTCTCGGAACCCATTTACAATGGTAGGAAATATTGTTTTAACACATCTGTCACAATAGCCTGTATATCATTTTAAATGACAGTTGCTTGTGGTTGTTCAGGTGGAGGCAGCAAATATGTCAGTGAGAACAAGTTAAAGAGGTAATGAGGGCGCAATCGAAGGTTGGATGGTGCAACACATGCACAGACACTGAGCTGTCCAGTTTTTGTCATTGCTTGAACTGGGCAAAAAAAACATTCGCCTTAACGATTTTTGCAAATTGGACATTACTCTTTTGGAACACCCAAAGTTCAGTCCAGCCTCCAATTATGGGCTGAGTTGAACCACATTCACTGCACCAGCACATCAGACTACAGCACACCATTAAAGGAACATGGGAAAAAATATTTGGCTGCAACACGACAACCACTCTCATAATTTATATCCAGTTGTTATTGGGGGTGTGGGGGAAGCTTTTTAACTGTATGTACGAGCTCTCGAACAGTTTTCTCATGTGAAAATCTCATTGGGAAAGTGAAATGTGGTTACATTTGAATATTGGCAAAACAAGTTTTTTCGTCCTAAATTGAATTACAGTGTACATGGCAGAAATAAAACATCATACGTCTTTTATTGAAGAATACGTAGTGTTCGGGTAGAAAGGAATAGTTTGTTTAAAGGTTACGCTAACCACCAGGTGACATTATAGAGCTCTATAATAAAATACATTAGGTTTTTTTGAGCTGCTGCAGTCTAGACCTGTCACTCCAACAGCCACATCTTGAAATGCTTGATTTTTGGCTTTAGCCGAGAGCAGTTTTCCCTAAATAACCCTGCAATAAAACCTACATCACACCTAACACATAAATCCGTTTAGTTACTTGTAAATTGAGCAATTATTACGGAAAGTTTTAAAGACCATGTAAGGCATTGTTGTCTAACATAGCGTGTATCTTTTGATTTGTGCGCCGTATTGAGTGGATTCCAGAAAGTGCCACTCAGAAAGTATCCCAGCAGTGTTCTGTCACCCCAGACCAGTCTGTCCTGGCCAAAGTCATGCCACAGTCACATTCTGCTCCTTCTTCCCAGCAGCTTGCTGAGCAACCGTTCCCCACGCAACAGCCTTTCAATGCTCAGCAGCCCTGGCATGCTAGGGCACAGGGGACAACTGGGGGGTGGCGAAGCGAAGCTCAGTATACACACTGCTGTTTGCTCTGCTGAATTCCCATGACGGTTAGAAAACACTCTAACTTCCTCCCCATTAAACCATCACAACAAAAAAAAAAGAAAGAGAGAACATGCCTTGTTTCCCCTGCCCTCATTGCTCAAAAAATGTTTGAAACACATCCTTTCAAAGCTCATTAGCGATGTTTTCACATGTCGCAAGCTGCGGTGTGCCAACTCTGCTTGTACTTTGGGGAAATCTCTCAGCCGAAAGATTTTAGAAGCTAGCAATACAAAAAATGAGATGTGTAAGCAGGTGATTGGTATGGAAATATATGTGACCCTGGACCACAAAACCAGTCTTAAGTAGCATGGGTATATTTATAGCAATAGCCAAAAACACATTGTATGGGTGAAAATGATCGATTTTACTTTTATGCAAAAAAGATACTAAGTAAAGATCATGTTCCATGAAGATACTTTGTACATTTCCTTCCGTAAATATATCAAAACTTAATTTTTGATTAATAATATGCTTTGCTAAGAACTTCATCTTTAAAGGCAATTTTCTCAATATTTACATTTTTTGCACCCTCAGATTTCAGATTTTCAAATAGTTGTATCTCAGCCAAATGTTGCCATATCCTACCCATACATCAGCGGAAACCTTATTTATTCAGCTTTTAGATAACGTATAAATCTAAATTTTAAAAAATTTGACCCTTATGACTGGTTTTGTGGTCCAGTGTCACAAATAAAACTAACTAAATGATCAGTACCTTCACCACTCCGTTTTCATGCATCGTGATGCAGTTGTTCGGGTCTTTAGACAGCTCAAACAGAGCCCGGGCTGTCGCTTGGTGCACCAAAGGGTCTTTTGAGCGAAGGTAGTGTACCAGTGGGGCTACAGCTCCAGCTTCCCCAAATGATACACAATTGCTCCCCCACGTACAGCAGCAGGCGATGGCTTCCGCCAGGTATCGCCGTAACTTATCGTCCCCCTGTAAAAGCACACAAATTGAGGGAGACAGAGAAAACCTGATTAGGTACTGACTTTTTAACATTTTTAGTATGGTTATGATTGAACATACAGTTATAATTTATTTTCAGTAATAGAAAAAGTACATTAAAAGGATAGTTGTGGATGAAAAGGATGAAAATTCTGTCATTAAAGGGGTGCATTAAACGGATGCAAAATTCACTTTTACATGTTGTTTGAACAACAATGTGTGTTGGCAGTGTGTGTATACAACCACCCTATAATGATAAAAAATGTGTCAGTTGTGTTGCTGTCTATGCAGGGTCAGAAAGCTCTCTTAATTTGTGTTCCGAAGATGAACAAAGGTCTTACGTGTTTGGAACAACACGAGAGTGAGTAATCAATGACAGAATATTGTGAAATGACTAGTAGGACAATTTCAAAGAAGTGAATTTGTAAATGTGAAACATGACTAGATCAGCACTCACGGTATTGGTGAGATTGGCCAGCATGGGAACCACACCATGATCTGTAATAACTGCCAGGTTCTCGACATCTTTGGCAATTTTGGCAATGGCTGCACAAACACTGGCCAGCACATCTTTATTCTGTGATTTTAGCAAGTTAACAACGAGCTCCAAACCACCCACAAAGGAACGTACCATTTCCCCAGCATCCTAAACACAGAAAAAACAAGAAAATGTCATGAACTGTGAAAATGTTTATTTTGTTTATTTATCACGTGTTAAATCACTCACTGAACCATTGAGAATAACCACTTTTCTCTTACAATACTTGGAGACGCTGCAGCATGCTTTGGGATAAGACATGGTCTGTGAGATTTAGCAAGTCTGTACTCATTCTGTCACATTTGAAACCTGTACATGTCAAACTCAATCAGTCCACACTACCTAGAGAGAATATACTCACCTCAGAGTGGAAATATGGCTGAGAAAAGGAACATCTGTTATTTTTCCCTTTGTCTGTGTTTGTGCTAGTTTTAGGCTTGGTGGCACCATGATAGAGGATGTGTTTTCTCCCAAAGGCCTCAGGTCACACAAAAGCTCATGCCAAAGTATAGGGTCAACGACAGTAGAACATTAAACCATTAAAAACACACATGCCCACACATATCGCACAGAAATGGCAACTTTTTGGCACTCTTTTATATTCAGTCCAGTCATTTCAGTTGTGCCAGAGGGTATGTAGCATGCCAGCACAGCACCAGACTGTTTAGAAAGATAAAATAGTACAGTGATATCTTTATTGACGGTATAGAGGCATATCATTATGGTTTTGGAATCAGATAAAGCCAAACATTCAGTAAACAACCCAATCTTGTATTCCCACCTGCTATTTTTACTGAATAAAGATGTCACTTTCGATGACAAGGTGTGATTATGGAGTACCACAGGTTGCTGTTTCTGTTTTGGTAATGTACAAGACACAATGTCTTGAGTTTACCTCCGTGCGAATTGGATCCTCCTAACCTAAAGAACAAAGTCTAAAGTCCCTGACCCTCTTGTAAGTGGGGTTCTCCTGAGAATAATAAAGTATGTCCCTCTATAACCCTGTATTTCGCAACACAGCTTAACCCTAATAAACCCTTGCACACAGCACAGTAGAAAGCAGCCTTCCACCCTGCAGACCCAGAAAGAAAGCTAAGAGGAGACCCAGAGCAGGTCAAGCGTGCAGAGCAGGGTGAGCCTCTAAAGTGATGCCAAAGGATGAGCTCTGTGTTTAGTGTGTCTGGGCAGAGATCAGGGAGGAGAGGGGAGGAATCTGCAGTGTGTCTCACACAGGAAATGGCAGTACAGGAATACTGATGAACACTGGGAAAGAGAGAGAGAGAGAGAGAGAGAAGCGGGAGCAGAAGAGGAAGTATGGCAGAGCCACCAGCTGCGGAGGGTCACTGAGGAACCCTTTCAACCCAGGGCCCACAAAAACATCCCCAACTAAGTTCCACATCAGCAAACACAGCACGAAGCGAGACATGCAGAGAGGGAGGAAGAGTGAGGGAGAAAGAGGGAGAACGGATGAAACACAAACAGTGTACAAAAACCAATGTAAGCCAAGCTGAAAGAGGGAGAGGAAAAGGCCCAAGGGAGAAAAAGGAAGGAACAAGATGCTGAGAGTGTGAATATGAGAGACAAAATTGAGGGAACTGCACTCAACAAATATTATAGCATTAAGGAAATTGAGTGTGAGGTCTAACACTTTAACATTTACATTGATGCTTTTGGAAAATGTACACATATAAGCACTAACGACAACTTATCAGATTGTGTTTTTGCCTCATGTCACCTTTATCTGGTTGTGCTTGAACACACCACAAATACTACATCCCTTGACCAATTAGCATGTACATTCTGCACCTGCATGAGAGGAGGGTCTCAACTCTCCATACCAGCAGGTGGCAGTAGCCTGCATTCATCATTCAAAAAGAGACAACGGATGACCTAAGACTGCAGATATGCAAACCATAAACAAATCTTGTTCACCACAGCTTCTTTGCATGTGTCTGATCAGATGAGTCCTCTGTGTGTCCTCTTAGCTTTATCATTTGTATGCTTTCATCACTTCCATTATTTTGTGTACTGGTTCGCCAAGCTGAACAGACAATCAGATTGATCTCTCTCACCAGCCAGCTCTGCCACCGATTCAACATGTTCAACTAAGTGTCACTAGTGCAGGTTAACAGACAGCTTAGTGTGTCATGACTTTTAAGAAGCCAATGCATTTCTAATGAAAACAAGGAAAGAATTAAAGCTGCAAGCAGTGTTGAAAGGGCTCTCACATCCAGGCTCACCCGGTGGCTTTAGGAAAACAGTGAATGGTGAGCAATATGCATTTAAAGTGGCAAATATAGAAGGAATATGTCAAAGTCATTAATATGTGCCAAACTTCCTGCTGCCATTTGGTGGCGCTATGACTATCAGTGAATATTGACATGGTAGATGTCTTCAAGCCAGGATTTTGATCAAACATATGACGTTTGCTGCAGATTGAACATGTTTGAGTTAGTGTAAAACATGACATATCCTGTTGCCAACAGGTGGCGCTATGATTATAACTGAATATTCGCCTTTAGATGTCTTCGGACAAGGACTCTTACCAAACATTTGAAGTCTAGTACAGATCGGACATTGCATGTTTAAGTTTGTGCAAAACAACTCCTGTTCCTGTTGCCAGCAGGTGGCGCTTTGATTATAAGGGAATATTGGCCTTTAGATGTGTTCAGGCCAGGACTCTTATGAAAGGTGTGAAGTTAGAGGCAGATCAGATATCAGATCAGATATTGTATGGCTGAGTTACAACTACTTTCTTTTCCATGGCGAAACATCAAACTTTGTCAGGCCTCCACAGACACGCCCTTTAACAAAAACTCAAGATTTTCTCAGTTTAACATCGCAAAGGCCTTTAGAGTAGACTGACCAAATATTATGTTGATGTCATTAAATCTCTAGGAGGAGTTTCTTAGAGCATAAAACATGCCACTTCCTGTTGTCAGTAGGTGGTGCTATGACTATAACTAAATATGGGCATGGGTATGTGTTCAAGACAGGAGTCTTATCAAACATGTGAAGTTTGTGGCAGATTGGACATTGCATGCCTGAACTATAACAACTTCCTGTTTCATGGCGAAACAATGAAGTTTGTGTGGCCGGCACGAAAATGGCACTGTATTTAATTTAAAATTCAAAATAACAGACTTCCTGTTGGGTTTTGGATTTTGTACGGACTTTTTGTAGGTATTGGTGTGTTACATGTCTGTACCAAATTTCATACATGTATATAAAACAACTCGAGTGGCACTTTTTTATAGGTGGCGCTATCGAGCCATTTTGCCACACCCACTTCTGAAACTCATATTAGATATACATTTTCGCTACTTCTGTTGCATGTGCAAAGTTTCATGAGTTTCAAATGTTTCAAATGACCCTCAAAAGTTTTTCATTTTAGAGAAGAAGAAGAAACCGAGCAATTCCAATAGGGTCCCCACACCTTGGTGCTTGGGCCCTAATTAGAAAATCTATCCAAAAAGGTTTTTTTGATTCAAAGCAGTCTGACAGAACTTTCAGAAAGACTTTGTACCAATTGTTAACAACTACTTACTGCTATTCGTCCAAAAATATGTGACCCCCACCAATACATTTGCAAAGATTATGCCGCTACTTAGCTGCTTTGACTTTCTTTCTAGATCTGATTGAAAAGCAAGTTGGGGTTTCGGTGCCTTGCTCAAGGTCTTGCTCAGTGGTATTGAGAGTGGAGGAGAGCGCTTGTACATTCACTCGCCCCAAATACAATCCTTGCCAGTTACAAGTCCGACTTTCTAACCATTAGGCTATGACTGCCCCATTGGGGGCTCGTCCGGGATGTACACATAACCAGTACATGCATTCCCTGGGAATCAAAATAAGTAATTCGTCCACCTTCTAGAGAGACACCACAAACAAAAAAAACATACTGAAGGAATTTTGTGGAAGACAAAAGATTCCCCCATAGGTGACAAGGTGACAACACCTTGATTCTTTGGACCACATAGTTGAACATTCTTACAGTAGCTAATAATCACTAGAGGATTCATAGTAACTACAGCTGTGAGCGTGTGTTTGTGCGCCAGTAGGGATTTTGAAGTCCCCAGATGCGGTTCCTCAAGCATGATTCTCATAAATCTGGCCCTGGAGCTGCTAACTCAATCCACATGGGCCTTTATCTAAATAACTGCTGCTGTGAGGCTGAACAGGTTCCTGGGCTGGATGGGTACATAATTTCACAAAGCCCTTGCCACCAACCCTCACTGAATGTGCATGCTAAAGACTGCTGACCCATTGCAGAACATAAAGTGAACCAGCGTTGTTCTAGTGACACATCACAGCCAGGGGGCTACACAGAGAAAGAAAGGATAAGAAATTCTTCCTGAGAGAAGCAGAAAACGTGGTTTAGAAAAAAATATAAAGATACATTACACAACAATGCTCTTTTATTTGTAATTGTGCTGGTAATCTACAAGAACAATAATGCATTTGTGTTAATGCCTTACACAAGAGGCTCAGGAAAGCAGACTTGCTCTGTGCCAGCTATGAGATTTATATCCTATATATAGATGAGACCAACTGCTTTGTCCATATACTGGATGTTGTAATTCTGAACGTGTGATTTCTATGTTTACTTGTGGACTGATGGAAAGTTAATGATATAGAGGGCAGCGCTCTAGCTTAAATGTGCATTTAGTAGTAGTTCTTCATGTTCTTTCAATTTAGATACCACAATGGCATTTAGATTTGGGCAACTTGGCCATCTCTATTCAAGACTTTGCATATCTACAAAAGCAACAGCCAGTATTAAAGAAGTTCACTTCCAGAACAAAAAATTACAGATAATTTACTCACCCCCTTGTCATCGAAGATGTCTTTTTTTTCAGTCATAAAAGAAATTATGTTTCTTGAGGAAAACATTTCAGGAATGTTCTCCATATAGTGGACTTCAATGGTGCCCGTGAGTTTGAACTTCCAAAATGCTGTTTAAATGTAGCTTCTAAGGACTCTAAACGATCCCAGACTAGAAAGAAGGGTCTCATCTAGCAAAATGATCAGTTATTTTCTAAAAAATACAATTTATATATGCACTTTGTAAACACTGTGTCGGTACTTCTGCAGCGATGTAGGGTGATTTTGAAGTTGGAGGAGAAAATGAGATGGGAGTTTTTCGACATTCCCTTAACTGCATTGTAATTTTTTTAGAAAATAACCAATCGTTTTGCTAGATAAGACCCTTCTTCCTCAGCTGGGATCGTTTAGAGTCCTTAGAAGCTACATTTAAATTGCATTTTGGAAGTTCAAACCCGTGGGCACCATAGAAGTCCACTATATGGAGAACATTCCTGAAATGTTTCCCTCAAGAAACATCATTTCTTTACGACAGAAGAAAGAAAGACATGAACATCTTGTTGACACAGGGGTGAGTACATTTTCTGTACATTTCTGTTCTGAAAGTGAATTTCTCCTTTAATTAAACCTACCTTTGCGTTCTCAATGCAGGGACAGATGGCCCACGCAGCACTGGCCTGAACTTCTGGATTGGGGTTCTTCAGCAAAGACCAAAGAAGGCGCACACCATCAAGGCGATCGATTATCCTGAGAGAGAAGAATAACAACTTGTAACTTCTGGACACTGAGAGAGATGTCACATCAACCTGATTTATCACTCCCCATTACATAGTTTACAGTGCACTGTACAGTGTAAGCTCATGACTTGTTTTCCCAACATGTTTATATGTCTGTTTTTCCCAGGGTTCAGTTTGGCTTTGCAGCAGACTATCCCTCCTGGTGTGATGATGAAAACATTCCAGTAGCAGATCAGAAAGCTGCTCAGCATGGCTTTCCCATCACATCCCACCTGCTCAGTCCCCTTACGCCGATACCCCCTGCTCACCTTCCAAACCTTCCAACAACTCCATTAAAACATGTTCGCATCAGCCTGGCCGAGGCCTGACCCGTACAATGCTTTTAGGAGGTCCGTGCGGATATTTATAGCGGACCGTGGACAAACACACACATTCACACACACTTGCACCAAACGCACCGTTTAACTCGGTTCCTGTTGGCGACTCGGAGGAAAAAAAACCAGAGAAAGTACGTTTTCCAAGTCAAACATTCTCAGAGACAAGTCTTTCTATATTTCACTGCTTCTGAGTGAGGTTTACTTAAGAACAGGCTGTATTTCATACTGCGGATATGATTCTACTAAAGGATGTAGTCAGGCTCTGGGAAGAACGAGAAAATGACTCTTCAGTGCGGTCCGTTTGTCAGGTATAAATAACATGTAACCTGTTTCCCATGTGTGCATCCAGCGACAAGGCCGACATTCAATGCTGTCATAATTGCTAAACCACGCCGCAAAGAGGGGAACCAGTGAACGGAGGACGGGCCGAGCACTGGTCAGAGCCATCTTAACGTCAAGCGTACCCCCCGACCCCGTCCTGATAATAAATCAGTCTGAGAAGCATGATAACAAGGAGAGCCCCACGCTATCCTGAGAGGCCACTAAATCCTTCTGGAGAAGGACATAATACTGCACTTGAACAGGTAAGATGCACTCAACACTACAGTAGTAGGATGTATCTAGAAATCAGTCCCTGGGCTGGTTTTGCTGTGGAAGTTTGCGTGTTTGACAACAACAATGGAAAATTTAGTTGGCCATTAGATGTATAAAGCTCTAATACTTCAGTAAATCATTTTGAAACGGTACTTAGTGTGTTTTCAAATTGACCAATTATTTATTAGAGTTCCAGAGTATTTTGTACCATGTGGAAGGCAGACCGTCATGGATTCCTTTTACTGCTTTTAATTTCAGAAACAGGCCTGAACATGCTGTTCTACAAAAGAAAACAATGATCAAATACGAGCTATGCTAATTGCTTTGTAGACTACTGTGCTTAATTCTCAAAATAAACCATCAACACGGAACAAAAAGGATTGAGAAGCATTAAAAAAGACTCTTTTGTTACTACAAGGAAATGGGAACAAAAAGGCAGGTCCTAAAGATAGATTCCATGAGAAAACAAGAACAACATGTTCAAGAGCTGTTACATAGATCTACAGGACTGACGTTCTTGGTCAGTCAAAGAGTTAAATGAAATGAATGACCTTATTTCTTTAAAAACAGGCTTTGTGGACTTTTACTACACCACTGTGGTTGCTCACATCCATAAACGTATTAATGTTTCAGACAAAGGCTGTGTGAGCTTGGGTGCCGAAGAGAAGGGAACAAAACGCTCTTCATTTGTGTCCAGCATTAATTAAGAAGGGGACTGCAGTCTATAACAGTCTTGTAAAAGCAATGAGAGTCAGATGTGCTAAATATACAGAAAACCAATACTCAAATCTCTGTGAATGTGTGAATTACATGGCAGTTTTGTGCTCTGCGTATATTAAAGACAATGATACTTGTTTTTCTATTTGTTAAAGGGATAGTTTACCCAAAAACGAAAATAACGCAGAAGAGAGAATTGTTGAATAAGGTCACTATTTCGTTTTCTTTGCACACAAAAAAAATTCTTGTAGCATCATAAAATTGTGGTTAAACCACTGATGTCATATGGACAATTTTACAGATGTCCTTACTGCGTTTCTGTGCCTTGGTAGTTCCCTTGCTGTCTATGAAGGGTCTTAATTTGTCTTCCGAAGAAGAATGAAGGTCTTATAGGTTTGGAACGACATGACATTAAACGCTTACTGATGCTTCAGAAGGAAACACAATGCATTAAAAGCCAGGGGGTGAACATTTTTTAATTTGAAGATCATGGTAAATGCAACTTAATTTGTCTTCTGGGAAACATTTAAGTATCTTCTGTAGCTTCTGAAAGGCAGTAATAAATAAAAAAATATGATATTTAGGCAAAATAAGAAAAATTTACACATCTTCATTCTGTTCAAAAGTTTTCACCCCCCGGCTCTTAATGCATTGTTTTTCCTTCTGGAGCATCAGTGAGCATTTGAACCTTCTGTAATAGTTGCATATGGGTCCCTCAGTTGTCCTCAGTGTGAAAAGATGGATCTCAAAAATCATTCAGTCTTTGTTGGAAAGGGTTTGAATACACAAAAATGCTGAAAAACCAAAGAATCTGTGGGACCTGAAGGATTTTTCTGAAGAACAGCGACAGTTTAATTGTTCAGGACAAACAAGGAACTCAACAACTATCACTAAACAACAACAACAACAAAAACACAAAAAACATCATTCAGGTAACAACACAGTATTGAGAATCAAGAGTATGCAATTTATTTTATAAATTCAACTATTATTTTCTCTTGTGGACTATATGTAAATGTCTTTTATATGAAATATCTTATTCATTTTTTACTAAATAAAAAATAACATGCATTTTGTATGATCCCTTTTATTTTGGTAATATAATTAACATTTTGCAAATTCTGCAAGGTGCTTGTAAACTTTTGACCTCAACTGTATTTGTTAGCAAATTAGACTACACTGGTCATGCTGTTCAGTTGTTTTTGCGTGCAGCCTGTGACAGCACCTGAAAAGATGTTTTTTGCCATTATTTCATGATTACACAGCTTTTTATTGCATGGCACTCAACACAGACTATAATCTACTACAATACAGTAAAGTGCATGGGATGAAAAGCTGAAAACGACATTCTGTGTACTTATCTGTGCTTATGCTCGCCTGCCTGTTTCTGTTTAGCAAGTTGAAATGGCCGTTGTCAGAAGTGCTTTGCAGCTTATACAAACTGACCGCATTGAGACAATAAAAGGCCTCCACCCTGGCCGCAGCTATGAGTCTCACAGCAGGTAGAGTAAACACAGATCTCCGAGCCCTGTAATTACAGCACCAGGGCTGAGGGCTCTTGCCCTGCATGTGTGGAGTGTGGAGACTGGTCAAGCAGCACATCCAAGGGCCCGTTGGATCCGCCGCAGAAGCGGTGAACATGGAATCTTTTACAGAGAACAAGAACAATGCCTTGTCATCCTAAACTGAGTCAACGGCAACAGTGAGAGGGATTACAAGGCCAAGGTTGGACACTGTGAGCACTGTCAGTTGCTGGATTGTTTCTGGACAACCGTTCTGGATCCAAGTTAATTAGGCAATACAAATACAGTGAAAACAGTCTGAGTGTTATTATTATAAAGTGGTAAGAGGTAAGACTTACACCATGTTCTCAGGGTCAGTGGCACAGGCTCCCACGGCTCTTGTGACGTTGACCAGAAGGGCCTGGTTGGTGCCGGTGAGTAAGTTGACCAAAGGCTGGATACCACCACTTTTGCGGATAGTGGAAAGATTCTCCGATATTTGGGCACATTCTCCCAAAGCACCCACTACATTAACAAGCACCTCTTCAGGTTGGTCTTTGAGCAGGCCTACCAGAATTTCTAGTGCCTTATACTCTTGAAACCTGTGAGAAAGAAAGAAAGCAAGAAATTATTACTCATATGCAAATCCAAAGTGTTTTCAATAGGGCTGGCAAACGATTAATCGCGATTAATCGCAATTAATCACATACTAAATAAAAGTTTGGGTTCGCCTATGTGTGTATACTGTGTGTAATTATTATGTATATAAATACAAGCACGTTCATGTATATACACTGACCAAAATTATAAATGCAACACTTTTGTTTTTTACCCCCATTTTTCATGAGCTGAACTCAAAGATCTAAGACTTTTTTATGTACACAAAAGGCCTATTTCTCTCAAATATTGTTCACAAATCTGTCTAAATCTGTGTTAGTGAGCACTTCTCCTTTGCCGAGATAATCCATCCACCTCACAGGTGTGGCATATCAAAATGCTGATTAGACAGAATGATTATTGCACAGGTGTGCCTTAGGCTGGCCACAATAAAAGGCCACTCTAAATACAATCAATGCCACAGTTGTCGCAAGTTTTGAGAGAGCGTGCAATTGGCATGCTGACTGCAGGAATGTCCACCAGAGCTGTTGCCCGAGAATTGAATGTTCATTTCTCACCATAAGCCGTCTCCAAAGGCATTTCAGAGAATTTGGCAGTACATCCAACTGGCCTCACAACCACAGACCACATGTAACCACACTAGCCCAGGACCTCCACATCCAGCATCTTCACCTCCAAGATCGTCTGACACCAGCCACCCGGACAGCTGCTGCAACAATTGGTTTGCATAACCAAAGAATTTCTGCACAAACTGTCAGAAACCGTCTCAGGGAAGTTCATCTGCATGCTCGTCGTCCTCATCAGGGTCTCGACCTGACTGCAGTTCATCGTCGTAACTTGAGTGGGCAAATGCTCACATTCGATGGCATCTGGCACTTTGGAGAGGTGTTCTCTTTATGGATGAATTCCGGTTTTCACTGTACAGAGCAGACGGCAGACAGTGTGTATGGCGTTGTGTGGGTGAGCGGTTTGCTGATGTAAACGTTGAGGATAGAGTGGCCCATGGTGGCGGTGGGGTTATGGTATGGGCAGGCATATGTTATGGACAATGAACACAGATGCATTTTATTGATGGCATTTTGAATGCACAGAGATACCGTGATGAGATTCTGAGGCCCATTGTTGTGCCATTCATCCACAACCATCACCTCATGTTGCAGCATGATAATGCACGGCCCCATGATCAACTCTATGCGAAGGAGATGTGTTGCACTGCATGAGGCAAATGGTGGTCACACCAGTTACTGACTGGTTTTCGGACCCCCCCAATACAGTAAAACTGGACATTTTAGAGTGGCCTTTTATTGTGGCCAGCCTAAGGCACACCTGTGCAATAATCATGCTGTCTAATCAGCATCTTGATATGCCACACCTGTGAGGTGGATGGATTATCTCGGCAAAGGAGAAGTGCTCACTAACACAGATTTAGACAGATCTGTGAACAATATTTGAGAGAAATAGGCCTTTTGTGTGCATAGAAAAAGTCTTAGATCTTTGAGTTCAGCTCAGCGTGTTGCGTTTATAATTTTGGTCAGTGTATTTAAGAAATATTTACAAGTAAATGTATTTATTATAATTTTTATAGAATTTTTATTATATATAAATAAAAATATTTTGTACACAACATATTTCTCTTAAATATATACATTAATTTGTGTGTATTTATATATACATAATAATTCCACACAGTACACACACATATATTAGGCAAACTCAAACTTTTATTTTGTATGTGATTAATTGCAATTAATCATTTGCCAGCACCAGTTTTCAATGAAAAATACTATGACTCAGTATACCACATCATCAGTTGCTTATCTGCAAGAAAAATACCATTTCCTGTTGCTTCCGCACATGCATTTATGGTGCACTCTTTTCCAAACTTGGGTACATTTCCTCTGTGAACACGCTTGCTTGTAATTTAAAAAACTAAAATCACAGCTGTTGAAAGCTGTATAAAGTTTTGTAATGAATAGTGAGCTTTTCCCCTGTATGTTTAAAATTTGGGGTTTAAATGTGTGGGATAATGGCAAATCTATGGGAATTCGATGAAAGAGAGCAAGTTGTGTCAATATTGCTCTGAAAGAACTTTCTTCAATGGACACAAAAACATGAAATGGTTTGTTTATAATTAGATGAAGCATTTTTTTTTCCATCATGCAATGGATTGCAAAAACATGAAGACACGAAACCCTAAATAGCAACAGGAAGCATTCGTAAGGGTTATGGATATCTCGGAGGAGAATAAATCCAGTGATGCTTTATCACCACAACATTCCCACGCTGCGCTCAATATGCATTTATGACCACATTTTCTGGTTTGAAGCAAGACAACAAGAGCTTCTGGTACGATTCTGGCTTTGTTTGCCAAGTAGTGGTAAACTACAGTAAACATTTAAAAGGCATATAATGTGGTCACAGGGAGCCTCAACTAATCTCTGATGTACGGTTAAGCTATACGGGTGTTTTTATTCACAGTTACGGTTTCTGGCGAAGCTGCCCTGAAGACCATTGAGTGTCCAAGGTCACTTGGCTCTGGTCAAAGTCAACCAAACATTTCTTGCAAGTAAAACAAAAATTAAAAGAACAGCTGCCAAAATTAGCTCAGCATAAAAAGGCAAGGCCTACACTTAAACATAGCATGTAAAACAGAGATGCCATCAGTGAAGTGTTATCAGCATGCTACATTAAAGTTGTGGAGTAATTACATGTTACCTCTGATAAATGGACTGTGGGTGTTGTCTATTTTTGTAAAGCCAACATCAACCTGCCAAATAATCATGCCAAGAGAAACAACATGAAACAGCACCGGTCAGTCGCTACCACAAAAAAAAGATTAAAAAGTGAGCATGCACCGTTTTAGAGCTCCTAACGGCAGCCTAAATGCTCTTATTGGCTCTGATTGATAGTATAGAATTAACAGAACAATTGACCCTTTCCTTAGTCCCAGTTAAAACATTCCCGACTTAGCAACTGTTGCCTTCACCGATTTTCTCAAACAAGCTTTTATACTTTTCTAATGTTGGTTTCATTTTAAATGTATGCTTTTCTCTTTTGAGTTTACTTTGAGAATTGTTTTCCACCATTCTTTTTGATTTTTAATCATGTCATTGTGTAATTTAGCTGGGTTTCACTGACTACTTTTTGAGAACATTTTACATAGTATTTCACTGTTCATAGAAATCTCCAGTTCATTTCTATGGGATGTTCTGCTTGTCTGTTAGCAACAACAAAGGTCACTAATTTCTAAATAAAGCAATTATGGATCACTTTGATAGCACTACTATAGAAAAAGTACAGGAAATCAGTAGTGATGGTTAATTTTTTTTTTTTAACCGAAACACTGAAACCAAGTGTTCGTTTAGCCAAAAAATAACATTTTGGTAATTAAATTTGGTTTGTTCAACTCTGTATGCTGTTCAAATTATAGTAGTCGGCAATGAACCGCATGTCACTAATTTAGCCAAACTAATTTTACAAATTGCTTCTCCAGCATCATGGGTAAACTGCTGTTTACCTGTTGTAATGTATCCATGTTGTGTGCACAAAATAGATGCTGACATGGTAAAAGCACTCCATTAGATAAAAGTCACTGTTTCGGTCAATGATTTCAACCCATTTCAATTATTTTGGCCGATTTAGAATAATCATCACTAGAAATTAGTGCGTAATTAAGTATTTCATGAATTCTTAGCTGAAAGATCATAGATGACTGTGATATTGCATTAATATAACTAAAAACTCCAGTGAATATCACCCTTTGTGTATAATCGAATTAAGGTTATGAGCATAATCATTCTAATATTTTCTTGTTATAATATAACAATTTTAATTTTATGCATCATTAATCAGGTTAATGGTTAACATATGCTTTTCCCAGCACATTTGTGGAGGTCTCACATCCTCTTCGGTCACCGCCACCTTCTAAAAGCCACTTCGACCCAGCCCTGAACCCCTCTTTCTGCTGGACGCACGTGACCGGCTCTCTCACAAGCCACACAAAGACATGCTGTCTACTGCTGGCAACACCAGGACTCTCAGCTTGTGTGCTTTCAGCGGAGAAAAATAAGAAGGAAAAGCACCTCAAAATTATGACCACTGTAAAATACATTCTGAAATGATTTTCGCCTTAAAAAGCCAGGCCATGATTGTTTTTGAAATGGCACACTGCGCTTACACCGAGACCAGATGGATCGAGAAAACATTCCCTGGTAAATGATCACTGACCTCGCACTCCCCTCCCTCGGCAGATTTAATTTTACATAAATGGTTGGTTTGTTTTATTCCAAATGCTGTGTTCGACCTTGATGCTTTATATGTTGAACAAAAAAAAAATGTAATAAAACCAGTTCTTTCTTCATGTCCAAGTATGCATTAAATATTCTGCCAGTAATACAGTGGTTTTCTATATAGCGGACGTCTAAAACTTTCAACCAGCCACCTGTGCAAGTGAAAGCAGCACAATACAGGCTATCATGGAAAAATAACGGAAGAGGTGTAACTCTATTTAGTTTGGCGCACCTAGTACTAAATGAATCTTTATTATGTTCTGGATAAAGATAAAGAGTTGATATAAGAGCTAATACACTGATAAAAGACCTGGTTCTCTATAAAATATGATGAAAAATAAGATAAGAAAAAATAAGATGAAATAAGATGAAAAAGTGTTGCAATAGTAAGAAAAAAGACAAAAAGACTTTTCTTCAACAGAATCATAAAAAAAAGATTTTTTAAAGAAAAAAATCCACCTTTGTGAGTCCATAAAATGCAAGTTGATGGGACCCTCAAAGTTAATACTTCAAAAAACACACAAAATGAACACGACTTTAATCTGTATCACCTGGCTGATGAATAAAAGACACAAAAGCACAGACGACCATCATTTGCGAGTTTCACAATGTACTTACACTGCCCTCCAAAAGTTTGGAAACATTTCAGCATAAATCCTTATCATTTTTTGGTGCAAATATATTAAAGGGGTCATCGGATGCCCATTTTCCACAAGTTGATATGATTCTTTAAAGTCTTAATGAAAAGTCTCTAATATACTTTTATTAAAAATTCTCAATGGTTTTGTAAAACAACACCCTTTTTACCTTGCCAAAATCAGCTCTGCAAAAATCATCTCATTCTAAGGGGTTGTCCCTTTAAATGCAAATGAGCTCTGTTCGCCCCGCCCCTCTCTTCTCTCTGTGGAAAGACGATCTTGTTTACTTTAGCCGCATTTAGCCGCTAAACTTCCTAACCACCATGTTATAAGGAAAGGCGATCGCAAAGATTCATAAAAAAAAACGCTTATACTCACTTCTGCTGTAAGTGAAGCAGGATCACGAATGATTTGCGCGAACATAGACGGATATATGTAGATCGGGAGGTGCACTGCATCTTCAGCGGTTCAGATGTCGGGAGTAAATGACGACCACTATGTTCATTATTACATCCAGCAACACAACACCTCAATCGCTCAATCGGAGATATTCTTGTCTAACTTACATCCCTGCTCTGGCATCAAAACAAGGGAAGTTACTAGACTGTGACAGCTGGTCTGAGGTAAGAGCTCATGTCAATCAACTACCGTGGGAGTGGCCTCTGTCGGTGTGACGCCACACCGACAGGCATTTGAGAACGGCTCGATTTGAAAAAGGGGATATTGTTTTTACAGATTAATTAAAAACCACTGCACGGATTTTTATCATTATAGGGTAGATTTGTATATACACTTCCAACACACATTAATGTTCAAACAACATGAAAAAGTGAACTTAGCACCCGATGACCCCTTTAAAGTAAGTTGACATTATCATTGAAGACCAGCAATAATAATTTTCATTTTGATTACATAATAATGGCATATACATGTCAAAGTCAGACATGTGATCCCTGGTTACTGGTTTAAACTTGGCCCAGGTTTTTAAAAGATTTTTGGGTCAGCACATCTTTACAGCTTCAACAATTGATTGCCAATTAAGTATAGAATACAATGAATTTAGGCCCAGATTATGTAGAGCTGTAATAGCTGCTAATGGTAGATATTTTGATGAATCGAAAATTTAAGTTTTTTCTATGCATAAACTGTTTATGTAATTGTAACTGTTTATGTAGTTTGTGTTGTCCCTTATCAGTGCAAAATTATCACAAATGAAAAAGGATTCATGCCAATATTGTCCAAAACCCCACTTTTCTAGGGCATTTCCAAACTTTTGGAGGGCAGTGTACATCAAGCTTCACAATGTGTGAACTTATAAACACACATTTGCCAAGTAGCTGGAAGTAATTGTTTATAGTTAAAAGTTTAATATATTATTTTTTTGTATTAATTTTTTCTCTCACACATCTTTTGTTTCACTTCAGAAGACATTAGTCCCTTTCACAAAGTTTACCGTTAAGAGATCATGTGTGAACAGGACCTTTTCAAAAATACCTGTAAATTTTTACCAGTATGAGAAATTGTAACATTACCAGTTAATTACAGGTATGTAATTTTGTGAACGCAGAATGAAGATTACCGGTATAGGTACATAGAATGCGCTGACAAATAAAGTCTGTCACTCTTAAAAAATGTTGGCAAATTGGACAGCCAGTGAAAATACAGCGAAGACAACCATGCAACGATAATTTCCGATCACTGACATCACAGAAATTACAGCATTTTGGTGCTGATTTGTGAATGGTCTCTTATTGGTAAAAAGCCAGAATGCCATTGCCTGTGTGAACAGCGTATTTGTAAATATACTGGTAAAGTCATACTGGTAATTGTATGACAATTTACCAGGATTGCTGTGTGAAAGGGGCTTTACTTGTCTTGGTTATTTTGCATGGTTTTTGAAGCATCAATTTTGAGGGACCCATCAACTTGAATTTTACAGATTACTTTTTTTAAATCTCTGTGTTCCACAGACGTTACAAAATCATATGCTTCTGGGATGGCATGTTGTTGACTAAATGATGACAGAATTTTCATTTTTGGGTTGAGTATCCCTATCATTAAAGGAGAAGTTCACTTTCAGAACAAAAAATTACAGATAATTTACTTACCCCCTAATCCAAGATGTTCATGTCTGTCTTTCTTCAGTCATAAAGAAATTATGTTTTTTGAGGAAAACATTTCAGGATTTCTCTCCATATAGTGGACTTCTATGGTGCCCCTGAGTTTGAACTTCCAAAATACAGTTTAAATGCAGCTTCAAAGGATCTTCTAAACGATCCCAGCTGTGAAAGAAGTTTTTTTTTATATATATATAAATATATATAAACAAATTACTATTTATATATTTTAACCTCAAATGCTCGTCTTGTCTAGCTCTGCATGAACTCTGTGTATTCTGGTTCATGACAGTTAGGGTAGGTCAAAAAACTCCCATCTTCAAGTGAACATGCAAAGAAGATCAAACCCTTTACAAAAAAAAGGTAAAACTGCGATGTAGGACGATTTTGAAGTTGGAGAAGAAAATGAGATGGGAGTTTTTCGACCTACCCTAACTGCCGTGATCTGGAATATGTAGAGTTCACGCAGAGCTAGACAAGACTAGCATTTGAGGTTAAAAAGTATATCAATTATATATTTTTTTTAAATAACTGATCATTTTGGTAAATAAGACCATTCTTCCTTGGCTCGGATTGTTTAGAGCCCTTTGAAGCTGCATTTAAACTGCATTTTGGAAGTTCAAACTCAGGAGCACCATAGAAGTCCACTATATGGAGATAATTCCTAAAATGTTTTCCTCAAAAAACAATTTCTTTACAACTGGTGAAAGAAAGACATGAACATCTTGGATGACAAGGGGGTGAGTAAATTATCTGTAAATTTTTGTCCTTCTCCTTTAAAGGGATAGTTGAACATTTTGTCTTTAATTAGTTGCGTTTCTGTCTATGCAGGGTCAGGAAGAGCTCAGATTTCACCTAAAATATCTTAAATTGTGTTCCAAAGATGACTCCGTGTTTGGAACAACATGAGGGTGAGTAATTTTAGGGTGAACTATCATTTTAAGCACCTTAAACAATATTGTGCTTCACAAGAAAACAAAACACTCTGAAAATGAATCTTTTTCTGTGTGAACAGGAGTTTATACTGCAGTAGTGTTCACCAAGTTTGTTTACTGGCTTGTTTAATCTCTCTTTTAAGCTTTAAGTTTCAACAAGGCTTCTTCAGAGGTATTAGCACAACCACAGTCTTAACAACTGAACGTTTTCACAGAGCATTACTTTTCTTAGAAGACACTTATTTGGCTAATGGGACATTAAGTGAATTGATTATGGCATGGGGCACCTGCCTCCAGTTTCAGCAAACTAAGCCTGATGTAAACGCGGGATGAGCTTTTGTCAGTTTTGACTTATGAGGTGGAGAGAGAGCGGCCTTGCTGCTACTGGGCCATTTCAGACACAAGCCTCCCTCTGAATTCCTCTTTCAATACTATTCTATTTGCGGCTGGTGTTGGGCCAGACAGTAGATCCTTCTACAGATCCTAGTCTATAACAATCCCATAAAATAACATAAAAAAACACTCTTATCATAAACTAAAAATGTAGATTTATCAGCTCCCTGGCTTCAAAGTTGTGAAAACAACACCTGGTAATTTATAGACAGGTAATGGTGGAATTAAATAATGCATTTTTGAGCCCTGCAGAGTACATGTCCCCAAACACATACTGCAAAGCAAAGTAATATGTGTAAATCACTTTTATATGAGAGTGCTTGTGTGACAGAACGGGCAGGCCAGATGATGATTCCAAGGTTTTTTGTATTTATGGGGGAAAACGACTGCTTAAAAGACATTAGCCGCCAGAAAAATTACACCAGGAAAGCCTCCAGGATGGTCATCATCTTCACCGAGCTAAGTGACGTTGGAAGAAAGACCAGCGTGCTTTACATGACAAACGGTTTAAGAGTCTTTCAGCTTACACTCCTGATTATTACAGCACGACTGTTTCAGGGAAGCATTCCACATCTCCCACAGCCCACTTGCCACTAATGGAGCAACGGCCTCGACTAACACATCACGGGTGTCTATAAAATCAACACTTTACTTCATCTTTTGTTAGCGGTATGGGTGAAAGAACAATTCACATTCCTCTAGCAAAAAGTCATCATAAAAGATCAGAGCTCATTCACAGAGTTTATAAAAACTTTTGTTCTCTCTTCAAATAATCACTTCTGTAGCTGCACTCAGCGCAGCCTCCGATGGACAATGGTTGACAGCTTTGAGCCATGGAAAATCTGAGTGTTAGAAGTGAACAAATGAGACATCTCATAAAAACAAAGGCTGCGTTTGATTGCACATCTCCTGTCCTTCACCTTACCAGACCCCTTTTCATGAGCCGTGCACAATTTGACCAAATCTGGAGCCAATTACGCATCTCGCAGTGACTTGACTCCTCCTAGTCTAAATATGCCACAGTGAGATCAAGAGGTCTATTGACCACACAATCAAATTTTAATTTTTAGGAATTTAGGAATGAAACCTAATTAAGATGAACTATGTTGTACAGTTGTTTTAAACCTGTATTTTGCAAGTTATACCTCATAAACCTCATGTTCATCTACTGTGATAAATTATATGAAGTAACACACTGTATAAAGTATTTCTTCCACACATGATGAGCAATTACGGTTGTTCTGAGAAGAAAACTGTCTAAAAAAATTAAAGAAATGTCTGTGCAGAAGCTCTGTAGTTACATACTTAGCAACATTTTCCAAGCTGATGGAACACTTCCAGATGGCTCCGGTCGTGGCCGCTAGTAACTGCTTGTTTTCAGCTTCGTTGAGCAACATGACCAGTGGCTTCAGTCCGTCGTACTGCCGCACCAAATCACGGGTATGTTTATCTTCTGCACACTAACACACACACACACAGTACACAGATTTAGGCAGCATGGAGACGATGACGATCAGAGCCAGAACTAAATGAGTATTTTCATTTCGTTTTTACCTCAACCTCACCCCTTTTATACAGTGCCAAAGAAAAGTGTAGTTGAGTGTGTACGGCCGTACCTTAAAGATAGCGCTGGCACAGTGCATTTGGAGCTCCTGGTTGTCACAGCTGAGGTTCTTCACCAGATCCTCAATCATGCCCTCAGTCTGTATAGCAATTCTGTAGCTCTTCTGCCAACACAAACATGCAGAATGACTCTCAACGCTGAACACCTACTGTAAAAACCACTCTGCCCTGCCAAACAACACTGCGTGCAGCGGCATAGCGCTTATTTCATCCTACGGTTTCTTGCTTCTGGCCTCATACAGTTGTTCACATCTTCAAACCGGTCCTTTAATAGAAACA
Source organism: Labeo catla (assembly GCA_012976165.1). NCBI lineage: Eukaryota > Metazoa > Chordata > Actinopteri > Cypriniformes > Cyprinidae > Labeo > Labeo catla. The sequence continues at coordinate 595,070 of VONZ01000078.1, forward strand.
ATCTGCCAGTCAAAAGTAAGGTTTCATGAACAGCGTGCTATTTTCAGGCAAGTGTCCTTACATAGAGTAGTTTTACATGTAGCATTTGTAGCTTGCGTTATGTTTCACAATACCTTTGTGTATGTAAACATAACATTGTTAGAAAAATACACTTTGAATTAAAATTAAACAACTGTTCAGTGGGTCTGTGAGATTATTATTACAAAATTACTATTTTTTTTAGAAAACGGATAGTTCCGGTCCTTGATTCTGATTGGTTGAGCCACGTCCGAAGCTGTTGTAAAATACACTACAAACATACACCTTTGTTTACGTCTTTGTGTTGCTCGGCAACCACTTTGTTGCAACCACAACCATTTCTGAGGGACTACATTGTTTGGCGGAAGAATATTGTTTTTATTAATTTTATTAATATCATTACTTTATTAACTTTGTTTTTTTTTGTGAAACTTTACTACGTATACAAAATAACCGTTTTATAAAAGCGTAACGATGCCCCTTAGCTGTTATAAATTCACTGTAAGCCACGGTTTCTTGGGGCTTATTGATTTTTTTTTACCACACTAAGATTGCATTCATTTGATCAAAAATACAATCAAAACAGAATTATTGTGAAATATTATTTCAAATTTTATTTAATATTCTTTCAGATGGAATTTATTTTCCTATGGTGGCAAAGCTGAAGAACTTCCAGTCATTAGTGTCACAAGATCCTCTAAAAATACATTTAAAATACTTATTTGGCACTCAAGAAACATTTCTTATTAATTATCAATGTTGAAAATAGTTGCTTAATATTTTTGTGGAGAACATGGCATTTTTTCAGGATTCTCTGATAAATAAAAAGTTTAAAAGTACAAAATTTATTTGAAACATTTTAATGTCTCTACTGTCACTTTGGATTAATTTAATGCATCTTTGCTGAATAATAGTATTTCTTTCTTTCTTCTGTTTTACAAAGACATACTGTAGCAATTCAGTCTTTGTTCTTCAAAACAAGTCCCTCCAGTTTTTTTTTGCATTTTTAGTGATCGCTAACTCCAATCCAAAATCAACAAAATGTTTTTTTTTTTGGCAATCCTGATGAATTTGTCATTTTACCACAAAATAATTGCTAAAATTTGGGTCTCACAAAAGCTAAATTATAATTATCTAACTGAATTATCCCTAATTTTGTTACTGTTCTGCATCTAACATAATTTATAATATGGTAAATGTGTAAAATGTCAACATTTTTACAAATTTCTCAAAATTACAACCAAAAAATCTGTAATTTTGATTGCAAAAATCCCGGGAGAAAAAAATCCTGGAGGGACTGTCAAAATTTCACGTTTAATTAAACACTGTTAGTTGTGAGATTTACTAGCAATTGACCGCAACAGCTTGATTGACAGGCAATCTGACCAATCATAACGCCAGATTTGCCATTCTGTCCGACAAACAAAACAGAAAGGAGAGTAGATTAACTTGGGTGAACTTAAACTTGAAATACTGTGTGTACTGACGTCAGCGGTTAAAATAAAATATGTTATGATGTTCATTCATGGTTTTTTCTGTGCTTTAAGTAAAGAAGAAAAGACGGTTTATGTGTCACTGATCTAATAAGCCAATACAGTGATCTGATCAGTGAGCCACAAAACTGCAGCCTATTTATTGTTTGAATTTCTTAAAAAATGTAAACATTTTAAAGCTGAGACCTTGTTTCATACCAGAAGTAACCTGCTCTGTCTCGTCTGCCAGCTTGTTGTCAGTTTCCTCTTTGCATCGCCATTTATTTTTCACTGAGTGAGAACATTGTGTAGTGTGAGAGCAGCACTGTTTGTTGGACATAGCAAGAGTAAGGAGGGCGGGTTTGCAAAGGGTCAATTTCTGAGTGAAAATTGCTTAAAAGTGAATCCTACATTAAATTTATTTCAGTGACTAGCTAATAAAGAAATTTCAAATAAATATTTCAAGCATCTGCTTTTGGTTTAGTAGTGCTGTTTGTTTGTGATAGGGTTTTCAAAACATGTCTACACTCAAAATCTAAAACTGGCTCATTCTAACAGATGAAGCAAACCTCTGAAGCACACTCCTGCAAGGTTCCCACCACAGGGATGAGCATGTTCTTCTGTGATGACTTGAGCAGTCGAGCGAGCAGAGGGATTCCCCCGGCCCGACGAATGGCTTCCTTGTTCCTGGTGCTCTTGCTGCAGCTCCAAAGAGCCAAAGCCCCACAGCGCGCCACCTCCGCGTCCCTCTCCTGCTCCGCACTCAGAAACAGACCGTCAGGCACGCAGTCCAACAACTCCACCTGCCAGAAACAACTTCAGCTTTCAAACACACTTTCCTGTACTTGAATTTTGAAATACTGCAATAGATTTGTCAGTCTGCTTCACATGGTATTATTATTTCTACTACATTACTATTCATTATTGTGCTTTATATTGTTTCCATTTCACTCCGCATTAAGGTAAAAGAGTTGTTTCATGTAAAAACGAACTTGAATGTTTTATTAAAAGACTCATGGTGTACTTTATGACATCTTCAGTGCACTTCTGTCACTGAGTCTGCAGGATGTGGAACACAATCTCCAGCCCTGAAGCTGCCAACATTCATCTAAACATTCATCATCAGCCAAACATTGGCTGTTACTTAAGAGGGCTTGAAAATTCAGACTATGTCACACCAAAATCTACAAATGACCACATCCTTCAAAGAGTAAATTTCATGTTTCCCCTGCCGTCAAGCCAGAAAGGCCGCTCTAACACAGCATTACACGCGCGTGCTGTTCAGAGGTGGTCTGGGTCTTTAAATGTAACTAATCTATGATAGCTACATTGAGAACGTCCGAGTCTGGCCCCGAGTAAATATACAGAGCAGAGTAACACGCGAGCCCTAATCATACCGAGCGTCATTCTGTCAATAAACACACATGCCAGGATGAGGGGGAGCCTGACATTCAATCTGTTTTTACCTGCAATGTGCTCCCTTTGATGCTGGCACAGAAAATGATTGGAAGAAACAGTTTCAAAAGAAAGAGAGAGTGGAGAAATTGAGCATGGTATATGTATGTTCCTTCAACATACTCTCCATCCTTTGTCTCATGTGCAAGTTTTTAGTCATAGTCAACCTGTTTTGACACACACATAAGAAAATTTCACATTTCTCACCAGTCTCTTGATTCCACCATGCTGTCGGACCGTCCTGCGGGCTCGTCTGAACTTGGCCACGTTGGCGATGGTCTCTGCAGCCAGGCTCTTCAGCTCTTTCTCAGGAGAGTCCAGGATGGATACCATCGTTTGCAAACCACCCAGATCAGCAATAGTTTGCCGAATCTGAGAGTTACAACTGATCTCCTTCAAGATCTTCAAAGAACCAATCTAACAGCAAGGGAAAGTATCTTCAGTATCAAATCTTAATTTGTGTTCTGAAGATGAACAAAGGTCTTATGGGTTTGGAATGACTTGAGGGTGAGTAATTAATGACAGAATTTTCATTTTTGGGTGAACTAATCCTCTAACTTAGCAATTCATTATTTTATTAAAATAGGTGCCATCTTGTAATTATGGTCATTTCAATAACATAAATGTAGAACTCAACCACAGTGGCTTAGCATATTGTATGATATATTGCATTATTGTTTTATGTGTGCATATTAGGTAGCGGCAGTTAACAGCAACTACTCATTGTGAAACTAATATATACTAAAAAATATATAAGTAAAAAAAGAAATTAATATGTAAATATACCACCATTCAAAAGTTTGGGCTTTGTAAGATTTTTCTGAAAGATATAACTTTTATTCAGCAAGAACAAATTACATTAATCAGTTTTAAATAAATGCTGTTCTTTTGAACTTTCTATTCCTTAAAGAGTCATAAAAAAGTTTATCATTATTTCCCCAAAAATCTTAACAGCACAACTGTTTTCAACATCGATAATAATAAATGGTTATTTTTTTTCTTTTGGTGCATCAAACCATTTCTAGGATTTCTAGATGATATGTCTCTGAAAAATCAGCTTTGCCAATCAGAGGAATAAATGACAATATTTCACAATATTGCTGTTTTTATTAGATTTTTGATCACTTTTGATCACTTTGTGAACATCAGAGATTCTTTCAAAAATCTTACCAACCCTAAAATGTTGAACAGCAGTATACATATGTGACCCTGGACCACAAAACCAGTCATAAGGGTCAGTTTTTTTTAAATTTATACATCAACTGAACAAATAAGCTTTCCATTGACGTATGGTTTGTTAGGATAGGACAATATTTGAAATTCTGGAAAATCTGGAATCTGAGGGTGCAAAAAAAAAAATCTAAATACTGAGAAAAAGGCGAGAACTGCAGGTGAATAGGGTAAAAAAACACAAACAAACAAACTAATAGTTATTGCCTTGCTTACCCAGTTGACTGATTACATTGATAATTGCAAACATTTTTTGTATTACAAGTTTTCTAAAATATTAGGTCAAAATATGCTAATTAAATATGTGCTAATTTGCATAAATATCTAGTACAAAAATCTAAACACTGAATGAAGCCAGTTTCAAAATTCTTGTTTAATTTTTTTTTTTTAAATGTTAGAGTCAAATGTTTTTACAGAAGAAATTTTGAGTATCTCATTTTTGTCACTCCATAACTGTCAGAATAGACAGAAAACAATATATTTTCACAATTTTGGGGGGGATAAAATGTTATATATAATCAAGCAAATTATATATGAACAAATCCCTCTGTAAAAACCTTCAAGATATAGACAGGAATAAAAAAATAAAGTTTGGTTGTGTAAATGCTACTGAAGTGATCTCCACTTCAGTAGCATTTACACAACCAAACTTTATTTTTATGGCTCAGTGTAGGATAAAAAACTCATTTTGTAAAAACGGCCTTTAAAAATTGTCATTGAAATCTATTGACACAAATACAATGAAGCGCTATAAAAGAAACACTTAACAGTGTATTTTGGATGTTTTCTTTCCACTGGTCTGAAAAAAACACTTTATGACACTTTATAACTTGACAGGTCCAAATGAAGTTCTTAGCAATGCATATTACTAATCAAAAATTAAGTTTTGATATATTTACGGTAGGAAATTTACAAAATATCTTCATGGAACATGATCTTTACTTAATATCCTAATGATTTTTTGGCATAAAAGAAAACTTGATCATTTTAACCCATACAGTATATTGTTGGCTATTGCTACACATATACCTGTGCTACTTATGACTGGTTCTGTGGTCCAGGGTCACATATGTAAAAATATAAACAAAATAAATTAAAAACAGAAAAATAAACATTTCTCAGAGTCAAATGGTGACCTCTGACCCAATTAATTGAGTCTGTACGCACTTACTTTACATCTGATGTCATCTGTGTCAAGCAGGTTGATGAGAACCTCCAGCCCCCCCACGTCTCTGATAGCCAGCTGACACGTCTCCTGGACCAGATTAAAGTCTCGCAAGGCGCACAACACAATCACCGTGGCTGTCTGATTAGCCCCCTGTTCACACACACAAACACATGTGGAGGAATTACACTAGCTGCTCCGTAACCCACAGACAGATGAACGAAGACAGCTGTTGTTTTATATATTTCATCTAAAACGTGAAATGACACACTGACTTTAGACAGAAAATGCCCTTGTTATTTTATACAGTGTGAAGGCTTAAGTACACAGCCGCATTTGCACTGCACATTAATGGCGTAATTTCTCCACGAACCCCTTTTTCGACTCATTTGACCCACACCCCAAGATCACCTTCTCTTTGAGTTTTATTTTGTTGACCACATGTTGTGTATAAGTGTTTGGTATTGTGACTATAAACAGGGGTGGGGAGAGATCCTTTGATACAGACTACTGCTGTGCTGCAGCCTGAAACCATAGACAATGACCTAAGTTAGCAATTAAAAGAAAACAAGCTCTGAAATGTTGGAGATGATAATGGATTGGCTTTAGAAAAAGCTGTGTTTTGACAGTTGCTATATACACAGTGTTTTAGGTTGGTCGTTCCTCAGAAGTTGCCTACACAGTGAGTACAACAAACCAAACATGTGGCATTTGTTGGGCCAAGCTTCTTAGCAGATACGTATCGCAGACGACTGCGGTTTTGATATCATTCACGGCATGTCCTTTATCGCTGGAATGAAATAACAGACGGGCGAGTGACAGATAAATAAAGCAGAGGATCCAGCAAAAATACTACACTATTAATCATCTTTAATCAAGAAATTATAGCTTTTTTAGTGATTGCTGTTTGTTTAGGTCAAAACCACAGATCTAAGATCAGCTTTCCCCTAGAGAAAACACCAGAAACTCCACTTCCATGTGTGTTTTTAATGTGATGGCTCGTTTTTCTCCTTGTTTTTTTATGGAGCAGCTCTTATGAATGCAAACAAAGGCAGGCTTTTCTCTGCAGGGCTGGCGTTGTGCTCAATGCAGTAGGTCTCAAAGAGGCATGTAAGCTGCTGTAATGCTGCTCGTGCAGCAGAGCTTTGAAATATGACACTCAAGCCCAAAACTAAATAAACACTCCTGTTTCTTTTTCATAAAATGAGCAATAGATAAGATCCAGTGATTAGGCCTCACACTCTTTTTTTTACTAGACGCAAGGTAAGCATCAAAGAAATTAAATGAAGTAGTTCTTTTTGTTTTCTTTGCGTACAAAATGTATTCTCGTACGGTTGAACTACTGATGTGACATGGGCTATTTTATCAATGTCCTTACTACCTTTCTGGGCATTGAACGTGGTAGTTACATGGCTGTTTATGCAGGGTCAGAAAGCTCTCGGATTTCATCAAAAATATCTTGATTTGTCCGAAGATGAACAAAGGTCTTACAGGTTTAAAACGGCATGAGGGTGAGCAATTGACAGAATTTTTATTTTTGGGTGAACCATCCCTTTTTTGTATGTTATGTGCAATTAAAAAAATGGCACAAAACAGAATCGAAGAATGGGACACTTAAAGAACTACTAGTTCTTTAAATTTAAATTACTTCAAGTGTTTTTTAAGATCAGGTTTTAGATGATGGCAAAGGTAATCTAAAGTATGGTTATTATTAAAGGAAACCTATTATGCAAAATCCACTTTTAGAAGGTGTTTGGACAGAAACGTGTTGGAATTGTGTGTACAAAGCCATTTAAGAATGATAAAAATACATCCAGTCCTTTATTTTTAATCTTCATAAAATCAAACCAGACTCAAAAAACAAGCACTTTGGAGCCTGTCTGCAAAATGATGCATATTTCGGTAGCCCCGCCCATCGATATTGACCGACAGGTGTGTATTACCATATCCTCAGCCATAATGTCTGCATGCAATCGGCTGTGTCCAAAGCAGTGCCCCGTCAGGAACACCCTCTGTTTTATGATCATAAAACATTCAAGAATGTTAGTCTTTCTGCTGTAAATGTCTATTGAGGCTTTTTAGGAGTTTAAATGAAGTCTATTCACAACTTCAACATGGTTTTACAAATGTTTGTAAAATAGAATAATTTTAGAATAACGTGAAGCTAAAAGTATTGTACGATCATCTAACAGGCTACTGCAGTTATATTCTATTCATTGGCACTCAAGTGCGTTTACATGGAGCACTGTAATCGGTTTAAAAAGTTCAATCCGAATGACAATCCTTCATATAAACACCTCAATCAGAATAAAAATGCTCAAACTGAATGAAATTGTAATCGGTTTGAGAGGGTTAGGATAAATTCTGCCATGTAAACACATTAAACAGATTACTTTACGTCTACGTCAAGCAGGACAGGTGTCGCGCCAAAGTGGGGGGCATTTGCGGGCCATGCGCCCCTGTCCATCCTCTCCCCTCCTTGTTAAACGTGATAGATTTCGAAAGCGAAAGTGAAACCGGTAAAACAGCTCACATAAGAAAGTGACTGTACGTTTTCACGAACGTCAGCAACTGCACACGATCCCAGATTGCATGCTTTGATTCATTGTTTAGCAACTCTTGGTAAGGAACTGGGAAATTGCAGCTCAATTTCATGTAAGGGAACACACCCCTGAAACAGCACATTTTAGACCCACCCCAATAATGACACTTTTCAACATGTTATAATAGACAATCTGTATTGTATTTGGATCTGAAACTTCAAAGGCACATTCAGGAGAGTTATAAGATTAATATTACATCTTGAAAAAAAGAGGCATAATAAGTGCCCTTTAAATAATAACACATATGGTGACTATGTACTGCACATTTCCAAAATAAACAAGCAATTGGTTTAACATGTTCTGGAAGAAGAAAAAACAAGGAATGTGGACATGAGAAGAGGAGAACATCAGATCAAAGAAAGGAAGAACATGATAGGACTAATAATAAATAATGAAGGGTAGAGCTGAAAGAAAAGGGTGGAGAAATATATAAAAGAACAAGAGCGAAGAAGGAGACAGACAGAGAGAGCGATAAGAAGTGAGAAAAACAGTCATCGAGAGGCGGAGACAGAAAGATACAGAAGAAAGCGAGAGAAAAAGGCACATGTGTTGTCCATATTAAGTGGCCGGACTAAATGTGAACCGAACCTAACAGTGAATCCACTGCTCTCTCTGTCTTGCCACTCTCTTCGTCTTCAAAGAATTCAATGGGTTAGCATTGAACCTTGTAAAAACATAAAGCTATATTTAGTACTGATACCAGGGAAAAAGAAATCCAATGTTCATATGCTTTCATTTTCTAGCAGCTTTGGTCTCAATGTGCTGTAGACATTCTTTACAAATCAGAAAACATCTGAAGGTCTTTTATAATGTCTCTGTCTCGAATCTAACGGGCCCTCACTTGCAGTCTGTGGTGTGAAGACAGATGTTCAGGACAGATGCACACACAGATAAAAGCTGTGAACATGGATGACTGACAGATTTATCATTTGAAATCACTATACACCTTACCCACATTAATGTTAGAGTGCTATCTCATATGTGACTGGAGGGATGTGCAAACACTTAGGGATGTTACTATACTTACTACTGTATATATTGCAAATCTCAGCTCCAGGCCCAGCTCCAGGCCCGGCTCCATCGGGGGGATGGGAGGCGGGGTTGGTGTGGGGCTAGGGTGGGCCAGGAGCTTGGGACATTAATGCAATGTGTAATGTTTTGAAACTACAAGAATACGTTTTGTGCCCAAAGAAAACAAAAATGTGACCCTGGACCACAAAACCACTCATAATGAGATTTATACAATCTGAAAATCATTAAAGTTGTCTAAATGAAGGTCTTAGAAATGCATATTACTAATTAAAAATTAAGTTTTGATATAATTATGGTGGAAAATGTACTAAATATCTTCATGGAACATGATCTTTACTTAATATCCTAATTATTTTTAGCTTAAAAGATGTAATTTTGACCCATGCTACAAATATATCCGTGCAACCTAAGACCTTTTTGGTCCAGGGTCACAAAAAATGGCTTTATTGAACAATGTCTTCCCTTCTGACTGACACGGAAATTGTTAAATAAAGTCGTTATTTTAGTTTTCTTGGCATACTATATAGTATATATATTGAATTGCTTGATAGTTTACATTATCCAAAAATGTACATTATGTTATCACCCGCCTCTAATTTGCTAAATGCGACTGTAATACAAATATATTAACATTAAACATTAAAATCATGATTTTCGGTAAAGCTGCTTCAAATCATTGCAAACTGTGAAAAGCGCTACATAATTAAACTGACATCACTCGTCCACCAAAAAATGGCGTCAATGTCCAAACTGTTTTTACTTTCCACATTTGGATGACAAGAATGATAGTGCTGCCCAGGTCTACAGGCCTTATCTGACAGCTGTATTAAAACGTTTTCAGAAAAAAGGTTGTAAACAATGGCTGACATTCATCCGCGATCAAGGTTAAAAAGGCAAAAAAGCTTGTTGCATTGCTTTCTACTTGTTGAAAACATTTGTCTTTAATAAATAACCGAGTCTGGCGGTATTTGAAATAATTTAACTGTCACAAAAACACTGAGCGAGCTGATAGATTGTAGCTGTGTTAGAAAGCAGAAAAGCAGGTCCCAGTGACAGCACAAGCTGTGTGTCACCATAAAAATCTATCCTGAGGAAAGAATACTTGAAATATTTAGCAAAAAACAGTGTGGAATGAGCCAGCATTCATAAATCCTGCCCACTGCAGACGGAGCTCTGAAAATTAACAAATTCTCCTGAAGAGCAAATCACAGAAGGATGGGAAAACAAAGAAAGAAAGCAGAAAGGAAAAAGGAGGAAAAGACAAACAGAGAGGATGGATATATAAATATAACCTAAGAAGAAAACAAAGCTGTACTGATGCTCTGGAGAAAATTGAGATGACAGAAAGAAAAAGAGTGATCAAGAGAACAAGGAGGTATTAGGAAAAGAGAATGTGAATGTTCATTCTGGCACGAGCGCTGCGTATGATACACACATTACAGTTAATTTATAGAGAAGCTGACTGAGGTCTGATCATTATCATTTATCCTCAATTAAGCAGCCAGCTTTCCAGAGCAAGATAAAGACAGCTGTATAAATGATTTACACAGAGAGAAGCCATAGAGCCACAGAGCAGAGCCGTCTCTAGATTTAAGAGCAAAGAGGTATCAGATTTAATGAACAGTATTAACTTGATGCAAAACAGCCTATCCAAAATGTATTTATGAGCGCCTTCACTTTTGTAAAACCATTTGTGTGAAAATAGAAATCTGTGTACTGCTTTAGATAATGGTGTTTTATTTATTTATTTATTTAAACTAACATTCAAAGCTTGGGGTCAGTGAGATTTTGTTTTATTTTTTTATTTATTTATTTATTTTTTCAGGATAGATGTAACAAAATGATCATAAGTGACAGTAAAGATTTTTTTATAACGTTATAAAAATTTCAACTTCAAAAAATATATAACATGGCTTCCACAAAAATATTAAGCAGCACAGCTGTTTTCAACACTGGTAATAAAAAGAAATGTTATTTGAGAACCAAATCAGCATATTACAATAATTTCTGAAAGATCGTGTGAAACAGAAGATTGAGAAAAAAAAATCTGCTTTGCCATCACAGAAATAAATAACATTTTAAAATCTATTAATTAGTGCTGTCAATCTATTTAAAAAATTACCTAATTAATTGCACATTTTTCTCAAATTAATCGTGATTAATCGCAATTAATCTAACCTAACATTAAAGTTTTTAAATGTATTTTTATATACAGTAGCAATAATTTAACATTCAATCTTCAAATTAGTGTAGAAAGAACATAAAGACAGTATATTTTTAATATTTGTCACAATTTTTTATGACTGAAGGTGAGTGTCTCTAATACTAATATTATTGATGTCTCTAGGAAATTGTTATTTTTTTCCTAATATTTAAAGGGGTCATCGGATGCCCATTTTCCACAAGCTGATATTATTCCTCAGGGTCTTAATGAAAAGTCTATAATATACTTTGGTTAAAAATTCTCAATGGTTGTGTAAAACAACACCCTTTTACCTTGTCAAAATGAACTCTGTAAAAATCAACCCATTCTGATGGATTGCTCCTTTAAATGCAAATGAGCTCCGCTCACCCCGCCCCTCTTTTCTCTCTGTGGAGTGACGAGCCTGTTTACTTTAGCCGCATTTAGCCGCGTTTAGCCGCAAAACTTGCTAACTAGCACGTTATTAGGAAAGGTGATTGTGGAGATTCATAAAAAAAACCCTTATACTGTAGGTGAAGCTGGATCACAAATGATTTGCACGAACATAGGCGCATTTATGTAGTTTAGGCGCATTCCCTTTACAAACAAACGTAATCCACTGCATCTTCAGCAGCTCAGATGTCGGGAGTAAATGAACCACTATGTTCATTATTACATCCAGCAACACAACACCTTAATCGGTCAATCGGAGATATTCTCGTCTAACTTGCATCTCTGCTCCGGCATCGAAACAATGGTGATCGGACTGTTACAGCTGACGTAAGGTGGATCTGAGGTAAGACGCACATGTCAATTAACCATCACAGGAGCATGTCAAATTTATAACAATGTCAAATTTATAGCGTAGCGTTAACTTTTTTTTGTAACTTGATGAAGAGGTGATATAATACAAAGTAGAGCGTTATAAATGTACATACATATTTTTAAAAATCAAAATATGAAAAACTTTAAAGTATTTATAATGATGACCGTTAAAACACGTCATCACAGGCTTGTGAAAAGGGTCCATTGCAAGGTTCTGTTTACAGTAGCAAGTCGGCATGACAACTGTTTTATTTGCCGGCAACATGGTGGAGTAGGCACTCATAGTGGCCGGATATGAAGAATTATATAACATTTATTCAAGTGATTATCCCAACTTATTCCTTAAAAAAATGTATCTATCAATTCTGCTGTTTGCCTATTTCTATTATTTCCATTATTATCATTATTGCATAACATCTCAAAAGCGCGTCTGGAGACCCTCGCGTTTTTAAAACCATTCCTGAGTGCTGCGTTTTTAAGAAATTCATAGAGACATCAGCCGGAATCAATGATACTTGCCTTCAGTCATAAAAAAGATGGAATTAAACATAGTAAAACTTCCCCCATGGGATATATATGCAGTTACAACTCTGCTTGCCACTAGGTGGCACTTTGGGAGCAGCAAAAATAGCGGTTTACCCGGTAATTGCTATACACAGAGCAGTACTGCGCTCACAAACGCTGCTTAATTAGGCATTACAGGCATGATGAAATGGAAATGAAACTAAAAATATTCTGAAGACAGTCGGTTTCCTTCAGATATAAAACACCTGCTCTACGTTTTGATTTTGAAACGTGCAGTGCTCATGTTTAAAGCCTTCTGAAAAATCTATTTGTGGCAGTCAGTTTTGATAATGTGGCAGGCTGCCACAAATAAATCAATGTATGGGAAATACTGAATCGCCTGAGTTAACACACTATTTTTGACTAATTAAAATATAAAACAGGAATAATAATACAGTCATAATATTTGATATTATTAATGTTTTAACTGTATATTTAATCAGATAAATTTAGCCTTGGTTAGCATAAGAGACTTTTTGAAAGGTAGCGTAGTGAATTCGTCTGGTCATGTCATCTCAATGAAATTGGCACTATTGAGCCAACCCACTCTGAATAATATAAAAGCTTTTATCAGAATACTGATTTTACCATGCTCCTTTTAAACCCTTTTTTAAAAAATAATATCAATATAGTGGTAAAGATTTTTTAATGATGAAAAGCAATCTGTTTGACTCCACTGCATCACACAGGACTGTGATGAGGTGCACCAGCAGCTTGATCTGTCATTTTATTGCTCACTTTGTCCAGTAGAGGGAGCAAGACCTCATAACGGCCATGTGAGATAACAAGTCATGGACATTACTCCGGTTACAAATAACAACTGTTCTATTCTGACAGGAATTTCAACTTCTGCCACTACACAGATGGAAAAGTGTAGCTTTTGCAGATGATTTATTGTCTAAATTAATTTCATGCTGAGGATCATTTTAAAACCTCTAAAAGTCTACTTATGCACATTATATTTCTGAAAGAGTATTTCTTAATTTTGTAGTCTGCGAGAAACAGTGAGCACTGTAGTGAGGCATGAGCCACGCAGTGAGACAGATCCAAATTTAGACATTTCCTGAGCAGACAGAGACACTCTGCAAACTTTCAGTGAAATTGAGTCAGTAATAAAAAATTTAGGTAATCACATTGGCGAAAACTGCAAACACTTTTTCAGCATATAAGAGCATTAGGCCACTAGCAATTCACTTACTTACAAGCGATTAACGAGGAGCAGAACGGGGTAATTGGGAGACGGGAGAGTGTGAGAGAATGCTTCTATGCAACTTTGTTTGGCTGCCATGTTTCTCTAATTCAAGCTAATGAGGCAGTTGGGCCGAATCTGGTGAGACAAACAGCCCGTACCTCCTCTACACACTGACGCGTTACAAAGTGCGTCTGTGAATGTGTGAACGTGCAATTATACTCAACGCTCGTTCTTTGACACATCCAGGCAACGACTGAATGTTTTGCGGTCTAAAGACATGCACGATTTCTTAATATAACACTAATACTGCCATGAACATCATGAAAGGATATAGTCACCGGTGCAAACTGCCCTCCGTACATGTGTACAGAAAGGCAAACACGAAGACATGTAAATGTACAGCTCAGGTAATGTACACTGCAAAAACCTCCCTAGATAAACAGCCATTAAAGCACAAGTCCGATCATTCATGCATCACCTTATAGAAACGTAATCTCCCAGAAATACAAATGCATGTCTATACCATGGAAAAGAGCACAAGAAAAGACAGAAGGGAGGAGAAAAACTGAACCTTCACTCCAAAAATAAAACAGATATTTAGTTTGGCACAGACTGTGTTTCGGCTTCTGATGGTAATGACATTATAAAAGCGCTACTGGACAAACCCTCATAAATAAGAACTGTGGTTTCCAGACAGATAGAATGCTGGGAAGGGCACGTTACAAACACATCGTGTCTAGAGTTGAACATAGCACTGTAACAAACGCATCCCCAAACACCTCACACAAATCATCAGCAAAAAACAAACTTTTCAAATCCACTTTTCAAACGAATCAAACAGGATTTTATCATCAAGTGCTTTTTTCCTGACGTTTGCTACAGGATGAACACCTCCCTTTGGGAAAATCACATTCATTATCCAGTGTTTTACTGGGCTAAAAATATCTACCTGCGGCTGAACTTTGCATGGATGTTTTTCTTTACATGATTTATTGTGCACTACACTGAAGAAGATTCTTTTAAAAATCAAGTGTTTAACATCAGTGCCCTTTTTATCTAAAATAGGCCTATGCCTTCTATGATACCGTTTACTATATTATAAAAGGAGGTTACTTTATTTTATTCCTTAATGTCAGTGACTAGTTTTGCAAATTTAGTTCTTTTTAAACACCTTTTTAATGAAAATAAAAACACATGATAATATTGTAAATAACCCATTGCCAGTCCACTTCCAGAACAACAATTTACAGAAAATGTACTCACCACTTTGTCATCCAAGATGTTTATGTCTTTCTTTCTTCAGTCGTAAAGAAATTATGTTTTTGAGGAAAACATTTCAGGATTTTTCTCCATATAATGGACTGATATGGTGCTCCCAAGTTTGAACTTCCAAATGCGGGTTCAAACGATCCCAAATGCGGTTGTAAACAATCCCAGCCGAGGAAGAAGGGTCTTACTTAGCGGAACGATCGGTTATTTTCATAAAAAATAATACAATTTATATACTTTTTAATGTCAAATGCTCATCTTGTCTTGCTTGAACTCTGTGTATTCTGGCTCAAGACAGTTGGGGTATGTCGAAAAACTCAGATCGTATTTTCTCCCTCAACTTCAAAATTGTCCTATATCGCTGTTTTACCTTTTTTGTTAAGGGTGTTTGATCTTCTTTGCATGTTCACCTTGCAAAGACTGGGTCAGAACTTCTGCAGCGATGTAGGATGATTTTGAAATGATTTTTGAAGTTGAGAGAGAAAATTAAGAAAATAAACTATTTTTTTAAATGAAAAGAACCGATAGTTTCACTAGATAAGACCCTTCTTCCTCGGCTGGGATCGCTTCCGCATTTGGGATCGTTTAAAGCCGCATTTAAACTGCATTTTGGAAGTTCAAACTAAGGGCACCGTATCAGTCAATTATATGGAGAAAAATCCTGAAATGTTTTCCTTAAAAAAACGACTGAAGAAAGAAAGACATAAACATATTGGATGACAAGGGGGTAAGTACATTATCTGCAAATTGTTGTTTTGGAAGTGGACTTTCTCCTTTAACACTCCAACACAGTGGCAATACTGCACTTTAATGCTGGTTGCCAACAGAAAAAAAAACACATGTGGCTGCTGCACAAAATTGTGTAAAAGAGGATGACACACAAAAGTGAGACACTGTGCCTGCACTCAACAACAGACAACAGTCAGTTTGCCAGAGTGGACGTTATTTGGAAAAAACATGTGATATTAGACACTCCGGTCTTGCCATGTCCCAGAAAATTTTCAGCCCAAAACAAACTCAAAACCCGCCCAAACAGAATGAAAACTAGCCTAATTTCCCTCGGCCCAATTGCAGTTGACAGGTGCGGGATTTCCAAACGTGCCATCTTTTCTTCAGTGGCTATTTCAGCTAGCTTTAGGTTGCCAGGTATTCATTCCAAGTATCAATACGCATTAGTAAAAGAATGTTTTAATTTTTTGTCTACAGATAAACTTTTTGACAGCTGCAGGACATTATAAAAGAAAGAAAGAAAAAAAGGAAACGTAATTGTATTATGAAAGCCCAAAAGACCAAAAAACTCTGGAAACACTGTCTGCAGGAAGTTCTTTTTGTACACTTTTATTACGGTTACAAAATCTCTTTCCGTCTCCAAGTGCTAATATTTTTTGTGCGATTCATTTTTATTTTCTGGAAAACAAGTTTGGAAAAAAAGATGAATTTTAATGATAGCATTTTTTTCTATAGATATAGTCAAAAGCTTTTGAACAGTAAGATTTGTAATGTTTTTTAAAGAAGTCTCTTCTGCTCACCAAACCTGCATTTATTTGAACCAAAATACAAGAAGAGCAGTAATATTGTGAAATATTTTTGCTATTTCAAATAACTGCTTTCTATTTGAATATATTTTAAAACGTAATTTATTTCTGTAATCAAAACTACATTTTCAGCATCATTACTCCACTCTTCATTCTAATATGTTGGTTTGCTGTTCAAGAAACATTTTTATTATTATTATTATCAATTACAGTTATATTTTTTTCAGGATTCTTTGATAATTAGAAAGATCCAAAGATCAGCATTTATCTGAATTAAAACGCTTTTGCAACATTATACACTATACCATTCAAAAAGGTTTTTTTGGGAAAGAAATTATAGAAATTAATACTTTTTATTTAGCAAGGATTATTTAAATTGATCAAAAATGATGATAAAGACATTTATAATGTCACAGAAGCTTTCTATTTCAGATAAATGCTGTTCTTCTGAACTTTCTATTCATTAAAGAAACCTGAAAAAATTAATCTCAGCTGCTTTCGAATTCATAACAATAAATGTTTTTTGAGCAGCAAATAAGAATATTAGAATGATTTCTGAAAGACCATGTGACTTGAGTAATGATGCTAAAAATTCAGCTTTGGAATCAGGAATAAATTACATTTTAGAATATACTCAAATAGAAAACAGACATTTTAAATAGTAAAAACACTTCAATTTTTTCTGTTATTGCTGTATTTTGGATCAAATAAATGCAGGCCTGTTGCGCAGAAGAGACTTAAAAATCTTACTGTTCAAAAACTTGCTGTTGATGTATATCGTTGTAATATAATTACAGTGAATTCTTTTGGCCACAATAATTGTGTAGTGAAAATCTGGTATCATGACAGCCCTAGTATTGTTGCATGTTGGTGAATCCATATACAAGCCAATGTGTTTTTTACCTTTAAGTATTTAACCAGCTTTTGTATCTGCCAGTATTCAGAAGGCAAGTCGGTGGGGATCTCGGTACGTCTTTCAGGCTGTTCCTCATCTTCTTCATCCTCTGATGAACTCTCACTGAAGTCGTCAGCTCCTCCTGGGCTTTTGCTGCGCACACACACACATGCACCTTTCAGACGAATTAATATTCAAGCTGGCCCACAATTTTATGTCTCTCAGACAAGCACTCTCCCACAGAATTTTCTCAGGGTAGAAATGAGAACTATCCATACATAACAGGACATTATAGAAAAAGCCTTTCTATAATAAATAGAGCTTAATACATCAAATCGGAGGAGAGTTGAAGCAGGTGCAAGCCAAACCACACAGCACATTCTCTCAAAGCTCTGGTAAAATCTCTCTGAATCCAATGTGGAATGAATTATTGCTTTCTGAAAGGCCTTCATGCTCAAACCCTTGGACACAACGGCCATCAAACTCAGGGGTGTATTTGAAGTGTCATCTTAAGCCATGGCATCAAATTAAACGGCAGGGGATGGAGAGAACAGAGACAGAGCAACAGAGAAAGAGGAAGACTGGAGTGGTCATCAGTGTGTTTCTGAACTCTTTCATCGCAAGCTTATACACGCATGCACAAACGCAGATGGCCGTTAAAGCGGATCAGGCTACTGAAATGAACGTATCGTCAAACGAGTCATGAAACCCGGTACACACGAAGAAGAGGCCAGAGGGACTCAAATACGTTTTCCAGGGGATAACAGTATTGCCGGACAGCAGCGGACTTGTCTTTGTAATTCACGCCATGATAAACAGAAAAATTGGTGCTAGTCACTGACTGGAAGATGAGTGTGCTGGCTTTCATCACTGACATGTTTGTGTACAATCTTCAGAAAGCTACACTGACTTTCGTGTGCATAACTGATTTAACGTTTCTATTAGTAGTAGGACTTGGGAAAGAGAGACTGCGGCTACACCCGGAGCTCCTTACAGGCAGGACTGTGTACTCTGGCAGGCGACGTTATGGGGACAGCTGGAGTTTTCGCTCACCGTCGCCAAACAGACAGAGAGGAGTCAGGAGAAGGAACAGGGTTATCAGCGGCTCAGGCACAGGCCGGTTATTACAGACTGCTACTCCCAGTAGCACCAGAGGAACGTTCTAAGTGCACACCAACCTGAACGGCTGCTTCATCCGTGTCTTATTAAAGGCTATAAAATGAATACTTATCCACAGCTGAAATAATTTGCCTTGAAAGTGAGTCTTTATTTCCAATTCAGTGATTGGATAAGTTTTTTTTTTACATTTGGCCAGAGGAATAAAGGGTTATTCAATTATGCGTGTTTCTGGGAGAGGGTTTTCCAGATCCTGTTTCAATGGTTAGGTTTTTACCTCAGAGAAAATACCATATGTACAATGAAAAAAGCGATTTCTGTGGACTGAGATTATGGTGGCATACATTTTTTGAGAAGACTGGCAGCCTGGCAGAGACGATCCGGAAATAATAGCTTTTTTTTTGCTCTCTGATGCGGGTGACTTTGTGCCGTGTTCCAAGATCTTCCTGCCTTCTTTGCTCCATCTGGACTTCTCCCCTGCCTCACTGAAAAAAAACAACAACAATCAGACATTAAATTTCTTGCAGAATTTGCAAAATGTTAATTATTTTACCAAAATAAGAGGGATCATACAAAATGCATGTTATTTTTTATTTAATACTGACCTGAATAAGATATTTCACATAAAAGGCGTTTACATATAGTCCACAAGAGAAAACAATAGTTGAATTTATAAAAATGACTGTTCAAAAGTTTACATACACTTGATTATTAATACTTTTTTTTGTTTAGTGATAGTTGTTCACAAGTCCCTTGTTTGTCCTAAACAGTTAAACCGTCTGTACTTCTTCAGAAAAATGCTTCAGGCCCCACAAATTCTTTGGTTTTTCAGCATGTTTGTGTATTTGAACCCTTTCCAACGATGACGGTATGATTTTGAGATCCATCTTTTCTCACTGAGGATAACTGAGGGATGCAACTATTACAGAAGGTTCAAATGCTCACTGATGCTTCAGAAAGAAAACAATGCATTAAGAGCCGGGGGGTGAAAACTTTTGAACTCAATGAAGATGTGTATATTTTTCTTATTTTCCCCCAAATATCTTTTTTTTTTTTTAATTTAGTACTGCCCTTCAGAAACTACAGAAGATACTTCCATGTTTCTCAGAAGACAAAATTAGTTTTGAAGATCAAATTTACCTTGATCTTCAAATTCAAAAAGTTTCCAGCTCTCAATGCGTCGTGTTTTCTTCTGAAGCATCAGTGAGCGTTTAAACCTTCCGTAGAGCCCCTCAGTTTTCCTCAGTGTGAAAAGATGGATCTCAAAATCATACAGTCACTGGATATTTTAAATGTCTTGTTTGCTTTGTATGGTATTTGTCTGATATTTTATTTGCACCGCACAAGTATTACAATAGGATCATGTGAATGTTCCATGACACCAATTTTCAGTTTAACTGAAAATTCCCTGGTCTTTCTTTTTTTTTCCCCCAATGTTTCTCCCATCAGGTAATATGTTTGTTTCAGTCTTCTGTAACTGTAGCTTTCCAGATGCTATCTAGTACTGTGACACCTTACAGAGAAAGTTTGGTTCTGGCAGAACAGTGTAATTTTCACATCTGGGAAATTCTTTTTTCTCCAAAACAAAGGATTATTGTTTTGGAAATCCTAGATGACTGGTCAAAGAAGGTTTACCAGTAACAAGTGTTGAAATAGCCAAAGGGCTGATCTGTCTGCTAGATCAATCCAAGAGGGAGAACACATGTCTGAGTGATCAACTCTGGCTTTATCAGCTGACTGTCACAATGGATAGCTATGCCATGACTTCACCAAATGACACTCACAAGGCAACAGCCACTAATATATAAGCCAAATCTGGCTGACTATTAAAACTGTGCATCTGAATAGCATGTAGGCAAACAGTATGTAGAGTCAGTGGCCTCTTATGTAAATGCTGTGATGGTTTTTTGCGACTCCATTGGGATTTGGAATTATCACTTACTCATAAGAAGACGTGAGGCCGAGGTTCTTCCATTTCAAAGATGGTTCTAATTTCTTCTTCCTACCGCCCGGCTTGTTCCGCACAAGCTGTTGTCTAGCCTTCTCAGGCACATTCTTTTCCTCATGGTCGTAAGACTTCAGGGTTTGGCCTGTTTCCTCCACATCAACCGTTTCCACATGTAAGATCTTTTTAGCGGATGGCACATCTTGAATGGCAGAGTCCTGTAGAAGAGAGTGAATAAAAAAGAAACAAGATAGTCAGGAAAAGGACATGTCTCAATTTGTACCAAAAACACAGACTTGGGTAGTTAAAAGAGATTTTTCTTTTAAGCATTTTTTATTTAACAAAGTTCTTTCTGAATGTACTCTTAGCAATATATTTTAGATTTTACATCTAACATATTGTCTCTTTATTGGGGAGGCACATCACACACTCATCTCTGAGCTAGCGCACATTTTTTCATTCTGAGAAAGAAATGTATAAAAACTAAATCCCACTTATGAATTTGTATCCCTGAACGTTTATATAATACAGCCTTTCTCCACAGTCCACTGCCAGAAAAACAATCCTGCCTTTGAGTTATGAGAATAAATGAAAAAAAGCAGAAACATATTTCTAAAATTTCTTGTTAATTGCCTATACAATATGAGAGGTTTATTGTTTCTGTACATTCTTGAACTGCATGCTGGCAGTTTGGCACACAGTCAGTGGAGCCTTTGTGGCAAAGTAACGCAACAATGATTTTTTGAAATGGTAAGGGTCTCCTTATTTCTCTTTCTCCATCTTCTTTATTAATTTTGTGAGAAGCTCAACAGGAGACATATGAATGGTTCAGAGGCAGGAAAGTTTTTAGTCACAGGCACCTGCTATGCGCTGCCATCAGCCCTTCAGTGGCTCCATCTTTTAGAGAGCTGTAGCAAGAAAAAGTAACAGAAAGTGCAAGAAGAAGAGAGAATAGTATAAGAGAGGAAGAGTTCAGAAAGATTACACAAGGGAAAAAGCTTTTAATATGGCACAAGGGACTCTATGTGGATCCAGCTGGGCTAAGCACACTTTATGCCTTTCATGAGCTTGTCTGGATTAAAGAAGGCCAAAGTTAAGAAGAGCCAAAATTATATCCATTTCCTCGTACCACTCCACCCACCTTTAATATTATAATTGAAGTAATAAACCTGCAAAAACTTTGTCCAAGAACAAGTAGGGAGAATGAACTCTTCAGTATGGCATCCCAAACAGAAGCATGAATATTAAGAGAAAACCTCAAAAAGTACTCAGTAAACCTCAAACTACTGCAAAATCTAACTATAAAGAAAGAATGACAATGAAAGGCATTTGCAAAAGAAGTCTATTCCAAAACCTAGTGAGCTAACTATTATAGATGGAACTCGCAACTGATGATGCAATACTCTAATATGCATAAACATACACAACGTTGAGTACAACATTACAAAATGCTAGACAACATTACAAAAGGTGGCTGTTAAATGACAGTTCCAGTGGCGTAGATGGTAAAGCGTGTAACGTGTTCTTTTCGACCCGAGTTCGAATCCGCCTTTTGCCAAATTTTTTCTTCTTCTCACAATTCATTTCACATCACAAAGACATTTATTTTCAATAAAAATGAAGGAAAGAATCAAAAAGTTGAAAATAAAGTATCGGGTAGGGGTAGGTGTAGGGTGGGCTTTATTGTCCCAATCAGGCAACATCTTTTTAATAATTTAAATCAAAAAGAAAATTTACACTTAATACATTATTGCATACTGTTTTATAATGCACTACAATACTATGGTGCAGATATTTGCCATTATTTGCAATAAGTAGTATAAATAGCTGAAAATACTATTTTTACATAGTGTAAATAGAATCTGCCGCTATTTGCACTTAGTGCATATATTTTCACTTAATGTAAATAGCATCTATTGGCCACGACCATATTTACTCAATATATATAAAATGTACTATATTTTATATTTATGGGTCATTCTATAATTGTGGGTACGTCTCATGTCCGTGAAGTATATTTATAATTTTTTATCAATATAAAGCCCCGATGCTTAATTTTCTAGTACACAGTATTTTTCCCAATCACACTACTATATGTTGAAAAAGCCATATCTTTTGTTAAAAATGATGTTCATATCACATACAACCCTGGTAGTTCTACTCTGCATTTAAGCATGACAATTACCTCTAATATAAATTAATTTCATAGTTTTGCCTTCAGTTAGATTAGGTTATTAGGTTATGTGCGCTTCAAAAATAATAAGTGTTTACTGGGATGTAACTTACTTACTTTTATTTTCAATTCAATTCAATTCAATTCAAATTTATTTGTATAGCGGTTTTCACGATACATATCACTGCAAACTTTACACCAAATTAAAGTTTTTACAATATATTTAGTAGTAGCTTACAGTGGTGACTATAGCCGCTTTTCCACTATCGTGCCGAACGGTTCTTACGGTCAGGTACGGTTCCAGTTGTGTTTCCACCTGAGCCTGGTACGGCACGGCACAATTATAAACCGTTCTCGGCCCGGAATTCTCGGCACGGTTAAGCCGCTTTTCCACTATCGGGCCGAACCGTTCTCTTCGCTTAACCGTTCCGTTCCGTGCCGATCCAGGCCAGTCAGCACGGATACGGTTTCATTTTCCACTATGATGCTGATAACGGAACTCTTTGGAATGTAAATACAAATGCATTAGTCGTTGCCTTGGTAACGCAATTGTAATATAAACAGAGATATGGACGATGATCAGATATTTCTGTTTGTGGGACTTCGTTAAATAACAGAAAAAAGGACACAACTATAAACAACGCAAAAAATAAACAGAAGGCGACGACAGGTATAACGTTACCAACAAATGCTGAGGGGATATGCATGCCAACGTAGACGGACACAGAAGGTAAAACCTTTCTAAAAACGAACACATTTATTGACAGTATTAATGCATGAGCTATGAACGCAGTGTAACAGCTGTTTACTTGGCTGTTTGATCATATAGCGCGCTTTCGCCTTAGCACACACATTCTATCAGCACGGTTTGGCACGGTTGTCTAACCGTGCCGAGAATTCCGGGCCGAGAACGGTTCGTAATCGTGCCGTTCCGTGCCGTACCAGGCCCAGATGGAAACACAACTGGAACCATACCTGACCGTTCTAAGAACCGTTCGGCACGACAGTGGAAAAGCGGCTTTAGACAACCGTGCCAAAATGATGTTCATATCACATACAACCCTGGTAGTTCTACTCTGCATTTAAGCATGACAATTACCTCAAATATAAATTAATTTCATAGTTTTGCCTTCAGTTAGATTAGGTTATTTGGTTATGTGCGCTTCGAAAATAATAAGTGTTTACTGTGATGTAACTTGTTTTATTTTCAATTCAATTAAATTCAATTCAAATTTATTTGTATAGCGGTTTTCACGATATATATCGTTGCAAACTTTACACCAAATTAAAGTTTTTACAATATATTTAGTAGTAGCTTACAGTGGTGACTATGTCAAGTTGAAGTTGATGTTATTTGTGTCCAAAAAAACATTGTCAACTAAGTTACCCACTAGAACCCCCTAATATTGGTTAAACTGGCAAACCTGTGTCTGACTGTCAACAGTGTTACGCAAGTATTATTGCTGCAAATTTTAACAAGACAATTTAACTAAAACTTATGTTTTGTTTATGAAAATATATTTCTAAACATACCATATGCTCAGTAGTTCTAGGCTTCCATGTTGAGTATAGGCTCAAAACATTAAAAAAGCCAACTAAGTTACCTGTCTGGTCTCCACAGAAATCCACAGTAAAATGGGGTAAAAAGAGCGACTGCATTAATTAAAATGAAACTTTTTGAATATAACTAAACATATAAATGTGTGTAGGATTGCTGCGTGTTCATTTAACTAGAAGCACCAGAGACCGGAAATGTAAAGCATCTTTCCATTATGAGGCAGACGAGACTTCCGCGTTCCGGAAAAATGTGAATACACTACAGTTCAAAGTTTGGGGTCGGTAAGATTTTAAATGATTTAAATTTCAGATTTTAAAAATCTCTTAGGCTGCATTTATGTGATCAAAATCACAGTAAAACAATAATATTGTGAACTATTTTTACAATTTTAATAGATTTTAAAATGTAATTTATCTTGTGATGGGAAAGCTGAAATTTCGAGCCATCATTATTTCAGTCTTCAGTGTCACATCCTTCAGAAATCATTCTAATATACTGATCTAGTGCACAAGAAACAAAAAAAAAAAAAAAAGTTTGTAATCAGATTTTTAATGGTTTTTAATGACGTTTCTTATGCTCATCAAGGCTGCATTTATTTAATAAAAAATACAGAAAAAAACTGTAATATTGCAAAATGTTATTACAATATAAAATAATGTTTTTTATTTTAATATACTTTAAAATATAATTTATTCCTGTGATGCAAAGCTGAATTTTCATCAGCTGTTACTCCAGTCTTAAGTGTCACATGATTCTTCAGAAATCATTCTAATATGCTGATTTATTATCAATGTTGAAATTTTTTTTTGGAAACTGTGAAATTTTTTTCAGGATTCTTTGATCAATAAAAGGTTAAAAAGAACAGCATTTATTAAAAATAGAAAGGTTTTCTAACATTAAACACTACTGTTCAAAAGTTTGGGGTCAGTAAATTTTTATTCTTTTTTTTTTAAAGCAATTAATACTTTTATTCATCAAGGATGTGTTAAATTAATAAAAAAGTGATAGCATAGATTTACATTGTTAGGAAAGATCTATATTTTGAATAAATCCTGTTCTTGTTATTCATCAAAGAATCCTGAGAAAAAAAAAAAAATCACAGGTTCCAAAAAAATATCTGGCAGTACAACTGTTTCCAACATTGATAATAAATCAGCATATTAGAATGATTTCTGAAGGCGCATGTTACACTTAAGACTGGAGTAACAGTTGATGAAAATTCAGATTTGCATCACAGGAATAAATTATATTTTAAAAATAAAAACCATTATTTTATATTGTAATAACATTTTGCAATATTACTGTTTTGATCAAATAAATGCAGCCTTGATGAGCATAAGAGACTTCTTTAAAAAAACATTACAAACCTTACTGATCCCAAACTTTTGAGCGGCAGTGTATATATTTGTATCTCAATAAATGTCTTACATCCATGCATCCATGCTGAATGAAAGTATTAATTTCTTTAAAAGAAAGAAAAAAAACCCCAGAAAGGTCTTACTGACCCCAGACTTTTAAATGGTAGTGTATTCATATCAACATTCGAATAATAAAGTTTATTTGTACAGCGCTTCACATGATATCAATCGTTGCAAAGAAGAAGTATTAAAGTTTTAGTAGTAGCTTACACTCTTAAAAATAAAGGTTCTTTATTGGCGTCAACAGTTCTATGAAGAATCTTGAACATTCATGGAACCTTTCAAATTCAGAAAATGTTCTTTATAGTCAAAAAATGTTCTTTAGATATTTAAAATGTTTTTTTAGGAACCATTTACTGAAAGGTTCGAGGAACCAAAAATGATTCTTCTGTGGCATCACTGCAAAAACACCCTTTTGGAACCTTTATTTTTAAGAGTGTATCAGTGGTGACTATACATATTCTTCACTATTTAATGAATTAAAAGTATTTTAAATCATTAAATTAATTTAATCACTTTGTCATTTTGAATATGGTTTTCATTGCATTACATTAGGTTATTGCTTTTCAAAGGACACAAAGAATTCTGCATTTGAATTTGTCTAGGTTTATTCCAAGGCACCATAAATAAGTATCATTTTGAAACAACCTTCGTGCTGAGAGTCTGTCTATGATGCTTTAAAATACTGCCTTCTTCGGAGGAAGCTTACTAGGTTTTGGACCAAAGCGACTCTTCCTGTCCTAGCCTGACAAAGCAGTAGAGTATGATATCTTTTCCCTGATGAACGTCACCTTCTGCTCAGCCCTGCTGGCTGTGCATGTTAGATTAAATGTGTCTGATCTGATAAAAGTATAAAAACGCATCGGTTCCTCACGCAGCTGATATGTTAGGAGATACAGCCTGTTGTCTTTGGCAGAGAGATGGTGTGCGCTGAGGGTTTCTGGGCTGAATAATCACGGACCGGTGCTTGACTGATGGCTGAAGGACCAGAGCGTGTCTGAGACTTATTACAGCAAACTCAGGCTGCACTCCAGAGCTTATTCTCAGCTGAACTTTTCACGTTACAAGAGTCCCACAGTGCGACTAAAAGCATTATCTGCACTCAAATCAACATAACGGGTTTGTTCAGGTGGATAAACGTGTATCTGTAGAAGGTGATGAGAGTTTTGAGCAAAAAGGAGAAGTCTTATATGTAGCCTTGGAGAAATGTGTTTGGAAGACCTTAGAAAGACTCGTGAAATCTAGAAAACAAGGAACCAATGCAAAATACGGAGAACAAAGAGGGGTTTGATTTGTGTCTAAGCAGACTACTTTTATGGCTTTCTCTTTACGGCCTCTGTCCATCACCCATCAGCTGCTAGCGCTCACGGTTGAGCTCCCGCCCGCTGGCATAATAAAACATGAAAGTCTGGTGGGCATTTTTACACACACAAACGCTCGCACGCTGAACCGCCTGCCTGGCATCATTGCTTCGAAGAATAATAAAGTCTTTCTCCTCACTGCCACCAATAATCGAACTCAACCTGCTAGCACATATCCAGCCTTGTTCAGAAACCAAACTCTAAAACCGCACTGAGAATATTCACCTCATTCTTTTTCTTTTCTTTTTTTAGCGATACATATTGTTTCAAAGCAGCTTTGCAGAAAATAGCGCCTTAATACCCACAGCGAGCAAGCCAAAGGCAACATGGCAAGGAAAAATCATTCTAGAAAATCACAGCAGAATTGCAACATCTGTTCAGTAGGTTAACCGTAGGCAATATGAACTTTGAAGTGGCATTTCCTGTCTCGATATAAAATATTGGCAACAATACTCGGACACCTTTCAGCAACGGCGAGTATGAGTGTGACTGTTATGTACCAAATAAACAGCCTGACGTGATTTACACAAGCAGGACGTGTTCCCGCAACAACATTCCTATTATTCAATCATTGCCTTAGGATTTAAGAGTGTTAGGGCTTTGATTGGTCGCTGCGGATGTTGTTCTAGGACCTACAAAGGATGTTGATCCAGACACAGCGTGTCAAATAAACAAGTGCACCATATAGCTCTACTTCAGCTTTTTCCTCATACAGCTTTAGAATGATTGCACACTTAGACTGAACATTCATCAGAAGCAAGAGTTCTGGAAGGTGAGCAGAGCTACTGAGCACAGACTCATGGGAACTGCTCCTCAAGCGAGGAAGATGAAGCCTGTCCTGGACCTGACAGAGTTTAACTTGGACAACTCAGCTGAGAGTAAAGGTAAAATTCTGCAGCAAGCTTAGTTTTTGTCTAAAAACTGGCTCTGAATGCAGAATGAATAGATGAAAGGAACATTTTATACTTTTTGTCCTCAAGGTAACTGACGGGAGCTGCAGACAGAGGTTTTTTACACCGGCAGGGTAGCGCTAGACAATAGCCATTACTATATGGTAGAGCTGTAATCTTTCTGTCTGCCTTCACTTTCCATCTGCAAACTATATCGGCGAGAGATAACATCACCATCATTTAGCAACGAACATAAAGAGAAATCTGTCTCAATGATGGAGTTTCCGTTTATATTGCTCAAGGACAGAATTATGTCGGTTATAAAACCGCCAACGGTCGGCATAAAACATTAGCGTGGATCTAAGGACTTTGTTTTAAGAAAAGAAAAGTACAAGTTGGAGGAAACCTTTTGTCTGCATCAACAAAAAGGCATTTACTGAGCTCTGCTACCGATGAAGCTGAAGACAGATCTGGACAACATTGAGTCGGCCAAAAGACCAAAAAAAAAAACGTGCGTACACATACACGTTAAAGGAAAAGAAAACAGTCGTTTTTTAAGACGTGTATATTTAGAAATTACTTTTGATATAATTTGAAAGAACTAAATATTTGGTGCTAAAACAAAACATTTTTCCAACAAATACATTGTGTCAATGATGAAAAATAGGATATCATTTCTCAAACAATTAACACACATTTCACCACATCTTGAGGCCATTATCAGAGCCCCAATTTGTTAATTTATCCTTTACGTAATTCAGAGGGGTCTGACTAACTGGCCTGTTCTCACATTCTTTCACACTGTGGTGATGTGAAAAATAGCACAGTGACAGAGAAGAGAACTCCCTCTCTCTCTAGCTCAGTCTCTTAATCTGTCTCTCTCTTGGTTATTGTGACAAGCAGACACTCTACGCACCGAGAGAAGAGTAGACATTAGGTTGTCCCCTCTTTCCCTTTGCTCTCTTCTCCTCAGCTGTGATTAATCTTAGGCTGCATACCTCACACCACAGGCTGAGGAGCGAGCGGGAGCGCACTGCTGTCAGCTGAAGGACAGCTCTGCTGTTTGTGTGTCTATGTTTGAAGTGTTGGCCTCTTTCCTTGAGTCTGTTTGCAAATATTTGGAATTCAAAATGAATCACTGAATACTGAATCAGTAGTCTACACGTTCAATATGTGTTCTTTTTTCAGTTGTTATCAGTATTATTATAATATTGCATTTTTTATTAGATAAATTAGTGCACGTAGATTAGAAAGAGAGGTTGACTTGAGGAGCTACAACTCCATACAACCCTCATGCCGACTGCAAATTTTCAGACTTTTAAAAGTAAAAATTAAAACATTAAATCGATTCATGTACACTATCTTTCAAAAATTTGGGGCTGGTAAGATTTTTTGAACATCTCCTGCTCACCAAATTTATTTGCCTCAAAATACAGTAAAAGGGCAATTCCAACGTTACAAGGTTAAATGGATGTGACATTTTGCATTATGGATGTGACATATAAATGCTTGTTGATAGAGTCTAAACATCAGAAAAATATCAGTCTATGCACAAGTTTTCTATGTTAAAAAAGGGAAATAATCATGTGCTATGGATGTGACAAAAGGACACTGTTTTTTAGAGACTACATACTTTGTAGTATTTCTGTGAATTAAAATGCACAAACCAGACACAATAATACCCAACAAATAGAGAACCGATAGCTCTTCACAGAACATATAATTGTTACTTTATTTTAAAGTTTTATTTTGATGAGTCTATTTATGAGGAATATGTACTGTCAAGCCTGAAAATAGCACTTACCAGACTATAGAAAATCATGCACTAAAAATAAAAAAAAAAGCTTTAAAAACTTTAAAAGAGACCTCCCATGGATATTTGAACCACCAAATGCTGACATCTGTGCTATCAGTATAGTAAAAAACTTTTGTAAAACTTTATTTTTTCATGGTAAGGTTGACCTTTGCATGGACTTACCCAAAACAGTAATATCATGAAATATGTGACCCTGGACCACAAAACCAGTCAAAAGTAGCATGGGTATATTTGTAGCAATAGCCAACAATACATTACATGGGTCAAAAAAAAAAGGATTTTTTTTTTTATGCCAAAAATCATTACGATATTAAGTAAAGATCATGTTCCATGAAGGTATTTTATAAATGTCCTACTGTAAATATATCAAAAGTTAATTTACCTTCAGATTCCAGATTTTCAAATAGTTGTATCTTGGCCAAATATTAAATGTATAAAATAAATGTAACTGTAATTTGTTACAGTTACTGAGAAAAAATGTGTAATCAAATTACAGGTACTAATGAAAATGTTAACGATTACAAAGTTGGTTACTCCTGAATACTTCTTGTATTAATATTTACTATTTCTTTTTATGATTTTAAATCTGTATTTGAAAAGAGTCTGATTTTGAAACTTCTAAATTGTCGAAGTTAACAGAGTGTGTTAAAAATGTAAAAGACTGAATGACCAATAATTTTCCCCTATTAAATTCAGGTAAGACAGAGATTTTACTTATTGAACCAAAAGACTGTGCACAGAATCTCTTGGATTACAATTTGCAATTAGACAGATGTGTCTTTTAAAAACCATATTTCTCATGTCACAAAAACAGCATTCGTCCATCTTAGAAACACTGCCAAGCTACGAACTATGTTACCTGTTTCTGATGCAGAAAAGCGAGTTCATGCAGTCATGACCTCTAGACTGGACGATTGTAATGCACTACTAGATGGTTGTCCTGCATCTTCAATAAACAAGCTACAGGTTGTCCAAAATGCAGCTGCTAGAGTCCTTACCAGGTCAAGAAAATATGATCATATTACCCCAATTTTACAGTCTCTGCACTGGCTACCTATTAGGTTCTGCATCAGTTACAAAATATTACTTCTTACCTATAAGGCCCTTAATGGTTTAGCTCCTGCGTACCTAACTAGTCTTCTATCACGCTCCCTAAGGCTGCAAAACTCTGGACTTTCGGTAGTACCTAGGATAGCAAAGTCCACTAACACTGTGTCTACACCGGACGCGAGTGACACGGCACAGCACGACACGACAAATCCCCGACAGTAAACTGCTACTGCATTCTATTTATGACGTGCTCACACAACATTCAAA
The DNA here is from genome assembly GCA_012976165.1 of Labeo catla. Taxonomy (NCBI): domain Eukaryota; kingdom Metazoa; phylum Chordata; class Actinopteri; order Cypriniformes; family Cyprinidae; genus Labeo; species Labeo catla. The sequence goes on from VONZ01000078.1 coordinate 626,101, forward strand.
TGATTTGCAATGGCCGCTTTGTCACATCCAGTTCAGACAGACTTTAGCTGTTGCGGTGCGATGTGACGCGGCGCGACAACTGTCGCATCCAGTGTAGACACGGTTTAAAGGAGGTAGAACTTTTCCGCATTTGGCGGAATAGCCTTTCTGATAATGTTCAGAGTTCAGACACACTCTCTCTGTTTAAATCTATATTAAAGACGTATCTCTTTGACCAAGCAATCAAATAGTGCATCTCATAAACTTGTACTGCAGTTATATCTGATCATATGCATATTATTATTCTTTAGCTTGGGTTAAACAAATCATTTCTGCTTGGTTCAACAGCAGCCATGCTAATTATGTCCCCATTTGTTCCTCTGTTTCTGCCACGGGATTGACATCCTGTGGTAACTAGGAATTACGCAAGCTTCAGTCTGGATCCAGAACACCTGAGAAGAGATGATGTCAACCCCTCAGAGGACCTCAGATGATGCCAACCCGGAAACAACATACAGCACTACAGTTTGATTGCAACATATAATTCATTACTGTTAATAGTGTTCATTATCTGTTTGATTATGTCATTAACAGACTTTTACCATTCATCTCTGCCATATGTACGTCAACTTGACAGTCACCACTAGTAAGCCACTACTAAATATATTGTAGAAACTTTAATTTTCTGTAAAGCTGCTTTGCAACAATTTGTATTGTGACAAGCCCTATAAAGATAAACTTGAATTTAACTGAACTGAATTAAAAATTCAGTAAACATTACAAAAACGGACCTCAGATCTTTGAAAGGCAGTGTACCTTTTAATAACAACTAAATCAAAACAAAGCTGTTTGGGTACTTGCAGTCTTCTGTTAGCTTGCGCCCATCCACATCAAATTTGCTAATTGCTAATTTACAAATTTAAAACAGTTTAACACAACATTCTACTAGGAGCAATGAACTATCAATAACATCCACTCGTTTTCACTAATAGCAGACTTCTATCTGGCTGCACATGTCTGTCAAGAGTATGGCATACTCGCATGATGATGTCATCTTTCTCTGATGCCTGAACTTGCAGGCTCTCCAGACCACCGCTATTGAGCTCCAAGCTTTTTCAATACTCACAAAACTCATCAGCTTTTCAAATACTCTTAAGTAGATAAAGAAACCTATCTAGCGTCTGAGATGTGAAATGAATGAACGCTAATGTCTTTTTTTTAACATCAGGAGATGGATTATATAAGTTCGTCACAATTGTGTTGTCAAATTTTGGATGATTAGTGCATAACTATGAATTATGTAATTCACATGTTAGGATTGCCCAGAGCATGGTTAGGATATCCAAAGTCCTGTGGTGTGCAGCAGACACTATAATGAAACCACTGTCATGTGTCCAGAAATTGCCATCTGGAGCATTTTAAGCACAAACGCAGTGGAAGAGGATAACTAAAACGATCAGAGAAATAGAAACCCAACAATGCCAATCATTATGTATAAAACCAACAACAGTGGAAATGAGGCATGACTAATATATGCTGTATTTCTGTGGTGTTAAGCAATACCTGTTCATCAGCAGCCGCAGCAAAATGGGGAGACTTGTTTTTCAGCAGAGTGATAATGTCTTTGTAGACTTCACTTTTTCTCATATAGAAGTATTCACCTTCTTCACCATTGATTTTCTGGAAAATCAAATCATTATGTAAGTTTAAACAGAGATTGACAACATTTCCAATTGCGTATCTGTATTTTTGGCTGAGATTAACATCAGGTTAAAATAGAGAAAAGGTTCAACACTTACTAAACACACACACACATAAAAAGCCCATTAGCTTCACACACATGCGCAGACATTACTATACTTTCAACTTTTAATCTCTGAAGTTTAGAGGTGAATTGTTCTGATTAAATATCTAATCTACAATTAGCATCACTGTCATTTGCAGTAGATTCAAACTGACCTCAAACGTACAATGAACAGGTGAGTGTCAGAAAGCATTGAACAGAACACAGACAAGGATAAGAGACTCCAAAAAGAACAGACATTTAGAGAAAGACGAGGAGGGAGGGAGCGAGGGAGGGAGAAATTAGATTGAAGAAAGAAACACAAAGATAAAAATAGACAGATATGTACTTGATTAAGCGGCTCTCTGAATGAAAAATACTGTGGTGTGTAAAATGTTGCTTTTGATTAATTGCACACGTTTAGTTCTGCGGGGCGGCTCAAAATGCTGAACACAGCTAGAGAAGCAGATCTGGAACAGAATCATAAAACTGTCATGTCTAAACTTTTCAGTTTTCACTTACCTCATGTTTTGGAAAAGTCTCTGTATACCATACCTTTCAAACACATTAGGAGCACATTGTGTATGTTCAAATTGTCTACCAGAATTTGTTCTCTTGACAGCCTGACACGTTTCAGATTCAGAAAACTCATATTGCATCATTCAGCGTTCCGATGGGATGCATTAATTTCCATCTGCTAGGTGTTCAGGTCAGGCTTGTTGGGATATGTCTTGTTTAGATTATCAACCACGGCTATAATTGGTTTCATGATAAAAATACAATATATAATCAACTGCGGGAACGTCCACACTTCCAAAAGTGATTACTAATGGCAGATGATATGTTATGTAGCTGAATTCAATCATTTTTAACACCACTGTAGCAGAATTGTGTTTTACTTTGACATTTGAGAGAATTGTGTTCGTAGAGCAATCTAAAACTGACATACCAAATGACTGTTATTACTTTCTTGACAGCTTTCTCACCTCATCGAGGAAAACTCCGCTTGTGTTGCAAGTGATGAACAGCGTGGGCTCTGTGTCACAGGTCTCAATTATAAGGGAGCAGATCTCCCCATCCATCTGCCTCCACGGTGGAGAGCGACAACCATTGGAAAACACGTAATCTGTTAAGGGGCAAGATTCATGCTTTAGAGATTTGTGTATTTTGTTACATGTACGTGTCAAATGTTAAGTTAGTGCACTGTTGTCACCTCTCAACAGTAAATATTTGCAATAAAACTTCAGTTTTGGAAAGTTCATACAGTGTTTGCTCCCACAGGGGCAGATGGACACTCTCTCCCGGTAGCCTTGCCAGTAAAGATGACTGATTGTTCTTCAAGACTGAGCTTCTGCAGACATAACCCCAAGATAAATCACCCTCGCCAAATACCCCCGCCGATACTCCACATGCTCCAAACCGCCCTGCGCATCCTCGTGGCGTCCCCCCCTTTAGTTGCATAGAAGCTTCCAATTTCTACTCGGCATACGGGGACACATTTTTCGAAAGAAGCCACATCCATCATTCAAAATTTGCAGGCTGCACTCCTCTTTCCAAATACGGTTGATTGTTATGGCACAGCAAATCTGCCCGTTCTCCTCAGGGAGAAAGGAAGAATTGATGACTCTCTTTGTAAACTGAAATCTGACATATGTAATGGTTTCCATGTTGCAGAGACTAGAATATAGACATATAGACATAAAGACATATTTAAAGGATATCCAGAATTGCCACTAATGGTGATGGCTTGAAGAGTGAGTGTGAGGCAGAGAGAACTTTTTTGACTTTTAAAAGAATTAATCTTAAGCCAATAAGCACTAAAATGATCACAATTACTACATTTTGTAAGGAAAAGTACCCTGGAAAAGTGTTTCGTTCTTAAAGGTTTGGCCATATTAGTGTAAATTCGCAGGCAAAAAAGGGCTTTGTATATTGTCAACAGTCGTTGCAATGCAAAACAAGCAGCTTTTTGTTGGTCAACGTGGTGAATCCGTTAAAAACCTGCTTTGCAAAATTTTTAAACCTCACACAGAATTCCAAGCTGCACTGATTCCTATTAAAATTAGGCTTGCTCCGATGGTTGGTGTTGACGGTTTTACCGGTATGAAGCCGCAACACCGGTTACATCACTTGCCCACCGCGGTTAGAATACAGTTCAGTTAGAATACAGACATAATACAATTCAAACTGAACTTGCCTGCTCAATGCAGTGTGGCAAACGACAGTCGCATCACAGATCAGACTTCATTTATCATGTGAGGAAAGTGAATCTAGCTGACTGACAAGAAGAGAGAGCTGAGAAAGACAAGACGATGGCAGAGGGGTTTTTAAAACGAAATGCAAAAGCGTCTGTTTTAAAAATATTTTGGATTTTGAAAAGCCTGTTGACTTCTGCCAATTATCTAAGGTGATATTGAATTTTTTTTTGAAACATTCATTTCATTTATTTGGTTATTCAGTGTTTGTTGATTTGCATTTATTTAAAAGTGTATGCCGTGCTTCCAAGCTTTCTTTTGTGTTTTGCTTATAAACGTTCTACGTTTCTTATTCTATGTTTCTTATCTTATTTTTTTGTTTCTTATTGGTTCCACAGCGTTTACTGATTTTCAGCTTTGCATACCTGTTTAAACTTTGTGTAAGTCTGTTTTTTTATTCGTTTTGTTAATAAAAGTTCGTTACCGTTACGTTAATGCTGTTAATTTAAAAGTGAAACTATTTAAAAGCAAAGGAAGGTGAAGAAAAGAGGGAAAACTCTAACTAAAAACAAACAACTGCTTGACACCAAATTGCAGCAAATTTGAATGGAACGTAAAAGTAAAATGTGCACGATTTATTTTTGGCATTTTGCATTTTTATTACAATAGGACAGTGTTGAGTAGACAGGAAGTAATGTGGGAGAGAAAGAGGGAGTGGGATCTGGAAAGGTCCTCAAGGCCGAGATTCGAACTCGGGACGCCCGTACTGCAACGGCATTATATATTGGCGCCAACGAAATTAAGTAATTTCTATAGGAATATGCACAATTCTAAATTTCGCTTGAGGGCAAAAGGTTTCCCCATGAATATTTCACATTGGGTTCAAGTCGGTCACACAAATTTAGAAAGCTGATTGGTTTGAAATTGACTTCAAAGTTCGTTATATTAATGACAATGAACAATGGAAAATTCCCACAAAAAGGTATATTTCTAAAAATAGTTCTCTATATTTAAGAACAGCAGAGAATAGCAGCTGATGAACGATAAAAACATTGGCAGCCAATCAGAATCAGTCCTGCTGTCACAAGCTCGAGAATTCAAAGTGGGAGATGAGCATGTGCTTAGAATAAACATGGTTTGGACGCTGAAATATCTTTATAGTTATTGTTCTTGGTGTGAATGGGTCTTTATACAGTCTTCTGGTAGTATCATTAAAATAATGCATCTTTACTTAAAGCTCTGCTTTAATTACTTGTTTGAGTACCTCACATGACACCTAGAAGACTCTTGAAGTCTTCATAATCATTACCTGATTCCTCTAAAGCCTTGAGAAACACTGTTTGCTGAATTCTGATATCAGTTGGTTTTGATTTCCTTCATGGCAGACTGTTTGTTTTACATCAGCATGGAGGTCGGCCCAGCGCACCTGCATGGGCTTTGACTCTGAAAGTGGGACTGCGAGCATTTCACTGGGGAAGGCTGTCACCTCAATTGTCTCTACAGATCCATCTTTTGAGTTATCTGACACCAACCTCTCTTGATTCAATTTCTTGTTAGCCTGCGGGAACTGTGATGGTTCAGTGGCCACATTTAACTCCGCACCACTGTTCCTGTCGCAGCTCTGCACATCATCACTAACAGCCACATTAGTGGCGTTCATCTCATTTTGTTAGAGTAGGTCTGCCTAATGTGTACGTAATTGACACACACATACAATTGTATTTACTCTGAATGAATAAAATAGACAAAAGTACTAATACTAGTGCAATTTGTCTTTAATAGGAAAGAAAAACGGCATACGTCTTGTTTATGAGGGTTTTGAAAATTCATGATCAGCATAAGAAAAATGGTGTAAAAAGTTTAATTCAAAGGAAAATAAGTTTATTTTTTATTTTGGCTTTTAAGCATAAGCTTACTTAATTTTAATAAATTCTAAAGACTTCATTTCTTAAACACTCTGAAGTATCTTGATTTAAAAATGTTTACTGTTGATATTTGTATTGAAAACGAGACAAAAATACTGCATTTACTAGGTGTCAATCATGTAGTTGCAACCATGCCTGACAGTCAAATGTGAGAAGTTATCTCCATTTTTCCCAATGATTAAATTACTGTACAATTTTTGTCCAATTGAACAAGTCTCATTCATGCCGGAAAACTATAATCACTCGCTCCCAGCATCAACTCTGAGAGAGAACGAGGAAGTGAGGGAGAAATATGTAAGAGAGAAACAAGATTAATCAGATTGAGGGTGAAAATAAGTCTGGAAGTGAGTGAGTGACAGAAAGAGATAAAGTGAGCAGAAGTGATGGAGAGAGGGAAAAGTGAGGATAATGCAAACCTGATGTGTAGCGCACAGACTTAAGCACCCGGTTTTCTCCTGTTCCACAGAATCTCTTCAACAGATCTACCTCTGTATCAACAGCTGCTGGGCTTAGCCTGCCCTCTCTGGGCAAAAAACAAATACAGCTCACTAACAAGTAACAGTAATATAGCTATAAAAACATCCATAAACTCCTTTTATTGAAGGCAGTGTATATGCATACAGAAAGAGTGTTTACCCTGTGACTGGTCTGACAGCAATGCTTAACAGCTTCTCATCCAGCTGATGCAGAATGTTGAATAGCTTGTCTTCGTGTATTGTGGGAGGAACAGGCCCAAAGATCTTCTTCAGTGGCTCCCTGTTAACTGTTGGCCATTAACACATATTATTCACACCTGCTTGTTACACAAAAACAGTTTCACTCATCTTTGTTTCTCTCTTAGCCCCATTGCAGGTTTTATTCCTGCAAGACTTGTGGAACCAGGGCGATAGGTGTCAGTATAGAGTCCAAAAACACTGGTACTATTGGGACAAACAAGAGCCCATTAAACTTTAGCCAAAACTCACCAAGTACACATTTAAATGTTAGCCAAAAGCTAAGGAAGCATGCCTGGAATTAATCTTTAGATGGAAAATTTGCTCTAAAAAAGCCAGAGAACACTAGTAAAAAAAAAGCTTCTATTTCACATTAATATAATTAATGCTGACTTTATTACAAGTTATAGTATCAATTAAAATGAATTGGAAAAAAATAACAGTGTATATTTATTCCTCTTCTAGCTTTAATTACAGCAGCAGTCAAGCTGTGCAAAACTCCACTGGTTTGTGTAAAACCTGATGATCATGTTATCCAGCCTGATCTACGAACGATCCAAAGAGCATCTTGTGAATCGGTGGAAGACCATCTGAGCATCATTTCAGACAAATTAGTACTTAAAGGGATAGTTCACCCAAAAATAAAAATTCTTTTATTAATTACTCACCCTCATGTCGTTCCAAACATGTAAGATTTTCATTCATCTCCAAAACACAAATTAAGATATTTTTAATAAGTGATAGAGCTGTAATATTATGAAGCCATGAAAATACTTTTTGCGTGCAAAGAATACAAAAATAATGACTTTATTGAACAATTTCTTCTCTATATGTCAGTTGTAGTTCTGGCGTAGCAATCAGCTCAAACAATCTTCGCCAAAAACAACCTTACTTTTTCGAACCAGAATATACAGATGAATGTTGCACATCAGTATGCCGGCTCCTGCGTCAACAGCACCACATGTATGTGTCATGGTATTCTTGTGAATGCATGTCAAAAACTGAAACAGACAAAGTTATTTTTTATTTTTGTTTTCTTTGTGCACAAAAAGTATTATCGAAGCTTCATAACATTACGGTTTAAGCACTGATGTCACATGGACTATTTTAGTTCAATTCAATTCAATTCAAGTTTATTTGTATAGTGTTTTTCACAATACAAATCATTGCAAAGCAGCTTTACAGAAAATTAAAGTTTCTACAATATACTTAGTATTATCTTATTTTAACAATGTCCTTACTACTGTACCTTTCTGGGCCTTGAATGTGTCAGTTGCATTGCTGTGTATGCACAATAAGAATGCTCTCGAATATCATCAAAAATATCTTAATTTCTGTTCCTAAGATGAATGAAGGTCTTAGGGGTTTGGAACGGCATGAGTGTAATTAATGACAAAATTTTTAGTTTTGGGTAAACTATTCTTTTAAAGTAATACTGGATGTTCTGCATGCAGCTCACCTTCCAAACAGGTTTGGACCTCCTTCATCTTTTTATCTTTGCTTAGTTGTAAAAGGTTAGAGAGGTGGCAAAATGAGTGCACTGTGATGTCAGGTGGACTCAGCTGGAGAAGGGGACGTCCCTTATCATCACATTCCAGGGACACAGCTAATTCTCCTCTGAAAAAGAGAAGGCAAAGGTTGAGTTGAAAAATCTGAAAAGATCTGAAAACCTGCAGTATAAATCAGTAGTTATCTACACAAGAAAATTAAATTAGATGTAATCTTATTTCTCTAAAGCACGTCATGCCTAAATCTAACATCATCTCCAGTTGCTGGTATTACCTGGTGTCATATATATCTGTTGTGAAATCAGCCGCTTCTAGAGATGTTTTCCATTGTAAAGGCTCGCTGAATTGAATCCTGGCCTCCTGTGGGTATCTGTCGTCGATCTCCTCCGTGAAGAGCAGGATTTCATTCAGTATGTCATTATTTAAAGGGCTGATCGCTAGTTTATCTCCATCAGAACTCCACTGAATTGCCCTAGAGAGTGTCACCCCCATGACGGACACCAGATGAGTCTAACCTAACATTAACATTAAAGAGTTAAAAAAAACATAGCTAATACTATTAACACAGCACGAGAAGGTTAAAGCTATTTCAAACATATAACGGATTATTATGATTTAACTTTAAAGACGCAAGATATTTGCGTTTAACCTTATTGAAAGAGTCAATATAAGACGGTTTATTACTCACCAACAAATGACTAAACGGGTCCGTTCAATGTGTAGTATCGTTTTCTTCTTCAAATGCGTCGTCTTGCTATCTTGCTAACTTTTCGCTGTTCCCTTCAGTTACTAAGTAAACAGAAACGAATTACAAGCCGGCTCCGGTTGCTAAGATACGGTCAAACAACGTAGAGCGGAGAGGGTCAAAAATGGTAGTGTATGAAAAGCGTTTGATTCTACATAAGTTCCTCTTTTCTCTTCTTTCCAGAAAACACTGTATTGTATACAGTGTTGGGAAGGTTACTCTGGAGATGTAATAGGTTACAGATTACAAGTTACTTGATTTAACTTTTCAATTACTTTATTAATGTAACTTTTAATTACTTTCTGATTACTTTTCTAAATTTCTAATATTTTCAACTGTTAATCATTTTGAAACATTTAAACCAGGCAGAGTTAACCTTACAGTAGCGTTCAACACTGATTACAGTCAGACTTTCAAAATCCTTTATCTGAATGTACGTTATCTCACTTATTACACAGCTGCTTGATAGATTATTTAGTTGTTTCGTGTCAAAATTATTAGACACGAAACACTGATCTGAGTTTAAATATTTGAATGCAAAGCTTTCATGAAGAAATCAGTTGCTAGCAAACGAGCAAGTTTTTAGGGACATTTTAGGGACACAGTGCAGTCATACCACTTTTCTTACACATTTCACCACATAAGTAATTTAGTAGTAGTACTAGTTTGTTAGTTATCTTATAATCCATTACAATGTACCAAAAAAAAGGCAGCAGCTGCGTTTGTATGAAACAGTAGAGCAAGTTCACAATACCAGGATGACAGAATTAAGAAATTGTACACATAATATTGAATTAAGCTTTAATATTTTATTAGCTAACCAAATGCAAAGCTTCCACCAAGAAAAATTATCAAGCATTTTTTTTTTTTACTTATATTTTTGGGCTTTGTATGCCTTTTATTGTGATAGGATAGTAGAGAGATGACAGGAAAGAGCTGGGAGGAGAGAGGGGAGCGGGATCGGCAAAGGACGTCGAGACGGGAATCAAACTCGGGTCACCATGAGCGCAGTTGCGCTATATGTCATAACAAGATCATAACATAAATAACATCATCATAAGAAATAGTTTAATAGCTATGATACTGGGTTTGAAATCAAATGTTTGCATAGTTATGACAGAAAACACTAGCATCTAACAATGCCTTGGAAAAAACAATCTTAAAAAATAAAGTTTGTGCATAAACCCAAATAGGAAATAAAACAGTTATCGAATAAGCATGTGTCCTATTCTGTGTCCTAAACTTCTGAAACATTGGTGTCTCATTTTCAGTGTTGGGAAGGTTACTTTGGAAATGTAATAGGTTACAGATTACAAGTTACCTCATTTAAAATGTAATAAGTAGTGTAACTTTATAATTACTTTATAAAAGTAATGTAACTTATTACTTTTAATTACTTTTTGATTACTTTTCTAAATTTCCAATATTTTCTACTGTTAATCATTTTAAAACATTTAAACCAGGCAGAGTTAACCTTACAGTAGCACTCAACACTGATTACTGTCAGACTTTCAAAATCCTTTATCACTTGAATTAAGATTATAATAAGTAAGGGATAACATACATCTTTATTTTGCCATAACAACTGGCTACATTATCAACAACATTATCCCACTTATTACACAGCTGCTTGATAGATTATTTAGATGAAACACTGATCTGAGTTGAAATATTAAAACACAAAAGTGTCCACAGAGAAATCAGTTGCTAGCAAATGGCAAGTTCAAACTAGACATTTTAGGGATACAATGCAGTCATACCAGTTTTCTTACACAAAATTTCACCACATAAATAATTAAGGAAGTAGTACTAGTTTGTTAGTTATTTTATAATCCATAACAGCGTACAAAAAAAAACAAAAAAAAAAAACGCAGCAGCTGCATTTGTATGAAACAATAGAGCAAGTCCACGATACCAGGATGACAGAATTAAGAAAATGTCCACATAATATTGAATTAAGCTTTAATATTTTATTAGGTAACCAAACACAAAGCTTCCACCAAGAAAAACTATCAAGCGTATTGCACTGACTTAAGTTGCCCCGAATGAGTCTGAGTTAAAGGCTTTTTATGCCTTTTATTGTGATAGGACAATAAGAGTAGAGAGATGACAGGAAAGAGCTGGGAGGAGAGAGGGTAGCGAAATCGGCAAAGGACCTCGAGACGGGAATCTAACTCGGGTCACCGTGAGCGCAGTTGCGCTATATGTCATAACAAGATTATAACAGAAATAACATCATAACAAGAAATAGTTTAATAGCTATGATACTGGGTTTGAAATCAAATGTTTGCATAGTTGGAAACAGAAAACACTAGCATTTAACAGTGCCTTGGAAAAAACGATCTTAGTTTATGCATAAACCCAAATAGGAAATAAAACAGTTAGCGAATAAGCATGTCTCCTATTCTGTGTCCTAAACTCCTGAAACATTGGTGTCTCATTTTAGAACAGTCAATACAATTTATGAAAGAAGTCAATTGAATCTGTAAGTGGGGGTGGGTGTGTGAAAAAATTCAGATGTAATCCCCTTTGTAATCACTGGCATTTTTCAAAAGTAACTGTAATTTAATTACATATTTTTTCTCAGTAACTGTAACTAATTACAATTACATTTATTTTGTAATTAAATTACGTAATTCCGTTACATGTAACTAGTTACTCCCCAACACTGCTCATTTTAGAGCAGTCAATGCAATTTAAAAGAAGTCAATTAAATCTGTAAGTGGGGGTGGGTGTGTGAAAAAAATCAGATGTAATCCCCTTTGTAATCACTGGCATTTTTCAAAAGTAACTGTAATTTAATTACATATTTTTTCTCAGTAACTGTAACTAATTGCAATTACATTTATTTTGTAATTAAATTACATAATTCCGTTACATGTAACTAGTTACTCCCCAACACTGATTGTATATGAATGATCAACATTAGGATGTCTTTGCAAATAACCGTGAGGTCCACAACGAGCCTACCTGATGGAATTAAAGGCTTTTGCATAATGTCAACTGTTTGTTTTCTCTCTGGGGTTGCGTGCCCACATAACCACACTTTTGAGAGGCTCTTTATAAACTTCCGTGCTGTGCTGTATGGTTTGGCAGAAAATTACACACAGGCATTTGGGCCACAGAAAAGACTTCATTTCCCCATTGATCCTGCCCGTACAGCCTCTAAAAATAAGTGAATTCAGCACAACATTATTCACGCTGGGTTTAACTTTGATAGGTCTCACTCATAAGCTTTCAAGGGAACCAAAACCAAACAGGAGCTCCCTATTTTCAGATCATGCAGATGCGAGGCCTAGTGCCAGGTGTATTAGCCTCTCTCGCTCACTGCCAAACCACACCGATGACCTGGAGATTAACCTTACAGAAATTTCCATGCTTTTTCACTAAAATACTGCTCTTTAGATTGTTCTCTTTTACTGAATTAATGATTTCACTTCTTCCTGCAGACCAAGAAATCATTGCTAAGAATTTCTCCAGGCATTTAATATTACATGGAAATTTACAAGCATTTCCACAGAACTTAAACTTACAAAGTAAATTACAAAAGCAGAGACTTTTCATTCATTTTATCATGACTGCCTAGTGGTATGAAATATGGGTATTTTCAGAGCTTCCACACACATCACCAGTAAACAACACTGAATGGGTTTAATTACCGTAATACTACTGTATATAGGTAAGTGACATAACATGCATACTTTGGAGTCCAAGTGCATTGTTTCCTTCAAAATAATTTCATGACACATATCTCTTCAAAACATTGAAATGATAAATATTATTTTATGTTTTAGTACCTCAAACCTCCAAAACGTCAGGTGGCGCTACGGTCCGCACATTAGAATAAATAATAAAATGGTGTTCTAGTGATAATAAATTGTAAACCAAATACTGTGGCATGATTTTATGCTTGAGACCTTTCACAAATAAAAGAAGTTTCAAAGCTGTTTAGATAATTGAAAAACGTTTGTCCGGCAATTTGTATGTTCTCAAATGTCAGGGTGGCACAACCAAAAACATTAGACTGTTATTATGAAATGAAATTATAAGAGTAAGTATGGTGTTGCATCATCGAGAGGAGCCCAACTGATCTTAATGGCTGTGTGAAAAGTTTTGTACATCTCTCTTAAATAGTGATAAAAAAAAAAAAGCTACTTTCAAGTATGGTTAGGTTGGTACACTTTCCATGTCAGGTGGTACAACCACTATAAGCTAAAACTTTGAAAATGCTACTTTATCAAAAATGGTATGTATGAATACATATGTACGAACTACGATAAGGAAAAGCTAAAACAGGCATCCAAGCAGAAGCCTTCTTAATGTAAAATTTGTTGCAAAAGTCAGGTGGCGCAACCAGGAAGTCGGGTTGTGCAACTGCAATGAATGTCCCTGTGTGAAATAAAAACACTTAAGCTATTTAAATATGACATTTAAGTTAGGGAGTGTCTATTATTTTTCTAAAATATGTTTTAATTATTTGTCAGGTGGTGCAACCATGTAAATTCTTCATTTAAACAAACAAATTATCAAAGTCAAAAGTGAACAAATGGCTGAATAGTTTGAACAAATAGATGAATGGTTAATTATATTATCTATATATAATTAGATAATTAAATACATTTATTTGTATACTTGTGTGATTATTTGTCTTTAAAAGTAAAATCAGGTGTTGAAGGTACTAAATAACTAGCCATTAGAACGCAAAAATTATAAATTATTATTAATAAAATACACAACCACAAAATAATAATGTGTTAGGTACAAGTTTATTACTTTGCTAAGATTTCACTTGGGAATAAAATTTGTAACAAATATATATTTACAAAGATTTGGTTGTACCACCTGACATTTTTCAAAAAAGTCAAAAAAGTCAAAAATGAATTTAAACACTTTGAAATGTTATTTATCAAATAAAACTTCTTTTAAAAAATTGTTAACACTTTGTATACAACTCAAAAATATGCATTTTGAAAATTTTTTTTTTTTTAAATACCTAGTAGAAGCTTTATTTATCATTGACCTGTATTTCCTTTGTGTGTAGATTAGGAAATAAGTAGTCAGCGGCATAGGCCTTTGATTTTAAATCTGAGAAAATATCTGTTCTTCCTCCTTTTTGCAACAGTCCGGGTCATTTACAACCATAAGTCCATAACGATGATGAACAGAAGCAGAAATAAATGCAAATGCTCACTTAACAGTATGTGTCAACATTTTGATTTATACCTACAGTCCAGACATGCTTTTATTCTACATGTATTTACAAAAGCTCAGTCTTTCATCCTCGGTTGAATAAATGGGTGCAAATCAGTGTCGTCGATCTTACTGTGTGACATTTTGTCTGGCCCAGCCACTTCTTGGAAATCCAACAGCCTAAAGAGGGGAGCCCATAAGAGGTAACGCTGAGACTCTGTGGGCAATAAAAAACAGACCCTCTCCATCGTTAAAGCGTTGCGATCCCTCACTCATGTCTGCAATCATTCAATGATAAATTGTAAATAGATTCAAGATGATGGCACTGGAATACCAGCACAGGAGTTTTAAAACTGAAAGTCCAGGGATCTCCAGAAGGCTGAGACAGTGAAAGGGGTCTGCAGAAAATTTGAAAGAAAAAAAATTAAAAATACTTTCATTTACGTAAATTTAAATAAAACTTATTAACTAAATTGGACTATTTTTCATTGTGTTAAAGTTTGTTCAGAAATGCTGACCTTATGTTTATTTTATTCTATTGACAACCATAGTTTTTAAAAATATTGAAAAATTTTAAGTAAAAAAAAATTGTGTTCAACTGAGTTTAATAGATGAATACTAACATTAATAGTGGGTAGTACAATGTAAAAGCTAATTATTACATTTTGTCATTATAAATAGCCTACTATATATATATACAATTCCCTTTATATTTTCTATTTTAATTTTGAATTTTAAAGACAAACACAACAGAAAGAACCCCAAAAAAGACTTGCAATCCACTACACGTTCTCATTAGCGCTTACTAATTGCTGTTCGTTAAGAAGGCTAAGTACAATGAGCCGGTGCACCAGGGCTTCCTACAAACATAAACACAGCCTGTGGTCAGAAGCACCTGTCAGCTCCTCCAGCTCTCCCTCCCTTTGACTCAAACTCGGCATAATAAACAAAGGCAGCTTCTGGAACGGTCCGGCAGTGATGCTGATTGAGCTGAAGCGGGAACACACTGCAGAAGATTTACGAGGCGCGGCTCTGTCTTCATGCACGGAGGCTGTGATTGCATCCGTCCACAGCTCACTCTCCACTCTCAAAACAGTCCATTAACGAGGGGAAATCAGGCTCGGGCTGGATTACACACAAGTTGTGGGGCGATAAAGGGCACCGACCTACAGGAGTTAGGGCCAGTTCAAACACCACGTTTTTGCACTGCTTTTAAAACCGTTTTTCTATGTAAACGCGCTACAGCCATCGGTCTTTTACCGCTGCGCCGTGTCTTGCTGTTTTAAGCATCAAGAACTCACACAAGAGTGGTCCCCCGACTGAGCCTGGTTTCTTCCAAGGTTTTTTTTCTCCGTTTCTGAACTAAGTGTTAACTATTGTCCTCTTGCATTATCAACACACTATTTTCCCATTTAACACTGTAAAGCTGCATCGAGACAATCTGAATTGTAAAAAGCGCTAGGCTATAAATAAAGATGAATTCAGAGTTGTCATCAGGTTGGTTGACTGGTTTACAGGATTTCTGGGAGATCTGTGTAGCGCGTTCTTTAACACTCCGGGTTGCCAGATTTTCACAATAAAACCTGCCCAATTGCTACTCAGAACTAACCAAAAACAAAGTCCCTTTAAGACATTTCACTCGGCAGCCATCTTTGAAACGCCTCTCAGGCATGCAAGTGCAGCTATCTCTCTGAATGGGGAAACATCAAAATCTCCAAAACTGTTCACCAAGTTTACGATTAAATTTCATATTTGAAATCACCAATGAAATCTGACAGCTGCCTCGTAAATGTTGTTCCTTATGCTCCAGCAGCGATTAAAAAAAGCTTGTTTTTGTTGCTAGATCAGCCAATGCGCAGTCGTGAGCGCAAGTTTGCGAACAATTTCTGTTTCTATAGGAACTGGAGCTTCTAACGACAGCTGTAGTGACGTGGTGGCTTTACCAATCAGTGATTGGCTCTTTCATTTAGAAGGCGGGGCTTATTCGCCATATTGGGCGTTACACTTTCTCCCATTCATAAATAGCAGGAGTGCACAGTTTTCCTATATATAAAGTCTTTGCCCAAAACTAGCCCAATGGCGTATCGAGGGTGGGGAGGTCCCCGTTATAAATCACATCTGGGGATAAAATACACTTTTTTTTTTTGGTTGGGGTTACCCTGGTAAATTCGCATTTCAGGGACTAAATATAACGTTACTGGGATCGATTCAACTCGCGAACATCAAAAACGCGGCAACAGTGTTAAAGTAGCCCAGTTCGGCGGGAAAACCTCGAACTTGGTAACACTGCCTGGAAACAAAGATGCCATGATGCGAAACACCTGCATTGCCTATGAGACATTGTCACTACAGCTGCTTGAGCGCAGAGAAAATGGCAGACAGCGTACAACTGGCTGAGAGCAGAAATATTCTAATAGGGGACAGTCAGTGGTCTGGATCAAAACAGCTTGATGATTGAGACTGTTTAGGTTTTTAGGGAAAAAAAAAATCCAAACCATGCACAGTAAGGAAAGGTTACAGTTGGCCTGACAGTAAAAAAGAAGCTTAGGTGGCCAACTATTGGGGCAATATGTATTATAAAATAACGGTTCCCCCTGAAATAAACATAGAGGCCCGACTGACTTCACAAATTACGCCGAATGACATACCATATTATTTACATGTCTACAACAGCACACTGTGGATTTTTTTTGATGAAGTGGCGTACCTAGACTTAAAGCTCCCACAGCGGACAATCCCATTACTGCACAGGGATGGAAGTCAACAGCAGTTCAGCACAGTTAAGTGCAGTTCAACAACTCAGTTAAACTCCACAAGCAGTCTGGCTGGAACACGGGTGACTTTGGTCACGGTAATGAACACCTGCAAAATCTGTCAGATACTCGTAAAAGGAAAATCAGCAGGAGTAGATGGAGTGAGATAGACTAATATGGGGAGGGGGGAACGAGAAAAGCCCACCATGCTACTTCCCAGCTGTGAGCTTGATCTCATGAGCACCTTTTAGAGTAATGATTACGGGGGATAAAACTGTAAGATTGAGAAACTGACTTGTGATGAACAAGAAAGTTGATGACCTGTCACAACTCATTTTTTTTAAACACACATTTTTAACCGATGGACTCCACATTGTCTCAAACTGGACTTACGAGCGTTCACATTCAGCAAATCAGCTACTTCTCATCCTAAACTCAAATATAAATGCTACCGTTATTTGCTCATTATGAATAATAGACCGTTTTATAGGGTGTTTGCACAGGCAGCTGTACAAGTGCGAGTGTGTGTTAATGTGTGTGCGTGTGTGAGCCAAAGCGAAAATGCTTAAGCCCTTACAATGGTTTGATAGGCCAGACAGGCAGACACATAGAGGGAATTGGGTGCCAAAGTCAACCTCACTTAATTTTCAACAGCAGACAGAGAAAGACCTCGGCGCATCAGTATGTTTATAAAGCGTCGTGTGATGGGATTCACGGCTGCCGCGCGCTCACCTCTTCTTAGTTTAGCACGATAAGCTCCAGGACCGTCAAGGCAGCTAGGATGGTTTAAGGAGACTGGCTTTTTGATTTATTACAGAAACTCGTATTGCAATAACAGGTTGTTAAACAGCACTAGCTGGCGGGGATGGAGAGATTCACTGACCCGCACTATGAGAAACAGTCTGTTTAATATTTTCATTCAAGTAGAGGTTACACCTGTTCTCTTTTTATTTTTACTTTTTATAGAATAGCAGTAATGTGTCCTGATATATGTTCATTTTTCTCTAACGTTCTTGGAAAAACTAACAGAGGCAAAAAGACAATAGGGTTGGGGGAATGAAAAGAAAAACGTAAAATAAATTGTCACAGTGGCTCCATTGACTTTCTTATTTTCTAAAATTAAACATAAATTACATAAAATTGAGATTTAAAGGAAAATTGTTAATTGTGATGGCCCATTTTTTTCTTTTAAATGTAATCCATAGGCAACTTAAATCTGAACATCTCATTATATTTATATACAGTACGCTCCACAAATATTGGTACCCTTTTTATATATGAGCAAAGATAGCTGTGAAAATAAATCTGCATCGTTTATCCTTTTGATCTTTCATTCAAAAAAAAAAAAAAGTCACAGAATTCTACCCTATCATTGAAGTAAAACAATGGAAGGTTGGGGAAAAATCTCATTATGAAATAAATGTTTCTCTACTTCACATTGGCCACAATTATTGGCACCCAATTATTGCAACATCCCTCTCCCAAGATAACAGCTCAGATTTTTCTTCTATAATGCCTGAAGAGTTTGGAGAACACCTGACAAGAGATCAGAGACCACTGCTTCATACAGAATCTCTCCTGATCCTTCAGATTCCCAGTTCTCCTATTCAGTTCAGCCCACTCATTTTCTGTAGGATTCAGGTCAGGGAACTGGGACAGACATTAAATGGCAGAAGCTTCATTTTGTGCTCAGTGAAATTTTTGTGTTGATTTTGATGTTTGTTTTTGGTTCATTGTTCTAATGGAAGATCCAACCACAGTCTATTATAAGATTTCTAACAGAGGCAGTCAGATTTAGATTTTTTTTTTATTTTTTGGTATTTGATAGAATCCATGATGCCATGTATCTGTACAAGATGTCCAGGACCTCTGGCAGAAGAATTGTCCCACAACATTGAAGATCCAGCTGTATGTGTATGGGGTACTTTTTATCCTGCTTTGTGCCAAACCCATCTGGTGGGTTTCCTGCCAAAAAGCTCTTTTTTTAAATTTCATCTGACCATAGAAGCCAGTCCCATTTGAAGTTCCAGTCATATCTGACAACTAAATATGCTGGAGTTTGATTTTGAATGAGCGAGGAGGATTTTTCTTGAAACAGCTCCTGAACAGCATGTGTTGATGTAGGGGCTATTTGATATATTTTTTAGGCTTTTTGACTCAAAGACTCAATTAATCGCTGCAATTCTTCAGCTATGATCCTTGAAGAGTTTTTGGCCACTCAAACTCTCCTCCTCACTGTTCCAGGCAGATTTTGTAACATCTTTAGTTGATTGGAACTTCTTAATTATTGCCACGATGGTGGAAATGGGGATTTTGAGTGCTTTAGCTATCTTCTTACAGCCACTTTCTATTTTGTGAAGCGCAACAATCTTCTGTTCTTCTATTCTTTGGCTTTACTGCTTGTGATAGATGATTAACAGACTTTGGCCTTTGTGTTTCTCATATTTATAATCCTATGGAACAGGAAGTCATGGCTGGACAATTTCATGCTCCTAGTCACCCTGGTGTGCTAAAAAAAAAAAATAAATAAAAAAGTAAATATGAATATACTTGTAATACTCTATTTCTAGGGGTGCCAATAATTATGGCCAACATGCATTGGAGAAAAACATTTATTTCACAATGTGAGTTTCTCCCCACTTTCAATTGTTTTACTTCAATGAAAGGTTAGAAGTTTGTGAATTTTTTAAATGAAAGATCAAAAAGATAAACAATGCAGATTTATTTTCATAGCCGCCTTTGCTCATATTTACCAAGGGTGCCAATATTAGTGGAGGGCACTGTATAAAACTTATTTGGTTTTTTTTTTAAATATTCTGTCAGAAACTCTGGATCTGATACCAAAAATGTATGATTTTCTAATTTATTATAAGTCAGAAATGACCCCAAGTCAAGAGAAGCGTTAACTTGTGAATAAGGTTGAGAATAAAGTGGAAAATGAAAAAAAAAAGAAAATTCTTTAGAGGTTTTAGATTTTACATTTGTTTCTTTCTGCTATAAAGACCTGTTCTTCATCTTTCTGAAGTTTTTCTTGCTCTAAAATAACAGTCATAACTTCCATGTCTACAGTATATGCAACAAACACAAACCTGAGATCCCGAACCGAAGCCAGCACTTCCACTGGGCACAGCGAAAGGTAAACACATTACAAATCACCGCACAGGGTGTTCGTAAAGGAGCCGCACTATAAAAATGGAGGCAATAAAGTCAATTATTTTTGCACTAAACTTTCTCTCTCTGCTGAGAAAACAACATCAGATACGACAAAATGTTTTCTCTGTAACAATGAATATCAGTGCTCAGGCCTGGCCTGCTTCAAAACCTACAATTGTGGCTTTCATGTGATGTGTGCGCATGTCGAGCCGCTGTGCGCCTGTGCTTTCTTTGGAACGGGAGTCTGATTTTCAAATATAGGAGATTTATGAATATATGGATTTATGGTAAAAACCAATAATGGCTCTTTGTGACAGTAGAACATATTGGAGTGGGTTTTTCAGGCATTGTTTGTTTATTATTAAATCGTTGTTCCGCAAAACCCCAGTTCCACAGACTAAATCAACGAGAACTTTTACCAGAACTTTACAGATCTGGAATAAGCTGATCAAGCAACCTCAAACCTCAAATAGTGTCTTTGAGAAAATCATATCAACATAAAATCAAATACATCCATTTGGGAAGACGGATGCTTAGAATATTACTCAATGGATCATTTTGGCTATGTTCACACTGCAAACCTCAGTACTCAATTCTGATTTATTGCTCAGATCCATTTTTTAGTTTGGCTGTTCACATTATATTTAGATTTGGGTTTAAACTGCTCACAGTTCCAAACTGCAAAAAAACAATAGCAAAAACAGCACGCTGTTATAGGGAAGTAAATATAAATGCTGCTAATGCCAATGTTTTCCATTCATTTATAAGACGCTGTGCCGTGGAAGCCTACAAATTCATACGCAGGCGATGAGGAGGACGAAAAACAAGGATAAGGAGAAAGTTCTCTCATATAATTTTCACTGTCTCTCCACCAATTATCTTCACAGCTGTCTTCCATATTCACTAAGTGACCAAAGAACGACCAAGTGCATAAAAGTCGCATGAATCACGATATGACTGTTCAGACTGAGGTCGCATTGCAAAACATAGGACCTGTGTCTGATTTAGGAAAACCTATGGAAGTGGCATAGGTTGGAATTGATCAAAAAGATCAGATT
Source organism: Labeo catla (assembly GCA_012976165.1). NCBI lineage: Eukaryota > Metazoa > Chordata > Actinopteri > Cypriniformes > Cyprinidae > Labeo > Labeo catla. Next base: position 647,103 of record VONZ01000078.1, read on the forward strand.
CTATGTGGTTTGTGCTGTTCACACTTACGGAAAAACTTAAAAACTTAAGTCTAAAGGTAGCCTTTGATTCCTCCTGATGGCATTTTGTAAAAACCAAAAGCTTAATAACATCAAAAATTGAATTTTTTCCAAAATATTTGCCAAATGTGTCAACATAAAGACACAAATAACAGGGCTCTGATGTAGCGCATATTCAAAACACTATCTTATGATCTCACAAGTGAACTCCAGCCAAGTCATATCTAACTCCTTTCAAGCAAGTAGTTTGTGACTGTTTATTGGACCTGCTCATATATCTCATCTGACTTCTAGACCTCATCATTCTTAATCCACACTACATATGCCTCGGTTTTCCCGCTTTCTAACCAAGGACGACTCCCCAGCGTCCGGTTGTACACCCACACCTCCCTCTCCTGCTGATAACTGGTGCTTCTACGATTTCAAAGGCATGTTTGAGCCGAAGCGCAGATCTTAATGTTCTTTCCTCTCTCGCGCGGTGTAATTATTATTTTGAAAGTGCGGTCTGGGGAGGCTGTCAGGGTTTGGCACAGTCTGTGGCAGTAATGTGCCGGGTGTTTTAATACAGCTTGACTTCTGTTTTATAAACTCTGTGGGCAAACATCACAGGCTTTCCAGTTCTTTCTCTCCCTTTCTCCCCTGCCCTCCTGTCTCGATGAACGCACACAGATGTGCCACTTGGTATTTCTCTCTTCCATGTGGTGCATGTGTGCACTGTGGTGTCAGGCTGTTTGTCTAACACGGTCATTGGTTAAGAGTTTAGGTCCTAATAGGCACAACACTGGCACCATTCTTGTAATTTAGTGGGGAGATAGAGAGGAAAACAGAGAATGAGACCTGGAAGGAATGAAGAGCCCATGACATGGAGAAAAAACAGAAGAACTTTGTAACAGTGATATCCCGCTATGGCACCATGGAAAAGCACTTAAAGTCACATAAGACAGTGCTGATGTTTCCTTAGATCACAAGCACTGCCATGCTCACTAACAGCAGAGGCCTGATCAAAGACAAAGCTCTCGGTCTGCAAGTCTTTTCTGTACCTCAGGCGTCGGCAGACGTCAGGTAGAAGCTGAGTGGGGCAAGCATTTTATGATGGTGAGGGGTGGCGAAATGGCAACTCGAAGGGCAGGTCTCTGGGGTTCAACAGTTCTTTTCCTCCGTTTGGCCAAACTCCAAAAACAGGACACCGAGTCAAGATCTCTATCCTCTATCATTTTTCCATAGATGATAGCAGGACAAATCTAGGAAGAAAAAAACCCAACAACAAACACAAAGTTCAATTATCATCCCAAAATTTGATTTGAGTTGTAGTAAATAAAAAAAAAAGATTATTAGAACATGTTTTCAAAAGGAAATACTAGTCTTTCTACTTCAAAATTTCATGTTTAGTTATGTTTAGTGTTCTTTGTAAGTATTTGACTATTTTGTGGAATTGACTAACAATGAAAAAAAAATAATAATATAGCTGCGATTACTGGGGTTCAAGTGCTTTAAAGCATTTAAGCAAATATGGAAAAAGGCATTACATATTGTTTAGCAAGCCTGTAACCACATAAATCAATGACTGAAAAAAGCATTTTTGGCAAATACAGGTAATTTGCCATAGAAACATGATGGGTTTTTTTATGTTTACATTTATATTTAAACATTTAGCAGACACTTTTATCCAAAGCGACTTACAAAAGAGGACAATGGAAGCAAACAAAACAACAACAGAGCAATAACGTTCATGACTGTTATAGCACCAGCTGTGGACCGATCACTTTAAAACTATGCATGCTTGTTTACAATCACCTGTTGCATGTGGGTTTTGTGAAGTTTTGAGTTTTCCTTTAGGCTTTTTTTTAGGATTTTGGGTAAATTTAGACAGGCTCCTTTTCTAAATGACCCTGTTATAGCCTCTCAAAGGGTAAATTTCAACTTTTTATTATTATCATTGACCTAGAGAGTCCAGAGAATTGTACTGCTGTGTTTTTTCCCAGACTGAGCGGAAAACCTAGGACAAGTTCGCAAAAGTAGGTTTTTTACATTTCAGTCATTCAACAAATGGTTTGATTGACAGCAGTGGCTCTAGAGGCAAATCTGTCTGGAACGAGGAGTTACCGTGTGTATGTGCGAAAAAACGCGCAATGTACAATCTTTTATGGACTTGAAAAATGTTATATCACCCCCCAGTGGCTGATTTCTTTCAAATTTCTCACAGACCTTTGGGGCCATGAGTCAAACAGGCCCATTGAGTTTCGTTCCAATCAGCCTCCGTTAACCTTGTCTAAAAGGTGTTCGAACTTCACCAGCCAATGTCGGCCATGCTTTTTTGAGATATGTAAATAACCTTATAGACTCTTGTGACACTTTGGATCAAGACCGTGCACATCGATTTTCATGTTGATAGGACAAATGGTTGCATAGTTATAGCCATTTTATGTTTTTTCCCTCTTATAGCATCACCAAGTGGGCAAAGCTATGCGATTTTTTTTTCCTGTGACCCCAGATTGAGCTCTTACATAAGTTTTCTGAGTTTGGCGAAGATATCTCATTCTGTTTAGGAGTTATAGGCATTTTACTAAAAGTGGCCCTGCCCCTTTTGAGTGTTTTGGCATCCCTTTGCGACGGTGAGTCGAAAGTTAAACTTTTTTTTTTGATAATTATTGATATTCACTCTCCAGAGAATCTTACTGCACTGGTTTGGTTCTGATCGGGCGAGAAACCTAGGACTAGGTCGCAAAATCCAAAACACCTGAAAAAATTTGCCGGCTAAAGATCAAATCTGAGGTCTTGTCCAGCGATTCCAGTTACGTAAGACACTTGAGCCTGTGACCAACGGTTTAGGAGTTATGAGTGATTTCGTACTTTTGATCGCTGTAGCACCCCCGTCAAGCCAGTTGGGGCGAGCCTTGGTGACATTGTAGACGGTGTGAGTACTACCAAGTTTCAAGTTTATACAACTTACGGTTTCGTCTGCACTACCAGTTTTACGTGAAGACTGCTGATCCTTGGCCATTCTTGTGCCTTAAAAAAATTAAGGTTGCACCATGGATGTCACATGGACTATTTTATTGATGTCCTTACTAACTTTCTGGGCCTTGAACGTGGTGGTTGCGCTGCTGTCTATGGAGGGTCAAAAAGCTCTCGGATTTCATCAAAAATACCTTAATCTGTGTTCTGAAGACGGGTTTGGAACAACATTAGGGTGAGGAAATAATAACAGAATTTTCATTTTTGGGTGAACTATCCCTTTAACTTATGTTAACTAATGGGACCTTATTGTAAAGTGCTACTGAATTTTAGATATCACAGGCTTCAATTTGTATTTACAATATAAATAAAAGGTATTTAAATTTGGTATTTGTATTTGTGCCTTTTCTCATCAAAAACTCCAGCTAGAATAATTTTCTTGTGCAAAAATGTATGACTTATGGAAAACATGGACTTTTGTGGTCAAATAATACACTTACAATACAGTCATATAATGATAGCTGATGTGAAAATCCAAAAAGGGTAATTACAAAAATGTTTAAATTAAGTATTTAAAAAAAAATCATTATTCTGATGTAAAAAGTCAAAAATCACAACTGGAAGACATAAAGCTGCAATTACACAGGGGAAAAAACTCACAATTATAATATAAAGTTGCAATTACAAGTAATAGAGTCAGGATTAACTTACTCTGAGGTGGAAAGTATAATAATTTTAGCCAAAATATGAAATCGAAAATAAAAACTAGTGCCAAAAAAGCCTAACCAAGTGAAAAACAGCGGAATTGAGTGGAAATTGAGCTTTCTACAGAGTTCTGTGAGCACGGATTCCATGTGGCTCTTATGACTAGAAGTCTTTTATTTTCCCTTCACTCAGATCAGATAGTGATATGCACAACATCTGCCTCTTAAGCCTTAATTAAAGATGACCGCTCTCGCATGCTGTTCACAGCACCTTACTTTAGAGAGGCATTTCTACATGCAGGCCAGGATTTATTTTTTTTTATTGGTTCCAGGCCCTCGTCACGGGCAAAAGCCTCTTTTATGTTGTGTTTGCGCTGATGGTGTGTTACATGAGTCATCTTACGTGTGACACGCTTTAAATGTTCTGAGCTGATGACAACCTGTTAGGGTTAAATATTGCTATGGGGAGGTTCATACACCCTTGAGATGTGAATATACCATAGTGTTAAGGAGAGCGACCGGGTCATGAAGACACACATAAAGCTTACAGCCACAGTATTAGTGAATGTGTTTTAGTGTGTTATATGTCAGCTTGTGGAGGTTGACCAGGTTCAGTGTATCATATTGATCCTGTTTAATATGGACAATAAATTATGAATAAGTACAAAAAAAAAAATACAATAAATTATAAATGGTAGTATATATCATTGCTACATATACACTGCTGTTTAAAATTTGTTGAAACTTTTCCATAGTATGGAAGCCTGTATCCACCACTGAATAAAAATGAAAAAGGTAATTCTGAAAAGTCACAATTCTGACTTCAGAATTGTGATATATAAAACCGCAATTGCAAGTTATAAAGAAATTCCGGGATTAGTTTTGACTTGTTTTCCTTAAAATCGCATGATATAAACTCGCAATTCTGAGTTTTTCTCAGAACTGCATGATATATACTCGCAATTGGGAATTATAAAGTCAAAGTCAGAATTGCAGGATATAAACCTCTGACTTTTTTTCTCACAATCAAGCATTTACATCTCACAATTCTGACTTTTTTTCTCAGAATTGCATGATATTTACTCGGAATTCAGTTTTTTTTCTCAGAATTGCTGTATGAACTTTTTATTCTTGTTATTTTTTTCGCCTTGCAATTGCGAGTTTATGTCGCGCAATTCAGATTTTTTTTCTCAGATTTACATGATATAAACTATTGTGAGTTTATAAAGTCAAAGTCAGAATTGCAGAATATAAATTCTGACTTTTTTTTTTTTTACTGTAATTCTGAATTTTTTTCCTCAGAATTGCATGATATAAGTTATAAAGTCAATAAAGTCTGAATTGCATGATGTAAATACCAATTGCTGACTTTTTTCTCGCAATTCCGAGTTTACATCTCGCAATTCTGAGGACTTCTTCCAGATTCTTCTCCCAGGGATATAAATGTGCAACTCTGACTTTTTTCTCGCAATTGCGAGTTAACATCGCACAATTCTGCCTTTTTTCTCAGAATTCCATGATAATAACTCAGAATTCTGACTTTTTTTTCCCCTCAGAATTGCTGTATATAAACTTGTAATGCGGACTTTTGTCCTCACAACTGCAAGTTTATATCGCGCAATTCAAATTTTTTTTTTTCAGATTTGCATGATATAAACTCAATTGCGAGTTATAAAGTCAAAGTCAGAATTGCATAATATAAATTTGTCAATTTTTTTTTTTACCGTAATTGCGAGTTTACATCTTGCAATTCTGTCTTATTGTATAAACTCGCAGTTGCGAGTTAGAAAGCCAATAAAGGCAGAATTGCATGATATAAACTTGCAATTATGACTTTTTTTCTTGCAACTGTGAGTTTACATTGCGTAATTCTGACTTTTTTTTTTAATCAATAAAGTCAATATTGTGGGATATAAGCTTGCAGATCTAACTTTTTTCTCGCAATTGCGTGTTTACATCTTGCAATTCTGACTTTTTTCTCAGAACTGCATTACATTAACTCGCAGTTGCAAGTTATAAAGTCAATAAAGGCAGAATTGCATGATATAAACTAGCACCTCTGACTTTTTCTTGCAATTCCGAGGTAACATCTCAATTCTTACATTTTCTTCTCAGAATTTTGGGATATAAACTTGCAATTCTGACTTTTTTTTCTCACAACAGCGAGTTTACATTGTGTAATTCTGACTTTTTTTTCTCAGAAATGCATGACATAAAATCAATAAAGTCAGTATTGCGGGATATAACTTGCAGTTCTGACTTTCTCCCCCCTGCAATTGAGAGTTTACGTCTTGCAATTCTGACTTTTTTTCTCAGAACTACATTATATAAACTCGCAACTGCAAGTTACAAAGTCAATAAAGGCAGAATTGCATGATATAAACTCGCAATTCTGACTTTTTTCTCAGAACTGCATTATATAAACTCACAATTGTGAGTTACAAAGTCATTAAAGTCAGATTTGCGGGATGTACACTTTAAATTTTGACTTTTTTCTCAGAATCGTGAGACATGAACTCGAAATTGTGATATAAAGTTCAATTCTGAGGGTAAAATGACTTGCGAGATGTAAATTCACAATTGCAAGACAAAAAAGTCAGAATTGCGAGAAAAAAAAAATGTAATTGCAACTTTTTATACTTTTTATTTAGTGACAGAAATGAGTTTCCATACTTTAGCTCACCAAGGCTGCTTGTATTTAATTAAAAAACAGCAATACTGTTGTCGGTGCCTGTAGTTAGTGGTTAGTGCAGTGACATAGTGCAACTGTTGTGTTGCTTAATAATTTTGTGGACAATAAAAATAATAATAATAACGACAATAATAATAATAATAGTGTACAGGCCTGACTACCCAGAAGAAGAAGAAGAAAAAAAAAGAAGAAGAAGAAGAAGAAGAAAAAACAAAAAAACAAAAACACATGGTTGTTGAAATGACCAGCTGGAAACAATATGATTTTCCATGACCTTAATGATCTTATTGGTGAATCTGATTCATCATAGAAGCCTTTTTGAGAAAGATAGTTATGAAGGATAATCACTGTCTAACATACACTGGTCAATGGCTAAGAGGAAAGTGAGCTAAGAGACACTGATGGATACACACACACACACCCACCCACCCACACCTGAGCCAAAAACACACAACCCACTGAAATTCTCTTATGAAGCTACAATGGCCAATTTAGTCAAAGTGTGTGTTATGTCAAAACTAAGGAGCCTGCTTAATCACAAGTTCGCACAAGCATGCCGAGTTTGTCCATTTGTATGTGCGCACATAACCTGCAGGGAAATATTTGTTGGTTGATGATGATTGCGACTGTCACAGTTTCCTTCAGCATTGCCATGTTGGAGTCTGAGGATAGACAGTCTCAGCCAGTGAACACTGTACCTAATGAGAGTGTGTGTTTTAGTCTGGAGACCAATCGAGAATCACATTATCTTCTCACTCAAACTGAGAAAACACAGTCCTACAGTCTCACCAAGCTTGCAAACATTTCCATTGTACAAATTCTTCCTCCTCCTACATGGAAAAAAAACAAAAATGAAAGTGGTTAGTAAAAACTATATATGAAGAGTTAAGATGAAAAACCAGCTAAAAGCCATCTCGGTCAAAAATGAGATAATGATACTGAGTGAGTGCTCCTGACACACAGTATACGTCCATCAAATAATTTTACTTCAAACTCGCCTCAGCCCAATTAGAAGTACCAGTACTTGCATACAAAGTAGCCAGAAAAAATGCTAATTTTAAAGAAATATGTCAGATGGATTTAGAGACTTTTGCATCTGAACTCTTCATATACTGTTCACATATTTTGGGGTCAGTAAGACATTAATGTTTTTGACAAAAGTTTTGTATTCTTACCTGCTTTTATATATTTATTTACATCAGAATGCCAGCTCCTGTGTCAGCAGTACCACGTGAACGCCCGTCAAAGACTGACATGGAAAAGAAGAAATTGTTGAATAAAGTTATTTTTGTTTTCTTTGCGGAGAAGTATTCTTATATCTTTATACAATTACAGCTGAACCTCTGATGTCCAGTGGCGGGAATAACGGCGTTATAAATAAACAGCGTTACTAACGGCGTTATTTTTTTTCACTAACTAGTAATCAAACGAATTACGGTTTCCCCGTTACAACGCCGTTACCGTTACTGACAATTAAATGCGGCGTTACTATAATTTATTATGATATTATAATTTTATTTTCACTTCATGTGAATGGATGCGCAGCGTACCTGTAACTTATTTGAAGAACCGTAAACTCTCTCACATACACGCAAAGAAACATAAAGAGTGAGAGAGTCTTATATACCATGCAGAATTGACACGCTACAAGTAAACGATATTATTTGCTGTATTTTCCTGTCAAAATAGCGGAGTTCTTTTGGAATTCTTCAGCTTTTAAGAACTGCCGGTTTCTCCAGTAGTAGGCGGAACTAATGCGCAAACGGCAATCTCATTGGCTGGTGCTCACCTATTATCGCCTCTGTTTTGATTTCAGCAAATCAGTTTGAGCGAACGCAGACAACGTGATTAATATTCATGAGCAGCTCATTAATCCTCAGTGCGTTTTATACGGTTATTAGTAGTAAAATTCGTCGTAGTTTTTATTGTCTTCTTAGTGTTATTTTCAATTTTTTCCCCTTTTTTATACAAATACTAAATTACATACAATACCTTAAGCACCACCACCAGTCCTAAGTTCCATTTATATGTAAAATATGCATTCATACATGGTTACTAAAGTTTAATGCTAAATTATCATAATCTCATATTATAATGCTTGACTGACTGATGCTAAGTGTACATTCAGATATTTAAAAAAAAAAATATTAAATTAAATTAAAAATATCTTAATTTGTGTTCCAAAGATGAATGAAGGTCTTACGAGTTTAGAACGACATGAGGGCGAGTAATTAATGACAAAACAAGTCTTTTTTTTACATTTCACAATTGTACATTCAGATGATTTAGCTCCTGATACCTACTCAGCTCTCTGTTAACTATGAGTGTTGTTGTTCTGGTCAGGTAATTAGTATAATGTTAGGAGTGCAGGGGCTCCATTGAGAGCAGTGAGGGAGAGTTTAAGAAAACAGGGGGAGCCTTTTCTTAGTAGCCTACAGGTTACCCCAACATTCTCAAGACTCGGCCAAATTGCTCTGCAAACATTGTCGATACATTCCCTAAACATTTTCAATGACTTCCCTAAACAGCCTATGTGTAGCTGTGGAAGTCAATGCGTTCCATCAGCCTGTCTTTACACCGTCAGTGCTCCCTCTGCATTTTGTCAGTATAATGCTTCAAAATTACTCACTTGTTCCTGTTGTCATTATGTTTTTAGCAGACAGGGTCCTGAACTGAGTTTTAACTCTGCATACATCAGTTGGACTGCAACAGTGCTGATAATCAAACCAAGTACATTAACCTTTGACCTCCAAACTGCTTTTAGATCGTATGATTATGCACATAGCAGTGACATCACTGTTAAACATTAAATTCATATCTACATATCTAATATGTTCAACGCCTCGTTGTTCTCATTTTGATTAAGAGGAGCAGCTCAAGGTTACGCAGACCTGCAAAAGTCTACATCTCAGACGTGAAGTAATGTACAGTCTAATTCTTCACTTCTGTACCCACTCCACCACCCTTTGTCTTGTATATCTTTCCTCTTTGTCTCCTGTTACCCTTTTCTCTGTCTCTAAGGTCAGATGAGAAAACCAGAGTGGCCTATGAGAGCCAAAGCAGACAAACAGCATGAGGACAAAGTATTAACAAGCCAGACAGTAAAGTGTCACATCGCAAGGACTTATGTGTCCAAAACTAGCCAGGAAAGGGACAGAAAGAGGAGATATGTACTTTTGTGAGTGATAATGCTTGAGTTATGGGTCAAAATGAGAAGAGAAGAGGAAAGTGCAAAGAGATTAAAGTTTGGGAATAGTGAGAATCTAAGCATGAAAGAGACTGCTTGTCCCTCCAGAGTGTCTTTTTGGACAAATATCAAACTTCAGTTGTAGTAGAGAGACCCCCTAACCCCAGTGACCCACCCACGCGTCCACCTCCACTTCTGCTCTGTGTAACTCATCCAGTCCAGTGAAGAATATTAAGGTTTAAACCACATCCACAGGAGAGAAGGGTCAGGATCAGGAAGAAGGGGCCAGACAACCTCACATTGGCCTTTAAATCAAAATGATTGGAGTGTATTTCAGGAGGAAGGACTCGTCATTTACTTCTAATGGTCTACAGCAGGAGGGAAACACTGCGGAAATGTCTCAAACGTCATGATTGGATGGGTTGCTGCGTGGTTCTCTCTCCTGATCACGGACTCAGTGTTTCCTAGACAAAGAGCCTGATTAATAGAATGCTGCAGGGATGACTTCTTTTTGTAGGTCAAAACCCAGAAACAAGTTAAAGGAGAAGTCCACTTCCAGAACAAATATTTACAGATAATGTACTCACCCTCTTGCCATCCAATATGTTCATGTCCTTCTTTCTTCAGTCGTAAAGAAATTATGTTTTTTGAGGAAAACATTTCAGCATTTTTCTCCATATAGTGGACTTCTATGTTGCCCCGAGTTTGAACTTCCAAAATGCAGTTTCAATGCTGCTACAATCCCAGCAGAGGAAGAAGGGTCTTATCAAGCAAAACGATCAGGTATTTTCACAAAAATAATACTTATATTAAAAAAAATGTATATACTTTTTAATGCTAAATGCTCTTGCTCTGCCTGAAAAATGTTTTTTTTCGGTTCATGACAGTTAGGGTATATCTCATGTTCTCCCTCAACTTCAAAATAGTCCTATATTGCTGTTTTACCTTTTTTGTTAAGGGTGTTTGATCTTATTTGCATGTTCACTTTACAAAGACTGGGTTGGTACTTCTGCAGCGATGTAGGATGATTTTAAAATGATTTTTGAAGTTGAGGGAGAAAATACGGTTGGAGTTTATTCTAACTGTCTTGAACCAGAATACACAGAGTTCAGGCAGGGCAAGACAAGTATTTAAATTGTATTTTTTTAATACAATAACTGATCATTTCGATAGATAAGACCCTTCTTCCTCAGCTGGGATCATTTACAACCTCATCTGGGATCATTTGAAGCCGCATTTAAACTGCATTTTGGAAGTTCAAACTCGGGGCAACATATCAGTCCATTTTATGGAGAAAAATCCAAAAATGTTTTCCTCAAAAAAAACGATTTCTTTACGACTGAGGAAAGAAAGACATTAACATCTTGGATGACAAGGGGGTGAGTACATTATCTGTAAATTTTTGTTCTAGAAGTGGACTTCTCCTTTAATATTTTTTAGAACTTCCAATTCTATCATTCTTAAGTCAAAAAGTGTTCTTGTAACTTCATAAAATTAAGGTTGAACCTCTGATGTCATGGACTGTGGCTGTCTATATAGGGTCAGAAATAGAGCTGAAGATCTTTGCCCGAACCCGATGAAACCCGACGGGATTTATATCATTTATATCATTTTACACGGGCTCGGGCCGGGCTCGGGCTTGCGCTCCGGCTTGCGCTCCGGCTTGCCCGGTAAATTAGCGGTCATGTGATGCGTTTCGATAAGCGCGAGAAAGATGCGAAAATGGATACTGAGGAGGTGAAACGGAGGCTTGCCTCTGGTGATTACGTTTTGGCAAAATTAGCCAGATCAGTACTATGCATCCCGGCCAGTCGCAGCAGCAGTAAAAGGGTGTTCAGTGCTGCAGGACGCACCATTAGTGAACGCAGGACCGCGCTGAAACTATCTTAATTTCGTTATTGCCAAAAACCCATCTTAATTTATTTTGTTAAGAAAGAGTGTTTTTTTTTATTGGCGCGTTGGCCTATTTAGAGTGCTAAGATGTTACGATGTTGCAGAGGACTTATTATATTTATTAGTTCTTACTTCCAAGTGGCCTATAGCCTACGTTAGTCATTAATAAATTATGTTAAAACATGTATAAATGACTCATTCTTGACAAAAGGCAAAAGAGCTGTGTGCTTGCGCACACTTGAATAATGTCGGGCTGTAAACGGGTTCGTGCTTTTAAAAAGCTGTCAATCAAAATATACTTGTCGGGCTCGGGACGAATTCTGTCGGGCTCGGGCTCTGTCGGGCCTAACTTTTAAGGCCCGATTACAGCTCTAGTCAGAAAGCCCTTGGATTTCATCAAAAATCTTAATTTGTCTTCCAAAGATGAACAAAAGTCTTACGGGTTTGGAACAACACAAGAGTGAGTAATTAATGACAGAATTTTCGTTTTTGGGAGAACTATCCCTTCACTGTTGGTGACACTGAAATCATGCAACTGTGGCTACATTTAGATTTTTACTTCTCGATTGTACTTAGGCTTCAAAATTTAGCTGAATTTACCAGAACATGTAAGAATCATAAACCGTTGTTGGTCACACAGCTTATTTTCTGCAATAATGCAAAAGCCAGTGGAAAAATCCTATTGAGTTTTTGTCAAGGGAACCTGGGTAACGCTAACCTGCAGGCTGGCCTACAAAAGTACGTCATCACTGCAACTCTCTACAGAGATTTATGTAGAGGAGAAGCATAAAAAGGTGGATAGACGTAACAGGCCTCATAGGGCTTTGCTAAACAGTTCACTTTAAAACAAAGTGGAAAAATGGAGCTTTCATTTTAACCATGCTCTTCTCACTCCCCTAAATTCATATTGAGTCACGACGTGGTTCAGAAAACTTTAAGATGATTTCATTCTCTGGAGAGGGCATGCAGAATGGAAAGATAATGTATATAATCTTCAGTCAACATCAATGACTTAATCAGTGACATATAGTGAATATAACTGTCTGCATGAGAGCTGTGGTGGAAAAGAACAGAACAAGAGGGAGAACGTGGCCCTTTCATTCAAACGAAGATGTGTCAGTGGTAATAGTTGTATTCCTCTCCAGGGCTGCTTGATTATTAATGACAGTGTGGCAGAAACCTAATCTGACTACACACTTTCCTGACCGCTCTGCTCTCAGCTGCGGGAGAACACCAAACAGGCTGACGCAAGACTGAAAGCATAGAAAGAAACACGCACAAAGGGTTTGTCAAACATACTGAACACTGATTCTTCATCTGATATCCTCATGCTTGAGGAGCTGAAGTTAGTGCGAGCAGAAGAGTCACGCCTGTTTAAACTGATGGAGCATGCACACCCTCAGATTGTAGAGCCAAGAGGATTTTAAAGGTTCATGAAACCCCAGACTACTTTTTCTGAGATTTGAACAGAGGTGTTTGTGTTGCACATCATATATGACAATGTTAGCATCCATTAATTTTAACTGTTGGAGAATACTGGTTAATTTTGAGCTTTTTTTCTCTATTTTCATCTTCCGGGTTTAAAATCTGCATTCAGCTGACATCACAGTTTGTGACGTGGCAATGGACTATAGTACATCGATGACGCGTCGGTGTCTCATAATTATTCATGAGGCTGCGTGTTCTTATCCTATGAGAAGACGCTTCGTCTAATTATTCACGACAGCCCGTGTTGATTTGCTATGACAGACGCTTCAGACAGTGAGATCGAGTACAATCGCTGAGAGAAACGTTAATGGATCGAAGGAGACTGTTTGTTTTTGTTTGCTTTGTAAGTGAGTTCGGCACAAACGCGATTCATTCGTAAGGTGAGTGTAATAGCGGTTTTTACAACTCCTTAACACAACCTATCAAATTAAAGGATTATAAATGCCGCAAAATAAGCCTTAAAAGTTAATAGAGGTGCAACAGCACATTCATATATATGTTTTCGAGAGCAAATGCCTGTGCATTTATTTGTGTTGTTAACTCAATGGGAGCGAAATGAAACTGTCTGAACCCTAAAGCCCCGTTCACACTAGCAGCCACTTCTATCGCTGCATGTCGCCAGAGGCTGGCGATAAGGTTGCCAGTGGGCGTTCCCTCTACTGGTTGCCTTGACAGCGAATCAGGTTTCTAGCCGCTAAATTCAAACATTTTGTAGGCAAAAGACTAAATATAATATAAATAATATAGCTGCAAGCAGCAATTGCGGGGCCAAGCACAACAGAGGCAGAATGAGGAGCTAAGCATGCAAGGAGCAACAGACCGACTGTAACAATGAGTAACTAAAGTCATTTTAGGATGATATCAGTTGAAATGGCTGAAAAATCATAAATACAACCAATAACATAATTTAATGGCTTATCACTTTTGACCAATAAGTGGTGCTGTTTTCAAATTGATGTGGTGTGTTCCGTGTGAGGTCACAATGACACACACAAATTTTGGTGTCATTATGCCAAAGCTTTACAGAGATACAGCCTCAGAATCATTTTGGCATCAAGCCTAAAATCTGTAGTGGCGCTGTACGAAAATGGTTTACTCTATCAACACGAAATCCATAACTTTGAGTCAGGACAGTCCGAAGATGATCTGACTCAATTTTGGTGAAAATCCGATCAGCGGTCTAGGAGGAGTACGAACAAGTAGGTTTTGTACATTAATCAAAATAGCGGAAAGGAAGTTTGGCCAAGTATGGTATAATTGGTATGTATGTTGTCGGCATGACCCAAGGAAGATTTTGAGACCAGTTTTATTACATTAGGCTAATGCAATCACAAGTTATTAGCATTTTTGGAAATTTCATTGTTAATGTTTAATGAATGGTGTATTACTTCTGACCAATAGGTGGCACTGTTACCAAATTGATATGGCGTGGTCAGTGTGAGGTGACAATGGCACGTATAAAACTTGGTGTCAATATTTCAAAGGTTTGCAGAGATACAGCCTCAGATGTAGTTTGGCATCTTTCCAGCAAATTCGTTGATGCGTTAAACGAAAACCGTTTCGTATATCGACACGAAATCCATAACTTTTTGTCAGCAAGGTCTGAAGATGATCTGAGTCAAATTTGGTGAAGATCGGACTAACGGTCTAGGAGGAGTTCGAAAAAGTAGGTTTTCAACATGAATCAAAATGGCGGACAGGAAGTTCGGCCAAAATTGGCAAAATTGGTATCGGTGTTCTCAGCATGACCGAAGGAATCTATCAAAATCAGTTTTATTTCAATAGGCTAATGTACGCAAAAGTTATTAGCATTTTTCGAAATTTCGTTATAACTTTTTAAAAATTTTTATGTACATTCAGGGCATGGAGCTATCTGTAAGTGTGCAGAGTTATTTTTCGAATATCTCATTTAAGTTTTTATACTGTGCTTCATAATAAATTTATCTCATGAAATATGCTTAAAAAACTGTGCTTTTACTCATTTTAGGATAACTTCAAATTGGACAAAGCAGTCCTGTATAATTTAGAAAATTTTAGGTTGTTTTGGTCTCGTGTGTATACGGGCGTATACGGGTGTATACGAGTTGGAAACATCTTGATAAAAAAATTATTTTTCCACAAATTTTCCACATTCCACATTTCTAGTGATTTTCAGTTAATTCTTATATTGTATTTTCAGAAAGTTTTGGAATATTTGTCCTCTCGCCAAATTTGTCACTACCACAACACAGTAATATATAATTTAATAAGAAGGGATACATTTGCCTACTAAGATTTTGCTTGCATCTACCTTGTACATATATTTTTTGCTATTTAATTAAAAAGTTTTTAGAAGTAAATCAACAACAATTACAATTTTAACAATATTCCCAGTGTGATTTTTTTTTTTTTTTTGTATTTTGAATCCAATTTTCCTTTGTAAAAGGCAAATGTTAATCATACGGATTTCAAAGTTAGAATTCATTAGTTTAAATATTCATTGAACCAAGCGCTACCATAACATCATAGTTGATAAATCAATACATTTTATTTCTGACAAAACATCCTATGTTTTGGTTGTAACTGCACATTTTCGGTAGTGACAGTAATGTTTTGGTAGTGACCACATCACATTCCAAATTTTAACCCACATACTGAAACACGACTTACACATATTAGGCTATGTTCACACTTGGTGTCTTTTTTCAAACTGCCAGCGTCTGTTTTACATTGTAATCCTATGGAGTAAACCGTCTTTTCAAAAAAGTCATGAGCGCTTTTTTTAAACGCCACCGCCGGCGTCTTTTTCTGCAGCTCAGAGCGTCTTTTCAAGTTAAAAAAATTCAACTTTTCTGAAAGAAACGCCCTACGTCAAGCGCCTTTTTGACAGCTGACCAATGACAAGCGAGTAGCCAGAACTGACGTTTCCATAACAACAAGAACAACAAGAAAAATGGAGACGGTGCCAGTTGATAGACTTTTATTTTATTGTTGTTAACCGACATTCTCCTCCCCGTTAACTTCAAAAACCGACGTGCTGCCCACAAGGCTATCGGAGCCGCGCGTCGGTTTTTGAAGTTAACATGAACGCCGCTGCGCTTCGGGCGTCCCTTTTTCCAGTCTCGGCTCGCAGATCCTTCCCGATCCCGTCCTCCTCCTCCTCCTCCCTCTTCTTGTCAAAAAAGACGCCAAGTGTGAACTTAGCCTTAAAATACAAAAAAATCGCATAACTGTACTACAGTGTTGTTTTTTCTTAGTAAACATCTACGTAAGATTTGAATACTTAAATACTTTTTAAATGCGTTTTTTGTTGTGGGACAGCAGTGTGTGCTAATTCTGTAGAATAGCCCATATAAAACTTTGGTGCCACTGGGTGCATGAGTTTTTCTCAAAAAACATACGTCACACATTAGTTTGTTTGATGGACACGTCATGAACATGGCCTTGAGACATAAAGACGCTCATTCCTCCCTCCTCCTGAGAGCGTCTCGCTTACATGCTGCACAAGCTTTCCTAATGAAACAGACCATCATTCATCCACACCGTTCGCACGGTTTAACTAAAAACGAAAAGCCAAGCGTGGCACCATCACAAGAGCCCTGGGAACTCTGAGAGAATCCTGAGAACCTCTGACACATGGAGAAAACAAACAAAAACGAAGGTAACGGAATTAATCTCTCTATAAACACCAAATGAATAGAGAACAGACAAACTGAGAGGGGCTGCTGGACTTTTCACCCCAGGATCTGACTCGAAAAGATCAGGAGGTGTGCTAAGTGAGCAAGGCATCAAAACGTTTTCAACACAATGGCCACAGCCTTAGACAGACAAGTGCTAAGGCGCGGCGGCACCAGTGCTGATTAAGTTTAAAGTAGACGGTCTGTCTTTTCCCCCTCCGGCCCGACTCACTCTCTCATTTCCTCATTTTACTCTTGCCAAACCTGCTGAGCTCTGTCATGGCTATAAGTGGCACTGCCTTTCTGACAAGCCTGTTGCGACAAAGATGGTAATCAGAGGAGGTTGGTATAATGGTCTCTACCTGACACATACAAACACATCCTTATTATTATTACAACAGTATTACAGCATCTCAACATTCCCATACTTCACCAGATCAACGGCCCTGTGACACACTTCCTGTATTTGACAGTCCAAAGGAAAAGGAGTGTGGGGAAATGGATGGAAAAGAGAGTAAAGACGTACTCAAGCATGTTTTAACACTGACATTATGCGCTCTTTCCTTGTTCTAAGTCCAGCTTTTTTTTCTTGTTCTTACCTTTATTCTTAATTCAGGGACCAAAAAAAAAAAAAAACACTTTTTAAATTGTAAGTTGAATGGAATAGTTCAAATCTTCTTTTATGCTTTACAGAATAAAGTTGTACAGACTTGGAATGATGAGAATTCAGGTAAACTACAGGAATGTCTTTTTTTTGTGAAAAATTACATTTTCTTCAGCGAGCTGTTCAACTTGAAAACTAAATCAGTCTAATTCATGAACATTCAGATCCATTTTGTGAATCTGGTGATGTTATAAATGCTTGGAAATAATTTTTAAGGTTTTCAATCTATTCGTTATTTGTAGCATGCCAGCCACCCAATAATCACAACAAGCGTTTTGTTAGGCAACTTTTAATAAAACAAATTGTATTCTTTAAATTCTGTCAATTTTATCACAAAATACAAACAATATGTTTTCCCGCTCTTTAATGTGGCACAAGATCATTCGCCACAGTTCAAGCTGCGTGAATCAATCATCTTTTTCTCTTTTTTAGTTACAGCACAAAATAAACAAGAATGAATATCAGAAGGCATGTTAAAAAACTTAATACAACAAATGTCTCATGTAGCCTAAACGATCAATCAGTGTTTTAAAAATTGTCAAGAAAACAGCTTGTAAATAGTCAGAACAGTCCTAACATTTACCTCAGAAACTTCAATATAACTTTGCTAACATTGTTTTATTATTTTAATTAGTCAGTTAAACTCAAAGCAATATGCCGTGTACAACTGTTTAATTGAGTCATTGTAATGATTGTAATGGACTGTAAGATAACAAACTGGTAAGATCTTCAAACTGTTAAATGTTGTTATCGCCATAATTATACATTTGCTGAAATGCAGTCTAGTTTGAACTTAACACCTGCTAGCAACTGCTTTCTTCACAGAAGCTTTGTGTTCAAATATTTAAACTCAAATCAATATTTCGTGTCTAATTATTTAGTATTTTGCTAATAGTATGGTTACCACACCCCAAGTTGTTCATATGTTGTATTTCAAGACATTCAGGTTTTTGTCCTTAAAATAGGACTAATGTAGGACTAATTTCCTGCGTATCTGCTAATCCCGGCTCAGTTGCTAATTTCAAAACGTTTTAGACCGAAAAATTGAGATGCAGCTGTAAGTGATTTACGTTGCCGAGAGAGAGAGAGAGAGAGAGATTGCGCGTGTGAATTTAGGCTGTTGGATTCCGAAAATTTTGGAACCGAGTTCGACTCTGATTCCTTGTTCTGGAATCGATTCCCCAGTTTTCCATTCTTTCCCACTGCGCAATGTGACGTCGTAGTGACGTCTTTTCCATGTCATTTTTGGACGTCCAATTTCCGTCCATTGATGGGGTTGTTTTGTAAAAACATATGGGCTACCAAATAAATAAATAGTAATACAGATAATAAATCTTGTTTGTTTATAAATAATCTGTATTCATATATAATCATGTTGATAGGCTCTATTTTGTAAAACACATTTACTGCAACTGCCATAGACGTCCAAATGACGTCCAAGTTGGGTAATGGATAGACGTCCAAATAGTGGACCTAGTTTGGACGTCGAATAGATGTCCATAATTGGTCATGGACCGACGGACCCAATATAGACATGATCTGCACGTCTATCCGACGTCCAATGTTTAGTGGGTTCTTTCTTTCTTTTACTTTTTTTTTTTTTTTTTTTTTAGATGGGAGGAACCTAATTTCGCCATGACTGTAGGATAAGGTCTTAGAAAGTATTCTTATTATAATATAAGGCTTTATTTTTTTAAAATAAAAAATACGTCATGATCTATTGCAGCGCTCAAAACTGTGGACAAAAAAGCCAGTTCCACCATAAAATAACTTCTGAACCTTTTTTAACTGGTTCATTAAAACGATCTATCCGAAAGAACCTTTTCGTGGAAACGAATCAGACTTCTAACCACTATTAGCGAGCAAGCCTGCATCCTCAAAATCAGACGAGCTTAGTACCAATTCTTTTCATTCACTCTCAGAAAAAAGGTACAGTTCGGTCGCTGGGGCGGTACCCTAAGGTACAAAAGTGAAAAGGTACATCTTTGTACCTTACCTACCCCTAAACAGTACATATTAGTACCTTAAAAGTACGTACTGGCACCTTAAAGGTACATATTAGTACTTTAAAAGTACATATCTGTACCTTTTCACTTTGTACCTTAGGGTACTGCCCCAGCGACAGAACTGTACCTTTTTTTCTGACAGTGTTCAGTTTATTTTCGTGAATCGACGTTCAGCGACGTTTGAAGACAGCTGCCGAGATATGCAGCCTTTCGTTTGAGAGGAGCCCACACATAAGCTTTGTTGAACTGAAAACGGCCCTGAATGGGGAGTCGATTCCCCTTGATGGAATCGATTTTTTTGGAATCGATTCCCAACCCTAGTGAATTTACCTGAGTGCGTCTCTCAACAGTTAGGTAGCACCTACTAGTAGTGAAACTAGTTGAACTGTAAGTTTAACTTCTTCGAGAATTATAACCTCGCTTGAGAGAAATGTCATGTAGCTTTTAAGTTGCTAAACTATTTTGATAAAAATCGTCGGAGCAGCACTGACAACACCTTTCTGTGCTCTTGTGCGTTTCCGTGTGTGTCCATTCCATATAGAGGTCTTCACGGAGGACCCGAGACCCGAGGACCCGGGACCCGACCCGGGACCCGTACGAGTTCGGGTCTATATTTGAAATGGTCAGCCGGGTCCGGGTCGGGTCCCAATCTGTTACCTCGGGTCTCGGGTCTGTTTAACATTTGTGTGTAATACCCGAATCGATCGGAGAACACCGCACCCGCCAGTGATCAGTGTTGGTCAGCACTTCCGTGTGTTTTGTAACTTGCAACTTGTAAAATTAGGACGAGAAAACTGTGAGCGGGAAATAAGGTGGGGGGAAAAACATGCGTGACGCGAAGTTAATGTTAGTACTGCAAGCGGACGGTATCAAGCTGTCTCATGTGAATTCATCCTTTAAGCTTCATAAGATTAACTAGGTGGAGCTTTAAGCATATATTTTGTATTGTTTTCTTTTACTAAAGAAGAGACGCACCTATTGAACACGCACGATAGTGCAGCGCAGTCGGCTTTGTGTATACCCACTTCTAAATCCACTATGATGCGCATCATTCAGTAGTGTCTTGCATTAGCCAAAATCATGACAGTCGACCACATAATATCTTATCCAACTGCACGTGAATAAATGCAAATACTCCATAACAGCAAGACCGTGGCGCCGGCTTCCTTTGAAATATGATTGCGCCCGCGCCCGCTTCGTCCTGCTTCGTGAAAGAAATGCCGCCTGCATGCGCGAGAGCATGTAACTCAGAGTGGTAACATGATAATTAATTGTTGATTACTAATTTGAATCAGTACATTATACATTATAACGAAAACAATACCTTAAAGAAATTAAGAGTTCTTACTTCTCCAGACACCACTACACCACTGTGCACGAAGTAAAGTGTAACGCACTTCTTGTTCTGTGCTGGAATAATGAATAAATTAAGAAGGTTCTTTCACTCGGCAAGAGAGAGGAACAGCCTAACATGGACGAAAATGTTAGTGTCAAGGAGGATTGATCACAGTCTGGGCTACTAACAGTAGGTAAGCCAAAAAGTTTTTTTCTCAACTTGTTTATAGACTTGTTAGCAGTTTGCTCCGCAATATGTGCCGACCGGGTGCAGTCGGGTCTCTGTCTTCCCAGCCGGGTTCGGGTCTAATTTACGAATAACGGTCGGGTCCGGGTAGTAAATTTAAGGCATTTCTCGGGTCTGCACGGGTTCGGGTCCCACTTTCAAATTAAATACGGGTCCGGGTCAGTTCCGTGCAACAAATTTACGGGTCTCTTCGGGTTCGGGTACGAATTTTTGGACCCGTGAAGACCTCTAGTTCCATATCATTGAACAGTCCACAGCAGTCCAGTCCGTGGAAGATTTGTTTTTGTATTCTGTCTACAAACGTTATATTTTCAAGATGCTGCATCATCTTGCTGGATTGTGAGTTTGAAGTGTTTAAATCAAGACAACATAAGAATCATTCCGTTTCAGCTGAGTTTATTGCATTTCATTGAATATCATTTGATGTATTTTTAACTATTTGCTAATTTATTTTCCTCATTACTTTGAATATTTATTTGTTTTCTATCTGCTCATAAATATGGTTTATAGCAGGTGTTAACAGTGATCAACAACCATTACTAATGAAGGGCGGGGTCGGGTGGGGTTGCTATAAACCATTAAAGCTTATTTGGTTAGAGAGAATAACCACCCCGACCTCCTGTTGTCAATCACTGTGTCACACCCCCCACCACACACAACACACTACACCACACCGGTCAGTTACGACCCTACACGGCCCCCCCTGCACACCTACAGACCACCACAACCCGGCAGGGGGGGGGCAACTATACAGACTTCACCTGCTTTTACATTCCACAGGAGGTCTGCACGTGAAGCTGGGCGCAAACTCGCTTGGTCAGCAGGTAAAGTACCGAGTTACTACAGAGAAACGTGTCCGTAACATCGCAAAGAGAACTGGTACATCAACCGCTGAACAACAACTTTGAACTTACCAAGATTCTTTTAGAACGTTTCTTTCCAGATTGCTCTTTATGACGTCATATTAAGTCCTCTCGGAAGGCCGTTTTAAAAAAAACAAACAAAAACAAAACGTAATGTCTCCCATTTAGGTTATAAATACCAGAACACGTGCACACCTGGTCTTCATTTTTGTTTAAAAATAATAAATTCCTTTTATTTTTATATATATATATATATATATATATATATATATATATATATATATCACAATATATAAACAACAATGACACTGTGGATGAATTTGGCGAAAGAAAGTCCAAGAGAATTAAATTCATTACAGCTAAAATGTTAATGTTTTTTCTTTCTGTCTGTCTTTTTGCGTTTTGGGGTGCTGTGCCAAGAGTGTGTTTGCATTAAGATGTAATAGTACTGTAAATATGGCAGCGATTTAGTACCTTAATATCTTTAGAATAAGTCAACATTACGAGATTAAAGCTGTGTCATATTGCTCCAAAAAAGTCAGTGGTGGTTAAATATTTCATTAGCCAACCAAACGCAAAGCTTCCACGAAGAAAAATGTTCTTAGCAAGCGAATAGCGCCGACTGCATTTACCCAGATGAGCCTGTGTTATTAGTTTTTACCGGTTGTTATCGCAAATTATGACATGGCTACACTGAATACTCGATTCTGATTGGTCAGTCACCACATTCCGAGGTATGTTATTCCTCAATAACAGGTTACAACACTTTATTTCTTAGTGGAAGCTTTGTGTTTGGTTGGCTAATAAAATAAAACTCAAATCAATATTCTGTGTGCAGTTATTTAATTATGTAATTCTAGTGTGGCAGACCCACTCTCTCTTTTCATACAAATGCAGCTGCTGCTATTTTGTGACAATTGTAATGGATTGCAAGATAACTAACAGCTTAGTAAAAGTTTATTCCATGTCTAAATATTTAGTTTTGTAGCAAGTAGCCATGTAATAAGCGGGATAATGTACATCCAGCCAGTTGTTATTGCAAAATAAAGTCCTTTAGTCTTACGCAACAGCCCTCCGCTTCTGTGATAACAACCGGCTGACTGTACATTATCTGTTACATAACATAGCTCAGAACATGGTGACTGACCAATCAGAATTGAGTATTCCATGTAGCTGTGTAATAATAGAAAATAATGCACAGCCAAGGTGTAACTCCACCTCAGGTGTGCATTATTGTCTAGTAATTCAACAGCCTGTCATCAATTATTCCTTACTTATTGGTCATTTTGGAGCCAAGATAAACTTAAAAAAATTCTCCTTTTGTGTTCCACAGAAGAAAGTGAATAATTTGGGTGACCTCTCTCCTTGCTAATACTAAGAACAAGGGGAAAACAGAAATTAGTGACACATGAAGTAAGCTTGAAAACATTGTTACCTCTGGCCAGCTACACTCAAACCCTGTTCATCTTCTTGTCTCATGTCATCCATCCCTTTCATCAGTCCTTCTCAATCACCTCACTATCAGCCCTGAGCAGCGGCAGCAGGATTGTGTGATGGAGAGGGAGCTGGAGGATTATGGGTCGCTGTGTTGGCTGCTGGTTTGTTTTGGCATTTCATCAGACAGTGAGATCTCAGTAGCGAGCGAGTTTTGAGCGATGAGTCTGTCCCACTGGCCCTTTGTGCCTGAAGACCTGCAAAAACTGACGTGAATGAACTATTGAAGGAAACACTGGTTATTAATTACAGGAAAAGGAACAAAAACACCTCTCTCTTCACAACCCTGTTGAATGAAAAGTGTACAGAACATAACTGATTGACATATTTAATGTCCATTTGGAGGAGAAGATGATTTATAACAGCACAGGTTGTAAACTCATAAGCATCAACAGAATAAAACAGGTACATGAACTTGTTCAGATGAGGCTTTCACTTGGCAGAGAAAAGACAATGGGTATACAGTAGAGGTATGTTATTAAAATACAGGATTTGATATTCACTTTGCATATTTCATTTAAGACTTTGAAGCTTGAGAAAAGTTTAGAATCTGGTCTGTATAGATAAGTATAGAAAAAAAAGACAGGCATAAATGAAAAACAAGGCAAGGACAAACGTCAAAGGTCAGTGCACCATGATTTTGATTTGCATTTATGTGGACTGTATGACTAAATTAAACAGTACAAAGTGAGAGATTGACACTGCTTGATTGTGATAAAAGAACAAAATGATAACAAAAACATGCATCTATTTAGTGAAATATTTTATCCCTTTAATGTCTGAAAAGATCTCACCTATTTCACCCAATAAATTAAGATTCTGTCAACATTTACACACCCTCATGTTGTTACTAGTGATGCACCAAAATGATTTTTAACAATAACACCAAAAAACAAAATTTAATTTGTAATTTAGCCGAAAACTGAAAATAAACTTTGGGTAATTAAATTTGGAGGTGTAATGTTCTCAGATGATAATTAAAACAGTCAGTCTTAGGCAATGAGCTCTTGATATTTCAAACAAATTTTACATTCTGCTACTTTAGCTTTACTTTTTCTCACATTGAAATGCATCCAAACTGCTGACATGTTTATTCTGTTGTACTTTTCCCACATTATGTGCACAAAATAAACGGTCAAATTGCATCGTCTGAGAAGCGCTAATTAAATGTCATCAAAACTATTTAGGCTGGAAATGACTTTTTCCCCATTTCTTATCTTGGGTTGCAGAAATTTCAGAGCATCACCAGTGTTAAAAAAAAAAAATCGGTATGACGTTCTATCTTCCTATGTACGAGTTACGCATTCAAAGTTGAATGGGGACTGTTGAGCACCAAGAATAATAAAGTACCATTTAAGTTCAAATGACTCATGTTCTATATTCAGAGTCCTCTGAGTTACACAATAGAACTGAATTATGACAGAATTTTCATTTTTGGGTGAACTAATCCTGTCTGAAATGCCTCGTAACATTTGGGTTTACCATTTCACATCAGTTTCAGTGAGATTCAATTGTGGAAGTGCTGCTGTTAGGCTTCCAAGACTTGATCAGCCCAGACTGAATAGATTCCCTCATATGTTCTTTCCAAATGCCTGCCCTCAACATCAGCTAGTCCTCATGGAAGGAAAAGTGGATAGAGAAAAACAGAGAGACAAAACTGAATAAAAGAAGTCAGATTTTGCACACATCGGGTTATACTGTACATAAATAAAAGCTCTCTCTACAGGGACCCTGAGGCTTTGATCAGCCATGAGAACGCACTAAAAGGCTAAAAAAATCTTCACAGCTCTGATTTTAATTTAAAAATCTCAACAGGGAATGGGCTAAAAAAGTAAAAGTCCAAAAAATATCAAAATATATTAAATTTCTATTAAATAAAAATCACTTTGGGCCCACTGAACATTACATGATGCCCCCCCATATATATATATATATATATATATATATATATATATATACGGTTAATGCTGTGCCGATTAAACTAGCTGCAGAGTAACAGGCCAGTGGAGTACAGTGCGCTAAATTCCGAAATACAAAAATGTGTACTTTGAGAACAGAAAAATAATAATCATCCCTTTGGTTTCTATAAACTAATGTTAAAAATACACCAAGGAGTGGTCAACACCACCAGACCACTTGATTGGCAGTCTGAAACAGCGGTGCTCTCTAAACAATCAGACGTTTGCTGCGAGTGCAGCTACACCCGTTCAGCTATATCCGCCACGACGGAACACAAACAAACCTATACGCTTCCACTTTAGTCTCCAAGATATAGATAAACCACTTTAAGATGTGTTAAGACAACTAGAATATTTTCCCTGTCACCATCTACAGCCAAAACTAAAAGCATTCACAGTTCCTCAAGTCCTTCCCTTAGTTTTCCCCGTCCCAAATTTGATGCCTTGTTCCCTTTGTCCCGTTTTGTGCCGCCACTCAGGAATGAGTCCAGCTGATAGGCACCCAGTGAGCTTCCGTCTCCACTTTCCTGAGCGCCTGTTTGAGCTCGTTGAAGGCAATCGTGAGGTCGTCGTTCACAATGACCTTTTCAAAAAGGTAACCGTACTGGTTTTCCATCATCTGAGCCATGCTGATCATCTCCTGGAAGTCCTCGTCCTAAACAACAAACACAAAAGTTATTTTTAAAGACATGCCCCGAAAAAAGTCCAGAGAACACACTTTCCCACAGTATTCCGAAAACCAGCTTCCAAAAAGGACTTTCATAGATGCCCTCAACATCGACTTAATTAAAAACTATTGTAAACTGTTTTGTTTACAATAAAATGGCTTTAGAAGCAGAAATGCAAAAATATCAACATGTGATAAAAGATAAAACTATAAACTGATATTTAATGTTCTACAGAGGTGGTGCACAGTTACAGTTATAGTTTGAGGTCTGCATCTCCAGTGGTTTTGATCACAGGAACAGTGGAGTAAATAAACAGACCACAATTTTATACTCTGGCATGTGTTACACATTGGTGCTTAAAAGCCCAACAAAATAAACAACAGTCATTATTCATTAAATATTTTTACTGTTCAAAACAAGCTGATAAAATAAGTACTCATGACATCGCAGTTTTGGTACAGCCTAGTTAAGGAGTTTCTAACATTGCCTTTGACCTGCCTAGGCTTGTGGGTCCTAAATAAGTGTTTATGTGGGCAATCCTGGCATTTGGTGCCACTCTCAGAGAACATGGCAGGGTTTGAGTGGCTTTACCAATATAGACTCCGCTTTTACAACACATAAACACAGGACCCATACTGAGAGCGATATGACGCTATAAAACATATTGCCACTTTAAATCAGAAGCTTTTGGCCAGATTTAAAGAGTTTTAAATTGCACTCAGAAGCTATTAGGCACATAGTAAGTATGGAAATGTTGGAATTTGGCGTTACAGCCGTACAGACAGCGGCAAGTTTAGCGAAGCCGTGGCGCACGGCCATTGTTAGACGGCAACTTCCCATCTCTCACTGTTGTTCTTTCTTGATCAAGAGTTGAGATGTAGTCAACATTTCTGTTTCATTTGGGTCACAGAGCTGCTGGCGTTCCGAAAATTACAGCAGTCTCGAGATCTGACAGTTATTGGCAGAACGCATCAGAAGTCGCAGTTCATTGACTTAGTCATGGCTTTAATAAAGCTCTGGTTCAACGTGGTGGATTAGCTTGTGTTTGGCCTAAACAGTCAAAGGTTTGGCCCAAGGTCTGAATGTATTTTTTCTTCACTCTGTCATCAAATAAAAACCTCATGCTAATTGAGGTATAACAGATGTTGTGCCTCCAGGGGAGCGTTATTACCAAATCTGATCAGTTTCAAGGGTTTAAATCTATTTTTCCTCTGCATTTCTTTCCGATTGTTTATTTCCCAAAGGCCCGAATGCAGTCTCTTACTCAACATACAGGTTTTTCCTCCTCAAAAGCAGAAGTATTTCCTTCAGTACTGAGCTGCTGTAAGGTCTGCTTATCTCTCAATCCTTGCCGGAAAATCGATTTTTATTGGATCGTATAAAGTGCACCTGCCCTTATCATTAAACCAGTTCAAAAAGGACATCTCTGGGTCGTCAAAAGGTCCCTGTTTTTATATTCCCAAAGTAGAGGCACTTCATCTGTGGACTGGGCTGACTTTCACTGAGCAGAGGACAAAAAAAGAAAAAAAAAAAAAAGAAAAACATCCTCCAATTTTAGTTTATGTTTCCATTCCTCATTACGGCGATTTAATGCCAGACGACGAAAGCCTCTGCTCTTCCACCTCTGATGACATTTTTATGAAATTCCAAGTTTTTTTGCTGCTCCTAAAAAGAGAATGACTGATATTTTGATCTTTTACACATTATTGTTATACAAGCGATACTAAAAGGGAGAACAATAGAGCGGACGACTGGATTCACAGAAACAAAGGGATGCCTGTTTTCTTGCACAGAGCCGACAGCGCTCAAGTTCATGGCTCTAACAGACGTAGCGTCTCCCTCTGGGAAAGAAATACTGCAAAGTCCTGGATAAAATATGTCTGTGACATTTCATCAAACACAATTTTTCTTACGTACCTATAATAGGCTGAATCTGGGTGCCTTTAACACTGTCAGGGTCTATAATGCATTTTTGCTAAGTTTTGCCAGCCACGAAGGCTTTCTTTTCCCTTTCTAGTACCCACAGTGACCTGTTGAAAGCAGGCAGACGTTGCTGTGGATTGCGTGGACAGCCTTTGGTACAGTTCCTCTTTCAACAAAGATAGCCAGGGCAACATTCCCACTGACAAAGGCATAATCCTTGAGCTTTTGGGGAATTTAAAACCTTGGGGAGTATGGTGTGGTCTAATCACACATTCAGTGCTTTGAATTAATGTGACCAGCCTCTATTCAGTTTCAAAGTTGTTGAAATAAGAATAAAGAAATATGCTTCTAGTATAAATTGGTGAGCATGTGTATTAGGGCTGCTCAATATATCAAAATAAAATGGATATTGGCATGGGCGACGTTTAACTCTTGAGTCAGGAGGGACAAGAAAAAAGCAAAAGTAAAATCTTTTTTAAGATGTAAGCATCAAAACAGTTCCCTACTGTACTGCAAACTTAAAGAGGTCACCAGTGTTTACTAAAATGTGCACTAGCTTTAACTAGCTGCAGATTTGAGCATCAGTTAACGGACTTTCATTTGTCACCAAAAATGTGCACGCTGTCTTTTTCACGTCACTTGAAATGTGTCCGTTTTGAATCGTTGTTACCAAAGGCGAGACACATAAAGAAAAAATAAACGATCAGTTGTAGGACTATATTCTGTCATAAATTGCATACCATCATTCCTGAACTTTCTACTCTATGTTACTGGAAATGAAATTACTGGTTGATACGTCCCGATCTCAATAAAGTTGACACACTTTTGGTCTGTGAACTAGATCTTGCTCAGGACGTATACTGTCTATGGAAGTCTGGCAAGGACCGGTTCCTAAATTAAATCACTGAGGCTGCTCACAAATATATTTTTTTGTCCCATCCATTGCTTTGGTTATCGCTGTGTCAATCACTGCTATTTCGAGAGTGAATCCAGCATAAATAATGTCACGGATGTCATTCCCGAAACTTTGCAGCGTGTATGTGTCCGAAAAACGAAAGTTTCATACAAATTCTGAATGGATTTTACCTTACAAAAGTGCGCAAACTGCACTCCCTTTATTATCACTAAAAAGTATCACTCATCTTAGTTCATCACAATCTCACAAAGTTCTGTTATAATCACTGAAGCTCACTAAATTACACAAAAAATCTCTTATGTACATTGAATTCCGAAATATAAACTCACAATTTTGAGTTAAACATCAAAACTGTAAGATAAAAACTCGCAATTGTGAATTATAAAGTCAGTAACGCAAGATATGAAGAGTTTAGCCCCTAAATCCATCTGACCTATTTCTTTAAAATGAGCATTTCTTTCTGGCTACTTTGTATAGGTTTCTATGTAAGTACTGGTACTTCTGATTGGGCTGAGGCTGGAATTTAGCAAGTTTCAAGTAAAAGTATTTGATGGATGTATAATATGTGTCAGGAGCATTCACTCAGTATCATTATCTCATTTTTGACTTAGATGGCTTTTAGCTGGTTTTGCATCTGAACTCTTCATATACACTCAAATCAGACTTTTTTCTCAGAATTGCGTCATATAAACTCAAAATTGCACATTTTTTTTATCTCGTAAGTCTGACTTTATAACACACAATTGAATTAAAATGATTTAATTCAAAATTGTGGTTCAAAATTTTTTCCCCTTAAAATTAGAATTTATAACTCACAATTGCGAGCAATTTTGAGTTATAAAGTCAGAATTGTGAGATATAAACTCGCAATTCAGAGAAATTGTCAGAATTGTGTGATATAAACTCACAACTGCGAGTTATGAAGTCAGAACTGCGAGACAAACTTGCAATTCTTAGAAATAGTTGCAATTCTGAGAAATAAAGTCAGAATTTAGATATATAAACTCA
This sequence comes from Labeo catla, assembly GCA_012976165.1. NCBI lineage: Eukaryota > Metazoa > Chordata > Actinopteri > Cypriniformes > Cyprinidae > Labeo > Labeo catla. The sequence continues at coordinate 676,778 of VONZ01000078.1, forward strand.
CAATTCTGACTTTTTTTCCAAGAATTGCATGTTATCATCTTGCAGCTGACTTTATAACATGCAATTGCAAGTTAAGTCAAAATTGTGAGATCTAAACTCACAAGTCTGAGAACATATCAGTCTTTTTCCCCCTCAAAATTGGACTTTATTGATATCTCGCAATTCTGACTTTAAGTGCGAAATATAAACTCACAATTCTGAGAAATTAAGTCAAAACATATTAGTCTCAGAACTGAGACCTGACTTTATTCTCAGAATTGTGAGACATAAACTCAACTATGAGTTACAAAGTCAGAATTAGAGATATAAACTCACAATTCTGAGAAATGAAGTCAGAATTGTGTGATGTAAACTCGCAATTGCGAGTTATATAGTCTGTGAGACAAACTTTTATACTTCTAATTCTTAGAAATAAAGTTGCAGTTCTGAGAAATAAAGTCAGAATTATGAGATATAAACTCGCAATTCTGACTTTTTTTTTCTGAGAATTGCAAGTTTATATCTCGCAATTGTGACTTTCTGAGAGTTGAGAGTTTTTGTCTCGCAATTCTGACTTTATAACAAGTAGTTGCGAGTTATGTCAAAATTGTGACGTAAACTCAATTTTGAGTTTGTATCTCACAATTCTGAGAAAAAAGTCAGAGTTGTGAGATAAAAAGTAGCAATTACTTTTTTTTTATTCAGTGGCGGAATTGGGCTTCCATAGCTAAGAGATTATTCACGAGAGTGCAAAACTTTCAGCATTGACTGACTAACAATATGGGGAAATTCTTGTAATTCTTTATCTCAATATACATTTATATCAGTTCTTTATATCAATATTAAAAAAAAAGTTCAATATTGTGCAGCCATATTGTGTATCGCACTTCAGCCTAGATGAGCTCTGTGGGTGCACGTGCCTCTGAAATCATTAATGTTTTAGCAGCTTCTATGAAATCATAATGGATAAACCAACCGAAAATGCTATGTGAAAATGATTAGCATTCAGTTGAATCATCGAGGAATTCCTGTGCAAAATTGCCATGAGCTACTGTTGGCGATCTCTGCTTTTGTGAAAGATGGAAAAAAAGAGTACATATTGCATTTAGACACTTGTTGGGTCAATAGGTTGACAGGTGAGCACATGTTTGGAGCTCCTAACCGCATTTGACATAGAACGTCTCGGCAGTAACAATCGGCATCAAGCCATCTCGGCGTGTGGTGGAGTCGGGTTCCTGGGGTCACTTATCCTGTAGCAAGCACGCTTGGCCCCGGTGCAGACACACAGCGAGATACACAGGCAAGAGCCGAACTCTGGGAAAGTCATTAGATACCCCGCATATTCACACTATATCGCACACACACATAGCGCAAACTAACGGCAGGACGGGGTAAGGGTCTGGTGTACGTGTTAATTGATAGCATGTGTTTTCTTTGAGTGCAGTCATACAGGTGTAGCGTGAGCTCACGGGTCTCATATCAGGTTGCCACTCAAGGGACCGGTTACACATAAACACATACACGCACACGAGGTGCACACACACGTGTTTAAGCACTAAACCAGGATGTGTTTGCTAGGTCCAAAAGGAAAATGACTATAATAAATGATGTGAATGTTGCCAGGAAGTGATGAAATCTATTTCTTATTTCACCAAGAACTATGTGAGATAGTGGAACGAAAACTTGAACATGACCTAAAACTCACAATGACCTTAAATGATGAGAGAGAAAAGATGATAGATGAACAGATTGAAGTTGAAGCTGTGTGTGGTGTGCATTACCGAGAAGGGTTTGGACGAGTTCTTATCGTCTTTGCCTGAGATGACTTTTGCGTTCTTCCTGGTCTCTCTCAAACGCTCGATGGATGGAGGCTTCACAAACACCACATAGGGTTTAAACTCGGCCGTGCGAAGATGCTTTAGTGTCTGATGGGGAGAGAACATGAAAAAAGTGAGAAAGATAAAGAGAGCAGGGTGAACCGCAGTCATTAAAGCAGCATCACTCATGCCATCATGATTTAGTTTGACACTGATACTTCTGTACGTTATTACTGTTAGTAACAGTTACATTTTGACAGAAAACAGAGCAGCTGATTCACACTGAGCTCAACAGATCTGACTCCATGAGTGAAAATAAAACACTTTGGTCAGACACATTACACTTCAGGTAGTCGAGATCCTGAGGAAATCTTCAAAACAATCAGACCACTAAACTTTACCACATTTTTCGTTTGTAGATTTTTCAACTAACTGAATTAATCATTGGTGTTAAAGCATATTGTTAAGATCTGTAGCATTTTTTTCACCACAGCTGTGATCCAGTTTGGAAAATCACCACAATTTCCACCGTTTTTCTCGCCCTATAATTAAGCAGGCTGTTTTTGCCAATGTACATTTAAAGGGATCATTCATTTCAAATGTAACAAGTCAATGTCATTTTCTGTTCTGAACAAAAGCTAAATGTTCTTTTAGGCTCCAACATTAAAAAAAAAGCAAAATAAAAATAAAAAAAAAGTACTCCACACTTTTTTGGAGCCATATGATACAGCATACGTTTATTGTTGTTGTATTTAAGATTGAAGCTTCATTCTTCAACTTGCAGAAAATTGCTTAATTTTGTAAATACATAACTGTATATTCTTGAATATTCTTAAAATACGTTTTTCTGTTTCCATCGTGCAAAATAAGTCTGAACTGAGACTGGAGAGCTATGTTGGAGATAAAGATTTGGTAAATTCAGTCTCTTCTTCTTGCAAAGCTATCATAAGGCTTCATAAGTGTGATGGCCATTGATGGCGTGATTTTGCTAATGCCCATGGCAGATCCATCACAATAAGAATAATAATAATATAATGTACTTAAGAACAGTGTATAATTGGTAAAGGCCAAATTGAAAACTTAAAATTTCACTTTTATTTATTTATTTATTTATTTATTTATTTTTGGAGTTTGATACCCATGGTCACTTCAAAATGTTTCTGTAGAGAAGAACAAACCTTTTTTAAAAATTCTCTTTTTGTCTTTCATGGCCTAAAATAATAGGGTATGACATCTTTGGGATGAGTAATTAATTTGAATTCTCATTCAATTTTCACAAATGCCTTTCTATGGAAGCCCGTTTCCACCACTGAATAAAAAATAAAAATTGCTACCTTTTAACTCACAATTCTGACTTTTTTTCTTGCAACTGAGAGTTATAAAGTCAGAATTGTGTGATATAAAATTATGGCTTTTTTTCCTCAGAATTGTGCGTTTATATCTGGCAATTGTGGCTTTTTTTCCTCAGAATTTTGCGTTTTTATCAGGCAATTGTGACCTTTTTTTCCTCAGAACTGTGCATTTTTATCTGGCAATTGTGACCTTTTTTTCCTCAGAATTGTGAGTTTATATCTGGCAATTGTGACCTTTGTGAAAGAAAGTCAACTGCAGAAAAAAAGTATGAGTTAACAAACTCGCAATTGCAAGATACAAACAAGAAAAAAAAAAAAAAAAATCAATTTGCAATTCTGACTATTCCAATTGGGAGTTTATACACAATTCTGAGGAAAAAAAATCAACTGCAAAAAAAAAAAAAAAAAAGTCGGAATAGTGAAATATAAACTTGCAGTTGCGAGATACAAACACATTTGCAAGAAAAAAAAATCAGTTTCACAATTATGACTATTTCTTGCAACTGTGAGTTTATATCACACAATTCTGAGAAAAAAAAGATAAGAATTGCGAGTTAATATCTCGCAGTTGTGACTTCTCAGAATTGGGAGTTTATGTCTCATAATTCTGAGAAAAAAAAGTCAGAATTAACCCTTCCCAAACAGTTTGATTAATTTCAGTTGACTTAAACTCTTACTCTTATGTTCACTCATGTTTATTTCATGTGTGCAATTCATTTAACTGAATAAGAAAAGACGATCGGTTTATGCGTCGAGTGATCTAATAAGGCGCTACAGTAATCTATCACGACACAAAGAGCCACAAAACGGTATTTATTATTTAAATTTCTTTTTAAAAAAATTTCAACATTTTAAAGCGGAGACCTTTATTCATACCAGAAGTAAGCTGCTCTTTCTTTTCTGTCAGCGTGTTGTCAGTTTCGTCATTGCTCCGCAATATATTTTTTGTGCATTGTTTGTCGGACATAGCAACAGTAACTAATGAGGGTGGGTTTTTGTGAAGGGTCAATTGTGAGACATAAACAAAGTTTTGCAATTCTGATTTTATTTCTTGCAACTGTGTTTATATTAGTGTTGTCATAAATATCGATATTTCGATAAATATCGATACTGAAATATCTGAATGGTACCAATACTAATTTCCCGAAGTATCGATATACCGATACTAGCCGAGCTGTCACTTTCATTTCTCTCCAAAGGCGCGTTGACAAACACCACACGTGACAGCAGTGCCTGTCTCGTCTCATTCGCTCTGGTTAAATAGCGTAAGGGGCCGTTCACATATCGCGCCTAAAAACGCGTGGAAAACGCTAGGCGCACCAATTTCTCCTTCTTTCCAAAGCGCTCTGTAGCTTGCGCTTCCGTGGCGTCTGCCGTTGCTAAGCAACCATGACCCGCACTCTCAGTGACGACGCGGAAGTTTCAAAGGACAAACGGATTTATAACACTAAACTTGTGCTTAAGTTTATTCAAAAAATTATTACTTAAATTCTGCAATTTGTCTTGATGTCGATCCAGTGAGCAACTGAGCATTTTTTCGCGTGTGATGCACGCACGTTTGCATGCGTGGATCGGTGATTATCTGTGAGCCCGGCATTAAAATCTGTTCATCAAAAAATTTTATTGTATTAACCAGCATTTATGAACGATGAGCAATGCATTAGTTACAGTATATTTTAATCTTTGATAACGGTAGGTAATAAAAAGACAACGGACCATTTTAGCTCTGGTCCAATGAAAAAATATTAACAGATAGAACTTTGGATTTTAATTAGTTCATGTATTAGTAAATGTTAGTTTAAATTAACTTTTAACTAAGATTAATAAATGTTTTGGAAGTATTCTTCATTGTTCATTCATGTTAACTAATGTTAACAAATATCTATTACCATTAGCTTAAGTTCTAAGATTAGTTAGTTTAGTTCATTTTAAAAGTGTGGTCTAAAAACAAAACAAAAAACAAAAAAAGTTTATTAAAGTTTGGCACCAGAAAGAAGATAAGACTCGACCTGCAACAAAAACAACATGCTCACAACCTACACTACCAGCTGTATTTGAACAGCAAAGAAAGTATGAAGCAAACTCAAATGAAGCTAAGAAGCTGAACAGGGCTGTAGCAGTGTAGTACCTCAAAACATTTTGTTCATGTAAAATATACCTCATTGTCATGTTCTAGATTTGTTCTATTTATCTTTAAATTAAAAAAAAAAAGTACCCCCTTAATATTGTGGCAGCTTTCGTGGTATCGAAAATGGTATCGAATATCGATATTTTTCAAGGTATCGTATCGAAGTTAGAAATTTCAGTATCGTGACAACACTAGTTTATATCACACAATTCTGAGAAAAAAAGTATATCGGGATATAAAAAGTCGAAGTAACCTTTTACTTTTTATTCAGTGGCTGAAACAGTCTTCCATATCTTTCTCCATTGAAGGTGTATGCACCACTGAAACAAATGGGAATGCTAACAGATATAGGTATTACAGACTTGCCACACTGTGTGAAAAATAAGGAGAGATAAGATATATAGGAAAACAAGAACTAGAGGTTACACTAAGTACAGATACAGATAACCTTGTCATTGGCTCATTCTCTCTCTCACTACTTCAAGAGAGAAGCCAGGTGCAGACCACCAAGGTAAGATGTCTGAGGCAGAGGTGACGGAGGTCTTTGCTGGCTTCAATGTGGACACTGACAGAGTTCTGCGAAAACTCAACCAACTAAAACATTTTTCCCTACACCACTCTCTCATACTGACACAAAGCCACAGGAAATCTTCAAACGCGAGGCAATTAGTAGAGATAACATTAGATCTCCTGCCCGACCTGAAGACCAAAAGGAAAAAAAAAAAATGCAAACTCACAAACACACACACACCACACTGATCGCAGAAGAGATCCAGGAGGAATAGTGTGGAATGTCACACCTGTGAAAGGGGGGAAAATAAATCTGGAACAGAGACTGAAGAATGGAGTGACGCAGAGGGAGGTAAAATGGAGAGGTAGAATGTGTATCTGAGGAGTTACTCACATGTGGCTGTACGTCTAGAAGGCACACCTTGTTCTTGGACAGGACTGAACGTACAGAGTCGAGGCTCGTCCCATAGTAGTTTCCCTTATACTCTCCATGTTCGATGAACCTGAGGCATAAAAGAAAGAGCAGGAGATGTAATAGTTTGATGTAATGATCGATGGCTCTAAACGCAAAAGCAAAGGCCGTACGTCTGTGACCCCACCCTAGAATATAAAGAGAAGCCAATGGGCAGGATAACGACAGGAAGCTCATAACCCATTATTTACTCCCAAGCCCGTCCTGATGCTTTCAGTGTAAAAGGCCGCTTAGACATGCACGGTGTGTTCACCATCACTCGCATTCTTCCCCACATGGCGATTCCAGACAGTCTGACACAAGGCTCTTTTATATAATCTTCTATGTTACAGTTTAAATCAGTAACACCTGTTTCCTTGCAGCACAGTCAAGCCTGAATGCCAAAAGCAAGAGTAACTTGACTTCCTGAGAAGACAAAGACAAACAAACACTTTTCCAGTATTTAATCTGCCTCTCGCTCAATCCGATCATCTGAATTTTTTTTTTTCTGATCAGTGCCACAGAACACCGGTGTGTATTTTTAGGACAACCGTATTAGCAAGAAATGTGGAAGAATATGGAAAGCATTCCAGAAGAATGAAAGAGTCTTACGACAGCACTGTGTCGTAATATTCCGTGAATATATGGTTATGCAACACAGGCCACTAAAATTACCACTACTGAAATTGGTGGAATGTTCTTTATATTGTATGTACAGGCTTCTTTATTTTTCCCCCAAGCATCAATTCAAATGTCAACAAGTCTTTGAAGTGAAAACTATAAACACGCTCACACTTTTGGGCCCACGCTGTCTAAAGGCAACCTGTGATTGGGTGATCATTTTTAGAAGCTAACGTGACTCCCTGCCACTCTTCTCCTGTTAGACATGTTTTAAAGGCCTGTGCACTCTTTCATTGAAGGCATTTTGATGGTGAGCTAAGTTGATTTAGTTGGGTGCTAAGAGGTGGTTTGCTGGTGTTAATGTGACATGTAGGGCTTCCAGGAATTCCCAAAGTGATTAAACTTTACTTTGAAGGCAGATGTGCTCAAACAGGACTTATGTGTCGTGGCGTTTGTTGTCATGATGCGGTACATGTTTTGAATAGTGGGGTGGAGGCTGCTTCTGTGGTTTTTGGGTTCATTTAAACGCCGTTTTTAGCCCAGGGTAGGGTTTTCCTTGGGAACACCGATGTGATGTTTGCACATGAGAATGGACATTTTCTTACTCGAAGGCAGAATAATAAACAATGGGTCAAATACAATTGTTTGGTTTAAAATGTTCTTGGAAATGTACTCTTTGTATTCATACTGGTTTCATATTGTTTTCAAATATATTTAAATTACTTTCAGGAAGTTTGGTGACTTTAAAATGTCATGTGGTGCAATCACTTAAAAAAAAAAAAAAGTATTTTCATATGTTGGTTCCACATGATTTTTCCAGAACACTTTCATGCATTGCTTTCATTTGGTTTTCAAAATCATTCATACCATTTTCAAGAAAAGTTCAAAGTTAATGACTCTAAAAATACCAATCAAAATACATTTTCCTTGAATTGTGAACACGTGAGTGTGCAAATCTTTATGATTATGAAATTTTTACAGTGTAAAAATCATTAACATTATGACAAAATGTACAAATATTTTTCCAGTGTAAACTGTTTTTTTTTGTTTTTTTTTAAAAGTAATTTAACAATTTACATAAGCAGATTTGTTAACACACTAACTATGTAATAAGGACTTCTTTTTAATGATATTAACTCTTTCCCCAACAAACACTGAATTTTAAGATATGAAATGTTGATCCAAGAAGTGGTAAAGGACTGTGCAAGCTCAGGGGGTGCTGATGGAAGTGATCTACTGCACCTTTGCTTTGATTATCATACTGAATATGATCCAGATGTAGTATTTGATAAAAACAAAATTTTTTAAATATCAAAGTGTTGATAAAAAAAAATGCTTAAAGCTAGAATAAAACTGATTGTTCTTTATCTTGATGTACTGCATGCTCAGATATTCATATAATAAAATATTCTGGGGGCCATGAAATTCTGAAAATGATCAAAAACACTTTTTTTCAAAAACGCTGACGGGGAAAAAAAGATAATATGATATAATAACATATAAATAACTTAATTAATAAAAAATATCAAAATGAATTTTTACTATGATCGTCAGTTTTTTTTTTTTTTCCCAAAGATTTATTTTTGGCCTTTTTGCCTTTATTATGACAGGACAGATCATACAGGACAGGAAGCGAAATGGGAGAGAGAGAAGGGGGGGAGGATCAGGAAAGGTCCTCAAACCGGGATTTGAACTCGGGACGCCCATAGCGCAACGGTGCTGCATGTCGGTGCACTGCCCACAAAATTAATCTAATACATCATAAAATAAATACCCACAAAAGATTCTTTAAAGCAATTTTTGTGTCAATTGAGAATGAAGTAGAAATAAATTGTAGATTTAGAAAGAAATATTTTAATTCAACATAAAATTCATTACACAAACATTTTAGCTTTAAACTATGGAACAAAAAAGAAGATAATTTGAGAAACATCTCAGTATTTTTTGTTCATACAATGAAAGTCATAGTAACCAAAACAGCTTTGTTACCAACAGTCTTCAAAATACCTTCTTTTATGTTTCACAGAAGAAAGGTTTGATACGACATGAGGGTGAGTAAATGTTGACACAATGTAATTTTTTGGGGGTGAACTATCCCTTAAATGTTTTTATTATTATTACAATTACTTTTAAATGAAATTATACTCTGAATAAGAAACTAAATCTGCTAGCATGTGGTGGTCTTTATGAGTCATTCATTCATTCGATTCATTCAAATTGCTGATTCAGGAAAGAAGTAAATGGCTCTCTTTATGAATGGGCCTTTGAATCATTGGTTCACACTAGGGCTGCACGATAAATCGCATGTGATTGTGAGGCGCACTTAGTCAATGAAGCCAGTTCTCTGATTAGTAGTAAAGCTCCATCACGTGCGTTCAGCTGGAGTGGCAATTAATACACAGAGCCGTAAATCACTGACAAGCTACGCAAAATCGCGCTCATAATCGAATGCGATTCATCTGCGATTAGGAGTGCGATTTTGCGTAGCTTGTCAGTGATTTACGGCTCTGTGTATTAATTGCCGCTCCAGCTGAACGCACGTGATGGAGCTTTACTACTAATCAAAGTACCGGCTTTACTGACTAAGCGCGCCTCACAATCGCATGCGATTTATCGTGCAGCCCTAGTTCACATGATTCGTTCAAAATGCGGATTCATTCAGAAACTAAACACTGAGGTATTGATCAGAAACGCACAAAAATTCTGGTATGGCTTCAAAGTTAATATGTTTTCTGCAAAATTGAGCAAAAACATAATTGTGTTTAAAATAACAATATCAACTTTTTACTTACTGAACTGTTGTATAAAATCATATTTAAGCTTGTGATAGATCGGGACAAAATCAGCGTGTCATATTGCTCTTGCCGCCCGTGTGATACTGTGTGATGTATGATGTATATAAATATGAGACAAAACACATACAGGCGCATTTTCTGCACTAATATCTTGAATTTTCATACATAACTGCATTTATAGAGTTGTTGCTCTGCATCACATTTGTCAACTGTAAAATAATTTTTAATAAATTAAAATGAATTTAATATTAGATTACGTACAAGTCTGGGGGCGGGGTCAGCGCATTAACTGCATTAAAATATTTTAGTAAAGTTTATTAAGTTAGTTAACGCGTTAAACTGACAGGCCTAATTTTTGCTGGATATTACAATAAAAATATTAATATATAAATATTAAATAATAAGTATTATTGAGTTGCATGTTTAATGTATTTTTAAATATAGTAATCGACACTTCAAGTGCATTAAAAAAAAAGTGAATAGACAAGAATGGGTATTGTTTTGGTTTTAGGACAACTTTGATAAAAGGTTTTGATCCACTTCAAATGTTGACTACTGTACACGAATAGGTCTGGAGAGGTTAAAAAAAACTGAAGAGAAAATGCTGACAGAAAAGGAAAAAATTTGTCTTTCCAGCCCTGTCGTAGTCCCTCGTGCCCACCTGCTCGATCTTGCTCGTTCTCTACATTGATAATTGTGGTTTACTCAATTTGATGTTCGTTTCACCACAGAACAAGCCACTGCTTGTTTTTTTCCACCACAAGGCAGTTAAAATGCCCAGTTTGCTGGCGAGGTGACATTCTATACGCGTCCCTGTTGTGTTGTTTTATCCTCTGATGAGGGGCTGGAGAAAAACATCCATCACCAAGCCATCCATACAAATCTGAGCTTACGAACTACTGGGTAAAAGGAGTCTGATCCCCCCTCTTTCGTGCACACACACAGAAACAGACCACCTGTCAACACCCTCTCACTCTCGCTTACAGAGAAGGGATCTGAGCCCACATCATGCTGCTACACAAGTAGCACACACTCGCACACACACGATTTGCTTAAAAGAAATGGAGTGGAAAAATGAAAGAATAGTGGGCAGCCGAAAGGCAGAACTGGTGAATGTTTGCCATAGCGTCTGAGACAGACGACATCAGTGAAAACTGTTGTGCAGTGTTTTGACTGGGGTGCTGATTTACTTAAGTTCAGTCAGGGCTCTGGACGATGTGTTGAATACTAACTGGCCACGGAGGCTCCGTCTCTCAGATTTATATCTCTCCCACTGTAGAGTGTTTGTGTCAGGGTTACGGCTGACATAATTACAATCCTGAGAATAAAGGAAGCGGTCCACTAAACTTCAATGATTAATACTGACTATTTGATCTCCACGGTAAACTTTCACATCCCCAATCCAAATCACAGCAGAAATGTTCATATGCTCATTCCAAATAATACACACTAGTGTGTTTCAATCTAAGTGAGACTAAGAAAGATTGTGTTGGCGGGTAACTTACTTGTTGTTCTGAATGTCTGCCTCAAAAAGGTGTTTGGAGATAAAATGATACTCCACTCCATCGCTTTCCTGATGTCGCTTTGATCTAGAGGTGTCTGTGAAAGAGAGAAGCCATTTAATTAGTTTACATTAGTTTTTTGAGAGTTTTCTCAGATGGTTTTGTGTAATTTTACACTTAAAGGATAGTTCACCCAAAAATGAAAATTCTGTCATTAATTATTCACCCTCATGTCGTTCCAAACCCATAAGACCTTCGTTCATCTTCAGAACACAAATTAAGATAAATTTGATGAAATACGAGAGCTTTCTGAAACTGCATAGACAGCAAAGCAACTGACATGTTTAAGGCCCAGAAAGGTCGTAAGGACATCATTAAAATAGTGTGACATCAGTGGTTGGACCTTAATTTTAAGAAGCTATGAGAACACTTTTTGTGTGCAAAGCAAAAATAAAAAATAAAAATAACAACTTTATTCAACAATTTCCTCTCTTCTGTGTCAGTCTTCAGTAAGCAATGAATAACAGTCTTACAGGTTTGGATTGACATGAAGGAGAGTAATTAATGACAGAATTTTCATTTTTAGGTGAACTATCCCTTTAATGATCGAATACAATTCACTACATGAGTTTTCAAACCTGAACAGATTTTAAAACCTTAGACATCATGCACTTGCTGACTTTGTAAATGTTGCAGAAAAAAATTGCACTATGTGTTCTAAAATCACCTCATAAAATTGACTTGGCAAGACTGTAAATGGGGCAAAAATCTGGGCATAAGATGTAGCGTATTCCAGCTTTTACAAAACACGGTCACAACTGTAGCACATCCACATAACTGGAGAAATAAAACTCCAGCAAAGCTTCAGAAAACTCATTTCAACACGAATATAATGATATTAGCCCTGGATATCTTAACAAATTGATTGTGATTCACAAGTTAATGATTCAGAACTGCAGAATAATTAAAAGAACTATCTCTAAAGGAAGCACAGGAAGCACTTTACAAATACAGTTTCTCACAGCCACAAAAAATAGATATTAAAGTAAAAGCTTAATCATAGGATTTTAAAGGGACAGTTCACCAAAAAACTAAAATTCTGTCATTAATCACCTTCATATCGTTCCAAACTCGTAAGACGATGAAATCTGAGCTTTCTGACCCTGCACAGACAGCAATGCAACTGACACGTTCAAGGCCCAGAAAAGTAGTAAGGACATTGTTAAAATAGCTAATGTGACATCAGTGGTTCAACTGTAATGTTATGAAGCTACAAGAATAACTTTTGTGTGCAAAGAAAACAAAAACAATCACTTTATTCAACAGTTTCTTCTCTTCCGTGTCAGTCATGACAGATCTCAGTATTTTTCAGATCTCAGAATCTTAATTTGTGTTCTGAAGAGGTTTGGAACGACATGATGCTGAGTAAATTAATGATCGAATTTTACTTTTTGGGTGAACTATCCCTCAAACAGTCGATACTAGGATTATTCAAAGAACATGATTACAAAGATTACAATTAATCTGAAAAAGAATATTTGTACCCTGCACTAAGTGGCATTAGATACTGTGTCCCTAACTGAAAGAAAACACAGTAGATTCCCAGCAGGCCTGCTTAGAGCACTGTGGTGGATTGGTTAACGTTAAAGGTGCTTCAAGAAGAACATGTGAAGAAATGTTCATTACAGACATTTCCTTGATTAAAGGGAGTTTCCCCATGGGCACTTTATTTCCCTCTTAATTTTATTTAAAGTAAACCACCTCTCTAAGGTCTGACGCCACACCCACCGCGTCTGTCTTGGCTCACCTCACCACAAGGCTTCTAAAGGGCAGTGTGAGTGTAACGCTGCTTGTAAAGCCCCAGGAGCACACTGTACAGCACCAGCACTGAGTTTACTCTGTCCCTCATTAGCCCCGTTCCTGCTTTCAGCTGCTTATAAACTCCTGTCTTTAAATCAGTCGGCGCGTGCCAGTCCAGCCAGCACGGCTCCGCCGGGTACAGCCAGGGTCAGAGTTTGCCGTGCGGAGAGACACAGCGGTGTGTTTAACGAGTGTCGAGGAGGTCAAAGGTCACTGTAGAACACACCTACGACAAATCGTCTGCAAGCCGCCAGCAGCTCCAAAACAAACTATTAAACTTTATCACCATTCCAACTCGCCTTGTTCCAGGTTTTTTCTTTTCCTGCTTTTTTCCTTCTGCTTTTTCAAGGCCCCTACTGAGTGGTCTCTATCGCTCTATCTATTTTCCATGACATGTATGTCATGAAAAATAACATGTCATTAAAAAACAACAAAAATAACAGCAAGAGTTAATTAAATTGATCAAAAGTTATGGTAAAAGGTAAAGACATTTATAATATTACCAAAAAAAAAAAAAACGTCATTAAAGGGGTCATCAAATGCAAAGTTCACTTCTACATGTTGTTTGAACGGAAATGTGTGTTGGCAGTGTGTAGACGTAATAACGACAAAAATCCACCCAGGGGTTTTGAATTAATCTGTAAAAATAATATCCCCTTTTTCAAATCAAGCCTAATCAGCTTCTTGTCTATGTGACGACACACCAACAAAGGTCGCTCCCGCGATAATTTGATTGACACGGCCGTCTTACCTTAGACCCACCCTAAACGTAACGGTCTGTAACAGTCTGATCACCATTGTTTTGATGCCGGAGCAGGGACATAGACAAGAATGGCTCCCAAGCGATTGAGGTGTTGTGTTGCTGGACGTAATAATGAACATAGTGGTCGTCATTTACTCCTGACATCTGAGCTGCTGAAGATGCAGAGGATTACGTGAAGGGAATGAGCCTCCTGATCTACATATATCCATCTATGTTCATGCAAATCATTCGTGATCCAGCTTTACAGCTTTAGCAGAAGTGTGTAAAAGTTTTTTTTTAATGAATCTTTGCAATCGTCTTTCTTAATAACGTGCTAGTTAGCAAGTTTAGTGGCTAAACACGGCTAAAGTAAACAGACCACGGCTTGTCACTCCACAGAAGAGAGGGGCGGGGAATGGGTGTTTTTTACATTACCATTGAGAAATTTTAACCAAAGTACGGTATAGACTTTTCATTAAGACCCTAAAGAATCATATCAACTTGTGGAAAATGGGCATCCAATGACCCTATTACTATTTGCTGTATTATTGATCAAATAAATGCAGCCTTAAATTAGTTTACAAGAATTAAAATTTCCAGATCATTTACTCACCCCTATGTCATCCAAGATGTTCATGTCTTTCAGTCTTTTCGAGTCTTCTTTTCTTAAGTTAAAAAGAAATTAAGTTTTTTCTCCATATAGTAGACTTTAATGGGGATTAATAGGTTGAAAGTCCATAATAAGTAAGGGTCTTATCTAGCAAAACGAACTGTCATTTTCTAAAAACACTAAGAATGTATATACTTTTGAACCACAAATGCTCATATTGCACTAGCTCTGCGTCTAAGACTTCACGCATTACGTAGTCACGTTGGAAAAAAATCATGTGTTACGCAGGCGGAAGTACCGACCCAGTGTTTACAAAGCTATCGTGCAAAAAAAGTCAAACGCCCCTTTACAAAAAGGTAAAAACAAATATGTCAGACAATTTAGAAGCTGGAGGAGAAAATGTGACAGAGTTTTTCACCCCTACCCTAACTTTTTGAACTGAAGAACACAGATGTGGCCTTTCCAACATCGAAACGCAGATAATGACTGGTAAAACTATGTTTTTACTAGCGGACAACTACAATAGATACCGTAACGTTTGTTAAAGTTACTTACTTGACGATGCCCCCAAAATGCCTTGAAGGCTCGAATGCAGCCTAGTTTGTGATTTCAGTTTGTGCCCACGAGCATATCCGAGTGAAGTGCAGACGGCAATGCGGGAGAGGTGTGTCTGACTCCGGGCTACTTTTACACTGTTGCCGCGGGTTATTTTTTCCAAGTTAGCGGTTAGCGCCTAGCGGTTGTGCTCTATTTAATGCTCTATATGTTCTATTAAATGCTCCATTTAATATTTGTGCTAATTTTGTGCTAATAATCCTATTGGTATATTTTGCATGCTAATGACAATCTATCCTTTGACGTGATCGGTTACTTAAGTTTGTGACGTAGCAAAAAAAGGGCTGTTTCAAACAGCATTTCTGGGACAGCCTTTGGGAAACTACAGTTTTAAGGAGAAAATACTCAGCAATGGTGTTGATTAATGGACTGGCACATAGTTTGTCTAAAAGCATATTAAAAACACCACATAGACAAATAAACAACATAAAAATCTTGATTTTCACTACACTTTAAATAAAACGGCCGATTGTTTTACTAGACAATACCCTTATTTCTCGGCTGGGATCATGTAGAGTCCTTTGAAACTGCAATTTGGAAAGAAAAATTCTGGAATGTTTTCCTCAAAAACCTTCATTTCTTTTCAACTGAAGAAAGATAGACATGAACATCTTGGATGACATGGGGATGAGTAAATTATCTGGAGTAAACTAAACCTTTAAAATCCTTTAGATTCCTCAAACGTTTTAAACAGTAGTGTACAACTGGTCATAAAATGAATGGATCAGTGGCTGTATAATTTCCTCATTTAGTATGTAAGTGGACACCTATTCCTATAGATAAAGACAGAGAGAGGGAGAGAGACAGGGGAGAAAGTATGGGTTGGGTGGGATGGGAGTAAATTATTAGTTGCCCTCAACCCATCACAGATTTGATGAAGAGGCATCCCCCTTTCATGATGACAGCCCACCACAGACATAAGATAACATGTTATTATACCTCCAACTGCTGGTGCTCACAAAACAAAGAAAAAAAAAGTTACTCCCTTGTACTGCTGAAAGAAATAGAATATATTTCATCTGGCATTAGCTCTGTGGCATAGGAAATGTTTTTGGTGTGGCAAAAGAATTTGAATTTCATTCTAAGATCATGGAAAATAGTAGTAAATGCTGGAGAGGAGACAAAATGTTCAAGTGCTCCCAACTAATCGTATTCTACAATCTGTCGCTGCCATGACTGGTTTGCATTTCAAAAGGTCCAATTGTTGGAAATGTGAAGCAATCATTCACGTTGGTCTTCCTTAGAAAAATTAAAAAGAAATATGTTAAATCGCTTCATGTTAACAAAGAGAGCCGGAGCTGGCAGGATTGAAATAAAAAGGGAAAGAGGACTTTCAAAAAAAACTTTCAGTCACTTTCCAAGAATCCATCCCTTTAATCTAAATCCTCCGTAAGGTCTGAGGGGAGCCGGGCTACATAATACAGACTAATGCAGGGGTCACATTTGTGAACAATTAGACAGCATTAAGGCAAAAAGCTTTGGATGGGATTTTAATACCAGTGGCATTTCAGAGTGTCAGAGCCTGAATCAGACACATCTATTAAAGCCAAACTCGAATGTAACAAACATCCCACTGTTATATCAACAGTCATGGGTTTTCTGGCCATTGTCTCCAACTCCTTTAAACTCTCTAGCTCCAGCTCTCACTCTCCTGTCTCTAAATATGCAATTTCTCCACAGCGTCAGCCTATTTAAATACATAAATCGCAGGCGCATTTATGCGTCCCAAAAATATCTGCTCTGGTGTATTTCCCTGGATCGCGTGTTTCTGGATGTTGGAAAGAGGGAAGGGGAGAGACAGTCAAGGGCGCTGTTGTTGGGGACAGAGGAATGTGTCAAATAGAGCTGTGACAGACTGATGAGGTGAGAGAGTCATTGTCACAAAGGTAATGTACAGTACTGTGCCCATAATGTGTATGAAAAAAAAGAAGTCCTTTACACTCTTGCATATGTGGTTTACAGGGACTCTCCAATCATGATGGTTTTTTTGACTGTGCAAACTGTATTTTCTATCACCCTACATATAAACCTACTCCTCACAGAGAACTAATGACAAATTTTGAATTTCATAAAACTCTGTTTAGTATGATTTTAAGCTTTTCGGTTTACAGGGACACAGGAAATGTCCTCATAAACCATGTTCATGTTGAAGTACCCACACATTTTTGTCCCCCTAAGCCATACAGTGCCCTCCACTAATATTGGCACCCTTGGTAAATATGAGCAAAGGTGGCTGTAAGAATAAATCTGCATTGTTTATCCTTTTAATCTTTCATTCAAAAAATTCACAATATTCTAACCTATCATTTAAGTAAAACCATGGAAAGCAGGGGGAAAATCTCTTTATGAAATAAATGTTTTTCTGTAGTTCATGTTGACCACAATTATTGGCACCCAATTATTGCAATGCCCTTTATTCAAGATAACAGCTCTGTGTTTTCTTCTTTAATGCCTGAAGAGTTTGGAGAACGCCTGACAAGAGATCAGAGACCATTCCTTCATACAGAAACTCTTCAGATCCTTTAGTTTCCCAGCTCCATGCTGGTGCTTCTTCTCTTCAGTTCACCTCATGCATTTTCTATAGGGTTCAGGTCAGGCAACTGGGACGGCCACGGCAGAAGCTTCATTTTATGCTCAGTGACACATTTTTGTGTTGATTTTGATGTTTGATTTGGATCACTGTCCTGATGGAAGATCCAACAGCTCATTATAGAACTTCTAACAGATGCAGTCAGGTTTACATTTTTTATCTGTTGGTATTTGCTAGAATCCATGATGCCATGTATCTGAACAAGATGTCCAGGACCTCTGGCAGAAAAATAAGCCCACAACATTAAAGATCCAGCAGTATATTTAACTGTGGGCATGGGGTACTTTTTGTACCAAACCTATCTTGAGTGTTTGCTGCCAGAAAGCTCTTTTTGTTAGTTTCATCTGACCACAGAAGCCATTCCCATTTGAAATTCAAGTTGTGTCTGACAACTGAATATGCTAGAGTTTGTTTTTGGATGAGCAAGGAGGATTTTTCTTAAAACCCTCCTGAACAACATGTGGTGACGTAGGGGCTGTTTGAATTTTTTTTTTTTTTAGTCTTTTGGCCCCAAGACTCAACTAATCTCTGCAATTCTCCTACTGTGATCCTTGGAGAATCTTTGGACACTTAAACTCTCCTCTTCACCATGCATTAGGACGATATAGACACACGTCCTTTTCCAGGCAGATTTGTAACATCTTTAGTTTAATTTGAATTCTTAATTATTGTCCTAATGATGGAAATTGGGATTTTCAATGCTTTAGCTCTTTTCTTACAGCCATTTTCTATTTTGTGAAGCTCAACAATCTTGTTCTGCACATCAGAACTATATTATTTGGTTTTATTCCTTGTGATGGATGATTAAGGAAATTTGGCCTTTGTGCTCCTCATATTTATAATCCTGTGAAACAGGAAGTTATTGCTGGACAATATCATACTCCTAGTCATTCTAGTGTGCTAAATAAATGCAAATATGAATGGGAATATACTTCAGAGATATTTTACTCATTATGATTTCTAAGAGTGCCAATAATTGTGCCCAACATGCATATGAGAAAAACATTTATTTCATAACGTAAGTTTCCCCCCACTTTTAATTGTTTTACTTTAATGAAAGGTTAGCATTTTGTGAATTTTTTGAATGTAAGATCATAAAGATAAACAAAGCAGATTTATTTTCATAGCCGTCTTTGCTCATATTTACCAAAGGATTAGTGGAGGGCACTGTATGTGACCCTGGACCACAAAACCAGTCTTAAGTCGCTGGGGTATATTCGTAGCAATAGCCAAAAATACATTGTATGGGTCAAAATTATTGATTTTTCTTTTATGCCAAAAATCATTAGGATATTAAGTAAAGATCATGTTCCATGAAGATATTTTGTAAAATTCCTACTGTAAATATATCAAAACTTAATTTTTGATTAGTAATACACATTGTTAAGAAGTTCATTTGGACAACTTTAAAGGTAATTTTCTTAGTATTTTGATTTTTTTGCACCCTCCGATCTTAGATTTTCTCTTTGGTCGGTATCTCGACCAAATATTGCCCTATCCTAACAAATCATACATCCATATATCAATCATTCCATACACAAATCATTCCATACATCAATGGAAAGCTTATTTATTCAGCTTTATTTATAAAAAAAATTGAAAAAGTGACACTTATGACTGGTTTTGTGGTCCAGGGTCACATATATACACTGTACACACACACACACACACACACACACACACACACACACACACACACACACACACACACACAGGACGACTTACGTGGGATGGTGACACTAAAATGTTGTGGATCAGATATCAACAACTTCCTTTTGAGTTCATTCAAACCAACACCAGTAGGACCTAGTGAAGCAAACAGAGAGAGACAGAAACAATGAGAAAGAGTCAGTTATTTTATTTTATTTTAATTTTAGAGTTTTAGAGAAAACACACACACACACACACACACACACAGAGACGCACACACACACAAACATTTCATGAGTTACAATATGTCATTAACATACACTACTCTCCAAAAGTTTGGGGTAAGACATTAATACTTTTAAAAACTTTTACGACAGATTTCCATTTCAAATAAACATTCTTTTGAACTTTATATAATAAGAAAAGTTTCTTAATCACCAAATCAGCATATTCCAAAACAGCATATTCCTGTTTTTTTCTTGTACAAACAGATGTAACATTTGTGAGCACAAACTGATCTTGCTGATCCCAAACATTTGAAAGGTAGTGTATACAAAAAGTGGACAGTGTAAACAATGAATTTGGATTACAAATGTAATTAAGTTTAGTCAGCTTGTTTAAAAAAATAAAAACACTGTTATTTTCATTATTTATTGTGATTTAAAACTTATGCACTATTCATTTACATATATTAACATACAACATATAAATAAACATAAATATTACTTAAAATTTTATTACCCAGCTCAAGCATAGTGAATATAATAAAAGATTTGAGTCATCCATTTCTCCTCCTTGCATCTCTTTTTAACTACAAGCCATGAGATGATCTTTTGAGGCAAATAAACTACCAGTCAAGTTTTTGGACAGTAATATTTTTTATGTTTTTTTTTTTAAAGAAGTGTCTTCTGCTCACCAAGCCTGCATTTAATTTGATCCAGAGCATAGCAAAAACTTTAACATTCTGAAATATTTTTACTATTTAAAATGACCGTTTTCTATTTGAATACATTTTAAAACGTAATTTATTCCTGATTACAATGATTATAATATTCTTATTTGCATCTCAAAAAACATTTATTATTATTATGTTGAAAACAGATGAGTAGAACTGTTTCAGGTTTCTTAGATGAATATAAAGTTCATAAAAACAGCATTTATCTGAAATAGAAATCTTTTGTAACATTATAAATGGCTTTATAATGGTATAGTGCATAACGTTACAAAAGCTTTTTATTTCAGATAAATGCTGATCTTTGGATCTCTCTATTCATCAGAGAGTCCTGAAAAAAAAGTACTCAACTTTTAAATATTGACAATAATAATAATAAAAATAATAAATAGCAAATCAGCATATTAGAATGATTCCTGAGAATCATGTGACACTGAAGACTGGAGAAATGATGCTGAAAATGTAGCTTTGATCACAGGAATAAATTACATTTTTACATATATTCAGATAATAAGCAGTTATTTGATATAGTAAAAATATTTCATAATATTACTGCTTTTGCTGTATTTTGGATCAAATAAATGCAGGCTTGGTGAGCAGAAGAGACTTCTTTAAAAAACATTTAAAATCTTACTGTCTAAAAAAACGTTTGACTTGTAGCACATACAGCAAAAACACGGAGGAACAGGGATTTGATCCCTTCACGCAATTCCGCATGTCAAGGCCCCATTAAAGAGCCAAGATTCACACTGTACAATGCAAAGAGTCAAGCGTGGTTTTTCTATTAGCTGTTAATGATTGCTATGAGACATGCACAAATCAAAATCTATATGTTAGAGAACACAAAGCAGATGTTTTTCCTACTCGCAGAGAGAATACACATTTTCATCTGATGCATCATACACTTTCTATCACACACACACACACACCATGACGGTGCAAAACGTGCTATCCTTATTCCACTGTGATAGAGGAGATGAGCAAGATTCTAAATTTATTACAGTAAGAAAACAGAAGATTATTTCATGTGTTTTTTAGCGTCACTGAGTAACGTGGTGCTCCTGTTTGAAAGCCATATGTAAAAACTCCATGTTTATGTGTGTATATATATAGGTGGAAAAGTAAAAAAGTGCACCGCAATGCATGTTTCCAACCAGCCATATTTCATACACAAATGCTCCCTAACCTTAAAAGGACCCGCAAACTCAAACAGTCTTTATTTTCAGGGGATGTTAATCTCCAGACCCCACTAGGCCCTGTCTGCCTGCTTCCAGGCCCACATAGAAACCTTGTCAAAGGGAAGACGGATGGTCCACAGTCTCTAGGCCATTCTATTCACTCATCGTGTGCACTAAATGAGTTTAAAGCCCTCAATCATTCATCTCCGCAGCGGCTCGCCCTATCTCTGATGTATAGCCGCTTGTGTCCAAAAAGCCACGAACAGCATTGGAACTTGTAGTCTAGGAGTTCAAGCCGTAAACAGCCAGCCAGATCCCTACAGCCTTCAAAATGGGACGGTGGTGCGTTAACTGACTTGCCTTTGTGTATGTTTTTCCTGATTTTTCTGTTCATCGTCATACGCTTTATTGACCCAAACAAAAACTCGCCCTTTAGTCTTCAACAGCCTCAATAAAATAACACATTTTAGTAATTGTTTTTCTATCCAAGTGTATGTGCGCACTCACAGGGGCAGGTTGCAGCGGTCGTAAAAGTGTCAGTAGTCATTAGGGCGCTCATTAGGGGAGAAGGCTAATACGAAAGGCTTAATAACTTCCAGGCCAAGCGCGGAGCAGATGCCGTTAACCTTGAGGAGCTGCTAGGCTGGTTGAACGTGGGGGGCCGAAGTCCAACCTTCACTCAACGCACTGTCATCATGTCCTTATATTATCAGCATTAATATATTCCACCAAGTGTGTCCGAAAAATAACCTTCGTTCGCATTTATGTGTGTGATAAGTTCACAATTAAAGCTTTTTTGGCGAGATTTTAAGCCTTTGGAGAGACTGGGCATTATGCTACTTGTACAAGACCCTGCCAACTGCTCAGATGTGTAGAAATTGTACTTGATAGTTCTAGGAAGAAACAACACATTGCAGCCCAAATTGTTATGTTCAATTATAAAAGCCCAGACAGAGATGTACGGAAAGAGAAGGAAAATTCTGATATAAAAGGAAATAAAGAATTTGATCCGTTGTTTGAACCGACAGCTCCTTTAGATCATCATTTTCCTCAATGGTCTCAATTCTTCTGTCTGAACCACCACTATATCAACTGAAATCTCTTCAATCTTAACTCAAACATGTAGAAAAAAAACAGATCATTTGCTATGTTAAATAATCAGGTTTCAGTTAAAACACTACGGCGGGTTTGCGAAGCAGCGCATGTGTTAAATGTGTTGACTTTGGCCGCTCGATTAATATGTATCCAAACAGATAAGATCTTGATTCGTCTGGAAAGTTGTTTGAAACCGAACCGCAAATCGTGGGTCAGTCGTGTTGGAGAAAGCAAAGGGGAATAAGACTATTTTGTTTCGGGGGCGATTTCGCCTGACCCTGTTGTCCGCAGACAAGGGTAAACACCTATTGGGAGTGTAAAAGTTGAATGTGCTTTCAAATGAATCACTTTCATTCAAACTGCTAACTAGGGCTGTCACGATTGCCGAGTAAGCACCTACGAGAATCAATGAAACGCATTATTAGACCATTTCCAAGGCTGCATGATATATTAAACCCATTTAAAGATCACAATAAAGCATAACGCTATTATGAATTCACAAACACTACGATTCAATTAAAAACAGTTTTATGCAAAAGTTTGGGAACGCCTTGCAGAATCTGTGGAAATGTAAATAATTGAACAAAAGAGAGATCACACAAAATGCATGTTATTTTTTAGTAAGATATTTTACAGAAAAGATGTTTACATGTAGTTCACAAGACCAAAAAAATAGTTGAAATTGTTAAAATAAACCCCTATAAAAGTTTGGGAACCCTTGGTTCTTAATATTGTGTGTGGTTACCTGGATCATCTATGACTGTTTGCTTTTTTTGTTTTGTGATGGTTGTTCATGAGTCCCTTGTTTGTTCTGAACAGTTAAAGTGAGCACTGTTCTTCAGAAAAATCCTTCAGGTCCTGCAGATTCTTCAGTTTTTCAGCATCTTTTGCATATTTGAACCCTTTACAGAAGTGACTGTGTGATTTTGAGATCTTTTCACACTGAGGACAACTGAGGGACTCATATGCAACTATTAAAAAAGGTTCAAACATTCACTGATGCTCCAGAAGGAAATACGATGCATTAAGAGCTGGGGGGTGAAAACTTTTGAACAGGATGAAGATCTTATTTTGTTGAAGTATCATTTTTTTTTTTTTTCTTCATTTAGTACTGCCCTTCGGAAGCAACAGAAGATAGCTGCATGTTTCCTGGAAGACAAATTGAGTACAATTTACCTTGATCTTCAAATTCAAAAAGTTTTCACCCCCCGGCTCTTAATGCATTGTGTTTCCTTCTGGAGCATCAGTGAAAATTTGAACCTTTTTTAATAGTTGTGTTTGAGTGCCTCAATTGTCTTCAGTGTGGAAAGATGGATCTCAAAACCATACAGTCATTGCTGAAAAGGGTTTAAAGATGCAAAAGATGCTGGAAAACTAAAGAATCTGCAGGATCTGGAGGATTTTTTTTCTGAAGAACAGTGCACAATTTAACTGTTCAGAACAAACATGGGACTCATGAACAACCATCACAAAAAACAGTCGTAGATCACCCAGGCATCCACACACAATTATTAAAAACCAAGGGTTCCCAAACTTTTGATTTGAATAATTTCAGCTATTTTTTGGTCTTGTGGACTATATGTAAACATCTTTAATGTAAAATATCTGACACAGGACGGCACTAAATAAAAAATGACATGCATTTTGTATGATCTCTCTTATTTTGTTAGAAGTATTCACATTTTCACAGATTCTGCAAGGGGTTCCCAAACCTTTACATACAACTGTATATGCGATGCAGGTTTAATATATGTGTTTTATTTATATGTGTGTAGGTTACGTACATCAGAACAACTGCATTTACAGTAAATGCTGCTCCACACAAACTGTTATCATTTACATGTGTGGAGCTTCTCCATCTCTGCATATTGTTGTGAGTTTGGGTTTATTATAACGTTCATCTGGGAACGCAACTTGCGCCATTTCATCGAATTTTTAAAATGAATTATTCGTAAGCCTACTCAAACACAGTAGAATACATCAATATTTTTCTCAGTATGGTAACTGTTCATTGTGATTTTAAAAAGTTTCGACCCTTGCTCTGAGTTCACGTTTTGATGTCCATATATTCAAGAAATTACAGTGGCTGTAGCATTTCTGTCGTAAAGAAATGTCCAAATCTTAAAGATTAAGTGGACATTTGTATTAAATGTTGTTTAGTTAATATGAAACAAGGACTAGATTGTGCTGTAAAGTGCAAAAACAATCGGCAGGCAGTGTTGCCAACTTCTTTCAATGGAAAGTAGCTAAAGCCAGTTGAAAAGTCATTAAAATGTCGATAGATGATGTCATAAGCTAATTAGCATATTTATGACGACATTGCGTTGTATTGCCTTTTACATTCGTTTGCTTCTCTGTGCTCACATACTGTATTTTCAAATGCAGCCAAATTCTCAATAAAACTGTTATATACATATACATAGCTCTCTCTTCCAAATGCTAATCTGCACAAAAATCCTGCTTTATAATCGAGCCGTCATCTGATGAAATCAAAACACTGCAAAACTGACGTCAGGCTGTTGGCGCCCTCTGCAGTCATTTGCTATAATGCGTAATGTACGTTAGCTCTATTGTTTAATACATTATGTATTTTAAGTTTTGTTCAATAAAACCATATGATTACTTGCTTTTAATACTTTATTTGAACTAATTATTACTGCCCCATTGCTATTATATATGTATTTTAAGTTATTTTAAAGGCTAATGTTTACTTGGGGCAATTATAATTAAAAGATTACTCGATTAATCATCACAATAATAGTCCAATTACTTGATTACCAAAATAATCGTTAGAGACAACTCTACTGCAAACGCAATAGCAAATCACAAGAATAACTACATACAAAGAGAGACATATGGGGAGAAAGATTCAAATGGCATCATTCATGGCTGCATTATTAAATGCAATAAAACAACCGGCAAAGAGTACGAAATAAGACGGGAAAAAAAGAATAAAAAGTGCAGGCCAGGAAAAGTTAAAGCATGACCCCAAGGGACAGAATAACAGTTCAGAGAGAAAACACAGCAGATCCTTGGTTTTGTCACGACTGAGACATCCATGATGCTGCCCTCCACCTTTTGAGACAAACTTAAATATTTGTGTTAGTTTGACCGCATGAGTTGCAAATTACCAGAGGGGCATCCTGACAGTAGAAAAAGCTTGATTAATTAAACAGACCACCTTATGCACTCCCTCACACAGGCCTGTGAACATACACCCCATTAATTACATGCACCAACAAAACTGTGATAGAATCCATATGCCGTGTTGTGTTCACAAACACACAGCCCGATCTACTGCGGTGAACTATGACCCTGCTACCTCTCGCTGATTCGCATGTGAAATATTTTATACACCTGGTCAACATTACTTGTCAGTATATGAGGTAATTTTCACAACAACAACCCTTTAGCTCTGGGAAAAACAAACTATGAATTCAATTTGGAGCACAGGAGGTAGATGAGAAGAGGTTAAAGTAGCATTTCAACAAGTAAAACAAAAGAAAGGAACCTGAAACCCTCAAGCTATCTGTCATACAAATCTAAAATGCTTTTTATTCACACTTTTATGAAACACTTAATTCATTGTTCGGGCCTCTATATCCTTTGTCCAGAATTTCTGGCAAACAAACACCAAATCTGACATTCAAAAACCTAATGTCATTTCAAGATTTTTTTCACTTTGTAAAGCTGACGTCTCACTGCGGTTTCACCCTCGCTGTTCCCTTGAAAATAAGTGTTAACAATTCTTTGGTGAATAATATTAAGAAGGAATAAAATGTTCCAATAGAACACCAGCGCTGCAAATGAAGTGTCACAAAGACGAATTAATCCTCAACTGGTCCTGTAAGCTCTAGGGGTCTTCTAAGGGCTGAACTGAGTGAGAGTCCTACAGCAGAACAGGATTTATGGATTAGCCAAGTGCTTTTTGTGGGTAAAGCACTGTCTGTGTACAGCCTCAAAACAGTGTTTCAGAAAACTTTTAAATGATGATGGTCATCATTTGGACAGCAAAAATTCACTTGTCTTAGCCACCTTATTCCTCAGTGCGGAAGTAAGCCCATGGGCGAGACTTCCGGTTCATATAGGGAAATAACGAGAAGTATAACAACGTGCATTAAATGGTAATACTGTTTGCACTACAAACCATTGTGTTTTAGGACAATATATAAAAATAATATGGTAAGACAAACCAATTTGCAGTATCAAGCAGCAAAACAAGCTGTTTTGTACAGCTAAAAATAGCTGGATGTGGATGAGACCGGAAGACAGACCCATAAAATTTACAAATGGCTAAGCCCGCTCTTATAGCAAAAATAAGGTGGAAGTTGTTACTTACCGACTAACACAACAAGTCTGTGCCTGTCTCCGTGTTTTCTCCGGTAGGCCGTCACCTCTTCATAAGTGGGCACGTCAGCTGTGTCATACTGCTCACTTTTCTTACATTCATACATCGACTTATTTGTCTTCTTATCTCTTCTGCTGAGGCGAAAACTCCTCCGTAGACCCGCTGGAGAGGAAGAGAGAAACAAATATAAGACAAAAGAACAACAAGCTTGTCTTACATTCTTGTGTGCATTTGAGAATGAGGATATGATGTAGACACAGAAGTCTTATTGGATCTTAACACATTCCTAAACTTAGGGTTCATTCACCCTGCCTCCTGCACCTGTAATGCTTTAAGGATATAGTCAGTGTTTAATATGCTTTTCAGATGTAAGGCCTGATTTAAGATGCTGATTTGGTGCTCAATAAACATTTCTTCATTTCTCAGTTGTGTTACCTAGTTTTTTTAAATTAATTTTATTAGGGATTCAAGCACTGCAAGCACTGTAGCTGCAGACAACGTGACCAAGGCTCGCCCCAATCTGCCTGACGGGGGAGCTACAGCAATAAAAAGTACAAAATCGCTCATAACCCCTAAACAGTCCGTCGCAGACTGAAATTTTTGCATTTTTTAAAAAACCTACTTACTAGCTCTAGAACTAGTCCTAGGTTTTTCGCCCAATCAGAACCAAACCAGTGCAGAAAGATTCTGGAGAGTGAATATCACTCACCATCGCAAAGGAATGCCAAAACTTTCGAAAGGGGCAGGGCCACTTTTAGTAAAATGCCTATAACTCCTGAACGGAATGAGATATCTCTGCCAAACTCGGAACACTTATGTAGGAACTAAATCTGAGGTCACAGGGCGAAGGAAAAAATAAATAAATAAATAAATAAATACTTGGTGGCACAATGAGAGGGAACTGCACAACCATTTGTGCTATCAACAAGAAAATCTGTGTGCACGGTTTTGGTCTGAAGTGCCACACGTGTCTACAAGGACATTTGCATATCTCAAAAAACATGGCTGCCATCGGCCAACAAATTTTGAGCACCTACTGGACAAGGTTCACGGAGGCCAATCGGGAAAAAATTCGGTGGGCCTGTTGGACTCACAAGCCCCAAAGGTCTGAGAGAAATTTGAAAGAAATCGGTCAAAGTGCTGTACATTCATTCAAGAAAACCATACAAAGACAATAACAAACACAACATCTTAAAAAGTAAACACAGGTTACGTCTCTCCTAAATCAGACTCAAATGATATAAAAGTGCTTCTTCAAGGTCGTTTTAAAAGCAAACACAGAAGGTGCAGAGCAAACGGCTAGAGAAAGGTTATTCCATAGCAGAGGACCAGCTACCGATCACCTTTTCGGTTAAGTCGGGACCTGGAGCAATAGTTTATCGGCAGATCTCAAGTTATTAACAGGTTTATGTAAAATAACAAGATCTGACAAATATGAAGGTGTGAGACCATTTAAGATTTACAATTTTTTTTTTTAACTAAGGCCTTGAAATTGATCCGATATCTGACAGGTAACCATTGCAAGGATGCTAAAATTGGAGTTATTCTATCCCTCTTTCTCCTACCAGTCATTAGTCTGGCAGCAGCATTTTGAGCAAGCTGCAATCGATTTACCAGTGACTGAGAAATTCCTAGATACACAACATTACTCTCTAGGCCAGACCTGTCTGCTCTACTCTCTATAGCTCTCGCAGTACTTTGATGTCATACAACAATCGATCAGCGCAAACAACCAACACCTGGTTATTTTGGCAATTTAGAAATCCTGTGCCGAACGTGTCTCTGGGAAGTGGCACGTCTGGTCACCCTATTCTAAGGTAAATTACCTGGATTTGCCAAAAATGCTTTTTTGATCATTGATTTAAGTGGGTACAGCCTTGCTAAATAATATGTCATGTCTTTTTCCATATATGCTTAAATACCTTAAGAGCTTGAACCCTGGTAATTGCTGCTTGCACATATCCATTTTTTTATTATTATTGTTAATTTGTTTTTGGAATCTGTGGTCCTTTTCCGTCACTTTTGATTAATTTTATTGTGGTCTTGCTGAATGTAAGCATTAATTTTTATAATAATAATAATAATAATAATAATAATAATAATAATAATCATCATCTTACTGACTCCAAACATTTGAGCAGTACAGTACATGCATATTCCTTGGCATCTTTTAAATGTGCTATATAGATTTTTTGTGCTTTATTTTTCTTCATTTTTATTATTGTATTTTTTGACTATTTTCTACATATCCTCTATTCCTTATGTGTTTATTCATCAAATATTTTGGCGTATTGGTTACCCTTTCATCCACTGTCAAGAGTTTAATACTATTAATTCCATATACCACATTTCACCATATCTAAACCCATTCCACAGATTTTCCCCTAAAAATCAGCACGGAAAATACGAAAAGTGTCCGCAGATTTCGTCTGGGCCCGATCATAACAGATTTTCCTGTGCGCCATCATCATATGAACCGACTTGCGGTTCTTTCATCCGCGTCCAGGTAACAAAACGACCAGACCGAAATATCTGAGGCTACGTATTTCATGGTGACACGGCAGGAGGTGGGCTATTTCAGGACACGGTCATAGCTATGGGTGGTTTTTTCATGCCCTAAAAGGTTGTTAAGCACCTCACCGCAAAACTTCCTGTCTGATTACTCTGGACAGCACCAGTCTGTCTTTAATGACCCCAGACTGTATCAAAACTCAAAACGTACCCCTCATTTAAGCAGCACGGTTTTATATTCATGACAGATGCTAGTTAGTCTAGCACAGCCCCAAACCAGAGACACCTAATACCCCATCTCTGCACAAGGCATTTTCCCCTCCCGCCTCTACTGCGTTTTATTTTTTTAAACTGTGATTAATGAACGCAGGGATATGATGCAAGATGCCCAAGTAAGATTACGGCAGTAAGAAAATTATGGACTGAGAAGAAGGGGAATGAAAAAAAAATAAAAAAATAAAAATTTAAAAAGCCCTGATCCAGTCCCCCTTTAATACTTTCCACAGCACCGAGAGACCGCGGAGCGCAGATGTGCGGCCGTGGAGAGATCCTGCATTCTTTACAGCTTGTTCTTTTCCACACAGTCACCTAATAAGGGCTGGTGGGGACCTATGCTGGGATACAAATGAAACACACCGTAAGTCAAGCGCTCGCTGTACCACAACACAAGTGTTTGTGTGGTTCCACAGTGAGGATTTAGTTACAAGCGTTTAGGACAGAGCATTCTTCCACTCAGGCTAACCTGTGGTCTCTGCTGCTCGTGCCACTTGACGTGTTGCCATCACGCTAAAACCCAACCCTGACTGGAGCAAAAACACAAAAAACTTCATTATTACAATAAGGAAATCTCAACATGATCTGATGAGAAAAAGGTACCAATTTAAAAGAAATCATTCCTTTCGAGAGGATATGGCGGCGACCTCTGTAAGCTGAAACACTGAGTGGCTTGTTCAGT
The DNA here is from genome assembly GCA_012976165.1 of Labeo catla. NCBI lineage: Eukaryota > Metazoa > Chordata > Actinopteri > Cypriniformes > Cyprinidae > Labeo > Labeo catla. The sequence continues at coordinate 707,039 of VONZ01000078.1, forward strand.
TTAATTTTCGTATCCATCGTTTTAATAGTCGATTGGCTCTGGCATTGGGAATCTCCATTTTCCCAAGCGCAGAGCAGGTGCAAAGCTTTTATTACGGCTGCACGGCTGAGTCTAGTCAATGCAAATTGCGGTTCTCTGTCTGAAGAGGATTCAAAATCGGGACCCTTCAAAATCACTTAAAACAGGATGGACGGCTCCATCCAAAAAGACTAAATATTGCCTTCCATCTCAATGAGGATAAATAAATCAAGACTCAGAAAGAAAGCAACTCTACCCCCTCTTGAACCCCAGTCCCTGTAACTGATTGAGAGTGAATAAGAAACAAAAACACATGAAAATGAATCCATTCAAGTCTGAGCAGGAATGTTTCTACTTTTTTTTCTTGTCAGTGAGCCTTAATTCTCTCTTTTTCCGAAGGACACAGCTTTGTGAGACAATCTATATGTGGGGTGACGGAAGGCAGCTTGAGCATATTAGAAATGCTCAGCCAAGGACCTTCTGGTTTGGGGACAAAGATCAATACAAAAAGAAAAAGCCAGCTAGCCAAGGACAGTCATAAAATTCCTTTCATTTCCCTTCCAGTATGACAGTACAGGCTAGAAGACTGACACGTGCCCGCCGTAGAGGCCCAAACATGCACCTCCTAATGGCGCGCACTGTGGCGTGACGAGTTAATTGGACCTCAGAGCTACGCAATCTACCATCACCAACTAGCAGTTCACAAATCAAACCTGTTCCTCCACTGAGACATGGAAAAACAATGAAAAGGCCCAAATTCAGTGTAAACACAAAAAGACACGCGCTGCCGCCGCACACACAATCGCCTGAGAGCTGCTGTGGCTCCCGAATGCCCATTTTCCACAGCAATAATATCTTACAGCCGTGGAAGAAATTTAGGAGATGTGTGAGGTGAAAGCCCTGAGAGATTCAAAAACGTTGAGGATGACGAGGGGTAATAACCTTCAAACACATTAACTCCCTGTATGGATACGGGATGATGCATGTTCACATTTATCAAAAAGATAAGGGAACCAGAAAAAGGTCAAAGAGGGGAATCATAACACTCCGTAGAGCGATCAATCAACCTGAAAATGATTTCATAGAAAGAACTCCTCTATTTTTCCATCATCTTTTGGTTTACAACCTGCGACTAATTCCTTTATCCATTATTTTGGAATGGATAATCCTTGTCCTGCGCTTGTAAGTCATATTTAATCATGTAGTAAATTTTCCCAAGTATGCTGCTTTTTACAGATTGGGAGAGTGAAGGTGGATACGGTTGAACAAAGCTAGCTGCAGTTCCTGAAAGGAGGAAATGAACTCAAATAAAGTTCTCTCTTGTGAAATGCCTCGGCCTACACCTTCCACCCCAAACAAGGTTAGCGGAGAGCTGCCTGTCGAGCATGTGAACGATGGACAGCCATATGGCCTTTACTCACTCCCACCCTCTTTTACGGTCATCTGTGGAAAGGTTTAGCGGTATTGTACAGGCCCCTGGGGTGGTGTCAGGGAGACCCCCAGCATCAAACATTGAGAAGTTTCCGGCACAAATCGCACGTACCAGAATCGTCTGATCTCATCTCATGTGCACACTAACTATATCCCGTCTCTTGTAGGGGGAAATGTGTCTTTTTGTGCACTCAGACAAACGGTTTACCAACTCCAGTTATCTCATGGCATTCCCACAGATAAGTATGAACCGGCTGCCTGGATCCAGGGGAGAAGACGGATAACCATCACAGGCAACGATTAAAGAAAAACAAGTATTTAGTAGTGCTATTTGAAATATGTATTGGGTACTGCTTTGAATCATGTTGAACTCGTTAAGAATGGCTGTCTAGGGGAAACACACTGTAGGAGTGGATTCCATTGTGCTGCCTAAGTGGAAAGTCGTGTTCTGCCCAAGTGTTACAGGCTTGCACTGAATACCGACTCTTCGTTCCTGTTGGCCGGAGGAGAACAGACTTGAATTCAAGCAGTGATATTTTTTTCTCTGTCATATCCAAAATTCCAAATTTAGAGAAAGGATGGTTAAGTTATTGTGTAAAAAATTCAGTCTAATCAATATTCTACTTATTATAGCCAAGTATTAATTTTATCAAGTTAGTGTTTTTACACATTTTGCATTTATTCAAAAATAATGGCTCAAGACAGTAACAATTTAAATAATATATTTTATTTATGAACTTATGTTCATCGCTTCTTTTTAATAGCTAACTTTTAACTACTTTAAAATTTTTCAGGTCATTAGTCAAAGCTTGGTAAATATTGGTCACAGACACAGAGATTTGCTTTAAATTTCACCAGGCTGATTACTCACTAAAAAACTCCCAGAGTTTTTATGCCATTTTGTGTCTTATTTCGACATAAAGTGGTTATGTCAAACTGCGTGAGTTGATTACTTTTTAAAGTTAGTCTTTCCATTAACACCATTATATTGTTTATTCAAACTGAGGCTCTTCTGCCTCAAGGCCACCTATGTTGGCTTTCTCAAGCCAACATCAAAGTTTGTTTATGAACTTTAGCCCCTAGTTAATACTACTACTACTACTACTACTACTACCATACACAGTGCATTAAATAAATATAAGTAAATAAACAGAAATAGGTAAAAGTATAATGTAAATATATACAACCATATATATATTTATAATATTTAATGCATAAAACTATGGAATGTCATATTTATTATTATCGTTATATACGCATGAAAACAATTCTTTAGTGGGAGGTGAATGTTTAAACATTAGATTTATTAAAGGAGAAGTTCACTTCCAGAATGAAAATTTACAGATGATTTACTCACCCCCTTGCCATCCAAGGTGTTTGTGTCTTTCTTCAGTCAACAAGAAATTATGTTTCTTAAGGAAAAAAAATTCAGAAATTATCTCCACATAGTGGACTTCAATGGTGCCCCCAAGTTTGAACTTCGAAAAAGCAGTTTAAATGGCTCTAAATGATCTCAGCCGAGGAAGCATTTAGCAAAACAATCGGTCATTTTCAAAACAAATTGACAATTTATATACTTTTTGACCTCAAACGCTTGTCTTGTCTAAGTCCACGTGAACTTTTTTCCTGACAAGACAGTTAGGGTATGTTGAACTTTAAAATTGCCCTACATCGCTGCAGAAGTACCGACCAAGTGTTTACAAAGTGAACATGCAAACGGCCTTTACAGAAAAAGGCAGAACAGCCATGTAGAACGATTTTGACGTTGAAGAAGAAAGCGAGATGGGAGTTTTTCGACCTAACTGCATTGACCCGGATTACACAGACTACACATGCATGTGCATCACAGAGATGAGACAAGACGAGCATTTGAGGTTAAAAAGTAAATTTGTTTCAAAAATGATCCTCGGCTGGGATCATTTACAGCCATTTGAAACTGCATTTAAATTGCACTTTTGAATTTCAAACTTGGGGGCACATTAAAGTCCACTATATGGAGAAAAATTCTGGAATGTTTTCTCAAGAAACATAATTTCTTATTGGCTGAAGAAAGAAAGGCATGAACATCTTGGATGACAAGGAGGTGAGTACATTATTTGTAAATTTTTGTTCTGGAAGTGAACTTCTTTAAGGGAGAGAGATATGTCTTAAGAAATCTCAGTTTGTGAAATTGGGAAAAACTCATCTGGCACAGTTTGTCCTTATAAGGACAGTGGCTTGATATATGAACTACAAAAGCCTGGGAACACTGCTTGATGCATCAGTGGAGAGACATATACACAGTCTAACTCACAGACAAACAGAGTGGGCTGCCAGGTCAAGCCGGTGCAGTCATCACTAGCAGGTTTAGTAAGTATCTGAACTACAATTCCAATAGGCTAGCTGGAGGACACAGTCCTGCTGTTAGTCTCATCAATCACCTGTTCCTTCCATCAGAGATACGAAACACCCACACGCAAACATCATCAACAGACACAAAACCTATTCACTGAACCACTGCGAAGTCTGACCATCCCTGACCCCCACAGCCAGGCGTCCAAACACTGAGTAAAGGACATCGCGACTATAATCATCCACTACTGGCTACAAATCAGATGAACAGATGCCCATTTGCTTTCTATGTCCATGGCTAATTCAAATCTTGCGTACCATACATACAAAATTAGAGACTCTGCCAAACAACCCCTCCAAATTAAAATCCCAGTGACTTCAGCCGATTATACTAAAGTGTATCCACCTGAGCCGGGGTCAGTGTGGGGAAAAGCGTGGTAATCGAAAGCTGCGCACAGCTACGGGCCTCGAGGCTTCTGGCCCCGCTGCTCCTCCTCCAGGAGTGAACCTGTGGACAGATGAGATAAACTCATTTTGGAAATGGAGCGTTTTTTATTTCAGTCTAAAACACGTCTCCATTTTTCCATAACTCCTGCCTTAATTGGATTCCGGGGGCTAATGGCTTTCCCAGCTTTAGCTTCTCCCCCCAAATGTTTTCTTTTTTTTGTTCTTTCTTCTGACTCCCGTTGACTTTCTTCTCTGTTTCTACTTCTCCTAAATTGTAGTTGCCCTCAGTCTCCACAGAAGTAATCTGGATTAGCCGATCACTCCAAACTTGTTATATCACATTACATACTTTATGCAAGAAAATGCGAAAATATTAAAACTATCTGTAAATAAAACAAGGCTTAAATAGATGTAATAACTGACTTGCAGTTTAAAGCATCCCAGTAAAGTCAAGTCACCTATATTTATATAGCACTTTTAAGAATACAGATTATGTCAAAGCAGCTTTATAGTATTAAATAGGAAAAATAATGCAATGTGTAATAATGAAAAAGTACAACAGTAAACACTCAATTTTCGGTTAAAGTCAGTTCATCAAATCAGTGATGTCATCGTCCAGCTCAGTTCAGTTCAAATCTGTGCATCTGTGCAATCAAGTCGACGATATCGCTGGAAATTAAGTGTCCCCAACTAAGCAAGCCAGAGGCGACAGCGGCAAGGAACCAAAACTCCATCAGTGAAAGAAATGGAGAGAAAAACCATGGGAGAAACCAGGCTCAGTTGGGGGGCCAGTTCTCCTCTGGCCAGATGAAATTAGCGGTTTAAAAGTCAAAATGACATATCTGAGAGCTCTGGGAGGTAACAGCAGCCAATTATCAATGCAAATTATTTGGTCACATGATTTGAGACAATTACTTTTTGCATTCATTTTGGTAAATGTGTTTCTAATCATCTCCTTAAGACTGGAATATCCTACACAACTTTTGCCCCAATTTTTTCCACGATTTACAATCTGAACAAGCTAACACCAGTCTGCAAAGAGTTGTCATATTTCATAGATTGCTTAGCATATGATGGTCACAGACTCAGATTGTTTAGTTTCAGACTTTAATTCCAACCAGTCTGAAGGTATCACACATGTTTGATATTTTTAAGGGATTTGAACACATCTTGCTTTCATTTGTTATGCGTTTGTGGTGTTTGGAGCATCTTAAAAGTCTATTAGTATGTAATTCTCAGTCGTTTAGTGTAAGATGCCCAGTTTTACTCTGTAACCATTTTAACATTTACGCTCTTAAAAATAAAGGTGCTTTACAACAATGCCACAGAAGAACCATTTTTGGTTCCACAAAGAAACATTCAGCTAAAGGTTCTTTAAAGAACCATCTTGTTCTTACCTTTTTATAATCTGAAGAACCTTCTTTCGCCACAAAGCAAAGATGTCAAAGGTTCTTTATGGAACCATTTAGACAAAAAAGGTTCTTCTATGGCATCGTGAAGCATTTTTAAAATTCTAGAAAGTGTATGTCCAGATTTTAAAAAATCATATAGCATATAGCATGTGCAGTGGTGTTCTGTTTTTTTCTTTTTTTTTTAAATCAAATGTAAATTCATATCCCAGTCACATTTTCTTTGTTAAATAAACATTACTTACACTATCAGAAAAAGAGAGAAAAAAAAACCTATTTTATATTTTTACATAAACAATATAGGTGTTTTTAAGCATTTTACATTTATTCCAAAATGATAACTCAAGGCAGTAACAATTTAATATTTTATTTGTGAACTTATATTCAGCTATTCTTTTTAATAGTCAACTACTTTTTAATTTTAAGATCATCAGTCATCAAAGCTTGGTAAACATTGTTGGCGTAAATAGTCTTGTGGTTAGTGTGACGACATATAGCACAACTGTGCACACAGCGACCCAAGTTCGAATCCCATCTCGAGGTCCTTTGCTGATCCTGCTCCCCTCTCTCTGCCCAGCACTTTCCTTTCATCTCTCTACTGTCCTGTCCATTAAAGCCACATCACAGGCACTGAGGTTACATTTACACTACAAAGATGTAGTCAAAAACAGAAACATTTTTCCCTTGCGTTTTTAACGTTTTCAAAAGGTTTCGCATTTACACGTCCATGAAAAATGCCAAAAACGCTGTATTAAGTATGCCAGGCCAGTAGTTGGTGGGCAGATTTTTCCGCCCTTGCCTTTAAAATCGACAATTACTGCGCATGTCTACATACCTAACACCATGCACGCAGATGACGTCACCGTTTTTTTTTTTAAAGATTCCTGTATTGAACTTTGAATCCAGTTTTCAAAATTCTGTGTTTTCAGACCTCAAAACACTGTTGTTGTGTAAACGAACAGGCAAAAGGCATAAAAAGTGTACAAAGTTTTTACAGTACAGTCAGGTAAACGACCCCTGAGATTTACTTTAAATCTCACCAAGCTGATTACTCACTTAAAACTCCCACAGATCATGTTTTCATGCTATTTTAAGTCTTATTTTGAAGTAACAAAGTGATTATATCCAAGTGTGTCATTGTTTACATACTTTTTAAAATTAGTCTTCCCATTAACGGCAGTATATTGTTCATTTAGACTGATTTGAGAACACAAGAGGTGGGATTTATCACATGAACCAATCACAGCCGATCATAACCAGTCATATCCACCAAACTCACCGTACACTTTAGGGGGTCTATTAAAATTCAATGGGCTCAGGGGAGGTGAGAGAGACGCAAACTCCCGCTGTAATTTTACCTATTGGTGTTGCTTTTGGACAATGTTTCTGTAAAAAAAAATCAAGTGACATTTTGGAAATGTTTCCTTTTTTAAAACATTTCAAATGTAATTTCTTCCTGCGATGGATTAGCAGTCATTAGACCCTTTAGACCCTTTAGAAATCATTTTAACATACTGATTTGGTGCTCAAGAAATAAAATTACTTTAAAGAATTAAAAAGGTTCTGACCCCAAACTTTTGAATAGTAGTGTACATGGATGGAAACCCAGCTATTATAGTTATAATATACTGTACTGCTGATGTACATGAATGGATGGCACACTTGGGATTAAGACCGATACTCCTTGCATGCCTGACACTCCTTCATCCTAGTGACCCGGGGGGAGCAGAACTAGCAATGCACCCGTGTTATACAGTCTTACATTACTACAACACCAGGTTCAAATCATAACAGTGAATTAGACCACAGGCTTTAAAGAGGTCAATGTTTTTCCCCTTCAAAAAATTCTCCTGTTACATGGAATATGTAATGCATGGCAGGGCACGGAAGCTGGAATAAGCTCTCCTGGGACAAGCCCTTGAGGTGCTTTGGCCGTTGGGAGGAAGAGGAGAGACTGAGGTCAGAAGGCCGGTAATGAAAGCGTGGAAGAAAACAGGAGGGCAGAGGAAAAAAAAGAAGCAGTGAGACGCACAGCGTTGAAAAGGTTATCCCTATTGAATGACGGTGCTTGATTGAGCTTGGCAGACGGGACTGTGCGGCTTTATTTAGAAACTTTCTACCCACAGGATCGCCTGTGAAATCAAAAAATTTTAAATGAGTGGCCAGCGGCTTAGGGTTTACATAAACAGCCTAATGTCTACTAGTGAGAGAGAGAAAAGAGCCAGAGAGACACAAACAAGAGAAAGACAAAAAAGACAAGCAAAGAAGGAAATCAATTTGGGCAACTGAGAGAGGAAAAAACGTTCTGAAACAAGTAGCAAACAAGAAACCCAGAAGAACAGGAGCGGAACATACTGTACACTGGCTCCATAAAGAAAACATTAAAAGTGATTTAGAAATGAAAAATCGAGTTATACAAAAAAAATATATACACTGCCTTTTAAATGTTTGGGATTAGTAAGATTTTTAAATGTTTTTAAAGAAATAACTTATGCTCATCAAGGCTGTATCTAAAATAAAAAAAAAAAAAAAAAATTGTAAAATATTATTGCAATTTGAAAAAAAAAAAAAGTTTTCCATTTGAATATACTTTAAAATATAATTTATTCCTGTGAAACAAAGCTGAATTTTCAGCATCATTACTCCAGTCTTCAGTGTCACATGATCCTTCGAAAGAGCTGTGCTGCTTAATATTTTTTGGGACCTGTGATACTTTTTTTTTCAGGAGTCTTTGATAAATAAGTAGTTAAAAAGAACAGTGTTTATACAAAATAGAAACTGTTACAGTATACACTACTATTCAAATGTTTGTTATATGTACATTTTTTTTTTGTTAAAGAAATTAATACTTTTATTCAGCAAGGATGTGTTAAGGATGTATTATATTTCTAAGTATATTAAAATAGAAAACTATTTTTTAAAATTGCAATTATATTTTACAATATTGCTGTTTTTTCTGTATTTTTGGATTTAAAAAAAACAGCCTTGATGAGCATAAGAGACTCCATTAAAAACATTAAATATTACTGATTCCAAACTTTTGAACGGTAGTGTACATATACTGTAAAAACAATTTGTTGAGTCAACTTAAATTAATTTGTTACCCCACTGCCTTAAAATTGTAATTTCAGTCAACTCAACTTGAAATGTTTAGTTTTACTAAGTGACAACTTAGATATTTAAGTTGATTCAACTTAAAATTTGTAAGGCAGCTGGGTAACACATCATTTTTTTTTTACAGTGTATACTAATAATTAATACATACAGTATATACAATATACAGTACTGTACTAAAGTGTGGGGTGAGTAAGACCTTTAAATGAATACTGACAAAACAAACATGAAACATAACACTGAAGTAAAGGTTGCTGAAAATATACTTCACAGTATATTAAAATTGAAAACTGTTATTTTAAGTTGCCATAATATTTTACAGTATTACTGTTTAATTTTTGATCAAAATAATATTTGACCATAAAAGATCTTAACTTTAACTTTCAAAAAGCAAAGCTATACAGATAAACATTTACCTTCACATTATACTGACGGATTCATTGAAATGGAAGAACAAAATAACTGATTTGCATAAATTTGTGAAGAGAAAATGGAAAAACCAAAGTGGATATAGAACGAAGTGAACACAGAACACTGAGGGGAAATTGGCGTGAATTGAAACCGAAGACTCTCGCAAATGATAAATGATTTTTGTACTATTTGAGACATTTAATACTTAAGGATCCACAGAAACACTGTACTTTTTGCAGCCACTAAACAGAGCTGTCCCAGACGGGCATACTGTACAACAGAGTACATGAGTCTGTGCGGTGACAGATAATGAGCGCGCTACAGCACAGTCATTTTCCACACACTGACGCTAGAGATGGAAACCAGACTGAGGCCTGACTGAGAGCTGGCCTTCAAACAGCCCAATGTCCAACACACACCACATCAAGAGCCTGCCGGACCTCCACCACAAAGCCTGGAAATGAACCAGTGCCTTTAACTGCAATATGTTTAACATTCACAAAGAGTTATTTAAACACAAAACACTGCCAACACACAGGAAAATCAGAAAGTACAGCTGCTCAGGATGACTGAATGAGAAACTAGTGCACATTTGGCTCTTTTTTACCACATTTCACTGTTATCACATATTTCAGTTTGATTCTCCGCTTTGCATTGTGAATGAGGCTGAACAACACGCAGGAACCACTACTGACAATAACAAAGTCAATCTTAGACAAAACTTACAAAGCATATTGTAATGACCGTGGTGACTAACGCAGACTGCTACCACTTATAAATGATGAGATACTTGAAGCCAGAAGGAAGCTAGACAATGATACTATAAGACATGCAACAGCGTGCAGCCACATGTCAAAAAAGATTTTTGTCCACAGACACACACACAGGGAGAGAAAGAGAGAGGGAGAAGATTGAGAGCTAACAGCACATGAAACTATTATGAGAAAATGACAGAAGGGGTTATACAAACTCTTCATCAGGAATATGAATCACACAGAAGAGAGAGGAATGATATGGGACAGTGGACAAACACATAATCAAGCATAATCAAAAAGAGCTCACCAATGTGGAGTCCACTTAAATAGGAGGCAAACTCAGTGTCCTCTTCAAATTATGAAAAGCAGAAGGAATCAGGACAGATTTATATTAGAAAGAATTTAGGAACACGACTACATACTGAAAGATGAGTAAAACAAAAGATAACAAAAGGTATATAACTAAAACTGACAACCGTTTAAATGTTTGGGGTCAATTCCTGATAATTTACTCACCCCAAAGTCAACAAAGATGTTCGTGTCTTTCTTTCTTCAGTTGAAAAGAAGAAGGTTTTTGAGGAAAACATTCCAGGATTTTTGTCCTTATAGTGGACTTCAATTGGGATCAATGGGTTGAAGGTCCAAATTGCAGTTTCAATGCAGCTTCAAAGGGTTCTACACGATCCCAGACAAGGAATAAGGGTTATATCTAGTGAAATGTAAACAAATAACAATTTATATACTTATATACTAGCTCTGCGATGTACGGGACCTCATGCGTAATGTAATCGCGTTGAAAAGGTCATGCGTGGTTAGTTTTTGATCTGTGTACTTTGGTTCAAAAAGGTAGGATCTCATTTTCTCCTCCAACTTCAAAATCGTCCAACATAGTTGTTTCACTTTTTTTTTTTTTGTAACAGGCGTTTGATTTTCTTTGCACGTTTGCTTTGTAATCACTGGGTAGGTATGCCCACCTACGTCACATGTGACCTGAGCTAGTACAAGATGAGCATTTGTGGTTTAAAAGTATGTACATTTTTATTTATTTTTTTATTTACTTAGAAAATAGCTGATTGTTTCGTTGGTTATGACCCTAATTCCTTGGCTGGGATTGTGTAAAGCCCTTCAAAGCTGCATTGAAAATGCAATTTAGACTTTCAACCGGTTGATCCCCACTGAAGTCCAGTACATGGAGAAAAGTCATAGAATGTTTTCCTGAAAAACCTTAATTTCTTTTCGACTGAAGAATGAAAGATCTAAACATCTTGGCTGACATGTAGTTGAGTAAAGTATCAGGAAATTTTCATTAGCAAATCCTTTAAACAAAACTCTATTTTAGATAAATGCAGATGTATTCATCAAAGAATCCTGGGAAAAATTCATCATGCACTATCAGAAAAAAAAAAGTACAGTATGTGTCACTTTACCCTTTCAAAATGTAATGGTATGTGCCATTAAACGTGAAGTTCACTTCCAGCACAAAAATTTGCAGTTAGTTTACTCACCCCCTTGTCATCCAAGATGTTTCGTAAGGAAATTATGTTTTTTGAGGGAAACATTTCAGAAATGTTGTCCATATAGTGGACTTCTATGGTGCCTGTGAGTCTGAACTTCCAATTTACATTTAAATGCAGCTTCAAAGGACTCTAAATGATCCCAACCGAGGAAGTGGGGTCTTATCTAGCGAAAAATGTACAATTTATATACTTTTTAACCTCAAATGCCCATCTTGTGTACTCTGTGCACCTTCACTTTAAGACAGTTAGGGTATGTTGAAAAACTCCCATCTCATTTTCTCCCTCAAGTTCAAAATCATCCTACATTGCAGTTTTACCTTTTTTTTGTAAAGGGCGTTTGACCTCCTTTGCACGTTCACTTCGTGAACACTTGATTGCTACTTCTGCAGCGACGTAGGGCGATTTTGAAGTTGGAGGAGAAAATGAGATGGGAGTTTTTCAAACCAACCCTAACTGTATTGAACCGGAGATGCACAGACAAAAGTATAAATTGTATGTTTTTTTTTTTAGAAAATAACCGATCGTTTTGCTAGATAAGACCCTTCTTCCTCGACTGGGATCATTTAGAGCCCACTGAAGCTGCATTTAAACTGCATTTTGGAAGTTCAAACTCGCAAGCACCATAGAACCCATTAAATTAGAAAACAGTTATTTTAAAATCATAATTCAGTTGTTTTACTGTATTCATGATAAAACAAATGCAGCTTTGGTGACCATAAACATAACCGAACCCAAACTTTTGAACGGCTGTGTATTTTAGAGCTATTCAACTATCATAATTCTTCATCAGTTGATCCTCTACAGCCGAACCAGGTGGACGGATCTATTGGCAGCGTTCACATTCAACATTCAGAACTTTCCATGTAGGCCATAAACTTCAGATTTCTTTTGTCTATTAGACACAACTCATAATGCATTCAATACATACCTTACAGATGGGATGAAAATTATTCAAAACATCTTTTGCATCTTACACAACAATAAAAGTATGAAATACTGAGGGAAACATTCACGTTCAAACTCGCATTCACACGATCTATCACGAAGAACGACTAAAATGGATGGGACTCATCTGAGGACTCATCATACTAACATCATTTAAAGGGAATGGCGCAGTTGGGAAAGCCAAATAGGGGTGTATTGTGTGTGTGTATGAGTGAGATACAGTATAGTGAACTCTTGGCCCATTTACACACTCCGCTACGCTCCATTAGGTGGTTGTGGTCCAGTGAATGCTAATCAACCGTGTCTTCATTGTTTGGGTAATCTGTTACCACATACAGGGGTCCCCAGCCAATGATCTAATGGCTATAACATCTAATAGGTGAATCAGAGAAGGTGTACCTTCAATGTCCTCCACTGGGAAAGCAAAGAAAGAAATATGATAAACATAAAAAGATTAAAAACAGATCAAGAGAAGGATGAGGAGAGCAAAAGACAGAGGAAGAAGAAACTGACCTACCCCATTCAACTGTCTCATCATCTTATGAAAGAAAAAATAAACAAAAAGGAAATATATAGTCAAGTGATTGGAAGTATATATTATAAACAGTTTGAAATACACTTTAAATACACAAATTTAAAGGGACAGTTCATCTGTTTTACTTTCGTCTGATGGTTTAAAGGAGAAGTCCACTTCCAAAACAAAGATTTACATATAATGTACTCACCCCCTTGTCATCCAAGATGTTCATGTCTTTCTTTCTTCAGTCGTAAAGAAATTATGTTTTTTGAGGAAAACTTTTCAGTATTTTTCTCCATAAAATAGACTGATATGGTACCCCGATTTTAAACTTCCAAAAGGCAGTTTAAATGCGGCTTCAAACGATCCCAAATGCGGTTGTAAACGATCCCAGCCGAGGAAGAAGGGTCTTATCTAGTGAAACGATTGGTTATTTTCATTAAAAAAACTAAATTTAAATACTTTTTAATCTCAAACGCTCATCTTGCCTTTCTCTCCGTGAACTCTATGTATTCTGACTCAAGACATGTTAGGGTATGTCGAAAAACTCAACTTTTCTATATTTCATTTCAAAATCATCCTTCATCGCTGCAGAAGTTCCAACCCAGTCTTTGCAATGTGAACATGCAAAGAACATCAAAAACCCTTAACAAAAAAGGTAAAACAGCGATATAGGATGATTTCAAAGTTGAGGGAGAACATGAGATAGGAGTTTTTCGACATGCCCTAAATGTCACGAACCGGAACAAAAACAGTCCAAGCGGAGTAAGACAAGACGAGCATTTGGCATTAAAAAGTATATAAATTGTATTCTTTTTATTAAAATAACCAATCGTCACGCTACATAAGACCCTTCTTCCTCGGCTGGGATTGTTTACAACCGCATTCGGGATTATTTGAAGCCGCATTTAAACTGGATTTTGGAAGATCAAAATCGGGGCACCATATCAGTCCATTATATGAAGAAAAATTTACGACTGAAGAAAGACACGAACATCTTGGATGACAAGGGAGTGAGTAAATTATTTGTAAATTATTGTTCTGGAAGTGGAGTTCTCCTTTAATGAAAGTACAGTGTGGTTTTAACCCCAGTGTTCTTCATAAAGTATTCTATTTCATAAAAGAAAATGAGTCAGACAGTTTGGAACAACATGAGGCTGAGGAAACGATCGCCGTTTTCAATTTTGGGAGAACTATCCCTTTAAATGTCAAACTAATGTAAAATTCTGTTCGTTTTCGATAAAAAGTCTTTAGTACGCTACTAAGTGGTAAACCATTGCTTACCTCATAGGAAACTGTAACTACCGAACAACTAATATAGTTCATAACGGCAGAGAAAGTGTGTTTTTGAATGTGCATGTGCAGGCCTGAAGACACGAGAACATTTGGAGGCACTTTAAAAGCTTCCTCCAGTTCATGTGGTCTCAATTCTACTAAACAAGCTTAAGTCAAAACACACACGAGCAAAGGGCAGCATCTACACAGCCTGCCATACACATCCACACAATCCTGCCAAAAAAGCAATACCATGAAGAGAAGGATGGAGGGCAGTAAAATCTTTTGTGTGCTATCAGTCAAGTGAATCCTTAGGCATCTTGCCTTCTTGTCAGTGTGACCCAAAGGACCAAAAAGAATGAATTTAAAATGAATTTAAAAAAAAATGAAAAGCAGATCTAGGGACATGTTTAAGGTCTGAGACAAGACGTGAGGCAAAAATATACAACGTAAATGGTATGATTTAAAGGTGAAAATGGTTAACGGTCACATCTGTCATTAATACTGACAGTTTTTTTTTTTCCAGAAAAATGGAATCAGAAAATAACTTCACGTCATAAAGCATTTTTTTCTAGCACGTAAAATGTCATAAGAATCATTTTTAAAAATAGCTTTGGTCATAGAGTTCCAAAAATCAAAAAAAAAAATTGGAACAAGATAACAGAGCCCTTTTGTCTACAATAATTTATAAATTAATCTAGGACCGATAACTATTACAAATGAGTGAGGATGGTGAGGGGGTGCTTAAATTGTTTCCATATCTACAATGATGACAGAACAATTGGAGTGAAAGTATATCTGGTCAAACAAACATCTAAAAGGCCACAAACCAGAGCATGTGAACAGGCAGGATAGACCTACTGACTCACTATGTTTACATACACAGATTGACATCAATCCCACTGCAGATTCCACAAGTACTGTTTATATGCATCCTTTTCAATGTAAATATATCAGTTTACATGTGCATTCCATGTATACCGAAGAAAACTGTTCCACGTGCAACGTGTCAACACTACAATAACAACAAGAAGCTTGTGATCAGTGGTCCTGAAGACGTCAGGATTATTTTAGGTTGCATGTCGTTAGCATTATTAACTGATATTAGGTTGCATGTAAATGCAGCCAGTGTAACCAGAAAACACATTTTTCTCATATAGATGCAAGAAGAAGAGAGGAAAGTTAATCATAAGAGATGACAATGAGACTTATTAAAGTGATAGTTCACACAAAAATGAAAATTCTGTCAGTAATTATTCACCCTCATGTCGTTCCAAACCCATAAGACCTTTGTTCATCTTCGAAACACAAATTAAGATATTTCTGATGAAATCAAAGCTTTCCGACCCAACGCAACTGACACAAGAGCCAGAAAGGTAGTCAGAACATTGTTAAAATAGTCCATGTGACATCAGTGGTTCAACCTTAAATTTATGAAGCTACAAAAATACTTTTTGTGCACAAAGAAAAGACTTTATTGAACAATTCCGTCTGTTCCGTGTCAGTCGATGTGCGTTTGCAAGAGTACCATGATGTAATAGTTGAATAAAGTCGTTATTTTTGTATTCTTTGTGCACAAAAAAGTATTCTCGTAGCTTTATAATATTACGGTTAAACCACTGATGTCACATGGACTATTTTAATTAGGGGTGGGGGGAATCGATTCACATATGAATCGCGATTCAGTCTTTTAGCGATTTGCATTGATCCCCAAATTACAAAAATCGATTTTGTAGTTAACACAATAATAGCATGAGGTTGTCGGAACAAAACAGTAACAGCAATGGAGGAGGAAAAACAAATGCATCCTGCCCCATTTTCAGCAAGGGCAAATGTTTGGGAAAATATTATATTAATTAGTGATCTTTTGTTATTATGGGAAGTAGGGATATGCGCAAATAGTTAATCCATATTCAGAAAGGCATGGAAAATTAACAACACGTTTTACGGAGCCACTAAAGGGACATGGTTAGCCGCTTGCTAGCGGTAGCCTGTTACATTAGAGTATATAATATATTTTTCACTTACATAAATAGGGTAAGGAGAGTTGGCGAATGTTTTGTAGATCCTGAGCACCACTGACAATCATCTAATCTTATGAAATATGTGGTAAGTAGGCCTACTGCCGATCTGTGCGTTTACAAATCTCAAAAGTGAAAGTAAAACGCAAACCTGCATTAAAAAGCAGTTTCAATGCCTGGCATATTAATAACGACTCCCTGATGCCAGCAATTTGTATAATTACCCAACCATATAATTGCAAAATTTCCTACCATCTCTTATTTAGAAGTTTTGTAGTACATGTAATTTCTTTCTGAACAATGTATGAACTGATTTGTATGGAAGCTCGTTTATGGCCCTGAATAAAAACGGTCATTGCAACTTTTTATCTCACAATTTTGAATTTACATCTTGCAATTCTGACTTTTTTTCTCAGAACTGTGAGATATAAATGCACAATTACGAGTTATAAAGTCACATTTGCGGGATATAAAGTCACAATTGCGAGAAATAAAGTCGTTTTTTTCTTGCATTTGCGACTTTGTATCTCACAATTCTGACTTTTTTTTTTGCAATTGCAACTTTCTATCTCGCAATTGCGAGTTCTACAGTCCAGTTCTGAGAAGAAAAAAAAAAAAAGACTGATACGTTCACAGAATTGCAAGTTTATATCTCACAATTCTGACTTCATTTCTCAGAATTGCGAGTTTATATCTTGGAATTCTGACTTTATAACACGCAATTGCGAGTTCATATCACACAATTGCGCCTTTATTTCTTGGAACTGTCAGTTAATATTACGCAATTCTGACTTTATTTCTCAGAATTGCAAGCTTATATCACGCAATCAAAAAAATCAGAATTGAGAAATAAGTCGCAATAACCTTTTTTTTTTTTTATTCAGTAGCGGAAACGGGCTTCCATAGATTTAGGCACATCCCTAATGGGAAATGTAAAGTATTTTTGATTTAATAGGAAGTTAATAGTTAATAGGAAACACAGATTTCTTGAGTCAGGACTATGCACAGTATAGACTGGTCTGTTTTTGTATTAAAATACTGGTGTGTTTGATGTCCAGTGTGCATTAAAAAAAATGTAATGAAAAATTGTGAATTGTAATTAAAAATCGAAAAATCGTAAATTGTTTTTTAATTGAATTGTGAACCCATCAATTTGAATCGAATCATGAGGTACCAAAAGATTCCCACCCCTAATTTTAATGATGTCCTTAATACCTTTCTGGGCCTTGAACGTGTCATAACCCAGAAAGCTCTTGGATTTCACCAAAAATATCTTAATTTGTGTTCCGAAGATGAAGGTTTTACAGGTTTGGAATGACATGAGGGAGAGTAAATGATCACAGAATTTTTGGGTGAACTATCCTTTTAAGATTAATTTCCATGCTTGAAAACCATGAATTGTAAATTATTTAAAAATGTTCACACACACTTTCTGTATTTGTTCAGGGGTGTGCGGTTTGTAATGGATATGACATACAGTCTCAGCTAGTGATCATGCTGTTCTGATAAGTAAAGCTTTATGTGAGTGCACATATCTACAGCGCAAAGCACTAACGTGTGTTCAGTCATCCAAAGAGAGCCCCCTCATCTCTACTCTTTGAAATATTGCCTAACGTCACCGCACTGCAGGCCAGTGGACAGATGGTCTTACTCTTAAAGCGCACGCTCATGCAGTTTCAAACAAACAAACCTCTTTCCTCCAAGCACACTTATACACATCTATACCTGTGTGGGAACACATTTGGACTGGTATTGTATGTGGTCTGTTTCTGGTCAAGTCATACATGGAGCTTTCAGCTTTCAGTTTTACTGACGAATTCCCATATGTGATGTGATACTAAAAAATTCTACACTTGAAAAGTTGAATAAAAGCAGCACTTTAATATTACTTATGCTTATTTGTTATGTGAAATGTAAGGAGTCTGCAAAGACGACATCAAGTTCACGACTCCTGCGGTGGTCCTGGAAAAGTCATCAAGAAACTATACCTCCGTGACATGCACATCAACTTTTCCTTCTCATTGTTTTAAGCAGCTGATAGAGTGACAGAGAAAAATGGAAGAGGTGGGAGGCCGAGCATGTGGCATGGGGGATAAAAATCCAGAGTGGCTGTATTATTCGATCAAGATTGTGTGTAGCTGTACGGATGACAGCAACATGTCGAGAGTGTTGCTGTGTGTTTGTCTCGTGGCAAGTCTTAAGTGTGCCCATGTGTAGAAAGTACCCCAGCACAGCCCCGTAAAGACCCCTGCTGCCAGTGGGAAAGATTAGAGCTGTGGTGTACAAACACACGCACACATGCATTCACTAATCAGACATGAGAGATTAATAGAAAACAGGAGAGAAAGCTTATGTCCAGGCGTGCATTAATGCACATGTACATGAATACACATGTGTGTGCATATCTGCCTGGCACCAATCAGAGAGTCTGGGCTCCCTGACCGTGTTCACTTCACCTTGCACTTTCCAACCTTCCCTCCCTCTCATCTAATCTTTTCCGGTTGCTGTTCCTTCTATTCTTCTTCTTTTTTTTCTAGCTATTGCTCTACTCAAAGAGTCACTCAGGCCTCTCGCACACAACAGTTTAAAGATAATTTCTGCTGTAGTGCAGAAACAAAAGGATGAGTGTGTACAGGGCTCAACAATAAGGTGGCTTGCTGGAAGTCTATAACATATTTTGGTTAAAATTTGGTTAAAATTTCATTCCCTGCACCAAAAGTCGAAACAATGGCGGTCGGAGTCGGACTGTTCACAGCTCATTTAGGCTCTAAGGTATGGCCTTGTCAATCAACTATCGTAGGAGCGGCCTTTGTCGGTGTGACGCCACACAGACAAGAAGCCTAGAATGGCCTAATTTGAAAAAGGGGACATTACTTATAAAGATTACCGAAATACCACTGGGAGGATTTTTATCATTATAGGGTGGTTGTGTACACACAATGCCAACACAAACGCATGTTCAGACAACATGTAAAAGCGAGTTTTGCATCCCATGACCCCTTTAAAGAGCAGACACTTAGAGCATTGATATAACAAATGAATTCACTTTGTGCTTCCAGAAATTTCAAGAACTGCATGTTCTGAAAAAAAAAAAGCTGCTTACATAGTTATAGTTTTTTAATTAAATTGACATTAGACTTGATTTTTATATAGTGATGTAATGGTATTATCAATATTTTGGTATCGCAATACCAAAACTGTCTCGATATCATCGTGGTCACAGGATGATATGAAACAATAGGTCTTCTGGGCAAAAAGTGTAGTTTTTAAAATATTTTTAAACTTCTTATTCTAACATAAAAGGTCTTTAAAGTTGTGTTTAGGGCCATTATGCTTTGGCACAGTATCTCTCAAACAAACTAAAATCGAAAGTACAATATGGGTCAATCCCTTCAATGTCCCTTCAATGTTGTCGCTGTGTGTTTCAAAGCGAAGCACGCATTTCATTCAATCGATTAGCTTGTGATCCGGTGTTTTCCGCGCCTCAGAGCGGCTCAGTTTACAGTAAATGCAGTGTAAGTTTAGCGCACGTTTGGGAGTTTAGTCCCTGGTGGGCCCCGGACCCCTGGTTAAGAATCAGTTTCTGTGATTTTATCAACACTGTTTTTGCAAATTATAAGTAATTTGCACATAATATAAACAATGTTAATGTTATTAAGCTGCTGACATGGGTAAGATTTTGTCAAAAATGCTAAATTGATTTGTGACAGCCATGAAAGCACCAGTAAAAATGTTAAAAGGACAAACCGATTAGTAATGTTTTGCATCATATGCTATTATTTTCCAGAAAAAAGTTTATGAATGTTACATTCCATCTGTATATGTTCCAGCTTGTTTAAAATTCTTTTATTAAAAAATTACTTTAGTAAATAAAAATGAAAACTTAACAAAATTCACACATTAAATATAAAAACACTGTTGATAATAAAAATAAAGCATTATTTCATAGCGGGGCCACAACTAATAGCCCGATTGGGCTAGCAGAAAAAATAAGTCCTTATTGTTGAGCCCTGCTGTGTATGTGTTTTTCAGTGTTTGTTTTATTTGCTGTGTGATTGTATGAGTGTGGTCCTTACAAAATCTTTTGCTGGGTGTTCTCTGAAGAGTTGTGACAGTCACAGGTCTAAAGGCTGCAAGCCTCCTGAAAAAAGTGAGAGAGAAAAATAAAAAGGTTGAGAAGCAAATAATCTACATACACAAAGTCAGCGTTTGGGACTGACAAATGTATTTATTAACTGATACGAGTGAGAAGCAATTTCATCCATCAAATCTGAATCAACTGACAACAACGAGAGCTGAAAATGTAAGAGAGTCAGTTAGGCCATCTAATACATTTGTCACTTTCATTTATAGCAAAAATGTGTAAATGTAACGTATTTAGAAATTTAGCACTCAGAACCAGACTGACAAAGCTATTCTGCTGCTGTGAATGCAGCCATACAGAGACATGCAATAAAACCATCAGTTTTCACGACCGAATGGGGATTACTAAACACTTAACTACAATGCAGAACTACCTGCCTAAACATCCATTAGTGAGCGAGTGAGTGAGTGAGAGTGTGTGAGCGAGAGAAAGAATGGTCAGCCAGAAACAGCACTTGCTACTGTACATTTGACAGGTTCAAAAATATGTTTTACTATTGAAAGTTACTTTTTTCAAGAGAAACAGAGCAAAGAAACTATTTCCTAAGGCACCACATATGTGCATGCACGTCAGAGTCCACTTTACAAAGAACGCCACTGATGTGCAATTTTCCGTGTGTGGACGTCCAAAGTGGATGTGAACCAGTGCTATCATTGTCTGTCATTACTCATTCCAGCCCAGACAGCCACGGAAATCCAAAGTATTTTGGCCGAGCCCTCTTGCACAAAAAGGGAAAAAAATGACGAGGAAGACAAAAAAAGTCTGAAAAGTCATTCCTTTCATAGTAGGGAGTGAAAGTCAGGTTGTAATGGAGTGGAAGAAGTCTGGAATGATCGAGAGACAGAGAGATGGATGCATGACAGGAGAATATGATATATGAGGGGGCTGGACAGAGGGTGGACAGGATGATGGAGTCATGGAGTGCTGTTGAATTTAAAACTGGTGATAGTGGGAGGAAAGGAGCGGGGAAGAGAGAAAAGCATTGGCTAACCTCTCCTGGAAGTGTTTGGATGGGATGAGTCCTGCACGCGGGTTGCCATCGCCCTCCAGTTTGGCCTGCCACCAGGTGGCATCGTCCTGGCTCATAACCTGCAGGATATCTCCCTTCTTGAATGCCAAGCCTGCCTCCTTGCAAGGGATCGCCTTATCCTCAGCTGGATCGTAGTCAAAAAGCGCCTTTACAAACATCTAAATTGCAAGAGAGAGAGAAACCGCTTTAAAACGAACAACATTTAAATGGATTAAAATGAAATTACAGAAAGATGAGATTCAAATCACATCTGCTCCGTCCCTCTCTCTAAACCATGACCAAATAAAGGTGTGTTTTGGGTAGCAGACAGGCTCACTTTCCACACATACGCACCACAATGCAAGAATTGGAAATTCTGTGTGATTCTCATTAGCGTTTCTCTAACAAAGGAGATCATGAGGTGTTGAGTGATTGTGCGGACGTATCAAGTAAATAAAAAATACATAACTAAATAAATAAGAATGTAAAGGCTTATTGACAGCAAACGGAGACAGCAATGTTCCCAAAGCGCAGAGCTGTGGCTTGTGTTGATTTAGAGAGCTGCATGTGCCATACAGAAAAATGATGTTACGGAGGAGAACGTTCCCCACAAACACACCAATACATCCTGAGGGGACGCTTCGTCTCTGTCTCACACTCCATCATTTTTTTTTATCCCTCTTACACATGTGCAGCCAATTAGCAGCACTTCAACTTATTCATTACACGTGCGGAAAACAGTAAACTACGGTCACTGGATAACACACACACACACATGCGAGTTATGACTGAATTCAAAACTGAAACATATTTAAGCCATTACAGCACAGTAAAAGGAATAAAACACACTCACAAAGAAATGGTACAGTCCTCATTTACAACACAACACTCAAAAGATTGGGGTCAGTACGATGTCTTCTGTTTTTTTCAGAAATGTATTTATACTGAACAAGAAAGCATTATATATACACATATATATATATATATACACACACACACATTTAATAAATTGTAATTTGTACTACCTCTCTTAAAAATAAATGAAAAGAAATCTAGCATAGTCGATTTTTTTTCTGCCGAAAATTGTATCGAACTGTGATCCCTGAACCAAGGTACGTACCGAACCGTGACATCTGTGTACCGTTATACCCCTAATATATCCACCTTATTTTTCCCATAAGAGTGGGTGCAGCCATTTGTAAATTTTTTGTGTCTAGCTTCCGGTCTCATCCGCTTCCAGCTATTTTTAGCTGCACAAAAAGCTTGTTTTGCTGTTTAATATTGCAAATCGGTGTGTCTTACCATATTATTTTAATGTATTACCTTAATTATGAACACACTGGTTTGTAATGCAAACTTTTTTACCGTTTACTGCACTTCGATATTCTTCTCGTTATTTCCCTATGGTGGATTATGAACCGGACGTCTAACACATAACCAGAAAACAGCTTACTTCCACACTGAAAAATAAGGTGGATATACACTGACCAAAATTATAAACGCAACACTTTTGTTTTTGCCCCCATTTTTCATGAGCTGAACTCAAAGACTTTTTCTATGTACACAAAAGGCCTATTTCTCTCAAATATTGTTCACAAATCTGTCTAAATCTGTGTTAGTGAGCACTTCTCCATCCACCTCACAGGTGTGGCATATTAAGATGCTGATTAGACAGCATGATTATTGGACAGGTGTGCCTTAGGCTGGCCACAATAAAAGGCCACTCTAAAATGTGCAGTTTTATCACACAGCACAATGCCACAGATGTCGCAAGTTTTGAGGGAGCGTGCAATTGGCATGCTGACTGCAGGAATGTCCACCAGAGCTGTTGCCCATGAATTGAATGTTCATTTCTCTACCATAAGCCGTCTCCAAAGGTGTTTCAGAGAATTACATCCAACATCCATACATCCAACCGGCCTCACAACCACAGACCACACCAGCCCAGAACCTCCACATCAGCATCTTTATCTCCAAGATCGTCTGAGACCAGCCACCCGGACAGCTGCTGTAACAATCGGTTTGCATAACCAAAGAATTTCTGCACAAACAGTCAGAAACTGTCTCAGGGAAGCTCATCTGCATATTCGTCATCCTCATCGGGGTCTCGACCTGACTGCAGTTCGTCGTCTGTAACCAATTTGAGTGGGCAAATGCTCACATTCGATGGCGTCTGGCACTTCGGAGAGGTGTTCTCTTCACGAATGAATCCCGGTTTTCACTGTACAGTGGAGATGGCAGACAGCGTGTATGGCGTCATGTGGGTGAGCGGTTTGCTGATGTCAACATTGTGGATCGAGTGGCCCATGGTGGTGGTGGGGTTGTGGTATGGGCAGCCATATGTTATGGACAACGAGTACAGGTGCATTTTATTGATGGCATTTTGAATGCTCAGAGATACCGTGACGAGATCCTGAGGCCCATTGTTGTGCCATTCATCCACGACCATCACCTCATGTTGCAGCATGATAATGTACGGCCCCATGTTGCAAGGATCTGTACACAATTCCTGGAAGCTGAAAACATCCCAGTTCTTGCATGGCCAGCATACTCACCCGACATGTCACCCATTGAGCATGTTTGGGATGATCTGGATCTGCGTATACGACAGCGTGTTTCAGTTCCTGCCAATATCCAGCAACTTCGCACAGCAGTTTAAGAGGAGTGGACCAACACTCCACAGGCCACAATCAACAACCTAATCAACTATGCGAAGATGATGTGTTGCACTGCGTGAGGCAAATGGTGGTCACACCAGATACTGACTGGTTTTTCGGACCCCCCCGGACCCCGCAATACAGTAAAACTGCACATTTTAGAGTGGCCTTTTATTGTGGCCAGCCTAAGGCACACCTGTGCAATAATCATGCTGTCTAATCAGCATCTTGATATGCCACACCTGTGAGGTGGATGGATTTCTCGGCAAAGGAGAAGTGCTCACTAACATAGATTTAGACAGATTTGTGAACAATATTTGAGAGAAACTGCATTGAACTGCATTGAACTGTTGTTCCTTCTTTTTGTCGGGTCATCTTGCAAGTTTTTGGCTGTACATTGCAGGTTTTTCTCAGTTGCTATAGTCAAACATTTTATGATATTGTGCTTTTTTTGTTCAGCACCCTCTAAAGTTTTCTGGTACAACACACTTTAAACTAAGGAATAAGACTGCCAGCTGTGTCTAGGAACTTTCAATGGCTTGTAAATCTTCATGTAGCTTCAGACTTTCTAATATAATAAAACTATTTCTTCTCTATAGCTTTTTTGTAAGAGCTCTGTAGACTTTGCCATATTTGCTACTTAACTTCAGCACATGCATGGGCTAAATGTATGCATGTGTAACAGCCCAAGTGAATTTTGTTTTCAATAGAGTTTCTAAAGACTTAATTGTGTTTTAAGGCAATTTTGCTCCCTACCATGAAAGTAAGTGTCTTAAAAACAGCAATGTTGAATAGGGGTTGAATAATTATGACAGCTGTGTTATTAAAAATCCTGTAACTCAAAAACATTACATTGTACATTGAAATCAGTCGATATTGAGGTTTCATGTAGACAGCAGGCTGTGAGACAGCTCACTTGGTTTAGGAACAGACCGACAGAGAATGTTTGTAAGCTGGACGGGAGCTGAGAGGTTTAGTGCAAATCATGTGTGTTGAAGATGAATGGGAATGGGAAGCTTATCCATCAAACCAGCAGCCCGTGGTACTCGTACAGGGAAAAACTCCCCCACTGTCTGAGTAGAACATCCCATATAAGCCAACTCTTTCTCCTAAACTGTTCATCATGTCTGAAGGCAATAGTGAGGATGAATTGTACCTTGGGCTCTTTGCTTTGTGCCTCTTCTTTGATGCCTGGGACTACTTTGAACGTGATGGCACCTTGCGACTGAGACTATAAACAGAGACAAAAAAGACAACATATCAAGCTTTTACGCACATTTCCCTTTAGTTAAAGTTCTTTTCACAGCATTCTGTTATATTACCAAGTTAAACATGCAGTTTCATGTTGACCCCCCACAGAAAAATGCACATACCAGGACCCGAATAATTTCCTCAGGTTTTTTGCCATCTACAGGGATACCGTTGACCTCTTTCAGCTCATCTCCAACATGTATCAGCCCTAGATGCAACAAAGAGTGGACAACGAGAAGTTAAAAGACCACATACGGCAGTTTAGCAGTTTATTCAGTGTAATAAACCATCTCAGCTTTGTGTAAGCAAACTAAACATCTGGGTGCTGTTAGAGTGTATTTGTGTACAGACAGAAGAGGTGCATCAGCACTCACCACTTCTGTCTGCCGCCCCACCCCTCATGATGCGCGCAACTATGATTGCACCAGTCTGTTCATCCTTCTTAATGGTGGCACCCTGTAACACACACACACAGAGTCAAACACATTTACTCAAAGAAAACATGCAATTAACAGTGACCAGGTTTATATGCACATAACATGTTAAAGGAGACAAGGGATACCCAGTTGGTATGATTCTTTAGGGTCTTCATAAAATATCTGGAACATAACCTGGTTAAAATTCCTCAATGGTCGTGTAAAACAACACCTTTTTACCTTGTCAAAAACAGCTCTATTCACAGCGACCTGTTTAGTGCATGTTTCTCTAAACGATAATGACCTAATGCTCACTTCACCCCTCTCTATTTGGTGGCTCGTTATCATCAGTTTAACTGCGTCCTCAGTGGCTCTGATGTTGGAAGAAAATGTAGATTCTCATGTTCATTTTTACATCCAACTACTAACACCTACATTGCTTACGTGACGTTGTTGTTGCTACAGCTGCTTGAGCGTGGAGAAAATGGCGGGCAGTGTACAACTGGCTAAAGGCACAAATATGCTAATACGGGACAGTCCATTAGCGGTTGTGGGCGGGGCCTGAGCAATATGATGTCACACTGCTCAGAAAATCAAAACAGCTTGATAACTGAAACTGTTTACATTTTCTGGGGTTTAAAAACAAAAAAAGGAGTTTAATCATTGAGGGTGGATGTGTCATGGTGCAGACAACATGTAAATGTGAATTTTGCATCCAGTGTCCCCTTTAATTAAACTTCAAATTTTCTTAGACATTTTAGAATCAAAGACAGTCACTTGTTTTGTTCCTGAACAAATGAGCAATTTTTAACAAATTGGTTAAATAAATGATTCAATGACTCTGAAAGAACAGGAATCAGTGCTTTTAAATGAATCAGTTGAATAATTCAGTGACTCACTAATGAAACTACTTTTTCATTCTTGAATGAATCAGTGTTTTTGAGCAAATCAACTGAATAAGTAAATGACTCACTGATGAATAGTCACTGCATCCCAATATGCATAATATCCATCCCTAAATAGTATGTGAGATTAGAATAAGTATGTCCCAAAGGGGTTTGAGTTATTAATAATAAAGATGAATATTTATTTTAGGGCTGCACCTCAACTACCTCGGCACCTTGAAGATTTTTCTGGTCGACATTTTAAGCATTAGTCGACTAATCACATTTATTAATAAACCATTTAAATCATAATAATGAGCCTTTAATTGCCTTTAAAAAAAGCACTCAAGTGTGCACATAAAGCCTGCCACAGCACAGCGGTAAAAACAGTAAGGAGGCTGCATTAACTAAATAATTTATTAATAACCTAGTGCTTTTTTTTTTTTTTTTCCAGCTTAAGAGATTAAGTCAGCGACACAGAAATTTCATACGGATCTGAGAATATTTGTTTTCCACTTGAATTGGTTCATTTAAAAGTAGACTTTTTGCTCACTATAGATATATTTTTCATGTCTGTAAGACAAGAATACACAGAGTTTCGGTTAATTTTTTTTTCTTCACATGCTCAAGTTCAGAGACAAAGACAGCAGAAAGCACATCCTGTTCGCTTTCATTAATTTACAAAAGCACAATGTTTTGTTGTTTTTGTGAGTGCACACAAATAGACAAGGTCTTTACAAATGTATTTCTCTTATCTGTACGAGTATTTTAAGAGCAAGTGACTGCACTGGCACCTCCATATGTCATGCATTCTTTCCAATATGGTAGGAATTCTTTGTTTATTGTAAAAGTAATCAAATATAATATGAAGTGTGTATATAAGGCAGTTAACAGTGACAGGATGACTGAAAGACCAGTTTACACTTACAGTAACTATGCAAGAGAGTACAATTTTATGATGTAATTCGGGTCTCTTCTACTACACACTCAAAATGGCTTATTCTTCACAAAAAGACTACATACTTTTAGGGCGCAGTATAAGTAGGCAAACTGGGACACAGCAAGTCACTAGTTTCATTCCTGAATCCGTGTTCAGGAATGATTTCACAGATGAAAAATTATTTAAATGACTCACTGATGAAAAAAGTCAGTGAATAAAACAGTGTTTTTGAACAAATCAGTTGAACAAATGATTCCGAGACTTACTTCATAACAGCCAACTGCTACCAACTACTGGCATAAATATGTACACTCTATGCATTTGTGTGAGAGAAAGCAAGTGCTCTGTTACTGTGGAATATGGCTAGATACACACAACCACTTAAATGGCTTAAATGGACTGCTATGACTGCCAAAAACACAAGCAGGAATGCAAAAGCACAAGCTATCCATGGCACTGTTCTGCCAACAATATGCCAGCTCTGTGTGTCATCCTGCCGCCATATACACTCATGCGCTACTGTAAGAGACACATGTGGGCAGACGCTCACAGCATGGGCTGTCACCACACACACAAACATGGCGACATTAGACAGCGAGACTAAGACACCAAGACTCGCAGGGAACAGGGCTATTCGCACACAGACAACCATGTCAGACAGTTTGACTTGTAGTCTGTTTTTTTCTCCTCCTCTGTTTTCTGAATCAGTGTCTCTAAGGCTGTTATTATTTCTGAAGCATCCGTGACAGCGGGCGAAGGTGCGTAGTGGTTCGTCTGGCGTGCATGCGTGTTTAAAACCTATTGCCTTTTTACCTCACATCATTTCAGGTGTCTAAAAGACAACCTTGGTGAACTTGTTCCATTGGCACATCAATAGGACTTTCAAAATCCTACAAAGACACACACGCTGACGCTCCTCTTCTATCTGTCTTACCTCAGTAAGACCAATAATCTGCTGTCAAAGCTGTTTTGCTGACTTGGTCACCTGTATTGATTTTGCATGTCATCATCATGACTCATACATAAGCTCAAGGTCCTCCTCTGATGTGTTAAACACAGCCTTTAAGATGGCAAGAGCAGCTGTTTGTCGACACTCCCTTCAGAAGTCTCTGAATTTCCTGTTGATCAAATAATTGGAACAATTTGGTGACCTGGGATGACAAGGCAGCGATTGGCTGAGAGCTTTGGGAGGTGACAGAAACCAGTGATCAGCTTAGCCATTACATCTCAATGTGAGATAAAACAGTGGTGTTTATGACACACATGAGGGAGATTGAGAGAAAGGGAGTCAAGAAGGAGAATTAAACCACAGATATATATTCGTAAAATGTGATTAAGTGAACGGTAGAACTGGTCCAAAAGCTCTCTTTTTTAACCAAAACACGAATAATTTCAATAAACTATCAGTGAACTGAAGGTTGCCTGTTTAATTGAGTGTGAAAGGAGTTTTTTCCAGTGCGTTGGAAGAGATCATTATTTCACTCAACAAGGATATTATTCATATCAATACATCATTACACACTCAACACTCTCTGGGTCATTGTGCAAGGCAAAGACTTTTAGATATACATAATGCTTTCATAAAAGATAAAGACAAAACAAAAACCAAGACAAAGATTTCTGTCAAAACCAATTAGAAAGGATATTTCTCATATTATTCTAATAAATCCAACCCATAATGACTAACATCATCCCGCTATTCTAAAACACAGATCAGAAGCCAGATAAACAGCTTCGACAAACCTCTAACAAACTCACAATTTGAGGTTTGGCTTAGAATGGGCAGCAGATGGAAGAAAGTTTGAGACAACAAAGCAAAAAAAATAAAAATTAAAGCTGTCAAGAATCCTTGATTCAATTCAAATACAAATTGATTAAAAAAAAAAAAAAAAACTTGAATGCAATTTGCCCGTGTCGAGTAACTGGCAAAATACCGGAAGCGGCACATTAAACGGATGAGAATTCATGCAACGCATTACTGAAATTAGATATTTTGATTATATATTAGATTATTATTTGAAAGCGGAGACATTGGAATATCTCCCGGTGCTCCCAATATGGGCCATTTGCATGTGCAACAGGCTAAAACATACTCTCAAAATATTATAACTTTAATCTCGTAATTGCTACGACTTTATTTCTATTATCTATTGACTTTATTTACAAAATACTTTGACTTTATTCTTGTAATTTCGACTTTATTCTCGTAATATTTTGGTTTTATTCTCGTAATTTTGACTTCATTCCTGAAATATTATGAATATAATCTCATAATCTTAGATTTTTATCTGTATTTTAACATGCCACTAAAACGCTGTCGGAATTCAATTAAATAAATGCGCTGCAGGTTTAAAATATGTGCTTTATTTACGTTTGCTTATTTGCGTTATGCGTATTTGTTATGTACATGTGTCTCAGAATGGCTCCATTCACAGTAAATGAGTTTCTCTATTTGCTAACCATTTGTCGTGATTTCAAAATAAAACCTCAATCCCTCACTCTGACCTTACACATTTTGATGTCCACATATTCAGAAATTACAGCAGCTGTAGCATTTCTGTCGTAAAGAAAATTAACGATTTTTCTTTCGTGCCAGAAATAATTAAGATATTAAGTAAAGATCAAGTTCTATTAAATATGTTCCATATTTTGTAAATTTCCTACCGTAAAAATATCAAAACTTAATTTCTGTTGAGTAATATATGCATTGCTAAGAACTTCATTTGGACAACTTTTAAAGGTGGTTTTCTCAATATTTTGATTTTTTTGCACCCTCAGAGTCCATATTTTCAAATAGTTGTATCTCAGTCAAATATTTTCCTATCCTAACAAACCATGCATCAATGAAAAGCTTATTAATTCAGCTTGATGTATAAATCTCAATAAAAAACCCTTATTGACCCTTATGACTGGTTTTGTGGTCCATGGTCACATATGTGTATTTTAAGTCATTTAATAGGCTATGGTTCGCTCAGGTCTATTTTATTACCACAAAACAATGAATAACAATTATCCGACTACTCGATTAATCGTCTGAATAGTTGTCCAATTACTCGATTACCAAAATAATCGTTAGCTCTAAAATAGATAAAGCTCTGAGAAAACAAGTGATATGCAATAAAGGTCCACAGAAATGCTTCGAAATATGCAGCGTTATTTTATGGGTTGACGTAATTTCAACTAAAACATGCAGACAGGGCAGGATATATCAAGCAGCCCCGCCCCTTTTGTAAATAGCCAATAGAGTTATGTATATATCACAGCTTGGGCCAGAGCTGTTGAGCTCAATAAATCTGCATTTGACAGCCACAATTTCATCCATATCGCTATAAAATATACCATTCTGTGTAGAATTTAAGTGGGTCTGATAAGTTTTGTGGTCTGTGCCGACTTGTACATATAATCAGCTTCATGCTATCGTGTCTCTGGACCAGAGCACAATGTAAGTGTATGTTGCATCGGTTCATGTGACTTAGTGTGAAACCAAACTTCAAACTGGAAAGCAGATTTACACTGCCTGAATCATTTCCTATCACCTATATAGTGCACTACGTGCCATTCACCATATAGAAAATAGTAACTCTGTGAACAAGTGACTGATTTTAGGCACAGCTTTAGCATGTATTTATACTGTAGAGAGCATTTGATTGGACAGAAATTTTGATTAAAAAAAAAAGCTCAAGTGCAGGATGATGTCATCAAAATCATTGATCCATATTGCCAGAAGTTAGATACTGTAAGTTTTGAATGCTTATATCTTGTAAATGCAAATTTTGTCATTGATTTGGAGCACACTAGCTTATAGATAACCTTAAAGCTAACATATTCATACAAAAAAGTCAAAAAAAAACTAAACTAAAATTTAGATTTCATCTTTATCTGAAATGTTTATTGCCCTTTACTCACGCAAAAGACCGAAGTCCATTTTTTCTCTCTTGGTGTGAGAGCATGAGCTGATACTATTCAGGTGCAGGTTTGGCCTGAGACCGACATCTCCGCCTCAGACATAATTGACTTCCTCCGAATAACACATACTGCTGAAAAAGCCATGTTACACTAGGCTGACTAACCCAACTCATCACGCAGGCACAATTTACCCATCAGGAACTCCACCTCTGTTAGTCATCCTCGCAATCACGCTCACACGATCCTCGCGAGTGCAACTTCATTCCTGCAGTAAGGTCACTTGTAATAGGCAGCAGGAGGAAATGAGCAGGTTCTTTGATTGGGCATTTTCAAGGTTTTCTTATTTCCTCTTGTTGCGGAGGTCTGTCCATTAAAACACGCTCTATAAATAGACTTTAATGAAAAAATATTCCTCTGAAGGTCGAGAGGGAGAGAAAGCAGAAACTGAGATGGAAGAAAAATTAAGCAAGTTAGAATAAGAGGCCGTGGCTCTCTAAATTACTCATCAGTAACGTGACCCACGACTGCCAGTTGTGAAGGTGATCAGCTCCATATGCTGAGACTCTTAGCACATAAATACTTATGATTGTTATTATAAGGCCAGCCAAAAGTGGATGGCTTAATCTATGTAGAGCTCAGAGCGCCGGGACAAAAGTCATTCTTCAGAGATGGTTAATCCGTTCACAGCTTGACGGGCGTAAAAATCACTGCCGCTCATGACAGTGTGATGACAATAACTGTTCATGTGTACTCTTACTCTCACAACAGAGACATTAAGATGGTGGATTACCTTTTCTTTACTACAAGGTCGATAGATGTTAAACAGATGTTGTGAGTGCCAGTGGGTCAAGGGGTGTGCCTGGTTAGCACGGCCCAATTAGCCCCTATTCAGCTGCCAAAATACACCATTTCTTTCTTTACAATATTTAACTGTACAGAATTTGAATTAGTTATGTATACACAAAAGTTTGGGATCAGTAAGTCTTGTGCTCATCAAGGCTGCATTTATTTGATCAAAAATATTGCGAAATGTTATTACAATACAAAACAATGGTTTCCAATTGAATGTACTTTAAAGTATAACTTATTCCTGTGATGCAAAGCTGAATTTTCATCAGCCATTACTTCAGTCTTCAGTGTCACATGATCCTTCAGAAATCATTCTAATATGCCGATTTATTATTAGAATGGTCTATGTTGGAAACAGTTGTGCTGCCAAATATTTTTTTGGAAGCTGTGATACATTTTTTCAGGATTCTTTGATAAATAATAAGTTTAAAAGAACAGTATTTATTAAAAATATAAATCTTTTCTAACAATGTAAGTCTTTGCTATCACTTTTTTCTCAATTTAACACATCCTTGCTGAATAAAAAATGAATAATTTACTGACCCAAAACTATTAAATGGTAGTACAAAATATTTTATTTTAAATAAATGCTGCTCTTTTAAACTTTTTATTCAACAAAGAAACCTGAAAAAAGTATCACAGTTTACAAAAAATCATTAAGCAGCACAACTGTTTCCAGAACTGATAATAAATCAGCATATTAGAAAAAAATCTAAAGGATCATGTGACACTGAAGACTGGAGTCATGATGCTAAAAATTCAGCTTTAATCACAGGAATAAATCAGATTTATATATATATATATATATATATATATATATATATATAAATCATAATATTTCACAATATTACTTTTTTTTCTGTATTTTTGATCAAATAAATGCAGCCTGGATGAGCATAAGAAACTTCTTTAAAAAATATTAAAAATCTTACGGATTAAAAATTTTTCAAACCAGTTCAAATATTTGGGGTTTGCAAAATTTTTAACCTTATTATTAAGCTCACCATGGCTGCATTTATTCAGTAAAAATACAGTAAAAACTGAAATTGTGAAATATTATTGCAATTAAAATTAGCAATTTTATATTTAAATATATTTAAAAATTTAATTTATTCTTTTGTTGGCAAAGCTGAATTTTCAGCAGCTTTGAGTGTCACATGATCCTTCAGAAATTATTCTAATAGGCTGATTTGGTGCTAGATAACATTTCTTATTACCAATTTTGAAAACAGCTGTGCTGCTTAATATTTTTAATTCTTTGATGAACAGAATAGCATTTATTTGAAATACAAATGTTTTACAACATTTCCTGTCACATTTAGTATATGCTTATGAACCTTATGGTGTGTGTTTGTGTGCGAGTTTATAAATTACAGGTCTTTACCTTATGATGGGACCACCTGTGCTAGCCAAGCAATGGCCATTTAGATGAATGGGAAAGCTAACAGATAGATTTCTCCAAGTATTATAGATCTCCTTGGTGCATACCAACATATTAAGCTTTTCTGAACAAACTCTGACATCATAAAATAACTTTTTCAAACGTCATTACAATACAAGTCTGAAGTTCAGATCATTTCAGCAGAACCTAAGCTCTAGCCATCAAGGCAGACCTGAAAAAACAAATACAAAGACTTGGGCTGAGACAGAGAGAGTGTTTGACACAAAGTCACTTAAACTGGCGTGAAAACATAAACAGCGATACACACTCTCTTCAACTCGCCGCTCAAATGAACATAAATTACAGAGAACCACATGGCTGTGTTTGCTACATTTGGCGCGGAGCAAACCAGAGAGGAAAAGACGCAAAAAGAACAACAGCGGGGTCATTAAAACACAATTAGCCACAATTATCACTGCTGATTTACGCCACCTGCGTGTACACCAGTAGGCAGAAGATATGCGTTTAACAAAGTTATTAAACTTTCAATTATAAATGCACACATACAAACACACAGTGGGACTCAAAACAAACACTGAGTCTGTGATGCTTCACTCCCTCTATATATACTGACTGTTATACTGACCCTTCAACGACCTGCTCAGTAAACACTCAGTGTTTCTTTAACCCTGCTGCATTACCGTTCCATCATTAACGGGTATTATGTTGAAAAAGGAAAATTGGGTCTCATTAAGGTAATAATGGCTGAGGAATGCCAGGATATGTGGTGAAAACAGGACAGGCCTGACTTGAATGGAAATAAATAAGAATGACAGGAAGGTAAATGGGAGTGGGTGGAGGTAAAGAGGGAATGAGCAGAAGAGGGAAGTTGAGGCCTGGGATAAAACACTGAATACCATCTTTCATGTCTGCTGAAGGCTAGAAACGGTCATTTTATATCCAACAGGAAAACAAACTTCAAAGCAGGCTTCCAACATTAAGTGATTTTTCCATTCGAGCTGAAACCAAAGCAACTAAAAATGGTAGCTAATCAGAGCCAATTTTATATTTAATATTATTTAAGATGGGCTTTCAGACTAATATGATTCTTCAGTGGTTGAGGCTACTGAGCATAACACAACAGAAAAAGAAAAAGATTTCTTGCATGCTTTTGTGATCGATGATGCTTAGGCCAAAAACCTACTTGGACATAGCAAGTGTGTGTGTGTATTCATAAGCATCAAAGACTGAAACCTATATGCGAGTCTGTGGTTTCACACACTGGAACATCCATAGGTTGCCTTATAAGTGTTGCCTGTGTTCACCGTAATTACCCCACCAAGGAAACATCACTTTCAGAAGTAAGATCTTGTTCTTTCACCTACATGAGGAAATGCCATCGCAAGACAAGCAGACCTAACTACACAAAGAACACAGTGTGTGCTAATGTGTGCGCTCGAGCACCTCCTGTGCGCTCTGTAACAGGATATAGACATCGAAACATGGACACTTGGGAAAACCAGAGCACACTATGAAGAGGAAGGAACGAAAGATTAGAAAAACAGCAAAAGGTGAGGAGAGAGGCCTGAACCCCACACTTACATAATGACCAGTCATAAATCTGCATTGAAAATATTCTTTAAATGAATAATTTGTCTATTAATAAATGTATTAATTATAAAATTATTTTAAATAAATAAATAAAATGTTGTTTTGTTGCCAAGGCTGTATATTATGAAAGGGTTGTATGAAGGAACTTTGTATAAATAGGCTAAACTTTGCCTGAGATGTGTGACACATTAGCTCTCAGGTCAACTTTACCCTCTGACGGTCATGTCAGAGTCTGTCCTCAAAGTCTCACTGGAGAGAACGATCTCTTCCACTCGGAGCTATGAGGGCCATGATATATTTCTCCTGAGCACACAGATGTATCTCAAAGCGCTAACATGTGTGCTCCTGTCCTTTCACCCTAATCTATTTTGTGCCTCCATTATTTCTAGAAAGTGACATTACCTTGCTCAGTTTTTCCATCGCTAACCTAAACAGATGACCTTATGGCCTTCTACATGCTTCAAAAGAATAAAAAGAACAGATAATAAGCTTAAAGGATTACTTCACTCCAGAATTAAAATTTCCTGATAATTTACTCACCCCTATGTCATCCAAGATGTTCATGTCTTTCTTTCCTCAACTGAAAATAAATGGGTTTTTGAGGACAACGTTCCAAGATTTTTCTCCATATAGTTGACTTCAATAGGGATCAGCGGGTTGAAGGTCAAATTGCAGTTTCAATGCAGTTTCAAAGGGCTCTACAATATCCCAGCCAAGGAATAAGGGTCTTATCTAGTGAAACGATTGCCATTTTTTTTATTTTTTAAATTAAAAAATGTATATACTTTGAGCACAAATGCTCATTTTGCACTAGTTTTGCATCCACGACTTCACACACTATGTAGTCAGGCTGGAAACATCATGCGTTACGTAGACAGAAGTACCGACCCAGTGTTTACAAAGCGAACGTGCAAAGAAAGTCAAGCGGCCTTTACAAAAAAAGTTAAAACAACAATGTCGGACGATTTTGAAGTTATTCGCCCTACCCTAACTTTTTGAACCAAAGTACACAGACGAAGAACTAACTGTGCATGACCGTTCTAACATAACGTAATACGTAAAGTCACAGATGCGCGTCGCAGAGCTAGTTAAAAAGTATATCATTTTTTATTTTTTATTTTTTTTTTTTTTAAGAAGTCCACTTCCAAAACAAAGATTCACATATAATGTACTCACCCCCTTTTCATCCAAGATGTTCATGTCTTTCTTTCTTCAGTCGTAAAGAAATTATGTTTTTTGAGAAAAACATTTCAGCATTTTTCTCCATATAATGAACTGATATGGTGCCCCGATTTTGAACTTCCAAACGATCCTAAACGCGGTTGTAAATGATTCCAGCCGCGAAAGAAGAGTCTTATCTAGTGTAACGATTGGTTATTTTAATAAAAATAATACAATTTATATACTTTTTAATGCCAAACACTTGTCTTGTCTTATACTCTGTCTGGACTGTTTTTGTTCCGGTTCATGACAGTTAGGGTATGTCGAAAAACTCCCATCTCATGTTCTCCCTCAACTTCAAAATCGTCCTCGCTGTTTTACCTTTTTTGTTAAGGGTGTTTGATCATCTTTGCATGTTCACGTTCCAAAGACTGGGACAAAACTTTTGTAGCGATGTAGGATGATTTTGAAATGATTTTTGAAGTGGAGGGAGAAAATACGACTGGAGTTTTTCGACATACCCTAACTGTCTTAAGTCAGAATACACAGAGTTCAGGGAGAGAAAGGCAAGACGAGCATTTGAGATTAAAAAGTATTTAAATTGTTTTTTATAGACCCTGTTTTTTATAAGACCCTTCTTCCTTGGCTGGGATCATTTACAACTAGGGCTGCAACGATTAATCGCACGATGTCGTGAGGCGCGTTTAGTCAATGAAGCCGGTACTTTGATTACTAGTAAAGCTCCATCACGTGCGTTCAGCTGGAGCGGCAAGTAATACACAGAGCCGTAAAGCACTGACAAGCTTCGCCAAAAAGCGATTCGATTTTGCGCGCGATTTTGCCGTAGCTTGTCAGTGCTTTACGGCTCTGTGTATTACTTGCCGCTCCAGCTGAACGCACGTGATGGAGCTTTACTACTAATCAAAGTACCGGCTTCATTGACTAAACGCGCCTCACGACATCGTGCGATTATCGTTGCAGCCCTATTTACAACCTCATTTGGGATCGTTTGAAGCCGCATTCAAACTGCATTTTGAAAGTTCAAAATTGGGGCAGCATATCGGTCCATTATATGGAGAAAAATGCAGAAATGGTTCTCTCAAAAACAATTTCTTTACAACTGAAGAAAGACAGACATGAACTTGATCTTGGATGACAAGGGGGTGAGTACATTATATGTGAATCTTTGCTGTGGACTTCTCCTTTAAGAAGATGAACGATTGTTTCGCCAGACAAGACCCTTGCTCCTTGGCTGGGATCATGAGTCCTTTGAAGCACTAAAATCGCAATTTGTACTTTCAACCCGTTGGGTCCCATTGAAGTCCACTATATGGAGAAAAATCCTGGAATGTTTTCCTCAAAAAACGTAATTTCTTTTCGACTGAAGAAAGCAAGACATGAACATCTTGGATGACACAGGGGTGGGTAAATGATCAGAACATTTTAATACAAGAGTGAAATAATCCTTCAAGCAGCAAAAGCTAGCTTTAAATTAAGGTAGAAGTAGATATGTAGTTCTTAGGGCTCCAAAGCAATTAAACTTAACCAAATTAACATGTTAAATTGACAGTCCTAGTAGTTTGATAGTAATTTGACATCCTGTATAAATCCAGGACAGTCTACAATTATATTTCTGTTTGTTATTTACATGCAAGTTCTCAAACCACATACATATCCCTATTGATATCAAGAATCAAAAGCTACTGTTCGTAAACATCCAGCATTAAAACAGATGTCAAAATATACAAAAAAAAAAAAAAAATTCTAATGAAGACGCTGGAGAGGAAACATTAATGAAGTCTTGTGTCATCAACCAATGAGAGGTCACAGAGGAAATGAGAACAGTGTGAACTTTTATAGTACAGAATGTCTGCTGGCTGTGCTTGCGTTCCAAGGCTCAACATGACAAATCTAAGCTCAGACATTCAAAAACATTTTTTTTTCTTCCCCCAAAGTAGTAAGTCTTGTTTTGGCTTCACGGTCTCTGAGACTTGGTCCTCTACCATTGTATGGATTTCATTGCCATGAACAGTCAACAGCAATAAGCCAAAAGAAACAAGTGTTCTAGGACATTCCGCATGCTTCATTGACATTGTCCTGGGGTACTGAAACTGTTTCAGGAGAATCACACAAACTCGAGTCACATGCCTTACAAAACCTGAACTCCAGAACACACTCGAATGACCAGCCATCTGTTGGAAGTAAAGTTCTCAAACTTGCAATATCCAATCCAACAGCAAAAAGAGTTGATTTTTTTGGTGATTTTTTTAGTCTCTTTTCACTCAAATTGTTATACTGACAATAAATATAATTTGTTATTAAAGATATATTCAAATAGAACAGAAGCCTGAGGAGGTGCTCATTTTAAGAAAGGTGAGTAGATTATTAAAGCCCTCAGCATGAGCGACACGGAGATTAAAGAAGACTGCTATATTGTGTAGTTAAGGATGAAAAATTTTGTTGGGCAGGCTCCATCTTAAAAGTGCACTAAGCACCTAGATGAGAATATGCTTGCCAAAACAAGCCGTGCAATGAAAAGTGTCCACACACAATCTATAGCCAAATCATCTTATTAGAAATGTCTGTTCTGTCTACTACTTTCCTATTACTCAGTCTGAAAATCTGGAGAGAACACACACACTTTTATCTATCCAACAAACACACACCCATACACAGTCTTTCGCCTTCCTATAGACCTTTCAGTAACCTTATCCGAAACGACACGTTCTTTCAATAAAATCCACCACTGAGCTCACTTCTGCTGCTGCTGCCGTCACCCCATGTGTACGCTGATCCAAGCCCAATTATTTCAGCATCCTGCCATTGCTACTAATAAATCAGCAGGTTAAAGTTACCAAAAAGAGGGGAGAGCATTTGAGGATTTGGGTCCCATCCCCACAGTCCAAGAGCTTGAACCCCCCTCCCTCTTTCTCCTCATTACTCCCCTCACTAAACCACGCATGATGTCATGGTCTGAAAAACGATAGCAATTAATCAGAGCTACCGAATCCTACTCATTTGACTAATCACAATTATACAAACCAATGAATCATCCCCAGAGGCAGAGGCCTGCTAACTACCACACACCAGAGAAAGAAAGACAAACTAAAGTTCAACTTTGCAGAACTTTTGTCGTAATGACCGCACAGGCTGTCTGCACCTGACATATAAAATTTCAAGTACAGTATAGAAAAAAAAAAAAAAAAAAAAATTGACATTCGACTTCTTGTCTGAAATACTGAGGTTTTTGAGGGCCGACCAGCATCTGAAACTGCTGAAGACTTGGGCCACAGGTCACACTATACCTAACCAAAGCCTAATGTTTACTGAGAGGAAAGGAGAGATTTATTTTACATTTCGTTTCACTTAAAAGAAAGTAACATGCCCAATTTCACTATAAAATCGAACACTGATCGACTACAGATGTTAAATCTGAATTCTGAACGCATCTAATCTAGAAGGCATTTGAAATCCATTATTAATTGACCACCTGTACACCTAGGGCCCTAGGAAAATTCCATTTTTTTTCCATTTTAATTTTTCTGGATTCCATTTTTTCTGTTTAAATTTTTCTACAACAGTTACATTAAAAATATGTTTTAAAAACATGTCAAATTTATTAAAATCATGAAACCTAACACAATTTAGTAAATATGGAAGCCCATTTTCGCAAATGACTAAAAAGTGGATTAAAAAAAACATAATCGTTACCTTTTATCTCACAATTGTGACTTTTATCGCACAATTGTGAGTTTACATCTCGCAACTTTTTTCTCCAAATTGTGCTATAAACTCGCAACTGAGTGTTATAATGTCAGAATTGTGAGATATAAATTTGCAATTCTGAGAAATGAAGTCAAAATTGCGAGATTTATACTTGAATAATGTACTTGCACAAATCTGACTTTTCTCAGAAAATATAAAATCGCAATTGCAAGAAAAAAGTCAGAATTGTGTTTTTATCTTGCAATTCTTAAGTTATTTCTCGCATTTGTGAGTTTATATCATGCAATTCTGAGAAAAAAAAAAACTCAGAATTGTGAGCATACATCTCACAATTCTAAGAAAAATTCAGAATTGCGGGATTATATCACGCAATTCTGAGAAAAATAAGTCAGAATTCTGAGATAATTCTTTTTTGTTTTTCATTCAGTGGTGGAAACAGGCTTCCATATAAAAGCCTTATGATTTTTTTTTTCCAATTTCATTTTTACCAAATTCTGTATTTTCCATTCATTTTCAGGATTCCATTTTAATGGTTTCATTTAATTTGAATAATCAATAGCATCTCTAATTAATTGGTTTTGTACAAATGATTATTATTTTATTTTATGCATGCATTTATTTATTTATTTTCAGAAATACTGTTGTAAATTTACATTTTTTCTGGTAAATAAATTCTGGTCAATAATTTTCGGGTGAATATTCCATAAAAAATTAATGTTTTAATAATAATTTAAATTAGTACTAGTAGTAGTAGTAGTAGTAGTAGTACTGTCATTACGTCAAATAGTATATTTCTGTCACAGCTTCTACAAATTTTATTTTGACAAGTTGCTGTGAAGACCTTTAAGTTTCTGTGTGTATATGAAATGGCAATATGATTTTTCTCGAAAGAAATGGTAAAATGCTCATGAAGTTTTTTAGAGCAGTTCTAGAGATATATTTTATTAATGTGTTCATCTACTCATATTTTAAGGTGGCAGAGAATGGTTTCTGTGCCATTCATTCACACAGAAACACACAGAAACACACAGAACATGCAGGATTTATATTTAAATAGTACTTTTGCAGCTTAATATTCACATACACTAGTCCATATCGTGTTTTTATTTAAGTGTACTGACCTACTTATGAATATTCATCCAAAATTTGGCAAATTCCATGACATTCAGCGCTATACAGTAAATTTCACTATATTTTAAAATACAATTTATTCCTGTGACAGAATGTTGATCAGTTAACGACTCTAAACTTTTGAATGGTAGTATATATATTGTGAACACAACATACAATTACATTGTGGTCACACAGTCTATTTAGGTGCAATCAAAACTAATAAGCCCTCATGTGTACCACGAGTATAAAATCAGACATAAGGTCTTTCAGGCAGACAGACCGCCTAGAAATGAGA
The DNA here is from genome assembly GCA_012976165.1 of Labeo catla. Taxonomy (NCBI): domain Eukaryota; kingdom Metazoa; phylum Chordata; class Actinopteri; order Cypriniformes; family Cyprinidae; genus Labeo; species Labeo catla. The sequence continues at coordinate 748,573 of VONZ01000078.1, forward strand.
AAGGCAGCATCAGTCCATGAATGTTACGCTATACTACCACCTCCAACAAATTTTTCTCCCCACAAGCATTTTAGCCCAGCATATTTGTTGTTATGTAGTAAAAGAAATCCAATACACTGGCAAACCACGCAACAACTGCTCAGCTAAATACAAAAAGATTTAATGTGTCATTCTGCGATTCTCGAAATTTGACAATGCCAATAGATGTCAATGCTCATTCATTGTCACTTTTAAGTACAGTACAGCCTCAAGCTTAAATCCAAACAGGTTTGGGAAAACGACGACTACAAGAGTAAACAGAGGTCTTGACTCTGACAGCTCGCAGATGAAACAGAGGAGCGAAAGTTGGCCAGAAATCAGGCCTAGAGAGAGCTGTGAACGACACGTAAGGGAAAGAGGAACAGACCCATACATCTATAGGCCGCAGGAGACCACTGGACACAGAGTCTGTAAGGTAATGCGGAATGTGGCTTTTGTCATGTTTAGATGGAGGATATGTGGTCACTCAGGAACCAGAGGATAAGGGTGAACAGGGAGCGCAAGCCAAACACATCACTGACACGATCGCGCGAGTGTGCATGTATTTATGCGCTCCATGTTCACAAGAGTGTTTTCCACTATGTGAGCTTGAATTATGGCCGCCCCTGTGTGTCTGGCCTTGACAGCATGTGGAAATTTGCATGTGTTTGTAAGTGTGTGTGAAAAGGAAGTTCTCTCACCAAAGGCTCTTTATTCTTGACCAGTCGAATGATCTTGACAGAATCTTCTTCGTCATCAATGTCGTCTGGCAGAGGAGGAAGTTCTGGATCGTAACTCTTCCTGGCCACGGTATCGTGAACAGACAACAAACTCTGCAACGAGAATGAGTTGTACACATAAAAATCCACAGAAGCTCACACAGCAAGACAAACAGTAGTCATTTGACTGATTTTGTGTAGCTACTCGTTTTGGCTAATCACTCCAGCTTTCATACTCCAAGCATCTGCTTGAATCCTATAGTATAAATCATGGAGCTTTAGAGGTCTGCTTTGGATTACTACCTCCTACTGACAAATAAAGCTGCTTTTGAATTGATTACCATCACTATTTCACTACAACCCTCTTTGGCAATGTTGTTTGTTAAAGTGTCTCCAGCAGGGGGGGAAAAAAAGAGAACTGAACCAAAACCAAGACCAATCATACTGTCATCTTTCATTTGATTAGATTGTTATGAGTATTACAAGTATCCCACAGGGAACACGGCAGCATTGCTGTGAGTTTCCAAGAGGTGAGGACACTTCGTGGCAGACTGATGGACAGAAGGCAACGAAGTTCTCAACCATTTCAGATATTTCACACCTCGGCTCTCAAAGAACCAGCTATAGCAAAGAAATGACGGCATTCGGAGATTCATTACTGAACTGCTTTAACGACGCTGTGTGTCAAATGCAGCTGGAAACACTTTTTCTTTTGCTCCTTTTCTCCCTCGCATTTCCAATATAAAACCATCTTCCAGTTGTGTGCCAGAGATAAAAAATGGGAGGGAAGAAATAAAGAAAAAGAAAAAATAGAGAAAAGAGACAAGACAGAGAGGAGAAGAAAAGTGTCTGTTTTATGACATGGGATTAAGCTCCAGAACAACACTCAACATGTGGCTAAAGCAGAACAGATGGAAGATAGAGTGAGAGCGAGAAAGGAAATAAACAGGGAGAGAGAGAGAGTCATGTGTCTAGTGAGCGGGTCAATTTCATAAGCCCAGCCTTTTACTGAAAATTAGATATTAGAAATCTGATCATTTGTTTTTGTCTGAACACTTCAGTTGTCATAAATAATTAAATTGAATTACTAAAGAAATCATATTGACCAGAAAGTGAGTTTGCAGTCCACATTTAACATCATCAGGGTTCATACAGATACTGTAAAATAAAATTCCAGGACTTTCAAGGACTTTTCCAGGACTTTTTCAAGATACTACTATTTGAAAGTCTGCAATCTGAGGGTGCAAAAAAATCTAAATATTGAGAAAATCACCTTTAAAGTTGTCCAAATTAAGTTCTTAGTAATGCATATTACTAATCAAAAAATAGGTTTTGATACATTTACAGTAGGAATTTTTCAAAATATCTTAATGGAACGTGAACTTTATTTAATTTCCTAATGATTTTTGCCATAAAACAAAAATCAATAATTTTGACCCATACAGTGTATTTTTGGTTATTGCTACAAATAGACCCCAGCGACTTAAGACTGGTTTTGTGGTCCAGGGTCACTAAAAGGTGGAGCAAGACATCCCAACCACACCCTAACTCTACTCTTTACCCTAATGCTAACATAACTCCACCCATTAATTCCACAGAGGTGGAGCTGGACATCCAGAGAGGGGGAGCTAGAGGTCATTTGCCTCTGCATTGACCAGTACTTGTCTGAAGTCCTGATTCGAATCAAATGATTCATGATACGCGATCCAATTGGCCCGCTTGAAACTGATTCGGGACTGATTTAACTGATTCAGAGTTTCAGAAAACTTAGTTTCACCTATTACTACGTGCTTTTTTTAAAAAATTGTTACAAGCAATGTCAAAAATTGTAAAAAGATTGGCTCTTTTCATTTGATCTGTTTTTTTTTTTTTTGCTAGTGAATCGCTCGAAATTAATGATCAAACTAACAAGTTTGAATCAATCAACTTTTTGATTGATCAGAGATCAATCTTTTAAATTAAAACCATAGTTACTTTTCATAAAGGATTTGTAACTCTACTGCCTTAATGGTATGATGTTTTCTACAGTTTAATAAAAAAAATATATATATATTACAAAAATATTGAAATCTTGATCTGAATCAAATGAATCGCGATATGCAGTCTGAAGTCGTGAACTGAATCAAATGATTCGCAATATGCAGATTTCCAACCTAAATCAAAACATTCACGAACTCACTCCCAAGACCCAATCTAAATCAAATAATTTGTATTACGCAAGCTGAAGTCTCGATTTGAACCAAATGATTGATGATACGGTTCCTGAAGTGAAAGGGTGCTCTTTGAGAGCTTCGAAACAGTAAATCACTTTGCACACTTACTTTTCTTTTAACAGTGACCTGTTTCCGATCTGTGCAATTTACACTGTACTTGGTGAAACAAACCAAAAATAGCATATATGTGACCCTGGACCACAAAACTTAAGTAGCACAGGTATATTTGTGGCAGTAGCCAAAATACAGTGTATGGGTCAAATTTATTAATTTTTCTTTTATTCCAAAAATCATTAGGACATTAAGTAAAGATCATGTTCCATGAAGATATTTTGTAAATTTCCTACTGAAAATATATCAAAACTTAAGTTTTGATTAGTAATATGCATTGCTAGGAACTTCTGTATAATTGCCTCTCAGAACTGTCTAAAGTTGTTGGTCAGTTTCACATAACACTATAGAAAAATAATTGTACATTTAATAAGTGTAGAATATATAACTTTTTTATATAAAAATTAGATTTTGCACATTACTGTTGTTAATTAAAGTAAATTTTGTATGCTTCCCAACTCAAGGTTAGTGCTTCAGTGTCAAATGTGTATAAACATGAAATAAACAAGAAATGAACATTAATAGTAATATTATTAGTAACTGCACTTATTAATGCAAAACCATAGAAATTTTATGATTAAATATCTATATTTGGCACCACCATCTGTATAAATTAGTGGTGCTGGTGCCACTGCTCTCAAATGTTAGTCTGGAGCCCTGATATGTATTATTCATACTGTACCCTAAAATACTGTCCTGTTATAACTAGGGTTGGGTATTTGGGTATTTTATAGATTCCAATTCCGGTTCCGTTTCTGCTTATCGATTCCAATAATAACACAAAAAAGTCAATAAACAATTAGGTCAAACATTTTTGTTCTTTATTTTTACAAAGCTTTCTGTTGCAGCTGAATAACATGAGTAAAAATCAGCAGCCTACAGAACACTTAGGCCTCAGAGGAACTTTTGTGAATGATTTTTTGTTCTTGGATTAACACTAATGACAGGTAGCACATTTATTAGGCTGCTGTCACTTTAACACAACGCACACAGATCTAAAAATAAGTTATACATGCATTTTCTTTCTCATCTGTTTACTTTCACTTTTTGACAAAAAAGGCTGTTTATGATGATATATGTATTTTTATGCATATTGGGTGGTAAATGTGAAAGAGAAGTCAGATCCAGCCCAGAACTACCATTTTTGCAGGGGAAATGCACGGAACGGTTCCAGAATGGACACAGGCTGGGAACCCACTCACGATTCAGGTGTGTGCGCAGCACACAATTAGTGCGCAAGTTCTTTACCTTCCTGAGCTTAAAATGGTTGATTATAAACTTTAAAATCACACTAAAAGAAAATAGCTATCATCCCTGATACTGCGCACCACACAGCAACATGCTAAAGTCATTCAAAACACCTTAATCGCATATTAACACCATAGAAAGGCAATCTAGTCTCTAACCAATTCACTAATTCACTGCATAAATACATGATGAGCTATTCAAAACATTTAAAATTCTTCTTATGTACAGAGCTTCACAAGAAACCAGTGAGTCAAACCATCAACCAATGAGTCAAACCATATTTTTGAATTTTCCAGGAACACCACACACACACACACACACACACACACACAAAATCTGGATAAAGTAGACAGGGCACCGATATCAACCTTATGATGACACATTTTAACCTTCCTTCCTGCCATAAAATATCAAAATGTATGTGCCTAAAAACTGGCATTGGTTTGGCATTCTTTAAAGCTTTGAAAAAGAGCTGCGCAATGAAATCTGACTTTATGACTACTCATTCACAGAAAGGAAATATGCCTCTTACATTTAATTAGTCCAATCCAAATCCGATGAGTGAAAGTGTAAGGCAAGGTAATTACTCTGTTCTCACCAGTGATGGGAATAAAGGCGTTACTAACGGCGTTATTTTTTCAGTAACAAGTAATCAAACTAATTACTGTTTCCCACGTTACATTGCAGTTATCGTTACTGACAATAAAATGCGGCATTACTATAATCTATTATAATATTATTATAATTTTATTTTTCAGTTAATCTGAATGGATGCACAGCGTTCCAATATTTGAACCGTAAACTGTAGTGTGAAGGCACACGACCATTGCTTTGTCTCACACACATGCAAAGAAAAATACATCTTATATACCATGCAGAACTGACACGCTATTTGACATACTTTTTTTTTTTTTTAAGTAACACAATAGTTACTTCCCCGGTAATTAGTTACTTTTATAATGATGTAACTCAGTTACTAACTTACTATTTGTGAGAAGTAACTAGTAACTATAACTAATTACTTTTTTAAAGTAACATGCCCAACACTGGTTCTCACACAATCTGTCTACAGTCCAACATAACGGTCTAAATTGACTATCCTTCCATGCATAACACACTCAAACACACACACACACACACACACACACACACACACAGGTATAAAGGGTGTTTTGTGGAGCTAAACTCTCTCTTGAGGTTGGAGGAATAGGGTCAACATCAGGCCAGGTGGCAAAAGAGTGAATTGAGGGTCAAAAAAAGTAATTTCTTCAGGTACTCTTGCCGTGTGTATGAGCATGTTAATTAGTTATACTGGGCCTCTTACAATAACAAATTGCTGAACTTGTTCAAATAAAGTCTGGGAAATGTAACTGGGCATGCAGCTCTCATTAGGAAAGAGTTTGTCATCCCAACAGTCATTATTCAACTTGCTACCCATACACATGCCTGCACAAAATCTACACACATATGCGAAAGAGAAAATGGCTAAGTAATACACTTCTATCTATTTTCCCACACAAACCCAAGAGCCACTCATCTCCTCTTTCTCGCTCAGACCAGAGCGGCTTTTTCTTTCCGCAACACGCGGCTCGCCGTAATTGCCACTTTCATCAATGTCAATATAAGTCCGTAAGCGGGTCTAATATGAGTAAAACATGTTTTTTCATGTGTGAATCATACAGGGGGGAGGAGGAAGGAGATCATTTAATAGGTTCTGATTTATGTCTGGTCGAAATGAATGGATCATTTCAAAACTAATTGAGAGTGATACGGTTACTGTCGTACAGAGACGCCATTCTAGTCCCCAGAAGCCATCTGCTAGCGCTTTACACAGCACCAACAGACATCGGGTTAAAGACACAAGGGGAAAAAATAGACTAAAGAAAAGAAGAATACAGAAAGAAGGGCAGAAAGTACAGTGATGGTGTAGCCAGACTAGTTCAGATTAAAGATAATTTAGACTGTTGGTGTCAGTTTTGTTTTTAAATAAGAAATTAATATTTTGAATAATTTTTTACATTATTGAATATTGCAATTAAACATGTTATCTTAAACTATTCTTTAAAAAGTCCTAAAAAGACATCATGGTTTCCACAAAAATATTAAGCTTTCTCAACATAGATTAACATAAAATAGCATTAAATCGTCATATAAGAATGATTTCTGAAGGATCATGTAGCAATGAGGACTGGAGTAATGACTGCTGAAAATTAAGAAAAAAAAAAAAAAAAATGTAAAAATAAATAAATAAATAAATAAAATAAAAAATTAAGTAATTTTTAATAATAAATTATCATTTTGAATATTTATTTTTTGATATTAAATATTTAAATCAAACAATTATCTTGAACTATTTATCAAAAAGTCCTAAAAAGAAAACACCGTTTCCACAAAAATATTAAGCTGTCACAACAATGATTAAAAAATAAAAAAAATAAACAAAAACCTTGAGCACCAAATCAGCATATATGAATGATTTTTGAAGACTGCAGTAATGACTGCTAAAAATTAAGAAAAATAATAATAATAATAAAAAAAAAACAATACGTTTTTTAAAATAAGAAACTATTATTTTGAACATTTAATTTTTTATATTATTGGATATTTCAATGAAACCCCATTATCTTGAACTATTCATCAAAGAGTCCTAAAAAGACATCATGGTTTTCACAAAAATATTAAGCTGTCACAACACTGATTTAAAAAAAAAAAAAAAAATTAAATAAAAAAAATGACAATTAAAAAAGTAACTTTTTAAATTAAAAATTATTTTGAATATTCATATTTTTTTATATTATTGAGTAATTCAATTAAACGCTTATCTTGAACTAGTCATCAAAAAGTTCCAAAAAGAAAAAAATATTAAGCTGTCACAACACTGATTTGAAAAAAAAAAAAAAAGGTAGTAGTAAATTGAGCACAAAATCAGCATATAAGAATGATTTCTGAAGGATCATAAATGTAAATCAAACAAAACAAAACAAAACAAAAAACAAAACAAAACAAAACAAAAAACAAAACAAAACAAAACAAAACAAAATAAAATAAAATAAAATAAAATAAAATAAAATAAAATAAAATAAAATGAGTACACAATCAGTCAAAAGTTCGGACACTGTTGTCTGAACTGATTTTTATGATAGTGAAATTACTGTTAAACCAAACTGATTTAATACAAATAGAAATTATACCCATGTAAGACTTAGGAAAAAAAAATAGAATATCCTAAAGTTTTATTTACTTGTGAGTTACATTCCATAGATGCGTCACCTGATTCAATGACTAATATTACACACAAAAAAGTTAAAAACATTAATAATGTAATCTAATGAGTATATGTGTCCAAACTTTTAAGTGTTAGTGTAACAACATTTAATATATCTGACATCATTTTGTTTGTTTTTGTTTACTCTTACCTTTATATGTGGTTTGGACAGTAGCTTGACAAGCTCTCTGATCTCATGACTTGCACTTCTTTCCTGAAGTTCCTCCGTCAACTAACAGAAACAGACAAGAAGGACAGTGAAGGAGAAACAGAAAGCAGAGAGTGAGAAAAAATGAGCATCGATAACATCCATGAACACATGCATTGGTCATACAGACATGAACACACATATATTATGAATAATTGGAGAATAAATGGCTCCCTTGTGGCAGGTAGCAGGTGGAGAGTGTGTGTGTGTGTTTAAGAGATTGAGAGATTTATAGCAGCACAGAAGCACACTAAATGAGGCACGGAGACACGTTGCTGTTTTTCTGAGCGAGGAGAGAGAGACAAAGAGATATGGGCTTGCTCCCCATATCCATTCGAAGTGCTACTCCTGGGCCACAACCTTATAACTGACCCCAACTCGCTCTGGATCTGTGTGTGTGTGTGTGTGTGTGGAGTGAGTCTGCTGAAATGCTGTAATCAGTGTTTAAAGAATCACTCCCTTAGGATGTCAGTAGACTTTTCCAGTAAGCAGCCAAATGGGAGGTGACGTTCAGTTGAGTAATGGTGACAATGAACCTTAGTGAGACACACACACACACACACACACACACACACACACACACACACACACACACTGCATCATGTGTACAATAGATACATAGCATCCACTGCAGCTGATGTCATAGCAAGCAGAGGTCACATATGGAGAAAAACAGCACGTGGAGATCCAGGATGAGTCTTTTATGACTATGGTATTTGGACACTTGTGCACATTTAAAATGTACTAATGTACACGTTTGTGTAAATAAATCAAGTCTTTGAATATCTAATAATGAACCTCGCAAATGCTGGCAAATCCAGCTGTTAGAGCTTCACTGTATCCTGCATAAAAACACATGTATTCTGGGCGTGACGGTCCATCTGTGTGAACTGGATGTGGACAGGACAGTTGTGCGGTCATTGGACAGGCATAAATGATGAACTTCATATGCCTGATTTCAAATTATGCTTTACTATTTCCAGTTTTCCATTACGTCATATTCATATCATATTTTTGTGTACTGTATGTTAAAACAGTGTTCTGGTCTTTGAGAAAATGAGATTCCCAGTGCGCACAGACTTACCAGATTACTGAGTGCACTGTTGGTTCACTTGCATTTTATCCATGTTTTTACAGCTCATCCACCTTATTTTTTTAACATGGAAGTAAGCTTACGGGTGAGACTTCCAGTTCATTAGCTATATGGAAATAACGAGAAGAATAACAACGTGTGTAAACAGTAACTTGTAAACAGTAAAACTTTTTGCGGTACAAACCAATGTGTTCTTAACCCTTTAACTGTCACTCCCATTTCGAGTAACTCGATAAAACTTACCAAATATCCAGTGGTCTATAGATATTGATATGCAGCCAGGAACTGTGCTTTCTGATATTTATATGTGCCTGATTTTGACGGCGGGGAAATAAGGCAAATTTGCATGTGAACTCATTTTGTAAATACAAAAACGTGCATTAAAAAAAAAATGTGAATTTTTTTTAAAGCCACCCGGTGGATGTTTCATATCGAATATGTTACGAAACATACATGGTGGTATGCATTTCACATCTTGTGAAAAAGTTTCCAGAGGTACATTTTCGTCATGAGACCAGGTTGGATTTTTTTGATGAAATCTGAGAGCTTTCTGTTCCCTGCATAGACAGCAACACAACTACCACGTTCAAGGCCCAGAAAGGTAGTAAGGACATCGTTAAAATAGTCCATGTGACATCAGTGTTTCAACTGTAATTTTATGAAGCTACAAGAGTACTTTTTGTGCGCAAAGAAAATAAAAACAACTTTATGCAACTATCTCTTTTCTTCCGTGTCAGTCAAGAAATTGTTGAATAGTTGTTGTTGTTGGTATCGCATTAGCAAAACTCAAAAGTCTCGATATTATCATGGTCACATGGCAAAATGAAACTATAGTTCTACTGGGCAAAAAGTGCAGTTTTTAAAATATATTTAAACGTCTTATTATATAAAAGGTCTTTAAAGTTGTGTTTTGGGCCATGCTTTGGCACAGTATCTGTCAAATGAACTGACACCAAAAGCACAATATGGCTTCATGCCTTCATCAAGCCTATTTTCACTTCAGATCAGCTCATGATCCAGATGATTACAGCATTTCACTAGATTTGTAGTCTTTGTCAGTGTGTAGATTTGTAAGTCTGTTTTCATTGAATCACGCATTGTATGTCAAAATAAAAGCTCTACTGCTGTTTCCATCAAAATTAAAGCTTAAAAGTGCAGTATGAATTGCTGACATGACAGCGAGGGGTTTAAATGCAGTCTGAATTCAAAATATCTCTTTCAAATGTAGAAATTAGGAAAGAAGTGTTGTAATTTTCCCTACTGTAGTGTAAAGCAAAAATAATATACCCATTAAATATTCATTTTACAGTGCAGTTGTTTTATAATACTTGGCCATTACTGCCATTGTTATTATTAGTATTTTTATTATATTCTAAATTTTTGGCTTCCTAAAACACCATTGTGAATATAATTTAGACTGAGACAGTATATCACAACTAAAAAGAGGGTTAGGGCCCCTTTAAGGTTCAGGTACAAGTCAATTCACTTACTTTTTTCTGACTTAAATTTTCTTAGTTAAAAACATGGGTTGGAGCTCTTCATTCTCAAAGTGCATTAGATAGAATAGTTAAACTTTAACATGTACAACATTTTCATTTGTTTCCAATACTTTATTTGTTTTTTTATTTAATATCGCAATAAATATCACATGGTGGAGTTCATAGCGCTATATTTTCGTATCATGAGATTTTGAGATTGTTGATTTTTTTGTTTCCTTTGCACACAAAAAGTATTCTCATAGCTTCATAACATTACGGTTGAACCACTGGTGTCACATGGACTATTTTAACAATGTCCTTACGACCTTTCTAGGCCTTGAACGTGTCAGTTGCGTTGCTGTCTATGCAGCGTCAGAAAGCTCTCAGATTTAATCAAAAATATCTTAATTTGTGTTCTGAAGATGAACAAAGGTCTTACTGGTTTGGAATGACGTGGGTGAGTAATTAATGACAGGATGTTTTTGGGGTGAACTATCTCAAGTTTTAATTTAGAGAGTTTAAATTTTTTATTTTATGTTTCGAACCCAATTAAGTGGCATTAAGTGTCCAAACATCGGAAACCATTTACTGACAATTGTGCATTTCAGTGGTTAAAGGAGAAGTCAGATCTTCCAGAACGGGAATTTACAGATAACGTACTCACCCCCTTGTCATCCAAGATGTTCATGTTTTTCTTTCATCAGTCGTAAAGAAATTGTGTTTTTTGAGGAAAACATCTCAGGATTTTTCTCCATACAATGGACTGCTATGGTGCCCCGAACTTCCAAAATGCAGTTTAAATGCGGCTTCAAACGATCCCAAAAGCGGTTGTAAATGATTCCAGCCGAGGAAGAAGGGTCTTATCTAGCAAAACAATCGGTTATTTCCATAAAAATAATATAATTTATTTACTTTTTAATGTCAAGCGCTCGTCTTGTCTTGCTCTTCCCGACCTCTGGTTTTTTCAGTTTTTTTCCGGTTCATGTCGAAAAACTCCCATCTCATGTTCTCCCTCAACTTCAAAATTGTCCTATATCGCTGTTTTACCGTTTGTTAAGGGTGTTTGATCTTCTTTGCGTGTTCACTTTGCAAAGACTGGGTCGGAACTTCTGCGGCGATGTAGAATGATTTTAAAATGATTTTTGAAGATGAAGGAGAAAATTTTTTCAACATACCCTAACTGTCTTGAGTCAGAATACACAGAGTTCAGGCAGAGCAAGACAAGACGAGCGTTTGAGATTAAAAAGTATTTAAATTGTATTTTTTTTTTTTTTTTAAATGTAAATAACCGATTGTTTCACTAAATTAGACCCTTCTTCCTCAGCTGGGATTGTTTACAACCGCATTTGGGATCGTTTGCAGCCGTACTTAAACTGCATTTTGGAAGTTCAAACTCGGGTCACCATATCAGTCCATTATATCGAGAAAAATCCTGAAATGTTTCCTCAAAAAACAATTTCTTTACGACTGAAGAAAGAAAGACATGAACATCTTGGATGGCAAGGGGCTGAGTAAATTATATCTGTGAACTGTTGTTCTGGAAGTGGACTTCTCCTATAATCAACCTAGAAACTTCATCTCTTTCAAAACAGTCTCTTGATTTTTAATAATATGGCCCAAAAACCCAACTGCAGACTAATATTCACTGCAAACCAGAATTTCACACAAAGTGGTCTGTTTTTATCATACAACACAAGAAATCTTTTAGGATCTGCAACTTTTGTTTCAGACAGCACATCTGGCTTATGACATCTGTATTGTGTGTGGCAATAGAATGATCATCTAAAATAACTCTACAAGCGGTTTCTATTAATCAATCAGGGACATTGTTTCGCTGCTCTGCTGTAATCTGACAGTTATTATGCATTTGCTTGACTGACGTCTCCAGAACAGACTTGTGCATCTGAGAGGAGGTATGAGTGGAGTGGGGTATCATCCAGCAGGCTCCAGAGCGCTTAATTTTTCCACAGTCTAATGGAAGACACCCGGGACGAAATGAGGACTGTAATCTGCCGACTGTTTTTATTCAGCCAGAGATCTGTGCGAGTAGCATTCTTTACTGCCTACCTGTGGCCAGAATGAGAACTGCACACCTGTTGCTCAAAACAGAGTGTGTGCATTTCATCTCTGCTAAAGCTTTCTGTGAGAATATGTGTGTGAGGTGCTTGCCTGCTGCGTCAGTGCTAGACAGCATCTCGGGCCAGGCGGAGGTTAAAATGGCATTTTACGCTACACTATAAATTAAAGCTCCATTAGCGAAACTTTACACTCGAATGAGCGGCGGCGGCAAACCCGCTGCAGCGTTCAAAACAGCAGCATGCCGTATATTCCTCACAGCAACGGGTGAAAACGATACGTCTGAAAAAACACAGGAGGGGGCTCCGAGTAATTTAGTTGCTTTGGCTGTTCGACCCTTTGATGGACCGCGTCCGCACGCACACGCAGATATCGGGTTATCCGTGTGTGGGACCTTTAGGGACGCTGAAGGAAAGCGTAAATCTGAGGGGCGGATCTGAGCTGCAGGTTGAGAAAGTTCGGTAACGGAAGTCGAGATTTATGGAAACACAAGATGGCTGGTTGCGAGCGAACGGGAAACAGAGGTGTATCAAGCTGATTAGCTTGTTGGATGTAAGATTTGAGTGCAAAAGCACCACTCTTTTTAGTCTGGATATTCAAAGTATTTTTTGTCCATTTTAATGTCAGCGATGACCTGAGGTGCTCTTCTCTGAATCAGCTTTGTGTTCTTTCCTTCTGTCTTTCCTCTCTATGATCATATCCAGAGTAAACTCTTCAAAGTTTACATAGGTTTGTGTGTGTGTGTGTGTGTGTGTGTGTCTATGTGGCCATGTTGATATAGTAGTCAGTTTACATTATGCAAGCCGTTGAGAGTTTGAACGTTGAGTGTTTTATAATACTGATGACTAATGTCTTATACAGACACACACACACAATACTCCACGCCTCAACTCGCACTCTCATCTGCAGCCCATCTACTTGTGTTCTCTGCCCCAGACATCCATCCATCTTTTTTTTTTCCTTTAATGACAAGTTCCTCCTGGAGTCGGTCTTAAGCTAGACATGCCGGGAGACGTCTGTGTATGTGTTTTCACAGGCACACGTTGCGCATGTGTGTGCGTGTTTATCCATGCAGGAGTGTGTAAAGTTTATGAGCATAAAAGTGTTTTGGTTTTTAGCAGGAAGTGTGTGCATGTGGTTCACTCACGTCTTGAGCCAGTGAGCCGGCGCTGTCCAGTACTGGAGTCGGAGCACGGTCTTCATAACACTGTAGCTTCTCATGGATCTAGTAGGCAGTGAAACAGGAAACAGAGTGATCACTTAAAGTCAATGTGGAATCTAAACTGACCTCGTTTACTTTCCTAATGTTTACTTTCCAGTGTGCACTTTCCAATGTTCCTGGTCTTATTGTGAACTGTTCATTTTTTTTTTACCTAAATAACCAATGCAATTTTTAACAATCTTTAAACAAATTCTGACATTAATTTACTTTTCTTATGCACCAGCATCACTTGGGTTTCACAGCTATTGGATGCAACATTGAAATTCTATATCGCACTGTTAGGCCTATAATGTTATGGTCAATAACCAACAGATGGACAATGTTAAATTCCATATCATTTTGCCTAAATATATTAAAAATAAAACACTGAAAAAGTGTTTTTTTTTATTTAAAAATTTCAGTTTATTATATTCAGACATTACAACATTATTGATTACCTAAAAAATGATCAAAAAAAGGCCATTTACAATATGTAAGCAGTACAAATAAGCATGCACAATTAACTATCCAACATCAGTTAATAAATAAGATAAGATAAATACAAATTTCTTCATCATTCAATAAATTCCTGGTGGATAAAACCCACCCGACGTATTTTGCCAAAAATAAAAAGCAAAAACCTTTTTAGACATCTTTTTTTAAAGATTAACTAAAGAATGACAAAGGTATTTTAAAATGTGTAAGCAGTACAAATATGCATGTGCAATTAAATATTCAACATCAGTTAATAAAATAAAATAAAATGAAAAATAATAAATCTACAAGCCAATTGACATTTTTTTTTAAATTATTCAATCAGTACGTGGTGGATAAAACCCACCCAACTTCATTAATTTTTAACTGAATATCCTGTTTTTCTGAAATGCATCAGGTTAATATGTGGTAGGATCTAAGACTTTTAAGGATAAAGACTTTTAAAGCATCTTTTTTTAAAAGATTAATTAATTAAGTGATGACAAAGGAAAATTAAAATGTAAAATAAACATGCACAATTAAATATCCAATATTAGTAAATACCGAAAACTAATAAAATAAAATAAAATAAAACCTATATATAAATCATAAAACATCTTAATTTTTGGTAATAATCGAAGAATTCAGACAAAAATAAAAAAAACATCTTTTTTTTAAAAAATAAATAAAAGATTAACTAAGTGATGACAAAGGCCATTTAAACAGTTTAAGCAGTACAAATAAGCATGCAGAATTAAATATCCAACATCAGTTAATAATAAAATAAAATGAAATGAAATAAAATAAAGCCTCTCTAAGCCAAATACCTATTTCTTTATAATTCAATCAATTCCTTGTGGATAAACCCAGCAAATAAAAAAAATAAAATTAATTAATTAATTAATTAAAAAAAAAATCCTGTTTCTCTGTTCCTCATAAACAGGTTAAACACTGACGATTAACATACAAAATAAAAGTAGGACATGTAGTAGGAGCGAAGTATTCTGACAAAAAATAAAAAGCAAAAAGCGAAGACTGTCTTCCGACATGTTTTTAACAGCTGTGCATTGATTTGGTTGTGTAATATCTGTTCAACCATTTCACTCTTGCTGAAATTGTGTTAACCAGGAGAGCGTTATGGTCGGGAGCCATGCAGAAACTACCAGCACGTTTAGACTGGAATTTGTCCTGCGAAATGTTATGTAACAGCAGTGAAAGAGAAATTCAACTGCTACCAAGGGGACTAAATATTTATCAAGACAAGACGAACGACTCCGCCACCGGGTTGGTTGTCATCGTAAAGCGGAAAGGATCGAGAACGCAATGAGCTTGGATCAACCGGGTCCGAGAGAGCCAAAGATGCAATTTTTTCTGGATCCCGTTGGTGATGTGGCGATGCTTGGCCGTGGTAAGAACTGTAGTCAAAGGCTGTGACGAACAAACTGTGCTTCTTAGTCACTCGGTTTACAACCCTCAAACACGTACTGAACTCCGAACGGGGTCACCGTCTGCTACTACAGCAGCGGTGTAGAAGTGGAATCTCTCGCGCACCAGTAAACACGCTTGCAGGCGAAGAAAAGAGACATAATATTTCTTATCCACTCAGACACACACATAGACTCATACACACTTGGTGGAGGAGGAATGGAATGTGGGATCTGGATGGAACGTAACTGTCCGGTTCCTGCGCATTCCAGGGAGCGACATCTGTTTAGGCCGTCTGAGCCGCGGCGGAGCGGTTTCGCTCTGTACAGTTTAGATTCCATCAGAGGCTGAGTGAGATTCAATGCCTTTATTTACAGCTCGGGCCCTTCTCCAGATACCTGCCTGTCCACACAGGAGCGCCAGAGAGCAGACGTTTAAAATCCATTACAGAGCCCTTACACTGATCATAGCTCACGTTCCACAGTAAAAAGAGGGCAGGAAATGAGAGCAATGAATCAGAGTAATACCTTCAAGCATTAGTGCACCATTATTCCACTACATCACAGAGACCTTGCAGACCGATAAACAATCGCTTCATTTTTCAGACTTGAAAATTTCACAGTCAGACAAAGAACAATTTGAATCGGTCATAGCTGTAAGGTTGATAAGTCGATTAGTGAAGTCTTAGTGATGTCATTGCCTCAATATTTTTATGCCTTCAAAAAAAAAAAAGATTAATTTAGAGACAGCAATATGTACTGTATACACTGTAAAAAATAAAAAACACAATTTGTTGAGTCAGCTTAAAATAATTTGTTACCCTGCTGCCTTAAAATTTTAAGTTCAGTCAACTAAAATAAATTTAGTCAACTTGAAATGTTAAGTTGTACAACTTAGATATTTGTGTTTGCTAAACTTAACAGATGGGTAAGTTACCCAGCTGCCTTAAAATTTTAAGTTGATTCAACTCAAATATCTAAGGTGTCACTTAGTGTAATTTAACATTTCAATTTGAATAAACTGTTTTTGAGTTGACTGAACTTAAAATTTTAAGGCAGCCAGGTTACAAATTATTTTAAGTTGACTCAACAAATTGTTTTTTATAGTGTAGGGGCCATTCTAAAGAACTGGTTCAAAGTCAGAATTGGAAATGTCTTAGAAAAAAAAAAAAATTATTAAAAAAGTATTTTTCCAAAATATTTGTATGTACGCAAATTGAATACTTCTAGTAACTGTGCAGTTAATTCTCATATTGTATATTCAGAAAGTTTTGGAATATTTGTCCTCTCCCCAAATATGTCACTACCAAAACACAGTAATAATAAATTAATTAGAAAGGTTATATTAACGTATTAAGATCTTTGGTTCATTACATTTTTAGCAATATTTTAAGTGTAATTTATGAGATTTGTTGTATTTTGAATCCAATTTTTCTTTGTAAAAAGCAAAAAAGTTAATCATATTGATTTCAAAGTTAAGGATTCATTAGCTTTAAATGCATTTTCTGGTTGTGGGACAGCAGTTTGCACCAGTTCTGTAGAATGGCCCATATATAACTAAAAACTAACATAACTGTTAAAGTTAAGTTTCGACATATAGGGCTTCCTTTGACTAGAATCATCAAATAGTGTCGTTTTTACTGATCTCTGGCATAACATTCATTCATTTAGGAATGATTATTAAAACATATGAATAAACAAAGCAATGCTTCGGTAAACACTATGGTTCAGATCACATGTCACAATGGAGCAGCGTCTTAATCCTCTTGGACCAGACATTCAATACCCATAGGCCCTTGACAAAACACGAGCGGAGAACATAAGCAGGTGAGAGAAACGGCAGCCAGTCTGGCCTCTGGGTCCTCCAAGAGCATTCTGCAGCCAAACAAACACAGCTTTAAACACAATTACACTGAATGTTGACAGATTCGGAGGAGAGGAAACTTGATGTGGAATTCAAGGAATATGACAACGATGAAGAGGGAGAGATGAGCACAGAAAGCATCAAAGATATAGGCTCAGTTTCAAAAACTAATAAACTGTTTGCTGGGAACTAGCTGCATTCTAGATGAAAGGGATCTTATTTGTGACTAGGGCTGAGCAATATGGCTAAAAAAAAACTATCACAATGAAATTTTTCCATTAGTCAATACAGATAATCATCACAATAAATCTATTAAATCTTTCAAATCTTTATTCCTTTGAAGTTTAAAGGCATATTTTTCCTCCTAAGTAAAAGTTGTCTAAATAAACCAGAGTATTTATTTAGGCTTTAAACTACTCTTTATGATCAGAACATGACAAACATGTCATATTTTTTAACTGTTTACACTTTTCCAGTCATTTTCCTTCTAAATAAAAGAAAAAATAAGTTCTTAGTTTCTTCCCGTTCTAATGATTGATGAAATAGATCTGTGTTGCCTGACTTTAATGCTGAATATCTTCAGCACAGTTTGCAGTGCAGGCTGCAATATTAATAATATTACATATTTTTGTCTTATAAAAATTTTACAGTAGCTTGAGCTGACAGTAGTAGAAATTCGAGTTGGGAAGCAGACATCATCAAAAACAGTAACATCTGTAAAAACTGTAACAACCTCATTTTTTATATGGTGAAATTTAATTATTCTGACTGTTTGAGTTTTATTAAAAGGAACAATTGGCCTTCTATAGTTGCATACGTTTAGGTCATGATAACCAGTTAAAATCACACATATAGCACCTCAATAGCATGGTAAATATATGGTTTATAGGTATTTGAAAAAAGAACGGTAGTCTAAATACATTTAGCATAAATGCACAAATGCTATAGCTTAAATCACAAAAAATACTATAATTATATTCCGTTACTCGTTTAATACGTTCACACACTTTATTTTGTGTGCGGCAGTCGTCGGTGAGGGGCTGCCTCTTTACTTTTGTGTTTATTTTAGAATTAAAGTGTTTTAATGTTCGCTGGTTCCCGCCACCTGCTTCCCGTTCTACGAACGGTGTTAAATTGGTGCCGAAACCCAGGAAGAAGGAGGGACACACTGTCAGAAGAGCCCTCACTGCTAAGCAGGATCACGGTGCTGAGGAAGTTGGGCAGCACGAAGGAGCAGACGACTGTGGCTGCCCGAGGTGGTGGTGGTGGTGCTGGAGCGATGGTACAACAGGTGGGACGGAAGGCTCGCTGCCGTGCTCCGAGGTCGAGGAGGGATGGCTGCCGTCCGAGAGGGAGCAGAGGAGTCTCGAGGGTACCCCCAGCCTGTGAGGGGCAATGGGGGTATGTAACGAGTGGAGCGGGGGCGGGGCTTAGAGCCGTTGGAGCGGAACGAGACCGGTGGAGTATGATAATGAGCGACCACCGCGCCACTCACTGGTCTCGAGTCCCACAGAGAAGCTCCGGAAGAATAAAAGGAGAGAGACAACAGTGGAAGACGAGAGAGGACCTGGCCTGGACTTTATTTTGTGTTTTGTGTGCGGAAGTTGTCCATGAAGGGCAGCCACTTTATTTTTGTTCGTTTATTTTAGAATTAAAGTGTTTAAATGTTCGCCGGTTCCCACCTCCTTCTTCCCGTTCTACGAACGGTGTTACAGTGTCTATTTATGTTTATTTGCAGGCCAGGGTTAGGTGCTTCTACATCTGTGCTATTCGCTATTCACTAGGGCTGTGTGATATTGAAAAAAAATGCGGTACGCGATAACTCATTAAATAATGTGATATTCGATATGCGATACAATAATGCTTAAAGTGCCACATGCTCAGATGAAAGAGTTTTACTCAGCTGTTACTGAGTCAGTTCTGTGAACTTCTATAATCATCTTGTGTCATATATATGTGTATATATATATATATATATATATATATATATATATATATATATATATATATATATATATATGCATGTATGTATCAAGAGCTCCAGTAAAACCACAACAAATTCCTTGTCTTTGCACACACTTAGCAAATAAAGCTCCTTCTGATTCTGATTCTAATATAATTAGCATACATGTTTCACTTTTTGTGAGAAGAAAGCACCCCTACAACAACTTCTGAAAATGAACGGCATTTTAACATTAGTTTAATCATTTTAACATCAGTTTAGGAACTGAATAGTAAAAAGGAGAAATAAAACAAAGCAAGGGCAGTGAGTGATTTTCTCTGTCTTTTGTTCATGGTCACAAATATTGCAAGCTGTAGCAATATGCATATTTCAATATATACGCGATATATATATATATTTGCGATATTTCGATATATTGCACAGTCCTACTATTCACCCATCATTTTATTCTGATTTTAAGATTAAGATAGGGTTAAGATAGGGTTAGGTTTAGATGCAGAGATAGGGTTAGGACTATGTTTTCAGACAGAATCAACAAAACGTTGACTCAGGAACATGGCAAAATCACGCCAACCACGATCTATAAATGCAACCAGGCATTTTCTGTATCTGGCCCTTTGCTGTACTGCAGTGTTACACATCCTGCTGAATAATTGTCTGTCTACTCTACCACTTATTTGCAAACACTGCCACAATTGCATACAAGATACAACATTTGCTTACAGATATTTATTTAACAACATAGACATTTCAAGCAGTTGACTGCAGTAGGCCATTATAGCATTTGTAATATGGACAATGCAAACTGAATCCATAGAAAATGACAGTCTGTATTTTAGTTATTCATAAGTAAAGACAATGTATGGATTGGCCCTAAGCCAAAGCGAAGTTCTGTCATGCACACAGCCTTGCTGTCAGACTAATGCATGTATTGTCACATTCATCTCAACGCTGATAGAGCTTGCATCAACATGGCTTAGTGGTTAGTACGGTCACCTCACAGCACGGTGTTTCCATAACACAAAGACGCACACATTTGACAAATTGAGGATTCTGAATTGTCCATATTTGAATGTGTGTTTTGCACACACTGCATACTGGGATACATTCCAGTATTTTCAGACCCTTTTCTACATATTCTGCTTTTTCTAGTTTCAAATGTCTAGGGTCTCTCTCACACACTCCTAATAAATGCACATTCTGATCAGATAACATATAATGGTTGTATAACATATGAGCGTGTTTGTAAAAGCTGATGGGTGGCTTTGGGGAGTTTGGGCTTGTAAAAAATGCATGTGCTTTTCTCATCTCTAGTCACAATTTCCTTTGTAAAGCAATTTGAATCAACTGGTGTGTGGTTCAAACTGGTTCAGGCAGAGGTCTGAAAGTTTCGACCTGGAGCGCATTGCAGCTTCATACTATTTTGGATTCAAAATCTTAATACCATGTGTATTAGAGATATAGTCAGTTGTATGGCAGTGGTATGTATTTGCAGTATAGTATTTCTACTCTGGGCTACTGCTAACAACTGTAATGTTGAAATGATATTCACCTCTTCTCTTCCGCTTGTCTCACAGTGTCCGGAGCAGCTGGATCAAGTAACCCTGACGGTTTGAGACCTGCATGGCCCAAAACAGCACCAGCGGCACTACTGCACCTCATCACCTCACGCTTAAACTGATCGCAGACCTTTAGAGAGGAATACAGGAAAGGCCTGCAGACAGACAGGCTTGACTGTGAGATGCCTGTCAGAGTGGGATGTTTACACAAACCCCACCATACAGGACGAGTGCGACACCTATTTAACTCATCTTTATGAAAAGTTCGACAGGTACACTGGTTAATGTTCTAGGTAAAAGGTACATGTCAGAACTTAAACTTCAATAACATTAACATTCAAACCAGCATATCTGAAGGGCAAACATCTTTGAGGTGATGTGTGGCATTCCTCATCTCTAATATCCAGTTTCACAACTCATAAAACAGAAGGAATGGCACTATTTTACGGTACGTGTGGCACTCGAAATGTGCTAATTTAGATTTATGAAAGCTACAGCATTGTGTCTACAGCAGAAAGATCCAAAATTGCAAGCGAGAGCCCACATTTTCCTTATGAAAGAAGAAGAAAAAAAGATGCCTGTCATGTAAAAGCAGTATATGATCTCAGATTGGCTTGTATGAGAAGTGCTCCAACATTCTCAGATGAGGTCTTGCCCTTGCCCCTTGTGTCTGTAACCGAGTTCTAGTGTCTCTAATTGTGAGTATAATGTAATATGTCAGTGGCTTTATGGATTAAACATACTACATATGTCTGCATTCCATCCCAAACACATTCAGTATCCCTGACAAACGCACATGTGCGCGCACATAAAAAAAATACACGCTCTCACTCAAGCATATGTGTGTATGTGTGCATAGAGATATGCATTTGTTGACTCTGGAGCTTGCCGAGTCCAGACACCGAATGCAGAAGGCTTGTATTACTCTGGGAATTTATTTTGGATGCAGAATACGGATTATAAAGAATCGGAATCAGACACCAGCTGCTCTTTAAGAGACTTCACAAACATTAATATGGTGACTCGGTGTTAAGTAGGAAAATGTATAGCCGTAACTGCCAGCGACTGGGACTCCAACAAATACATTTTCAAAGTCTCAGATTTAACAGTAGGGCAGACATATTCGTCTGTGCTATAAACTGATAAGTAGATAAGTGTGAGATCTAAACTGCCTGACTCTATATGGAAAGCTTTAATATGGTTAGAGTAGAACTGGGTTTTTTTGACTGGGTTTGCCGAGGTCAAGTGAAATTGGTGTCTATGAAAGTCCATGATATTAAACAAAATTAGAAATTTATTCAGATCAAAAGTAATCTAAAAATACTAGCTCCCTGGCTATTGATGTTTTTTTAGCCCATTTTTCAGGTCCACAGGGTTCGTACAAGGTGCTTAAAGTGCTTGAAGTACTTAAATTTGACTTTTTGTAAGTTAAGGTCTGGAAAACCATGAAAATAGCTATATTCCTGAAAAGGTACTTGAAAAGTGCTTGAATTATTGAAAGACAATGTATCTTTGAAAAAAAAAAAAAAAAAAGTGTTTCAATTTTTTTTTTAATAAGCACATATCTTTTCACTCAAAATTCATGCAATTAAAAAAAAAAAATTCAGTTAATGTCAAAAGTATCAAGCTAAGCCAGTAGTAGTACTGACGATATCGTATCGCTGAAGATGCAAAAAGAGAAATAGATGAACTGAATCCATATGAGTGAGTCAGTTATGCTGGAACCACTCCGATTGATTCAAACTAGTGACTTTGATCATTCTGTTCAAGCAATTTGCTAGCAAAAACCAGGTCAAATTAAAAGAGACATTTTTGAATTTCAGTATTGCTTGTAATGATTCTAAAAAGCACGTAGTGATGGGTGAAATGGAGCTTTTTAAATCTTAGAATTAGTTAAATCATCGTGTAGCAAAATTACTCACTGTTTCTAAGCGCTCCAATCGCATTGCGTATCGCGAATCATGTTTCATTTTGGGGCTTCAAATCGCGCATCGCAAAACATTTGATTTCAGAACGGGACTTCAGAGCAGTTTCGCAAATTATTTGACTTAATTCGGGGCCCTAAAATCGTGCATCACAAATCATTTGGTTTAGATCAGAACTTTGTGTATTGCAAAATCATTTGATTTAGAAACAGAATCATTTTGCGAATTGAATGATTCGAATCAAATGATTCGTGATATACTATTGGAAGTCGTGATCTGAATAAAATGGTTTGCAATATGTGAAGTTATATTTGCGAATCCCGATCTAATTCAAGCAATTTGCGCAAATCCTTATTCAGATCGTGGATCGTGAATCATTTGATTTAGATCGGGACTTCGGATCAGGTTTGCAAATCATTTAATTCAGTGTGGGACTTCGGAGCGTGTATGGTGAGTCATCTGGTTCAGATCAGGATGTCGGAGCAATTTCGCAAATCGTTTTTCTGATTTTTATTTTTCCTAAACTGTAGAAAACATCAAACCATTAGGCAGTACAGTTATAAAAACAAATAAAAAAAAAAAAAAAATATACACAAGAAAAAGTATAGAAAAAGTATACACAAATACAAGAAAAATAACTCTGGTTTTACTATAGTAAAAGTGTAGTATACTTTGTAATATTTAAGTAGTGATACTTTTTTAGAACTCGAAAGATAAAACATTGTTTGATAATCAAATCAAATCAAATCACATCACCTTTATTTATATACCGCCTTTAACAATACAGAATTGTGACAAGGCGGCTGTGATAAGTAAGATCTATGATTGAAGTAGTGCTTAAAAAGATTTCATTTTACAGTATCTGTTCGAACCTTGGGTCCAGAACTACCATTTCCATGGAGGAAATGAATGAAACAAGGCCAGACTGGGCACTTCATACATTCTCAGTGGAAAAGCAGGTAAGAGTGACCATTTGTGCTCCATTACATCTGCTTTAGAGTAGATAATGCTGATAAGGTCCCACACACAGGTAACAGTACAGCAGGCCTAAACCTCAGACTCCTCAGGAGGTCATCTTTCCCCATCGGCCCACAGGTGCGTGCCGTGTTCCCCCTTGAGGGCTGAATACAGGAGTCTGTGCTGAATCTGGTTTCCACTTGTAATAACAAATACAGAAGTGTACAGAGGTGAAAACCACAGATATTAGCAGCTGATCTCACAGCTGGGTTAAGTTTACAAGGCGAGGATTAGGTGTGTGGGAGAAAGAAAAAAAAAAAATAGATCGCAAAAAAATAACAACAATATCCATATAAAACAAATAAAAAAATAAAAACACTTGATGACAGTGTAAATGATGCATTACGTAAAATAAAATATTCTGATCAAACTTTAGAGCAAAGACTAAAGAGAGACCTTGGTGAAGAACAATTTACTTCTCACTAGAACTATTTTGAAGGTAAATTTCCTAATTATTCTTTTTCTTTCTCTCATCTTATTTAAACACACCCCTCTAACCTAGGTGGAAATTACAGGTTGTGTGAGATTTCCTGTAAGGCTCTTTGGAGTGGCATCTTGGCAAAGGAACAGAGTGCAGCTGGACATGTGTGAAACCCTGCTTTAATTGCATGGAGAGAAAAGAGCAGAGGTCTTTGGTTCAGACCGCGGTTGGCTGTCCTGCCTGTGAGACCTTCTCTGTCTCTGTGGGTAGACGTTTATATAGAGTACTTCTGAAGTGCAGGCCAGCTCAGTCCATAGCACTTCTCAGCAAATCCATTGTACAACAGAACATATCGTTAGTGAACTATGTTTTACGAATAGGCCCGAATACCATAGTATCAGTGAGATCAGTGATTGAGCATTATAGAACTGTATGCGACAAAACAAAAATGAGAGGAAGAAAAATGGACAAGTCAAAGGAATTAAAAGTAAAAACAAATGAAAGCTATAAGCACAGACACAGCACAAATTGACCTAAGAGTAGCATGTGAAAAGTAAATCAACACTCAAAAAGACAAGCTGGATGATAAAATTAAATAAGAGCGAGAAGATAAATACAAATACAATTAAAACCGGCCTTTACCACAGATTTAGAATCAGCATTTCAAATCTGAAAAATGTTCACATCTCCGATTTACATTTTTCTGGAGATTCCTTTCTATACAACCAACTGTACAAACACCACAACGCTCTCCTTAAACAACATAATGACTGATGCAATGACAGAGAGAGAGACTTAGTGACCTATTGTGTTACGACACATCTTATAGAACAGATTATGTCTAAGACTCTCTCTCACACACTCACTCACTCACCTTGACCAATGAATGTAGACTCCTCTCCCCAAACATAGCGTGTAGAAAAGAGCGGTCATCTGCGCTCTCAACATGAGGCTGCAGCTGAGACGGCAATACAGACAACAGCTCATACAGACCTGCAGAGGAAACAGAGGAAACACATTACACACCCAGACACATACACACAGCCAATACCCAAAGAGAAAATACAGACAGATATAAACAAGACCCAGAAAATCTGAATTAACACAGAGGCATGGGTCAAACTGAGGGTTGTAAAAATGGTCCTCTCCCAGGCTGCACCTCACTTCCTCCCTTTGTCTATCTACTTCCTGTTTTTCTAGGAATCACAACTGGAACTGTGAATCAAATCCCTAAAGTTTCATTAGCATGCCTGTGATGTTTAAACAAGCATAAACACACTATAATATCTTATAATAACATGCTTATATACACAAAAACCACACAGAGCTGTAGATATGATGATTATTAAAGGGATAGTTCACCCAAAAATGAAAATCCGGTCATTAATTACTCACCCTCATTTAGTTCCAAGCCCGTAAGAACTTTTTTCATCTTTAGAACACATATTAAGATATTTCTGAAAAAAATCTGTGAGCTTTCTGACCCTCCATAGACAGTAACGCAACTACCATGTTTAAGGCCCAGAAAGGTAATAAGAACATTGTTGCTTTATAAATTTAAGGTTGAACCACTGATATCACATGGACTATTTTATCGCTGTCCTTACTATCTTTCTGGGCCTTTAACGTGTCCATTGTGTTGCTGTCTATGCAGGGTTAGAAAGCTCTTGCATTTTTATCAAATATAGCTTAATATCTGTTCTGAAGATGAACGTAGGTCTTACGGGTTTGGAACAATATAAGGGTGCGTAATTAATGTCAGAATTTTCATTTTTGGGTGAACTATCCCTTCAAGAGCTGCTGTCAGATTCAGACACCAACATAACTTCAGTTTAAAGTGCAAGATGACCTTACTGGGTGTTATTCACTAATAACTGCACAGATTACAGAAGAACATGAAAATTGCATTACCTAATTTACGCATGTTAGTTTGTTGTTAACCTTGTTCTAATGTTAATTAGAATTCCTAATTTTTTTTTCCATAAAAAATACATTTTCTTTTTTTGTGAATCAATTGTTTTTGAATTTCATGCACACATTTCTGTATAAGCATGCTTAGTAATTGAGTAACTGTCTTTGCTAAAGTTCTTGTTCACTTCCCCTGCTAAAATGTGACTCTGAACCACAAAACCAGTCATAAGAAGAACAGTTATATGCGTAGCAATAGCCAAAAACTGTACGGGTCAAAATTATTGATTTTTCATGTATGACAAAAATCATTAGAATATTAAGAATATTAAGTAAAGATCATGTTCCATGAAGATATTTAGCAAATTTCCTACTGTAAATGTCACAACTTAATTTTTCATTAGTGATATGCATTGCTAAGTGCTTCATTTGGATGACTTTAAAGGCGACTTTTTCAATATTTTGCTTTTGCGCACCCTCAGATTCTAGATTTTCAAATAGTTGTATCTTGGCCAGATATTGTCCTATCCTACCCATCCCAACCCATA
This sequence comes from Labeo catla, assembly GCA_012976165.1. NCBI lineage: Eukaryota > Metazoa > Chordata > Actinopteri > Cypriniformes > Cyprinidae > Labeo > Labeo catla. Next base: position 775,306 of record VONZ01000078.1, read on the forward strand.
CATCAGTGGAAAGCTTATTTATCCAGCTTTCAGATGATGTATTTCAACTGGTTTTGTGGCCCAGGGTCACAAATAGTACATTTTAAATAGTTAAATTATAATCAAGCCATAAAAAGTACATAATGTAGGGTTACACTAAAAATGTAAGAAGGGTCTTTTCTAGCGAAACGATTGGTCACTGTTTTCGAAAAATAAAAATTTGTATACTTAAGCACAAAAGCTTGTGTAGCACAGGCTCTGGGATGCGCATCCACAACGCTACGAATTAGTAATGTGTCGTTCTTGATTGATTCTTTCATTTTGAAAGAATCTTTAATGTGACTCAGGAAAAACAAGTCGTCTTGGGGAGTGATTCATTTAGTCGCGCATGCACAACATCCTATTAGGTTCTGTACTGGAATTAGTTCACCTGTTTTGAGTCTTCAGGTTTTTTGAGTCGTTCGTTCATCTTATGGGGCTTGTCAGATAAGAGGCGAGGTGAGCTAATCATAGACTAAAGACCCAGGTAAACAATGAATTAATATTTTGTTTCTTATAGCATTATAGTTTTGTCTTGTTTGTAGTGTGATCAACGTTTGTGTAAGCAGTAGATGTGTTAGGGAAGTAACACGTAACATTTTAATTATATTTTGCTAAAATGAATGAAATGACTTGAAAAAACATTTGTTCATTTTGCTGAACGAGATTCAAAGGTCCGAGTCAGTAAAATGATACGAACTTCCGAACACTACTACGAATCACGTTTGTGAACCGAGTGTGGCGAAAAATTCCATCTTATTTTCTCCTACAACTTGAGAGGAGGACATCGTTGTACCTTTTTGTTTGTAAACAGCTTTAACGAACTTACTTGCACTTTCTTAGTCTTTGCACGTGCGCTTTGTAAACACTGGGTCTGTAGTTCCGCCTACGTTCCGCGTGACCTTTCGACATGATTCAATAACACGAAGCGTCGTGAACGCGCATCCCAGAGCCTGTGCTACACAAGCTTTTGTGCTTAAAAAGTATTAAAAAAAAATTATTTTTGGAAAAAAAATGACGCTAGATAAGACCCTTCTTCCTTGGCTGGGATCGTTTAGAGCCCTTTGAAGCTGCATTTAAACTACATTTTGGAAGTTCAAAATCGGTAAATTATTTGTAAAATGTTGTTCTGGAAGTGGAGTTCTCCTTTAATGTATAGTTAATGTTTTTAATTGACCGTGGTTTAACTATAGTAACCATTTTTTATTTGTATTTATTTTATATAATAATACAAATACCTATAGGCTATTTATTTTAATGGCAAATCATGGTTAATTTTTGTAAAGGAAATTGTAAAATGTTTCAGTTTTACAGTATGTGTGTGTTTAGGCTAATAATATATAAAAAGCTAAGGTATCATACAATCAGGATCGTAAAATTAACAGAAAACGCACCTTTCAGAGGATAAGCATGTCCCAGCCAGGTTTGTCACTTAAGTTGTTGCAGTTCTCTTAAACATTTCCAATATTTGCAGCGTGTTTCTGTATTTGCAGCACATTTCTGTTTTTGCAGTGTATTTGGATTTTTTGTGTTGTGAGTATTTGCAGCATGTTTTTTTTTGTGTTTTGACTATTTGCAGTGCTTTTCTTAATTTGTTTGTGCTGTGAGTATTTGCAGCGCATGTGCTGTCAAACTGATTAAGATGTTTTCTTAATTTGCTGGTGCTTTTTTCATTTGCAGTGCATTGAGCTCTCTCAGCCACCGTAGGAATATATATTTTTTAAATGTATATAATATAAAATACATTTTCATAAATTTATTTACGGTACATACACTTCAATAAATAGAAAATTGGAAATCTCCTATACCACAAACTACAAAGGTTTCACTACAAAGGCATGTAAAATGCTGCACAGTGACAACAACTCCATGAATCATAAATCTGGGAATTTTTAAAAGCAGATCTTTTACAGTAACTGTTTGAATAGATTCACTAAGCAAATTTAATTATGGCCTCAGCTCACTCAGCTGCAATGTGACATTATAAACAGCACTGTCTCTCACTTAACCACTCGTTGGACAAAACAGCTTGTTACTGGAAACGCTACTGTGTTTTGCAAGCAGCTGAGATGCTGTCACGCTACTCACAAACATTAAGTGAGTAGCGTCTGTACTTTTAGTCAGTCACTCAACAACACTGTTCTTCTGACCGCTGACCATTTGGACACAGGTTGAGTTTAACAGTCAACATCTAAGCTTATGTCCCAGCAGCCTATAAAAAGATCCACATAAACTGACCATTATTGGCTGCCAGGCCAAATATACCAGACGGGATGTGAAAGAATGCCGTGCCAAGCAGTGTTTCCTTTTCACACGCCTACACTTCCCAGCGGCCTCCAGAAAATAACAGCGTTCCTCAGACATCAGTGGCGGAGCTGGAGTACAACAGGGCGGAGCGGAAGGCGGAAGGCCTTGCTTCTCAAATTCACAGCATTATGGGTCAGCAGCACAGGGAATGGAGAGCAGCTTTAATTACAAAGGCTGTCAGGAAAAAAGCGAGGTCATCCAAACTGTCTGAAGTTAACGTAACACGAACAGACAAGCACAAACCTTTAAGTGCACATGCACGCAAACATGGTGGTTTTCTAGAACAACACAGAAATTTTAGGCTCTCACACACGGACCTGTAAAAAGAAACAAGGATAGCACAAGCAAACACACAAACGCATGCCACAAAAGAGGCTGTCCGCATGGGAAATATGCTCCGTTGGCTCCCCGTCTGGCTCCAGCAGGCCTCACACTAGCCAGGAAGAGGACAACTGGCAGAAAAAAGGACCAGATAGATTTACAACACAGGCCACATTCTGAAAACAGTAAAATGGCTTTCTTTGAATGTCTTGTTTGGATGAGTTCAAGAGTCAACAGTGCAAAGACTCACACACGCTCGGCGAGCTGTGCGCAGGAAATGAACGCTGGGCCATGCTTTTCTCCTTTGAGCGCTGAGAGACTGACTCTGTAAAGCTATATATATGTCACGCAAACACACGCTCATGCATAAGACCACCTCAGGGGTCAGTATTTCAGGTGCTACTCGAAGAACGCGGTTCATGCCTTTCGGTGAGAAAAGTGAGCGAGTGAATGGAAAAACGAGGACAGCTGCACTCTATGTACTTTCATTCATTTTCTCTTTGATTTACCTCCTAAAACAGAAAAACTACATCCATAGAGAGAAAGAGAGGCCCTCCAGAGCTGACAAATTATAGTAGAGTGAGAGAAAGAGAGAAATATAGAGGCAAAAAAACAGAACTGTCTACATAGCCGTCTAAGTTGCAATATTTGATTTGTTCTTGGAGTATCTGTGTGTCTTAATGCAGATATGCGTGAAGCACACAAACACATGCTTATTTGGCAGTCTGAGTCCATTTCAGGGTTTCATCGCTGTGTTCTCAGCTCCAGCTTCTTCAAACACAACACCACATCAAAGCTCTTGCCCGGGATCACACAGATCTACTTGCATGTTCTGGACCATCTACTCCAATCATACATACACACAGCCACACACTAAATGGTGTCTAGTCTTATACATCAGTACTGCACATATACACTGCATACACTCCTACCATACTACTTTCTTTTAGCAATAAACTCCATAATTTGTACTCTGTTTTGCATTTGCAAATATGACAAAATATATACATTTGTGGCAGTAATTTAAAATGGATAACACCACTTGTGACAGACATTCATGTGCGCCAATAAACAAAAGACAGTTTTGGAAAGTTTACTTTGGAAATGCAATGGATTACAGATTACAAGTTAACCTATTGTACTTTTTGATTACTTTTCTAAATTTCTGAGTTTAACTTACAGTAGTACTTAACACTGATTACTTTCAAAATCCTTCATCACTTAAATTAAGATAATAATAATTTAATAATTTAATTTTAATGCACAGCCACCACAAAATCAGACTTTTGCACCTCTTTTTACTTTGAAATCATTCTAAGATAACAGATTCAAGATCATTAAACATAGTTTAATATAGGAGTGTTGAAATTAATCGTTGCATTGATACATCGCGATGCAGATGTGGATGATTCTGCATCGATGCAGTAATAGACCATAATCAATTATATCACTAGGTTGAGGTAAAAAGGGTGTTGTTTTACACTACCACTGAAAATTTTTAACCAAAGTTTATTATAGACTTTTCATTAAGACGCTAAAGAATCATATCAACTTGTGTAAAATGGGCATTCAATAACCCCTTTAAAGCACTCTCAGATACTGAAAGTACTTTTTGTGATGCATTGTGATATCAAATCGAATTGTTGACATGATAATCACAATCGAATCGAATCATGAAACCAGTGCCGATTCAAACCCATAGTTTAATAGCTATATTACTGTTTTTGAAATCATAACTTTGTATAGTTATGACAGGAAACACTGGCATCTAACAATTCCATGGGAAAAAAAACAAAACAAAACAAAAAAGTTAATCTTAAAGGAGTACACTTTCAAAACAAAGATTCACATATAATGTGCTCACCCCATTGTCATCCAAGATGTTCATGTCTTTCTTTCTTTAGTCATAAAGAAATTATGTTTTTTGAGGAAAATATTTTAGCATTTTTCTCTATATAATGGACTGATATGGTGCCCCGTTTTTGAACTTCCAAAATGCAGTTAAAATGCAGCTTCAAACTATCCCAATGTGTTTGTAAACAATCCCAGCTGAGGAAGAAGGATCTTATCTAGCAAACCAATCAGTTATTTTCATTAAAAAAAATACAATTTAAATACTTTTTATTCTCAAACGATCGTCTTGCCTTGCTCTTGTTGAGCTCTGTGTATTCTGGCTCAAGACAGTTAGGGTATGTCGAAAAACTCCCATCGTATTTTCTCCCTCAACTTCAAAAATCATTTCAAAATCATCCTACATTGCTGCAGAAGTACCGACCCAGTCTTTGCAAAGTGAACATGCAAAGAAGATCAAACACCCTTAACAAAAAAAAAAAGGTAAAACAGCGATATAGGACAATTTTGAAGTTGAGGGAGAACAAGAGATGGGAGTTTTTCGACATACCCTAACTGTCATGAACTACAACCACATTTGGGATCATTTGAAGGCGCATACAAACTACATTTTGGAAGTTCAAAATCGGGGCACCATATCAGTCCATTATATGGAGAAAAATGCTGAAATGTTTTCTTCTAAAAACAATTTCTTTACGACTGAAGAGAGAAAGAAATGAACATCTTGGATGACAATGGGGTGAGTACATTATATGTGAATCTTTGTTTTGGAAGTGGACTTCTCCTTTAAAAAAATAAAGCATATACATAAAACCAAATGGGAAATAAAAGTGTTATCAAATAAGCATGTCTCCTATTTAATGTCCTAAACTCCTGAAACTTTGGTGTCTCAAATTTTATAGCAGTCAATGCAATTTGAGAAAGAAATCATTCAAATCTGTATGTGTATGAAAATATTTAGATGTAACCCGCCTGTAATTATCAACATTTTCATAAGTAACTGTAATTACACATTTTTTTCCTTAGTAACTTACATATTCCGGTTACATTTATTTTGTAATTAAATTACATAATTCCATTACATGTAACTAGTTACTCCCCAGTACCGATAAAAGACCATGTAAAGAGCCTTTCAGAAACTTCTCCCACACTACCATTCAAAACTTTGTGCTCATTCAGATTTAATATTTTTTGAAAACATCTCTTATCTCGAAACCAATAATACTGTAAAATATTACAACTTTAATATATTTTAAAATGGCATTTATTCCTTTTATGGTGTTGGGGAGTAACTAGTTACATGTAATGGAATTATGTAATTTAATTACAAAATAAATGTACCCGTAATATGTTCATTACTGAGGAAACGTGAACGTGCATCAAAAGACTGACATGGAAGAGAAAAAAATTGTTGAAAGTTGTTATTTTTGTCTTCCTTGTGCACAAAAAGTAGCTTCATAAAATCATGATTTCACATGGACTTTTTTTAATGATGTCCTTACTACCTCTCTGGGCCTTGAATGTGGTAGTTGCATTACTGTGTCTATGCAGGGTCAGAAAAAAGCTCTCAGATTTCATCAAAAATATCTTGATTTGGATCCCGAAGATGAACAAAGGTCTTACGGATTTGGATCTACATAAAAGTGAGTAATTAATGACAGACTTTTCATTTTTGGGTAAACTATCCCTTTAATTGTCATGTTTGATTAATTTAATACATCCTTGCTGAATAAAAGAAAATATTCCTTTTGAACGGTAATGTGTATTGCGCACTTCTGGTCATTTGATTCCTACATTCCTAACTCAGTTGTTCCTGGGTCCCCCATTTCAGAGCCATCAAATACTTGTCAACATGCGGACACACATAAGAGAAAAATATTACTAGAAAAATTGGCTTTTCTTATTCTATTCTGATCTGGCTGCACAGTAGCCAAGGTCAAACCATCCCTCAACATGAGCATCTCTGGAGCCCAGAATATCTGTTATTTTACTGCGATTAGACCGAACAGAAGGGAATGTGATCCTGAAGCAGCCATTTGAACACCTGTAGAAAAGATTTGCTCCAATCACACACTGATTCCATGTGACAGTACAAATTTTACGTCTATATCAGAGCTCAATCACAGCAGCAAAATAACAGAGGGCTACAAGTGACAAGTCTGAAGTTAAAGTTGGGTTTTTGAAATTGTAACTATTACACTAAGTTTCAAATGTGGTCAGAATATCAGAGATGCCAGAAGCCAGAAGTGTAGTTTGATTGTTTGTAGCTTGTGGATGTTAAAACTTTTTTTTAAAGTTTTGTTGCAATTGTGTATAAATATGTTCAGATGCTTTTTAGATTCCAGCAACCACACTGGAAGATATTCAGATTTGTATGCATTCTGCTCGTTGACATCGACAGATATCTTTATCCTCTGAAAATGGAGATATAAAAATAAAATACAAATAAATGAAATTCCTTGTCCCTCTGCTTTTCTCGCTCTCCTTTCTCCCGCATTTGGTAAAATGAAGTGGAAATTTTCATTCTGATGTAATTGGAAACAGGGAGCTATTCCAGTGGCAACAAATCCTTGTGTTACAGTTCTGTATCCCTGTGGCAGTAGAGAGAGAGAGAAAGAGGAGAGATGGAAAAGAGGAGGATAAATGGCTGGAAATCGATAAAGTGCTCCCAAAGCGCATGCTGCTGCCGCTACTAACGTTCCTCTCTCCCTCCCTCTCTTTAGTTCTGTCCTCTGCTCCCAGATGCTCTGCATTCTTGACATCAGAATGGAAAAATTTACTGTTAGCCGAGAAGAAATTTAATATGGCCATTCCTGTCATATCCCTCATTGCAGCCATATTCAGCCGGTGCTCTGCTGAAGCCATAAGAGAGACTGAGCACCTGAACGATAAACAATGTGGAGCTCAATATGGATCTCGTTATGCACAATGGCATCATTACACCGTACACTTGTTTCTGAACAGGACTTATGGAAATAAGCGTATCCGCATACCCGCACTAATCAAAAGACAATTCCAGTTTCGAGCAGAATACCTGCACAGATAGTTTAACGGATAAAAGCTGTCACACGTCCATTCATCTCAATTAGAGGAGGCTTATCTGCTAAAGAACTTCTGTCCTGAAAATTTCCCACATGTCCCTTTTTGTCTCTTTCGAGCCTACATGGCGCTCTTCTCTTTTTAGTGATGCCTTGGGGAGAGCTATCATAATTGGATGAGCAGGCCAGCCCAGAATAACACAGTAAAACTTCAAATGGCTCATAAAAACTTAGAAGGGGGCTATGATGCTCCAATCAAAGGGCAGAGTCAAAGTGATCAGGCTAACAGACTGTACGGAAGGCAGGTGGGAGTGCAGCTCTGAGGACCAAACCACTCGCTAAATGAGCTTTCCTTTTATCATGGTTGAACTGAGAGAGAAAACAATGACAACTCAGAACAATCACGTCTGCTTTTGAAAATAATTCATAAATAAAGTATAAAAAATAAAAATCTAAATTCAGCAAAATAAATGACATAACATTTACAATAATTTAAAATATAATTGTATCAGCATTTTAAATGCATGTCTGCTTGTTTTAAATGTTTCAAATTATTAATAAAATAATTTAAATAAAATATATAAATATAAAATAAATCTAATAAAAAACTAATACAAATAAAAAAAATATATAAAAAATATATTTGAAAATAATAAGTGATCTGGCCTGGAATTAGGAGGAATGCAATACACTAAAATTAATAAAATAAAATAAAAAATAAAATAATAAAAAAATAAATAAAATAAAATAAAATAAAATAAAATAAAATAGATCTGGCCTGGAATTAGGAGGAATGCAATACACTAAAATTAATAAAATAAAAAATAAAAAAATAAATAAAATAAAATAAAATAAAATAAAAATAAAAATAAAATAGATCTGGACTGGAATTAGGAGAAATGCAATACACTAAAATAAAATAAAATAAAATAAAATAAAACAAAATAAAATAAATCTGACCTCATTGCTAGGAATGACACAGCCTTTTGAAGACTGTGATTGGTTGGTTGTCCAAGAAGGAAATAAAAGAGCACTTTTAAGTGTAGGGTCTATTATAAGCCTTCACTTTAAAATTATACGTGTATTTTTTCCTGTTTTAATGAAAACACACACACACCATGTATGTATATATATTCTTTATTTTTTTATTTACCATGCTGTTAACGTTATACTTAATGTATTTGATACGAAATGAACAATGACACAATAAGGTAATTGTTTGTGTGATCACTTTGCTTATAGAAGGTTGTGACATCCATGGTCATGCATTGTGCAACATTTCTTGCTAAAGAATGCTAAAGAAACTCTTAAGCCTCTTAAAAGTCCATGTTTATACTCCTAACAATTCTGGACCTTAAGACCACTTTTAAGGGTTAAGATGCTTTTTGAATTACTTTTTTCTTTACTAGGATCTTTTCTTTAATTTAAAGAGGAAACTCTTAAAATTTAAAATAAAATAAAATAAAATGCTGATCTGCACTGGAATTCAGAGAAAACAAAAATATCATGACTGCAAGGGATACCGTTTTTTGTTTAAATGGGGGAGAGTCAGGAGACCTAAAATGCACAGGATGATTGAGTTTGCAGTTGATGCAAGAAGAATTACAGTAATTTATCATATGACATCAACACCCGACTCTCATTCTCTTACTTGCACATTTTACAGGTAGTGGGTGGACGGCTCTGTCATCCCAAGGACACCCAAGGGTAGTGAAATCAAATGCCACCAGGAAGCAAAACACCCACACGAAAAAACAGGATACATATGATGGGGTAAAAGAACAGCATTTTATGTCCATACAGAGGAATGAGACTAAAACAGAACAGACACTGTGTGATAGAGAAGTTTAATAAGAGCGAAACAGAACAGGAAAAAAAAAAATTCCAGATCCAGAGGAGCCAGAAACAAGCTAATAATTTAGTGGCAATCATCCTTGATCAATTTTAAAGTGGGCTTTGGTGATTAAATCTTAATTTCCTGCCTTATGAATGAAACATTTACAGTGTGCGAGTGTGAGAGAGAGAGAGCGTTTATGTCAGGTGTCCAATAATAGCACAGCAGCCAATAACACATCAAGAGCAGTGGCATAACGGTCAGGGCACAAGAGCCCTTGCGCACATCTTGACATAAGGTATGTAATAGTTCTAATCTATCAGATCCACAGTGGCTTACTTGGCTTTCAAAGTGTTCATTACAAACCTGTTGGGAAAGACAGAATCGCGCTGAGCAGACGTAACCTAACCATACTAAACGTCTCTGACAAACTTTGTGCTCGTCCATCAGACTTTTATACCCCAACTAGGCATTAGTTTCTAATGGATTACATGCACTTGGTAATCCCTTCTTTATAAAGGAAATGAGAAAGAGCGAGGGATGTGGGCAGGGGGGAAAAAAAAAAAATAAGAGACAAAGTGCGTCTCCAACTTACAATTTTTCAGCAGCATGGTCTCCAAACACCAAAAACACTTCTTTAAGACTTGTACGGCATAATATAACATAAATTATGTCTTCTACTCAAATATGTAGTAGAAATTTACGTTATTTAAATTTACGTCATTTTATACATATTTTAGACTATGTAGGGGAGTATTTTGACGATGACGTAAAATGGTTGCACTTGCTGAGCTAGTAGTGCTACCTGTTGCCATTTTTTACCACAACACAACTCGGAAAATAAAATACTGATATGATGCCACTAGGGCTGCCCCCTAATAGTCGACAAGAAGAGGCTTAATACAGTACATTGGGCAGGACATCCAAACCCTCACCTACCATTCCTCAACCTCAAATATGGCTTATAATCAGAAATAAGTAGTAGCAACTTTACATGGCTGCTCAATCTAATGTTAACCTAGAAAAATGTGCGCTATTCAAGTGTCTGTGTGAAATGTGGAAGCTGAATGGTAGCACGCTCACTGCATGACAGAATCTGTAAAGACTCTTCGTTTATTTGTGTGCACTCACAATAAAAACGAAACGTTGCGCTTTTGTAAAATAAAGTAAACCGGATGCGCTTTCTGCCGTCTCGGTCCCTGTAAACTTGAGCGCGAAACGTTGAAACTCTGTGTATACTTGCCTTACAGACATGAAAAATTTCATCTCTTAAGCCAAAAACAAAGAAAGCAATAGTTCATCAAAAAGTTATTAAACCGTTACCGCAGTCTCCTTGCTGTTTTTTTATAATTATTTCATAATTTCATAATTATTATATCATGCGCTGTAGAAAGCATTTTTTTTTTTTTACATGCACTTGAGTGCTTATTAGGCTATGTGGGCAATCAAAGGCTCATTATTATAATTTAAATGATTTATTAAACGTTTAATTAATAGTCGCATGCTAATCGCCAGTGTTTTTCGAGACGTTTGGAGACGCGTCTTTGTGTTCATACCCAAGCGATTTTCACTGGCAATGAACCGAGTGAACGTGTAAATTCACTCCCTGACGTTAGACGCCACTTAATGAAAAAGTTTGCAGGATTTTTGTAGTCGCTGTCGCATTTGTCATAAAGCTCTTTGTCTTCAGACACCAATGAGACCAGCAGCTCTACATCCGTCTTGCCTCGATGCATCTTCGTCTATTAACTTCCTCTTTGCAGTTAGGTATCAATGTGTGCTCAGCAACACCGTTTTGTGCTTGAGCGCCACCAAGTCATGTTTTACTGTAACTTCAGCAGCTCCAGGCATGTGAACAAAAACAAGCCTGAGGTGTTTTAATTATGGTTTTACACCTGCCGTTTTGTGTGTTCGATGTCCACACTCACATTGGCGCCTGGTGTGCACAAGCCTAAATGCTTAAAATGAACGACTACTAGTCAACCAGAAAATCGTATTCAAGGGCAGCCTTAGATGCCACATTGTGTAGCTTTTGGTTGCAATTTTCAGTCGAAAGGCAACAAGATAAGTGATGTAAAACTTCACTGCTTTCCTAGCTATAAGAAGAGGAGAAAAGAATGGGAAGATGTCTGTGGACGAATAAAACTTCCTAAAAACTTGTGTCTTTGTTCTTTCCACTTTTGCCCTGATGCCTTTGAGGCTTTTAGTAGACCACAGCTATTAAAAGAGCTTACAAACAGCAGAGACAAGAAATGCTAGATGCCATCCTGGTAGGATGTAAACATGCCGGCGTAGCCACTGAAGGAGTTTCTCAGCACAGTTTTCACTTAATAGGCAGGTGCATTTAGACTCCTTGTGTGGAAAAATCAAATAGCATTTGGTTTAAGCCTATGCTTATGAGGTTATGCCCATCGCCCCCTGTAAGCTCTTTCAGTAGCTGTGGTCATTGCATCAGTATTTTATTTTCTGAGTTGTGTATTCCGAGTTGTGATAAAAATAGCAACAGGTAGCGCCGGTACCAAGTGCAACCATTTTACATCATAATGGCGCCCCCCATAGTCCAAAATATGTATAAAAAGATGATTTTTAAATGTAAATCTTTCATGGATTTCCCACTATATATTTTATGTTATATTAAATATACATTTACGTTATATTAAGCCATACAAGTCTTAATATCCGGAAGTTCGCTTTAAAAAAGGTGAAGGAAAATACTACTTTCATTCAGCAAGGATGCATTAAAGTAACCAAAAAAAACCCATTTAAAAATGTTACAAAAGATTTTCATTTCATATACACCCTGTTCTTTTTAACTTTCTATTCAAAGAATCTTTTATTAATTACCACAAAAAATATTAAGCAGCAAACTGTTTTCAATATTGCTAATAATAAACAAATGTTTCTTGTGCACCATTTCAGCATTATTAGAATGATTTCTAAATAATCATGTGACAATGAAGACTGGAGTAATAGCTGATGAAAATTCAGCTTTGTCGTCACTGGAATAAAATTATATTTTAAAATATATTCAAATAGAAAACAGTTTATTTCAATTGTAACAAAATATTTCACTGTTTTTACTGTAATTTTAAACAAAGAAAATTAAGTCTTGATGAGCATAAGAGATTTCTTTTAAAAAATTAACTTGAAATATGTTAGGATGTATGACTAAAGATAATTTTTTATTAAACATAAGCTCTCATTCAGCCAAACAATAAGACCCTGACTTCCATACAATGAGGTGTGAAGTGTAAAATTAGGTACCTATCTCGCTGCCGGTTCTGGTGGAGAGGGCCGGCATGGTGACTGGCAAATCTGCTTCCTTTCAACTTCACAACGTTACCACAAAAATCCAGCAGCGTTGGGGCTGGCTGACTCAACCCCAGGAAGAGTCTGCAAATCCTTGGTTATGTCATTGGCAAATCTATAAAAAAAAAAAAAAAAAAGGACTGAATTTATTAAAAGATAACAAATGATTATATTAAAATGACAGTTTCCCTGATTTAAGCATTAAACAAAAGGTTTTAACAGGATAAGCCCTTCAAACTAAGCTAACCCTGTAATATCTAATGAGATCAAAGATGGAGGATGTGAGCCAAAGGAACAGAGGAAGAGACAGAATGAAAGACACAGAGATACATTAGCCCCGAATGTTCCCGAAATCAATTCCAATTTCTGGTTTTTCCGTCCAGGGCCCTGTGCCTGCCCTGCTTCGTGCCGCGGCACCGAAAGCACCTGAAACCTTTATGTCACCCCAAAGACCTGTAACCAGTGGCCCGAAAGAACAAATGAAAAACTGAGAGATGGAAAATGAAAGGCGGGGGCAACTATACTTGCTCTGCCTCTATATAGATCACACAGTATCAGGTTTGTGGAACAAGAAACCGTATGGAGAGGAGAGAATAAAAAAAAAACACCTGATTGCAATGAAAAGTATGCTGGAGATTCAATCATATGTTGCCATGTGATAATCATAAAGCACACTGCTGCCATCTAGTGGTGACTTTACAGCTAATTACAGTTTGCAAAGTGCATCAGGAGGATCTGCAATTTGAACCAAACAGGATGAGCAAAAAGACTTGTTTCAGAGCTGAAGTGATTTAACACACTTAAATGAAAAGCACAGGCATGCACAATTGGCAAGAACACAGTAGAAATCAGATGCTATACACATCGCAAGCCCCCGCAAGATCAGAGAGAGTTCAGAGAGACAATGCACAAAAAACACAAAAGCTCAAAACCTCTCTATTGTTTGTTACATTATACTCTACTTCCTCAGCTGACCCTTCTCTGTCGATCACTGTGTCTCCCTGCAGTCTTGTAACTCCTGCCTGTGACTGACTCATGGCAGTCGTGTTGTTATTAAACGCATGGCGTGTCATTGGTGTGCGCATGCCGTTTTAAGAGCACACGCGCCACGCTCGTCCAACGTGCACAAGTGTGTTTATATGTCTGTAAACTTCATACAGTGAAAAAAAAAAAAAAAAAAAGTAGACTTCCAGTCAATAAAACACTTGGACCAATATTAATGCAGTGCTGCTTCTGGAAGAATGAGCAAAACCACTAACACACTTTTGCACTTGTACACAATTCAATTCAAGGTGAGGATGAGAGGACGACTTGTCGCAAAGTAGGAAATGTATCTCTTAGATTTGTGGCAAACAATATTATGCCAAAAATGCTGTCAGTTGAGTGTAACTATGTTGATTCAACCCAGAAACATTAATGTGTTATGCATATGGCAAAAGAGAAACTGTCATTTTGCCTTTAAGCTACTTTTATTACTGGCATGCAGCTGTACAGTTTAAGCCATTCCCCACAGATTGCAAGAGAAATTGACTTTCTGCATAAATATGAGAGCAATAATTATATGTAATTGATATGGGCCCTAATATGAGCATCACTGCTTCATAGAGAATATGTGAATCACTAAATCAAGGGCACCAGGAGATCACTGAATCATCTGCAGGTGCATTAAGAGTCTTATAGATCAGTAAATCAAGAGAATTACAGCATTTATGTTGGACTGAATGAGCCTCTAAAGCACTAAAGCTGATGTACGGGAAAAATGAATTATGACGAAGGGCTACTGAAAACGTGTGCAACGTCAGTACTGTAATAAGAGCAGGTAAGGGCTAAATTCAGCTGTGCTGACTCATCGGTTGCATTTTTACTGCTGAAATGTCATTTGAATAGACCTATATTGTGTTTATTCTGCATTTTGTGGGATGTATATTTAGGGAACATCAATACACACACCTAGAAAAGCAGGCATCTTTAAAGGATTAGTTCACTTCAGAATTAAAATTCCCTGATAATTTACTCACCCCATGTCATCCGAAATGTTCATGTCTGTCTGTCAATATAGTGGACTTCAAAAGACATCAGAGGGTTAAAAGTCCAAACTGAAGTTTCAATGCAGCTTCAAAGGGCTCTACATGATCCCAGCTGAGAAATAAGGGTCTTATCTAGTGAAACGATCTGTCATTTTCTATAAATAAATAAAATAAATAAATAAAAATTATATACTTTTTAACCAAATGCTCATCTTGCACTAGCTCCTTGAATTCACATTATGTAATCACGTTGGAAAGGTCGCACATGGTTAGCTCTTCATCTGTGTACCGTGTACTAAATCATTGTTTAACTTTTTTTTTGTAAAATGGGTTTGACTTTCTTTGACTTTCTCGTTCGCTTTTATACACTGGGTCAGTACTTCCACCTACACATGACCTTTCCAAAGTGACTACATAATGTGTGAAATCGTGGACACAGATCTAGTGCAAGAAGAGCATTTATGGTTAAAAATTACATTAGTTTTAAAGAAAAATGACCTATCGTTTCACTAGATAAGACCCTTATTCCTTGGTTGGAATCGTGTAGAATGCAATCTGCAATGAAACTGCAATTTGACCTGTTGATCCCCATTGAAGTCCACTACATGGACAAAAATCCTGGAATGTTCACCACAAACACCTTAACTTCTTTTTGACTGAAGAAAGAAATGAACATCCTGGATGACATGGGGGTGAATAAATTATCAGGAAATTTTAATTCTGGAGTGAACCAATCCATTAACCTTGTCTTTGTGTTTTTCACACACAACCTTTCTCACCGTTTGCCTCATTCTCACTTACAGCCGGTCTGCTGCCATGAAGGTCATGAAGGCCTAGTAGAACTTTATCCATAAAAACACACATACCTGTTTTATATGGAAAACTACAAAACGGTTCTCTGACTTCATACAATGAAACAACGGGAACACAATAAATTGCCACGTGCCAGTAACGCATCATACGGCAAACTGACACAGTGTGTGTCTGCTAAAACTATAATAAAATGAAGTCACTTGGATAGTAGCTTATCTGTTCCTATGTTGGGCTCAAGGGGTCAGTATTTGGCTGGTTAAATTGGGTAGTTATCCACTGGTGGAAGATCTTACACCATTATGCTGGCAAGAAGCATTTTAAAGGGTTAGTTTACCAAAAAATGAAAATTCTGTCCATAATTACTCAACCTCATGTCGTTCCAAACCTGTAAGACCTTTGTTCGTTCTCACAACACAAATAAAGATATTTCGGTAAAATATTTTCCGATGTTCTTGGAACGTGGTAGGACGCCTGCTGTCTGTGAAGGGTCAGAAAGCTTTTAGATTTCATCAAAAATATCTTAATTTGTGCTCCGAAGACGATCAAAGGTCTTACAGGTGTGGAACGGCATAAGAGTAATTAATAACAGAAATTTAATTTTTGTGTGAACTATCCCTTTAACTACTTACACAAATTAAAAGTATGAGTGTGTTTTAATTAAACCATTTATATAAGTAGAAAATACACAGGAAAAAATCATTAGTGTATGAGTAATCAGTTCTTCGTTGTTTTTTTTAGATTTTCATGTGAAATAGACTTGTCTTCGCTTGTCTGTTGCAATGGGTTCACATGTATACGGTCAAGGTTTGTCTGGCTAGCACGGCCCTATTAACCTCTGCTGGTAGATGCTGTAACTACACATTACCTTTGAATATGAAGATAGGAGAAAGTGCTTTAACATAAAAAAAATGCAACACACCAGCGTTAATGTTTCTAAATCTGCTTTTGCACATTAATTCAGTGTGCACATGCTGCATGTATCAGCTCACAACTTAACACCTGCCTACTGACAACACACACATTCCCACGCATACACACCCACATACCTGAACAACAAGAATAGCGAGTTCCTACAAGTGCTTTTTTTTCCCTCAGTCGTAACACAATCTGATATCTAAAATATAGGCAATGATAGATTAAAAATTAGGCAATCATTTTTAGCACAGCAACACTGTATTATGAAACATTTTGATGGGGGCAGTGGAATTTTTGTTAGGACAAGTAAAAAATGTGCAATAATAATAATATTATAAAATTTAACCCAAGCAGCAAAAGAATCCTTAAATGTTTGAGCCCTGTAAAGCAAAAATACATGCTTACACACTGTAACCACCAGGTGGAGATATAGCATAAAGCTATATTTCCAAATCATCCACTCAAACATGAAAAAGTGCACCACATAATTGAAGATAAGATAGCATGGGTTCATTCATTTAACACAAAATGTTTAAAACTCATGCAAAAAGTCAAAACCTCCTTCTAGAGAACATGTATGAATGTACTGTCTTGTATCCAAACCATAACACTTTCAGGTTATCCAATAAACAAACACATTGAAGGTTATGCAAAGTCTAAACGAAGAAACGGTTCAATAGTTTCAGCTAGCTCAAAGTTCATTTCTACTGGGGCTTGTTGTGCACATGGTTTGTGTATATATGTGTGTGTATGTGTGTGTCTGCCATCAAAGGTGCATTTGAGATTTGGAGCATTGTAAGAGTCATTAAGGTGATGATTGGGGGTGTTTGTGTGAGAACAACAGCCCCATTCCTTCAATGAGAGTTGGGTTGAGTATTGTATGCGAGCGTCTCTATGGGCTCTCAGAGGCTGTGTGGAGTCATTAGGAGATGAATGATTTATTTAGGGCTCTTTTTGGAGGACAGCTTCCAGAGGCACTCTGCCACCCCACCACACATCAGTGCTCACTCTATTCATTCATCTGTGGATTAGCACAGACACAAGCTGAAGGTACACCACAAGTGAATGGATGCTTGAAGCGCACCGTTGTCAAGAGAGTTAGAAAAACATTAAAAGTGAATCAGTGACCCACATGATTGAGTGCATATGACCTGAGGGAATCAGCTACTTTGGCTGATTATTAAAACACTCCACACTCATTTAATTATGACCACAAGCATGCTGTGTAATGATTAAAAAAAAAAAAAAAAAGTAGCATGCAGGTGTAAAGCAAGTTACAACAGTGGAAAGCAAGTTACAACAGTATTCCACTGTTGACAGAAGAAAAAAAATCATGAACTATCACAGATCAATGTGTCTTATAGCAGTAGGACAATGACATGCTGCTCACATTTGGACTGTAACTCTGGACATCATTTTGATGGCAGACACACAGATGGCTGTGACGTGTGGATGAAACACAAGGGAGTAGCAGGACGGATGGAATTAGTGGATTTCTACAGCTGTTTTGTGACTAATGTAGAGCTCCCACACAACTTTTGGACCTTTTATTACTATAGGCTGTTATATAAATATTAGGGGTGTAACAGTTCTGTTAAAAAAACCCCCCAAAAAACCTAACCGTACTGTTCTCCACCCATGATCCGGCACGCACTTGCACTACGGTTCAAGTTAAATCTGACAAGGCATCTGTAATATGATTTAAAAATAACACGTAAAACAGACAAAGTTCGTCTAATGTACATTTTTGTCAATAGATACACATTATGGCTTCCTAATACATTACAACAACTGCGACTGACCAAAAAATTTTTTTGAAAAGTTAACAAACCAGTCACTCTTTGTAAACTTTGTTCAATGAGAGTGTTGATATAGCGTGCATGTGCAGGTGAGACCTGAACAGAACACATTGCTATCGGTGTTTAAACTAAGTTAAGCCTTTGTTTAAACATTTAAACTGCCTTTTTTAAAAAGCCTTGCCAGTTTAAAAAAAAAAAAAAGGTCTCGGGTCTCTAAAAGAGCACAAATATTGAGATCTCTTCAAGTGTTGTGCTTGAATGGACAAATTCACACAAAAATTAGGTCAACATGCACATCTTGATGAGTATCCTAGCAGTAATAGTCGGTTGAATGTACACTATCAGTGTACTGGAGTCATACTTTGTCTTAAAGTGACAGCACTTTTTTAATGTTAATCACACAACAAAAGAAAAGGAAATCGGTCACTGCTCTTCATTGAATCACTTTTGTAATTTTAATAGGGATTCATCTTTTCATTACTTTATTCAGTTTCTGTACCTAAAAACATGTTAAAAAAAAACTCTGAAAAGCACGGTTTTTTTATTTATATCTTTGCTCTATTGTATTTATTTGTGCTGTTGCTTATAGTTAAGATTATTTGTTCTTATTTTCTTTATTTTAATTTTACAGTGTAGTCATTTTTCCCTAAACACAGCACATACCGTCACTCTAAAACCGTGATACAAACCAAAACTTGAGTAATTTGAACCGTTGCACCCCTAATAAATAAATAAAATAATATAATATAGCATTTAAATATCCGTGTGTGTGTCTGTCCGAGTGTATATATGTACGCAAGTACAGTTGAAGTCAAAAGAACCATCTTTTTACACAGAGGACAACTGAGGGCCTCTTACGCAACTATTACAGAAGGATCAAATGCTCACTTCAAAAGGAAAAACGACGCATTAAGAGCCAGGTGGTGAAAACTTTTGAATTTGAAGATCAGGGTAAATTTAACTTATTTTGTCCTCATCCTTGTTTTGGGAACATGTGAGCATCTTCTGTAGCTTCTGAAGGGCAGTACTAAATGAAAAAAAAAAAAAATATGATATTTAGGCAAAATAAGAAAAATATACACATACTCATTCCATTCAAAAGTTTACACCCATGCATCGTTTTTCCTTCTGAAGCATCACTGAGTGTTTGAACCTTCTGTAATGGTTGCATATTGGGGCCATTAGTTTTCCTCAGGGTGAAAAGATGGATTTCAAAATCATGTAGGCATTGTTGGAAAGGGTTCAAATACACAAAAATGCTGAGAAGAAAAAAAAAGAATCTGTGACTAAACAGCTGTGGATTATTCAGGTAACAACACAGTATTAAGAATCAAGTTTATTTAAACTTTTGAATGGGGTCATTGTTATAAATTCAATTTATTATTTATTTTTATTAATTATTTTCTCTTGTGGACTACATGTAAAAGTCTATGAAATATGTGAAATATCTTATTCAGGTCAGTACTAAATAAAAGATAATAGCATTTTTTCCTAATTTGGTAAAATAATTAACATTCTGCAAGGTGTATGCAAACTTTTGACTTCAAATGTATGTGTTTTCTAACACTGCCTGTGGGTCAACAGGGTACCGATCACCGATCACACTTACTGACTATTCAGAAGGAGGGTGTACATCATGTAATTAATAAATGAAAAATTATGTTTGCAGGGATACTCTATTTAACCTCATGTTAATACCGTGAGCTCAACAGTCATTTCTCATCGCATACACAAGAGTCCTCAGGCTAATCCACATGCTAAGCCTCTTAGCATGAAAACAAACAATGGCAGCAGGCCGCGCAGAACGCTTTCAAGGGATGAATGTAAGACCCTCTCTCTGATCAACGAAATGATCAATGTGATAAATTAAACACAAAGCCTTATATTTTTAAACTCAAGTTCAACACCAGAGTTTGCCTCTACAGTACTTCTCATTTTAGTTCTCATTACTTCTTTACAACTCCTATATTGAATCTTAATTTGGTGAAGTACGGATTATCTTTTATCTACGAACAAACAGTTCTCTACAGCTCCTGGGTTTTAATACATTGTGTAGAGCAGTAAAACTTCCAAGGGGTCTGGAGAATGATTTTAAATATAAATTATTAATATGCTAGAATAATCCAATCTTATCTTATCTAAATTGAAATCCTAAAAGACAAAATAAAGATGTAAACTCATATGTTATGTTGAACCAGAAAAATCATATGAAAACTATTGCTAAAATGCTAAACTTAATGCTAAAGATTATTATTGTACATTAAACAACATTATTATGCTATTAAAGTCACCCCTTTCAGAACAATACTGTAGATGGCAGACAAAAAAAAGAGACACCGACACTGCATTACACACGGACCACAGAAATTCAAATGGTTATTTAACTCTACCAGCACTGGCCTCCTTTTCCTGAGAGACAATGAAGAGTGCTCAATGCAACAGGCATTCCTCAAAGTACCCTATAAAGACAAACATTTAGCCAGGAACAGGCTTGCACCACTCTTCCCAATACAACTGTCAAATCTGACTTTACAGGAACCATCTAAAAGACATTAAACTTCCACAACTATACATACAGGATTCCTACGGTTACTATGGTCCTAAAAAGAGAGAGGGAAAAACATACTGTAAATCTGAAGAGAAAGGAAAACCTTTACTCTCACAATTCAATGCTGTTTGAATTTTACACACATTTGTAGTCTGGTCTGCGAGAGGGGTTACTGTAAACTTTCACTGCTATGAACAGACAAACTGTTATGAGCAAATAGCAACAGAGACTGTTGTTTATTTACTGACAGTCTAACAATTTTATTTAGGAGGACAGAACATCCAGTTTTCAGGCCATTGCATTTTCTCTGCATAATAAGCAGAAATACGAACTGCACTGTAATTCTAAAACGCAGTTACATACAACATACAAATTAATATACTTAACCCAAATTTAAGTATCTTGACTACAAGAGAATAAATATTCTTAATGTACAAAAAAAAAATGCATATTTTTTCCCCTTTAAATCTGAAGATGTTCTCCCACTAAAAGCAAAATGGATATCGGTTTAAATTACTCAAGGGTGTTTTTCATGTCACTCGCGTGAATAAAAACATGCTCTCCTCCATTTTCTGATATAACCGGACATGTCAAACCAGAGTGTAAATAAGCTCTTCGACGACTGGCTTGCACAACAACGCATCATGCAATTTCTCCACTCAACTGAGCCGTATATCTCGCGTTCGCAGCGACTGCGTCGCCAAATTCATGTCTTTGCATTGACTTTGTATGTAATCTAATGTCAATGTTGCCAATTTAGTGACTTCCTCACCCCTTTTTGAGACTGTATTCGAAAGGCCTAGCAACAAAATCAAAACATAATTAGTACTTTCATTTCTGCAGTTAGAGCATTGCATTATAGAGTGGAAGAAGTTGTTAGGTTTCTTGGTCAGTTACAAAAAAAAAAAAAATGCTTGATCAAGTTTGTTTCATTTGATCAATTCCATATCATCATATAACTCCAATACATCATATCTTCGCTGAAAATTTGTGTCTCCTCTTCTTTGCTGCCATCTTGTAACTTTTAACTAGGTTAGGAGACCTCTCCAGCTCTCCTAAATAATTTAGGAGCTGAGACCCAGTCTTAACACTTAGGAATCTTTAGGAATCACTCTTATTCTTAAGTCTAGGAAAAAGAGTAAAATTACATCATTATTTGAATTTTGACACACTTAAGACTAAAAATTTAATCTCAGCGGCTTTATCCATACGTCCCCAGATCACTGATAATCTTTGGTTTTCACTTTGCCACTGCTTTCTTCAAATTCAACCAAATATTTTCATTGAGAATCAAATCTGGAGACTGAACAGGCCACTCAAGAACATTCTATGACTGATCCCTGAACCAAGCATAGGTAGATTTGGATGTACACTTTGCAATGACTGTGTTGCAGGAAAGTCCATTGATCATTATCTTCAGTCATTGCACCAAAGACATCCCAAGTCTTGCCAAAATGGCCTGATGCTTCAGAAAAATCCATGATATTCTTCAAACAGTCATGTTTTCCACTTCTTGTTACAGTAAAACAACCCCATAACAGGACTGGCCCACCTCCATGTTTGATCATGGAGATGGTGTTCTTCTGCTTATAAGCTTTGCCATTGCAAAACATACTGCTTATCCACAGGTCCAAAAAGTTCCAGTTTGGTCGGATCACTCCATAAAACATTCTTACAGAATCCACAGGTCTATCCAAGTGAATTTTAGCATGTTCAAGTTGGCCTTTTTGTTCTTCTTGGTGAAGATGGTGTGAACATTGGTGAACATGAAGGCCACACTTGTCTAATGTTCTTCTTATACTCCGCATTGAAATGTTGTTCTTCCTTTTGTCTTGCAAGTCTTTGGCTGAAAATTTGCAGGTTTTTCTCAGTTGCTCTGATCAAACATTTTATGATATTGTGTTTTTTTTGTTCAACACACTCAAAGGTTTTCTGGTACAACACGCTTTAAACTAAGTAATAAGGCTGCCAGCTGTGTCTCTTGAAACTTTTAACTGAAACTGTCTTGGAAATCTTTATGTAGCTTCAGAAATAATACATAATAATACAAAATAATAATTTGTGAGAGCCCTGGTGACTTTACCATATTTGCTACTCAACTTTCGCACATGCATGGGCTAAAACTATGTATGTGTAACAGCCCAAGCTAATTCTGTTTTTTTAAATAGAGTTTCTAAAGATTTAATTGTGTTTTAAGACAATTTTGTTCCCTATCATAAAAATAAGTGACTTAAAACAGCAATGTTGAAAAGGGGTTGAATAATTATGACATAGCTGTGTTCCAAAAAAAAACCCTCAAAAACTCAAAAACATTACATTATATATTGACATTATCATTTTTAAAATGCCAGTAAACTACTGTAGATACAATTTATATAAAAGTTCTGAATCTTCAGAAAAGCTTGTATTTGTAAAGTACTTTAGTCTCTGGGGGGTGAATAATTTCAGTTGCAACTGTATATCAAGATGTATATCGTTATCATTAAAAAAAACTTCCACTGGTTTATGCAGATATTAAGTGTGTACCAAAAGGTTGTTTATAAATGACAATGGTGTTTATTTAATAATGGCATTTAAAATAGAATTACTTTTATATTTTCAGTCACTTTTACCGTATCTTGCTATGGATAGGCCAAAGCCATCAGACATTGATTAGACATTGAACTCTACCTTTTTAGAGTGCAGCGGTTTATTGAGTTCTTGGATTAGCCTTTTTAGCAGTTCAGCAGCACTTCATATGGAACAAACATTAGTGCATCTGAACTAAAGCCAGCAGCTGTTTATAGAAACAGCCAAACTCAAGCCTGGTTGCAAGTGTATGTATGAGAGAGAGAGATACTACTTAGCACCCAATACAGAAACAACAACAAACAGTTTCCAAATGGGCACGATCAGACAAGACGCCTGGTGACTAGTCACCTATGTCATCTTAGCTCAAAACTGACACACACAGTAAAGAGGTGGTTCATTCAGAAGTCAACAAGCAACCCAATAGTAAGGTTAGTGACGGCATGCCAGACAAAAAAATAAAAAATAAAAAATTCACAGGAAGAGCTGTTGAAATACTACACACTTTTAGTCTTCTTTGGAATGACATGCAACGATCACCACAAATCAGTAAGACGTATACTACAAATGTAAAAGGCAGCAATTTTGATTTCATGTTGACGCTGAATCCCAGAATTGTGGGACCAAAGACTTTAGCAATCTAAAAATGGAATGAAAATGACATCCACAAGCTTTCTGTCATAGCTGTGCTCAACAATAATCTAGTCTACAGTGAAAGAGGGACACAATTTAGTTTCTGACCCTCTGAGGACTTAAACTGGAACTCAGCACTCATGTGCCATGGGAAAAGCCCACAATAGTTCAGAACGCATAAATGAGGTCAAAACAGCTACATAACCTCTCTGACGTCGTAAACCGGGACAGCGGTCTACAGTAGTGCGCTCTTATGAGGTGACTATTTGAGAGCCTCATTGTTTAAACTATGTGAAAGACAGAAAGGGAGCAATAGATGTCTGTGTGTGTGTGTGTGTGTGTGTGTGTGTGTGTGTGTGTGTGTGTGTGTTAGTCCCCCTTCTTTATAATGGACTCCTTTGTCTCAGAGAGGTTTAAACAAAGCGAGCACTGGCTGCAGGGAGTTTCAGGGCCGCTGTCTCTTTTTTTTTGAATGAGAACTACTCACCCAAATCTGAGTGGAACAGAGTAACAGAGTTTCTCTTCAGTTTCACTTCCTTTCCCTCCCTCGCCATCCTCTCCTATCTGCATTCTCTCATTTCTATCGATTCTGATCTGTTTTAGGCTCTAACAAGAATAGCATTGTCTTCTAGCAATTTATCCTTGTCCCCTCATCAGAGGGCCTGACTTTCCTCACACCCATGCTATCATTACACCACCATCACATTCATGCCTTTCTTCTCTACAAGTGCATGTGGGGTTTGATTCAGTTGGTATGAACCATAAAGATATGATCATCTTCTGAGTCGTAATTACCTTTGATGAAGCTATAAACAGTAGCCGCTAGGATTTGTCGTGGCACTTGTATTAATGAGGCAAACTTACTGGCATTTAAACTCAAAGTTATAATGTGAAAATAGACCAGCAATAGCAGGATGGGTTGAATCAAATGCCGCTTTAGACCAAACAATTGAAGTCAAACACCGGTGAAAACGCCGTTAAACAGGTCTAACAGAAGAATCTGGCAAGGTGTGGTACAATAAAGGCTGCTGTGTTTACTACTGTAGGAACGATGCCTTTACATGGTCAAAACAAGCAAAGAGTGTGAGGGGAACACTAATCCTGTTGTAGTGTAAGGGGATATTCAATGCTCAGCATGCCCCATGGAGTCCAGACTTCACACCTCAATGGAAAGTTAAGAGATCACTCTGTGGAATTAGAATCACAGTTTATTCACAGCTCATTTGACATTGCTGGTAGTTGCTTTAAAACTCTTATATGGGTTGAATCACTACAAAAACAGCTTGAACTAAAATGAAAATTGGTGAAATAAGTAAAAATAAAGTATGTTGAGAAATGCAACTATACGGACCAAAATTATAAACGCAACACTTTTGTTTTTGCCCCCATTTTTCATAAGCTGAACTCAAAGATCTAAGACTTTTTCTACATACACAAAAGGCCTATTTCTCTCAAATATTGTTCACAAATCTGTGTTAGTGAGCACTTCTCCTTTGCCGAGATAATCCATCCACCTCACAGGTGTGGCATATCAAGATGCTGATTAGACAGCATGATTATTGCACAGGTGTGCCTTAGGCTGGCCACAATAAAAGGCCACTCTAAAATGTGCAGTTTTACTGTATTGTATTTGGTCAGTATCTGGTGCGACCACCACTTGTCACATGCAGTGCAACACATCTCCTTCGCATAGAGTTGATCAGGTTGTTGATTGTGGCCTGTGGAATGTTGGCCCATTCCTCTTCAATGGCTGTATGAAGTTGCTGGATATTGGCAGGAACTGGAACACGCTGTCATATACGCCGATCCAGAGCATCCCAAACATGCTCAATGGGTGACATGTCCGGTGAGTATGCTGGTCATGCAAGAACAGGGATGTTTTCAGCTTCCAGGAATTGTGTACAGATGCTTGCAACATGGGGCCGTGCATTATCATGCAGCAACATGAGGTGGTGGTCGTGGATGAATGGCACAACAATGGGACTCAGGATCTCGTCACGGTATCTCTGAGCATTCAAAATGCCATTAATAAAATGCACCTGTGTTCGTTGTCCATAACATATGCCTGCCCATACCATAACCCCACTGCCACCATGGGCCACTCGATCCACAACGTTGACATCAGCAAACCGCTCACCCACACGACGCCATACACCCTGTCTGCCACCTGCCCTGTACACTGAAAACCAATATTCATCCATGAAGAGAACACCTCTCCAAAGTGCCAGACCCCATCGAATGTGAGCATTTGCCCACTCAAGTCGGTTACAACAACGAACTTGCAGCAGCTGTCCGGGTAGCTGGTCTCAGACGATCCTGGAGGTGAAGATGCTGGATGTGGAGGTCCTTGTGAGGCCACAGGAGGAGTGCTTACTAACACAGATTTAGACAGATTTGTGAACAATATTTGAGAGAAATAGAGATTTTGTGTACATAGAAAAAGTCTTAGATCTGTAAGTTCAGCTCATGAAAAATGGGGGCAAAAACAAAAGTGTTGCGTAATGTATAGTAAATAAATCAATAAATCCACTGCTATCTTGTTTCCTCTAAGGCTGGGACTCTAAATAGTGTTCTGTGCTCGTCTGTGCAGCCAACAGGACAGTTAGCATGCTTTGCTGAAACTTTTGCCATAGCGTTAGAACTGGTACGCCTTTGTTGTTGCGAAAACAAAATGACGGCGCCGTGGGTGGAAACGTGCAGATTAAGAAGCGGTAATACTGTATTAGGACGCACAAGCTTTTTTTTTTTTTTATTTTTTCCCACATGCTTGCAGAAAAAAGCTTACCAAAATAAAGTTACTGGGTTGTCCTTTTTCACGTTTTCTGGGTTGGAAGATGCACTGGGGGCCCAATTATAGCACTAAATCATGGAAAAAAAAAAATCTGACTTTCATGATGTCACCTTTAAGCCATTTTAAATGTATGGCACAAACTTTGTAAATAAATGATGCATTGCAACCCTAGCACACCCTGGAAATAGAATAGCCATTGGCTAATAATTTTCTCAAGCTTCCTTGCCAGGCCTCATCTTTCATATACCAATAATGGTGATTAAGATAATGATAACCAGTAATACTACTACTACTACTACTACTACTACTACGATTACGACTACTACTACTAATAAAACTAACTACTGATAACAACAACAACAACAACAACAACAACATCAAATGTGCTAAGGTCAAATGAGCTGCTGGGTTAATTATCATCACTTTGGTCGTTTCCTAAAACTGATTTGCTGAAACCAAAACAGACAGTAAATAGATGGACAGTAATAGATGAGCATTATTCAATGGGATTGCCACATGTGCAATATTCCCACCCACTACTGAAGGAACTGGCAGTGAATTCTACTTGTTTTTAATCCTGGGTAATTCTAAACAAACTCAGTTATTTTGACAGGAAAACTTGAGAAAGAAAAACATTTAAATGTAGCACAAATCTGTGTAGTATGTAAAACTCTCTAGCTTTCTCTTTGCATTGCATGCACTGTAAAGATGGAGAGAGAAACTCTCAAACATTTATATTCTTCAATGTTCCTTTAAATGCCCTTTCACACCAAGGACGATAACTATAGTACAAAGGAATAATATTGTTGGATCACTTTCAGAATGATTTATTTATCCAACAGATGAATGATAACTTTGACAGCCAATCAGAATCCATCCGGCTTTAAAGAACTTAAGCATTGTTTAAAGCGGGAAACTGCAGTGTATGCGTATAATAAACAGAACGTTATTGTGCGTTGGCATAGATGCCAATACAGATATTGTTATAATTACCTTTATAGTTATCATTCCTTAATGCTCACAAATCATGCCTTTTGTTGGCCGTGCTGTTGTTACCTGAGACATGTCCTGAAATTACCTCAGCACCCATGAGGCACCTATAGAGATAGATTTCCTGTGTTTGTGCGGCTACATGTATTAATGACTGCAGCGCTCCATGAAGGCCCCTGACGAGATTAAACCCTGTGAACGGATATCCGACTGGGGAAACCCTGCCAGGCCTTTCCCTTGTCCTGTCTACAAACCAGTGGTACCTGGTTACACAATTAGCTGATAGAATCCTTTCCCTTTCAACAGGTATATTTCAAATGAAATTTAAGATCATCAACATTCCAGCTGATGTGAAACTCACAGTTTAGTTTAAGAACTTGTTAAGACAGAAACCAAAGAATTGCAACCCTCAGCACAGCCAGTGTGACACGTGTAAAGTTTACCATGACACAAAAATCAGGAACAGTTTACAAAATAAAACATCATGCCTGGGCAGTGTGTAATAACACTTAAAATCACTCAGAACAGATCATTTATGATCTGGAATTATCCTGGAAGATTCACACAAAAAGAAACTTAAATAGCTGCCAAAGACTAATCCAAGACTGTCCAGACTGATCCAATCAGATCCGTTCTCTCTAAAACCAGGAGTGGATTTAGTGGAATCTGTTAGTAAGGTGCTTACCAGGAAGTAATAAGCAGCTGAATGCTCTTCCCGTGCTTACATCAGCAATAGCTAAAACATGCCAGCAGACATATGGGGGTAAGACTCAGGCCTTTTTAGGACATGTCCTGCAACCAAATATGCGTACGTCCCTGCTTTTACCTTGAAATATCAGTTTTAAAATCATTCTGATGGTGCACTGCCTTCTAATAAGGCAAACGGCTTCTGTTTTTTCCCCCCATGCTCCCCACAAACATCTGTTCTGGGAGTATGCAAGTTTGGTGAGTGGGAACAGCTATCCTCCATATTTCCACTCACATAACTGTTGGGATGCTCAAAAATATTCACAAAAATACGCCCAAATACAGTTGCAGATGACATAACTGCAGCATGCTTTTATAATACACAGGATGTTATCATGGATTGGTGTGCATGTTAACACAGTTATAGTTATTGTTCTTAGTGTGAACGGGCAGAGCGGGGTTTTAGTGTGTAAAGAACCTGAATAGCAGGGGCACGGACATACTCATTGTTTGCCACCCACATTAACTCCTATGACCCTTTCTGTTTTTAAAATACAATAGAAAGTCCCTTTGTCTGAAATACATAAAAGAACATATTTTTGCATGCACCTGGCAAGAGTGAAGCAGAAACATTACCAGACAAGCAGTAGCATTTTTTTTTTTAAAAATTGCATGACAACAAATTAAGTCTGTGAAGATTCATTCATCCAGGTAGAAGTTTCTTCTAAATAAAGTTTAATTTACAAAACCACTGAACTTACAAACATACTTAAAAAACACAAGACGTTTCAGTGTTCATCCAAACACCTTCATCAGTTGTTTGGTGCACAGGAAGTAACTCTGGCAATTTATAGACACAAAGATGGTCTTCACCCACCTACAAAAAGAGCAACATAGTTTTAAGGATCAAGATGTTTACATTTTGGACAGAGAGGATGGATGGTTTGAGAGAGGCGTCAAGGAGGCCATCTATGTGAAAGTAGAGCGACCTTTGTTAACAGAGGTGGGGGACTGAGACATCATCTGTCCTCATCATACAATGCTGTTTTGAGAACATTACCCCGGCGCTTTACAGATAAATCAATTGGCTCCCCCTAATAGGCAGGGGGGGGGACACCAGTTTAAGCTGCTGGAGCACCATCTTCTCTAGCACACAATTGGACTACATCTGTCATGTGGTTTAGATCATGTGACTTCTTTGTGTCTATAAATTGCCAGAGTTACTTCCTGTGCACCAAACAACTGATGAAGGTGTTTGGATGAACACTGAAACGTCTTGTGTTTTTTAAGTATGTTTGTAAGTCCAGTGGTTTTGTAAATTAAACTTTATTTAGAAACAACAAATTAACTGATTCACTTTCTCACACAATGGTTGAATATTTCTAAACAGAAATACAAGATGACTATTAAAACAAATGGCATGTTTGTCAGTGACTAATAAATGAATCCTATAGTGTTTGTCATTCACAAACTTACACATACAAACACACCTGCAAACTATTAGGTATAAATGTCGACTTTAAAACATAATTTCTCTGAGAAGTTCAGTAAACAAACAACTTGGCTCATTCAAATCGTAAACTGTATTCAAATGCATAACCAGACAACCATTAGCGGGGATGTGTCCAGTATTTACAACCATTTTTTCTCATGATGTCTTCTCTTGGTGATTGCATACGTCTGGATTTTGAATTATAATTGCAACATGTCAAAAAGTATATTTGCAAAGTATGACTAAATTATGCAGCTAGATGTCTGTTCAACATATAAAGCAACTGTATCTCTTTACGATACTTAGATTAAACAGCTTGACTCATATGGATTTGTTTTATGATCATATGGCTTTATAATGTCTTCGGTTTTTTTCATTTTTGGTTACCTGGACTTTCAGTGGAGGGACAAAAACCTCTCAGGTTTCATTGAAAATATCTCAATTTGTGTTTTAAAAAATTAACCATAGTTTTTTAGGTTTGGAATGACAAGAAGGTGAGTAAATAATGACAGAATTTTCATTATTGGGTGAACCAATCCTTTTTAGACAGCATTCACACTAGCACTTCTGGTGCATACCAGGGATTGTTTGACTTTAAAGTTCAAACTGTACCCGAGTCCGCCTCGAATCGGTGGTCTAGGGTGCGGATCATGCGAACTCTGGTACGGTTCGCTTCTGATGTAAATGCAATCGTACTAAATCACGGAAGTAAACTGCTATTAATAGCATAAAAACTGTGTATTTATGTGTTTACTCACTCGCTTTCCTAAAAAGTGTGACTGACGTGCTGCAACAGAAAGAATTTAGATCTTATTTCTGTTCTTTTTAACCTTTTTATTTACGGTCATGACAAATACACATGTACCATTCCATGTAGACGCTTTGGAAATTAAAAACAATTTACAAAATCTGAGTACAAAAATCAAGTGAGCAAGCATCCATTCATTTTGCTGTTTTTTTGCATAGTCGTTATCTAGTAATGGGTAAACAGGTGCCACTCTGATGATGCAAACGTACCGTGGTTTGGAAACAAAAAGACACAGTATGAACACAAACCAATGGAGCAGTGGAAAGAGGGAGCAATCAAATTCAGGTTCAGACCAGGCAACTGAACCAAGTGTGACAGCACCCCTAGTGTTTTATATTTAGTAGTAGAATTTTTTTTAGTCTTTCTTACATAAATATTAAAGGACCAATAACATCAAACATGTATTTATGACAAACATGCATTGCAAGGCGGCATCCTAACTGAACTGTAACCTAATAAATGATCGATTAGGAACACTCTACATTAAGCAGCAATATTCTCATGCAAACAGAGCACTGCATGCAAAATTAGGGCACTATTAAATCAGTTTTTATTTTTTCAAAATTCAATTTTTTCTATTTTAATTTTTCTTTCTTTCATATTAAATTTTCTAGTTTTAATAGTTAAATTACAAAATATTAATTAAAAAGCATGTCTAATTAATTGAAAAAATTAATTGAAACCTATACAATTTAACAGCAATTTATTAAACGTTTAACAGAAATTACATTTTTAAGGTCCTATTAAAATTCATTTCATTTCCCCCCCCCCTAAAATTCTGTTGTACTTTAACAAATTCTGTTTTCATTAAATTTTCTGGGTTTCATTTTCATTAAATTTGAATAATCAGCATTTCTAATTAACCAATTTATAAACAATTATTTATTTATTTAATTATTTATTTATATTTTAGAAATACGGTGTTGTGTATTTACATTTTTCTGGTAAATAAATTCTGATAATTTTTTTTCCCTGGTAAATAGTCCTTAAAAAAAATTATGTCTTAATAAGAATTTTATTATTAGAAGTAGCACTATCACTAAACTAAGTAATATATTTCTGCCATAAATTCCTCAAGTTAAACCGAACGTTTATTTTGATCGGCTGCTGTGAAGACCTTTAGAAATAGTTTCTTAAAAGAAGCGATAAAATGCTCACAAACTGACTCTCAGAGCAGCTCTAGAGATTGTGTTCATGTGCTCATGTACTCATACATTGAGACGGAAGAGGCTGCTTCATATGTGTGTAGTAAACGAAACTGCGCTTCTGCGCTATTCATTCACACAGAGACATGTAGAACACGCAGCATTCATATTTATATTTTTGCTGCTTAATATTCACAGACACTAGTCCATATCCCATTCTGATTTATGTGTACTGACCTACTTTTGATATATTCTTCTAAATTTGGCAAATTCTGCGACATTCTGCGATATACAGCAAATTCCATTTTTCTGACTCGATTCTGTGATTTCATCTGCGTTTTCTGCATTGCAGTTTGTCATTAGCATGCAGCTAAGCATAAATCTGGTAGGCATAAAAATTACACTTTGCACTGCACACAAATATGTACAAATATTAATACAAAATGCATGCAAAGTGCATTTTAATTAGATTGCATTATTAGCAAATGATACATGCATTTACAATTTTATTAAACACAATGCATTTTTATAATTTGGGGTCTCTTAGAAAGGTGGATAATTATGTTACCTACCTTTTGGAACAGCGTTTGTGTCAGGTGCACACTTAAGACTGACTAAAAATGTTGCCTGTATCAGATTTTTAAACAGTCTGGTAGAAATTATGTTCTTCATATGCTTCCGTTTCATGGTACTGAAGTCTCAAGCACTTCATGTACTATAGGAATTATTATGGGAATATCTAAAGCTATAGGCTAGTACAAGCCTATCTGTCATTAATATGGTACATCTGTTAACCAGAGATTCTGAAGACATTATGGATTTGGAGGTTTTCAGCCAACAAGCCATAAACGGCATCTAAAAACAGGGCGATGGGATAAAACTAGTTTCAAATTACGCTGTGGCTCAACATTTGCAGCCTCTTCTCGGAACAGAGAGGAGTCATTTGTGCTCCCAGTACTGAAGAAAGCTCAAATATCACATAAATAAAGCATTACTCTTCTTTATATATTTGGAAGAGAAGGTGGAAAATGGTTCAGACCAGATGATAAACTGCTCAAAGAATCTGGAAAATATAAACTTTGGTGTATTTGTGGTCTTGACACAAGACATTTTGTCTCTCAACACCTTCTGGCTACAACTCAAAGTTCTTTTGAAGCATCGTGCTGCTTGTCGCCTTTTATTATGAGAAGAATGCAATGCAACAAAAACTGGCTTATCAAAAAAAAATAAATAAATAAAAAATAAATCAGAAAAACTAATTCAGATTAATGAACAAATTAATCAAATAACGTAATCTGCAATGCACAATCATGTGGATTTCTATTTAAATGACTGGATTTCGCCTCTGAAAACGTATTGAACAATGATAAATGTGACCACACCCTAATGCTGCCAAATCTCACAGTGAAAGGATACATTTATGTGGGATTTCATATCAAAGAAGTAAATTACATATGAAAATGATGCAAGAAATCAGCTAGGATTACCTAAAGAAATCAACAGCTTTGACATCATAAGCAAGTCATTTGCATGTCCACATAATTGACCCTGAATGCCTAGGCCACCCTGACAAAGCTTAATAATCATGTAGCACACACCAACAATCCCTCACTTCCCCTCACAGATCCCATGCTCATTAATTCACAAACAAATACACAATGTAGGCCTCATGTGGAAAACAGCAAGAAATTTGGCAGCAGCAGACCGAGGGTCTATAGCAGTGTTTTTGGCCTGGGGGTTTGGCTACTGTTGAACTCAAACCTGGGGTCTAGTGTGGGGGGTCTGGAGTGAGGCCCAGTGTTTTGAGTGAGATCTTAAAGAGTTGAGGCCACAGCCAAGAACCACTTCAGACAGCTGCTTATAACAAGAGGATTACTGACTGGCAGACAGAAAGGCACACACTAATTGCACAAACATCCATACAGGGACATACACAAAAGATCCAAGACACACACACACACACACACACACACACACACACACACACACACACACTGACAGCATGTCTGTAGATTCAGAACATGAAAAGAACCAGCAGACCACGGACATGAATAAGACACCACGTGAAATGTTGCCAGCATCATTGCCAGCATCCAAAGGAAGTGCAAAGGCAGCCTGCAAATCTTCAGTTGTACTGGAATAATTGCTGCAGTGCTGAGAAGACAGAAGTGAAGGCAAGACACAACTATAGACATTACTGACATACGCATAAAACAAACAAACAAACAAACAACAAAAAAAAAAAACATACAGTCACAAAATACGTAGAAAACGAATGCTTCAAGTATTAAAGGGGTCATCGGATGCAAAGTTCACTTTGTTGGCAGTGCTAAAAATAATAATCCCGTTTTTCAAATCAAGACATTCTCAGATGCCTGTCGGTGTGGTGTCACACCAACAGAGGCTGCTCCCATGATAGTTGATTGACATGAGCGTCTTACCTCAGATCAGCTGTCACAGTCCAACCTCCATTGTTCCGATGCCGGAGCAGGGATGTAAGTTAGACAAGAATATCTCTGATTGAGCTGAGGTGTTGTGTTGCTGGATGTAATAACATAGTGGTCGTCATTTACTCCCAACATCTGAGCCACTGAAGATGCAGCGGATTACGTTTGTTTGTGAATGGAATGCACCTCCCGATCTACATAAATGCATCTCGCGCAAATCATTTGTGATCCAGCTTCACCTACAGCAGAAGTGAGTATACGGGGTTTTTTATGAATCTCTGCAATCACCTTTCCTAATAACGTGCTAGTTAGCAAGCATTGCAGCTAAACGCGTTAAATGCGGCTAAAGTAAACAATCTCTCTGAGCAGCTCGTCACTCCACAGAGAGAAGAGAGGGGCGGGGCGAGCAGAGCTTATCTGCATTTAAAGGAACAATCTCTCAGAATGGGATGATTTTTGCAGAGCTCATTTTGACAAGATAAAAAGGGTGTTGCTTTACACAACCATTGAGAATTTTTAACCAAAGTATATTATAGAGTTTTCATTAAGACCCTAAAGAATCATATCAACTTGTGGAAAATAGGCATCCGATGACCCCTTTAATGCATGATGTGTTGGATGCACATACACCATTTTTGCAGCACACTTTAAGTAAATTCAACTTGAAGCAATTTGAACACCAAAAGAACCTACCAAATAAATGCAAGTTGTCAGCTTAACTTTTAAGGCTTTTTACACACACACACACACACACACACACACACACACAAACTCAAGTTAAACCAACATTTTAATTTAATTTTAGATCTAGAGCAGGGGTGTCTAATCATGCTCCTCTAAGACCAACCTCCTGCTGAGTTTAGCTCAACACACTTGCTTGGAAGTTTCTTGTGAGCCTTTAGACTGGTAAGCTTGATTCAGGTGTGTTTAATTAGGGTTAGAGCTAGACTCTGCGGGATAGTGGCCCTGTCCCAAATGGCACACTTCACGTGCACTTGCCCTTTTGCTGGCTTACAATTGCAGCCGTGCGTGTCTGTTTGAGATGCACGAATCAGCTCAAACGTTACCCGAATCTGCTGCTTTAAACAAATTATTCACCCACACCAATATTTTTCTCTGATTTAGATATCTGTCCCGACCTGCACCCATTACAATTATTCAAATTCTTAGTTTTGCATGATGATACGATAAAGGGATGGTTAATTTTTAACAGCAGATGTTAGAGATGATCTGCACATTGCTGCCCACATCTGTGGTGCATTACGGCTCCAACATGGCCGCTCTAGTCAATGCTTGTCTTAATACCAGCTAGGGCCGTATGATAAAATCGAAACAAAATCACAATTGTGATTAATCAATAGCTGCGATGAATGCAATATAGTGTAGCTTTTTAGTGAATTACGGCTCTGTGTACTAAATGCTGCTACATCTGAAAGCACCTGCTGGAAATTTACTACTGATTACACAACCGGCCTCACCAAAAAAAAAAAAAAAATGCACATTTGATTAATCGTGCATCCCTAATATCAGCCGTACTGTGGCACATTTCAGAGACATCCCAGAAACAGCTCTCTGTGCTGCGTCACTAAAGATAGGTGCCTAGCGTGGAAGCCGGAACAAAACTTCTGAGCCGTAAGGGGGTAATGGTAACATAAGCTGAACTTAGGCTGCTTTTAAATGAAAATGTATTTTTAAAACTAAAGTTCTTTGGTCAGATTAGCCTACTTTCTTTACTTTCTTCAAACTTTAATTGGAAGGTCACTGTTTCTGTCACTAAAACTTTCCAAACAGGCAAATACACACACACGCACACACACAAAAGAAACATGTTGAGCCCATCTGTCTGCCTGATGAAAAATATGCATTTTAAAGCACGTTCATATTTTAGAGAAAGTTCATATTTTCATCATTAATGATCTGTCATCCACCCACGACCCATCCGCAATTAATCAGAATGTATTTTTAAAATCACCCAACCTGCGATTATCCACAGCGGCCACAGATATAACCGCGATCTGCACATCACTAGTGTCTGTTAAGCCTACGAGACCCATAGGGTGTCCCATTCGTCATTTTAGCTTTCAGAAGGGTGCTTGCGAGCACCCCCTTTGCGGCTGCTATGCGCCCTTGATGGCAGATTCTACCTGACAAAGCGGCATTTTTCACAAAAGTGTGGACTCAGTGGAAGACAACGAGGGTTTAGGGTGTAATTTGGGACAGGTCCAAAAATCAGAACACGTTTGGACACCCATGATCTAGAGTCAGTAGACAAGTTCAGTCCTAGAGAGCCTGCTGTCCCGCAGGTTTTATCTCAGCAGGTCTCTAGGACCGAACCTGCCTGGTTGAAATGGCTATTACATCATCTGGTTTAGCGTGATTATGAAATCAGTCTGCAATTATGAAAGCAAAACTTTGCTTCAAGAATGAGCCACACTGCTGACTTGATTTATTCTCTAGCACACCCTGAGCACATGCAAGTTATTCCTCTTATCGGCAAGACATAACAGCATCATTTTTCATATCTGGATGATGCCGACATTTACATTTAAAGCCATTATCAGCCAATTCTGATATTGGTCAGATAATACCGTGCATCTCTAATGTGTACAAGTTTATGTAAAATAACAGGTTAACTAATGCAAGTAAGAATTAATTAACTCATCAAGCCAAACATCACATTCTTCTTCTAGGGTAAATTCAAGGCTTATTCCCCAGCATGAATTATTCCAAAAAGATGAAAAATAGATGAACTGGATAAATCTTACTGCTTTGTTTATGTGGGCGTTTACATGTTCGCATGTCTCATATGGATGATTACTGTATGAACAGGCTGGGCTGCACATAGGTGTGACCACACTACAGATAATAAGCTTAGACAGGAAGCATTTGACATCACGCTGGTTCTTTTGGCTGATCTCAGGAAACAACGCAAGGGATCACACTGGCGCTACCACAACCTGAGAAGTGCAGTGTTGTTGCGCTCTATAAGAGATGAATATTTGCAAAATACATATGCAACAGCCAAACAGTATAAAGAAACTTTATTGTGACTAATTTGCAGAGTGGTACATCAGATGTACTCTTATTCTGCGTGATGGGAAGGGCAGAACACAGAATGAGTTGAAAAGGGGTGTTTCAGGACCGCCCAAGCATGCACAACAAATATTAAAGCATAAACTCCTACAAAAAAAAATATATATATTTTTTTGTTTTTGTTTTTCCGTTTCTTAAACTAAATAAAAAAAATAACAAATAAAAATTAAATAAAATTAATTTCACTTTAAACAACACTATTAATTATAGCTACAGAACTCATCAATAAATGCAGGTTTAAATAAATGAACAAATTAGAATTTTTAACTTTGACAAAAACAGTTAGACATTTCTCAAATTATCTTCATTTATATTCTACAGAAGAAAGTTAGTTTTGGAATGACATGAGGATGAGTAAATGATGACAGAATTTAGTTTTTTGGGTTAACTATTTCTCTTAAACACCCTCTTAAACACACAAATGCAGGTTTACAGTGTAACTGGGTTATTTTAATCTTGTTCCTCCATTCTTCATCATGGTATCACTAAATTATTAAAAGTAGTTCTGAGCAGAGAGGAGGCTGGTTATGATGCATGAACCAGTCCATGGGAAAACTCTCATCAATAAAACAAACTGGGATACAACCACATGCGAGATCTCCACCAATGTTACACAATCCCATCCCAACACACTGAACTCTCCAAAAGCTTCAACTTCCAGCAGAAAAAAAAAAAAAGTCATCACGATACTGCTTTCCTTTTCAAGAGCTTATGGGTTGCATCAGCCTCCATGTCTCAAAAAGCACCTCCTTTACAGCCTGCCTGGGCTCAGCTTTCACAGGAAGTGCTGAAGAGGCAGAGACACAACTGGTCTGCAGCACAGAAGTACATATCTCAAGTCAAGTTCTGGTGATGACCTTTTTTTGTATTTATGCTGCCACTACTGTGTTGCTCCCAAAGTGAGTTTGAGCTGACATTGATCGATCTGAAATAGCTGGTAAGCAGCAATGGCAGTGCAACATTTCCTGATCTGTAAGTATTTGTGTACAACGAATAACAGACATAAGATGGCCAGATGGGGAATACGCAGCAGATCCGTGGTATAACGTACATGTCAGCAGATCTGAACTACTGATTCAAATGCTGTATAGTCTAAAAGCAACACCTGAGCTTTGACACACTGCAAGATATAATGATGACAAATGTATTATTGCTAACAGTACTCTGCTGAGTATGACCTTCACACTGCATTCTTTTAAACAACTGAACTGCTCACTTCCCCCTCAGTTAGTGATGGGGAACCAAGGCCACCACACTTATCATATTTAAAACTTCCTTTAATAAAACACAGAAATTCAGAGAATTGGACAATAACATTTTTCAGGCATCGGAAGCATGAGTTGACATCTAATTGTAGATATAATGCATATGCAAACAAAAATAGAAAAAAAGAAATATAACAGAGCTATATGAGAGTTAACATGAACTATGAATGAACAACACTTCTACAGCATTTATTAATCTTAGTTCATTTCAGCATTTACTAATGCATTTTTAAAATAACAAGGTGTGTTTGTTAACATTAGTTAATGCACTGTGAACTAACAATGAACGACTATTTTATTAACTAACACATTATAAAAGATTAATAAACAGTGTAACAAATGTATTGTTCATGGTACGTTCATGTTAGGTAATGCACTAATGTTAACAAATTACACCGTATTTGTAAAGGGTTACCAATAAAACTAAAACAAAACTATATATTTTTTTATAATACACATTAAATATACTGACAATAACAATTTCCATGATTTAAAAGGCCTGAAAAGAAACACACATTTAAGGTTTTCTAAGTTTGATATTTCATTTTTAAATCTATCCAAAAAAGTTGGTTAATCTGAACTTGCTTGATATATAGGGGAGCACTGGGCACAAACTAACACAGGGTTAGTTGCAACACACGTGGTTTAAATATTTCCACACGTACTAGCATATCGAAATGTACTGTTTTTATTTGCCATATCAACACTATTTAGAGAAAAACAAATGTGCACCAAAATTCAAATATCGCTGAATATTTATTTTACCATAGTAAAAGTAAATATCTGGCTGAAGAAAATATTTACTCTCAGTTTTTAGTATTCATTTAAATTAAAACAAATCTGCTATTTTTCTCCAATCTGTTATTTATCAGTTTAGATAACCAGCAGAAAGCACTCACCAGTTTTAAATTCCAGTTGTGCAGATAAGGAACATTGTAACACTACATTACAATGTTACACCACTATTATTAAACAATGCTATTCTATGACATTATTGATGTATTTTACACCATTTACTTTTTTTAAAGAGTTATAATGAGAAACCACATGAAACAGGTGAATAAAAACTGACAACTGATGTTTAATGTTCAGAAATGATTATTTCAAGAAATGTAAAGCATTTTGGCTCGTTTATGCTTTTTTTTATGTTTTTCTGAATGTCTGAATGTGTTTCTTCATTTGCGCACATTGTTTTGAACTATACTGTATAGCTGTGTCTTGCGATCAGGGCCGTCCCAAGCATGGTTACAATGTGTTCACTGTCAAACTTCAAAATTAGATTATTTTTAATTCTTAAAAAAAAAAAAAGGCCATTATTTAATTTGAAAAAGTTAATAGTTTTATTTTATTGACAAAATATTTTAGTTAGTCTTCGTATATTACAATGTGCCCCTCTACTTTTAGAATGTACCCCACCTAAGGGGCATGTTGTCACATTTCACTTCCATTCTTTTAAGGAAAATAACAAAACACGTATACACTGTATGAATGAAACTACGCAACATAGATGTGTGTAATAGACGTGTGAAATTAATGTGGATACAATTGAAGTCTTGACCACACGTGGATTTACACAAACTGAGAAAGTCAAAAAGTGTTAGGTTGTGCCCCCGTGCTCACCTAATAAATACACATTATGCATTGAAAATAAGAAATATAATAGAACTAGAAATATATAGATTATATAAGTATATTTTTAAAATACTGTATAATAACAGGCGTGTATTGCATATAAAAATTACAAAAATACATATATCAAGTCACTTCCATGATTTTTAAAGGCCTAAAAACAAAAAAACACTTTTGAAATTCCTTGATATGTCTAGGTTTTTCAGGGAACTTTAGATTTTGATTTTTGTAAATCTATCCATGAAAAACAATAAACATATAATTTCTATATTTTAACTGTCATTTAAAGCAAAAGATAATTACTGTATTTGCTGCAGCTCAAAACTTCACATTCCAAGACCTCTCTTCCCTCAGCTTCGACCTCACCACTACAGAAACAACAGCACTGGAATGCCAGTAACGCCGGGCCACACACTGGGCCAGCTAACACCCAGACATTAGACACCTGTTCTACCACTGCAGTTTAGATGACACCCTCAACACACACACTCACACAAAAACGCAGAAAGAGACAGAAAGAGCAGTTAGGTTACCAGACTAATGAAACTTGGTACTACCAGGACTTCAGCCAGCAACATTTACTGCATCAATATGCAATCCTTCCTCTGCTTCTTAACTTATTTTTGCACAAAGTAGGTTGCCTCAACTCCAGTGCTGTTATTTATGCTCTGCCTCTAAAAGTTGAGGAGCCACATGGTTATATCAAACAGTGCATGAGTGCGTAAAACCCGTGTATCATTCGTCCATTCGTTTTTTGATTTAATATTAAAAGAAGAAACATGAGTTTCTGATTTTTCAGGATTGTTCAGGAGTGGAAAAATAACTAAACAGCAGTCATAACTTTGTTTTTGCTGAGATTATTTCATTAATAATCATGTATGAATTGATGAAACAAAACCAACTAAACTTCCAGAACAAGTCGTTGTGTGCCCCCAGCACACAACGACTTTTATATATAAAATATAATAGGTTTCTTCAGTCAGGTCCCAATATGCAAGTAAAATAACTTTTAGCCTATAGGATATTGTACAACAGACAAATTTAATTAAGCATAACAACTTTTTATTTGTTTGGTTGACTGTGTTTTACTTTGTTGTGTGAGAGCACGAGGCGCCAGCGCCATCATTTGAATTTCTTTCCTTAGCACCGGAAACAACTTAATACTCTGTCATTTACAGTCATACAGATAAGAGGGCATCATTCAAAATGGAAAAAATGTATTTTTATTTGTGTATATTCAAAATGACAGCAAAATTCATCCCTTTGAAAAATATAGAAAATAGCAGAATGCTCTGATTTCCTCTCCTAGAACATCTTTCTGGCGTTTGCCACAAACATGAAGCATAACTCAGCTAACGTGTCTACTTTTAACAGTCTACATTAAGATTTATTTGACGTTGAGATTATTATAGCCTATCCTGTAAAAAAAGAACGTGGGTACAACTTCTGGTGATGCGGCGGACGTAGTATACCAGTGGTATTCTGTGTGCTAATTAGTGAAGAGGCTAAGTGTTTTTCGGACCATTGTTTACTTTGTAAAGTTGCACACCTTTATGAGAGATGTCATTATGGTTCTTAGGGACAACATATGCTATTCAAATTTGTGTTCCCACATCATTTGCAAGTTTGGATCGCTAAATCTTGAATGACTGTTAACTAGTGAAATGACATTTGATCCGAGACATCAGAGCTTGTGTTAAAGGGCATGCCAGATGAAGCCTTGATTTGAAAAACTAAAAATCAGGCTCAATTCTTGTTTTTCGTTTCTCTGGAAAAAATGAAAAAACCCAAAAGGTGTTTTCTCATGATTCTTCTTTCAATATTCAATTAAAACACAAATGGACGAATGATACATGGATTGGTGTATCATGTTCAACTTGTTCAAAAACAGCTCAAGCCTTTTTTTAAAAAAAAAGTATCTTCCTCATTTGCTTGTTCCTTGCAGTTTCTTTGTAGTTGTGAAGCCAACTAGGAATTTCTGAGTGAAAATTGTTTTCAACTAATTTTTTTTTTACTGTACATAAACATCGGAACAGCTCTTTGGCGAACACACAGTGCGTTACTGATAGCAAAACATATCAAAAACAGTGTGGAGGTATTTAAACTTGGTCATTTCCTGCATCTTAACAATTAAATTCCTATCTGATCGGTTATGCACGTCGCATTTATAAACAGACCGCTGAAGTACATCTCTGCAAAAAGAAAACAAATCCAATGCACTATTCCCATGCTACATGCAACTATATTGGAGTTCATGTCTATCATAAACCAGCACAAGGCAGCTGAATTTTGTTGAACACTCTCTTCAGTTTGCATGTGGATTGCAGTTTTCTTAAATTTCCATATACTGACATAATTGTGTTTGATAGACCTATATTTTATTAAACCTAAACAATCAGATGCACTTGGCTGGACTGCATCTTGTATGAGGCTCAAACCACCTCCTGATGTTTTCTATGCTCAAATGCATCTTAGAGGGCATTTAAACATGGTCATGACAGTTACCCAATCAGTAAAAGTGCATTAAGCAGTTTGATGATTACAGTTCATGTGTTTACAAGTCACATGAGCTTTGTTTTAGATCCATAAAAAGGTGATGACCTAAAACGATACATTCACATCACCTCAGTTTAACCAAACAGTGACGTCTTCTCTAATTAGACCTTGGTATGTTTAGTATTTCATATCTAACTAATCCCACAGGACATCCAAAGAAAACATTCCCTACTGTCAGTACAAATTAGATATGGAATTCAAAGGGATGTAGGGAATTCTCTGCATGCTAATTTCAGAAAAGAACTATGCTAACTGACCTCTGTGGACTTTAGTTACAGTCACACATTAGGCATTGGATTCCCTCTCTTGTGTTTAATTACTTGCACTCCAAAAGGTTACAGCCGTCAAAAGTGGGAACGATCAGAGCATGGATCGTAACGTCAACCTGTCAACTGACACTGTGATACGACTAGTGAGAGTGAGTGAGTGTGTGTGTGTGTGTGTGTGTGTGTAAAGAGGTCAAGAAGAGGGGAGTCAGAGAGAGTGCAGACAGGGCACTTCTGAGCAGTGATATCTGACACAGCAGATCGCAAGTCTCAAACAAACCACTGTCTCCAGCGTTTCCCACAGGGCAGCAGGATTGCGAAAACTCTCAGTACCTATTTGAACGAAGGTTAGAGTGCATTCATAGTCATTTCTTTACTTGAATACTTTATGATTTCACTAGATCACATTTACTCTGGTTCACTCAGAGAACAAACTATCACACTGCTTTTTTCAGCTTTTACATTTCAATGGGCTGTTGCTAAGGAAGATCCCAGAGGGCTGAACCTATCAGAGCCTCAAGGCCAAGTTATGAAAACATGCCATGAAGTGCATAATAAAGTTTATACTCGTTTACACCATTTGTACGTTTTGCCAAAAGGCCTTGTCAGCTAGGGTCAAGAAATATTACAGACTACAGCATGTCCAATACTAACCATGTGCAGATTGTAAAACATTCTTAATAATTATATTTCAATATAAAATGTATTTTTTATTATACAGGATAATGATAATGTTTGATAAAAATAGTGTAAGATAAATATAGATAAAGATAAATACAGAAAAAAAATTATATATGTAATTTAACATTCGTTACCTGTACTACTGATTTTTTAATTAAACGCAATATACACTACCAGTCAAAATTTGGACAGTAAGATTTATAATGTTTTTTTTGTTTTTTTTTAAGAACTCTCTTCTGCTCACCAAGCCTGCATTTATTTGATCCCAAGTAGAGCAAAAACAGTAAATTTTTGAAATATTATTACTAGTTAAAATAACTGTTTTCTATTTCAACACTGAATTTTTAGCATCATTAATCCATTCACATGATCCTTCAGAAATCATTCTACTATTCTGATTTGATGCTCAAAATACATTTATCTGAAATAGAAATCTTTTGTAACATTATAAATGACTTTATCAATACTTTTGATCAATTTAATGCATCCTTGCTAAATAAAACTATTAAGTTCTATAATTTCTACTCATCAAAGATTCCTAAAATGTATTTTATGTATGCATTTTAAATATTGATGATAATAATAATAATAATAATAATAATAATAAATGTTT
This sequence comes from Labeo catla, assembly GCA_012976165.1. NCBI lineage: Eukaryota > Metazoa > Chordata > Actinopteri > Cypriniformes > Cyprinidae > Labeo > Labeo catla. Next base: position 819,750 of record VONZ01000078.1, read on the forward strand.
TTGAACAGCAAATCAGCATATTAGAATGATTTCTGAACGATCATGTGACACTGAAGGCTAGAGTAATCATGCTGAAAATTTAACTTTGATCACAGGAATAAATTAGATTTTAAAATATATTCAAATAGAATTTATATATATATATATATATATATATATATATATATATTTTTTTTTTTTTTTAAGAAAAATTTTTTATCTTTATATATTTGTATATAATATAAATATGAACATAACTGCGTAAATACACGTAACTATTTTCAAATCATATACTGTCTGTGTGTTTATATATACACATCATAAATATACACCGTCCACAATCGTTTGACAACACTAATACACACACATTTATAAAATAAAATAAAGAAAGAAAAGAAAAAGACAACTATGTCACAATGGGTCCACGTTACAAGTAACAACTTACATTACATAACAGTTTATCTAACCTACCTTCTGTGTCTCACAACAGAAAACGACATATAGTAGTTATAGCAGAAACAGCGAAAAACAGCACATGGCTTCAAGAAGCTGTCAGCCCAGAAGCAGCAGCACTGGGTAAAATTAAATAAACGATCTGATACACATTCACTTTATAACATTTAATTGAGCATGTCAAGCCAACCCTAACAGTTGAGCACTGAGGATAACTGATGAGTTTGCCCTGTTGCTTAGGGCGAACCCACCCGGTGATGTCAGTGTCAAGCTCCGCGTCAACACTCTCTGCTAAAATAAAGCCGATCCCCCTCCATGCATCAAAGATAGCAGGCTCGTTTCATTGTTTGTTTGTCTGTCTGTCCAGTTTAGCTCAACGGCCGGGTGCACTTGACACGGATAGCTCTCGCTGTCAAGTGCACCCGACCGTTGGCTCTAGCAAAACAGGACACACAAAACAATGAAAGAAGTCAGTACTCGAGTTTTGAAAAGAACTTCTTTTGACACTCCCGTCAAAGAGTAAACATTTAAGACTTTTAGTCATGTTTGTGTATAAACAACGCGGTAAATATTTTGCTTGCGCTCTCAGAAGTAAAATAAGTTGTTATTACTCACTCGGGCTGTGTATTGTGTTTGGGAAGTCCAGTCAAGACGCCTTGGGCTTCTTGGACAGTCACTCCCGATAGAAAGTTGCCTCCACTTTGCTTTCCAAACGCAAAACTGAAGAATTTTAAGTAAAATATCCCAGGATTTGTGTAGGTCTTCGTGTCCAAACTGTTTCTCTTTCCAGGCAAAACGCCTCGTACAATCTGCGTTCAACGAGGCAGGCGGGCGGAAGTAATCTTTTTCTTGATTGGACGGTTAACTAAAGTAGGGCGGGATCAAAGTGTAATCCTAAAATATCATTGGTGCTTACATAATCAATCATATGCCACACCTGCCCTTATTCTACGAAATTATGCTTTATTATAAGAGGTCTACCTGGAGACTGCGACTGTGTAAATAAATCATAATGACACTTTTCACTGTTGTTGTGAATAAAATGTCCTTTTCCAGTGTTAAAATTTCCAGGAATGAAAGAAGGCTTCCCCCGGAGTTCAGACGACAGAACACCTGTCTTTCCTGTTCTAGAGCACATGACTGCCAGTTTCTTTTTTTTTATTTGAATATCTTGCCTAGTTATCTCTAGTAACTTGACTTGATACGTCTCGACACGCTAGTCCTTGCTGTCTCACTCAGTGGTTTTCTTAAGTGAGGAAATATATATATCGCAGACTGGTTTGACAAGTTTGAAATCAGACAATGCCTCATGGCTGCCACTGAGGTTCAGTTTCCACACAACAAACTGAAAAATGTTAAGTTGATCTATTCAGAACAAAGAGCTATTGAAATATTATAGGCAATAGGAAGTAGAAAGAAAGAAAGAAAGAAAGAAAGAAAGAAAAAGAAGCAATTGTTTGGCACTTGAAAAAAAAGACGAGTGAGCCAAAACTGCTCTTCATTATGCCATGCGTACAGGGCCCAACACTCAAACATAAATAATACACAATGTCGATTTAACACTTGAGTAATTAGGAAACAACGCAACGCCATTACATTAAGAACTATTACAGCACCCCCTCGTGGTCGACAAATAAGATTGAAGACACTTCCACTAAGAACTACTCAATATTTTTTAACAGTACTTGTCCTCCGTAATATAGTTCAGGTTCAACCATTAAATTATTTTGAAATCACATTAAAACAAACAATAATATAACAGTATATTCGCTTGCAATTAACAATACTAATCATCACTGGCCTTTTTTACCTAAGCACAAGAAGCAAAGGCTTGAAAGACTCGTTTAAATGGTGTAATCAGTGCAAATTAGCATGTTTGATTATTCTAAAGGTGTTAGTATATGTGCTGAAAATCACTCATGTGAATATATTATTTGGACCAACAAAATAAATAGTGTAAAAACAAGAAAAAAAAATATTTATCCAACTGTTATTTCTGAGATTATGAGAAATTTAGCATTGCATCACTTGTTCACCGATGGATCCACTGGAGTGAATAGGTGCCATCAGAATAGAGTCCAAACAGATGATAAAAACGTCACAATAATCCACGAGTATTACACACAACTCCAGTCCATCAATTAGCATCTTGTGAAGTGAAAATCTGTGTTTGTAATGAATAAATACATAATTAAGACGTTTTGTAACTGCTTCCAGCTAAAATGTGTGTCCTCTATTCATAATATTGCTTTTTTTTTTGGTGATAAAAAGTCTTATCTGAATCAGGAGAGAACTATGCATAGACATTACAAGCAGAAACAGCTAAGTCATTTCTAAACAAGTACTGTATGTCAGTGGATCTTAATGCAAGAGTCATTATATTATTATGGATTATGTGCTTGTATTTTGGACAGAAGCGGTGGTTTAAAGATAAAACTTTAATGGCAGATTTGTTTCTTACAAACATGTAACTTTTCACAAGACGTAAATTGTTGGACTGGAGTCGTGTGGATTACTTGTGGATTATTGAGATGCTTTTATTAACTGTTTGATCTCTCATTCTGACGGCACCCATTCACTGCAGTGTAACGTTGGTGAACAAGTGATGTAATGCTACATTTCTTAAAATCTGTTTTGATGAAGAAACAAACTTATCTTTGTCTTGGATGATCTGAGGTAATGTACAGTACATTTTCAGCAAATTTTTTTTTTTTTTACACATTTTTATTTGTTTTGTTGGTCCAAATAAAACATACATAAGTGATTCTCAGCACATATAACAAAACTCTTTGAGGAATTAATCATACTAAACTGCTTCAAACTTGTGGGGTTTGTTTACACCCCTTCACCCATCTGATTAAGCCCCATAAAATGTTGAATATTAAATAAAAGTTCAGTTTGCATGACTTTTCTATGATTCTCCTTTTTAAAGGCTCTTCAGTATTTGATCTTTTACCAAATTTTCATTTTAAGATTAACTATATAATCAGAGATTTATTAGTAATATTTTAAAATACCCACCTACAGTATAATAGCGTGACCGCTACAGGTAAATGACTAAAGTGACTCTGGAAAATCTAAAAAGGCACCAACTGTGCTCATAGGATAAAGGCCACAGACAATGAGTGTGCTGATGCACCTGCTTCAATTGTTAGAATAAACAGTGTGTCTTCAACAAATGAACTAACACTGACGTTGAAACCTGAGAAGTCATGTAAAACGTTCTTTCAGAGCACAAAAGCTTGTATTTCTTGTGTAATTTATAGCTTGGTTTAGTGTATCTCTCAAATCCTCTCTATGAACGCAAGAACAACCATCACAAAAAGAAAGAATATCAGAAAATCACTTCAGCCATGACACGTAGCCAGGAAAACTTCTGGAAGATCTCACAATTAAAATCTTTGGCCTTTAAAAGCACAGTACAATAGGATAATGATCCAAAGCACAAGCGAAAACTTTGAATGAATGTCTTACTGGGCTTATATAAACAAACAAATCTGAACAAAAAAATGATCTGAGCTGGATAATGACACTAGTGTCTTCTATAGAGCTGCCTGTCATTTCATAATTGAACATCTTTGCAACACCGACACACTGAACTGAACTGAATCAACCTTGACCTAAATAGCTGAATAATTACATTATTGTCTTCTGTGTAGTTACGAATTTAATTGAATTCGTTTTGAAATTGCCGATGGGCATTGAACTACAGTGAATCAACAGCTGACCTGAGGTGAATAATGATACTATTGTCCTCTCTAGAGCTGCTTTGTAGCTGAACTGAATGTTTGCGATGTCTGCAACACTGACACGGTTATTGAATGAGTTAAATAATGATATTGAATGTTATTGAATGAATTAAATAATGACAATTCTGTAGCTGCTTTAAAGCTGAAATGTATTAAATTGATTACATTTTGCTTGAATTTTCACTCCTAGTTTCCTGTTGCCTTCATGATGCTGCTTTGAAATAATCTGTTGTATATAATGCGCTATAAATAAATGCGACTTGGCTTGACAGGGTTTGATATCTGGAATAACTCCCCAGATAGCATCTTAAAGACATCTAATAGACGTTTGACATCTATAGGAAATGTCCTATAGACATATTTGAGCAAATACTAAAAAAAATATGTCTTCCAGATGTAAATATAGATGTCTCTGTGATGTATGTGTGCCATCAGGGTCAGATATTAATGCAGCTGCGAAATATGTCTGACCTGCATACGGATGGCTGGCCACCCACGCTCTCCATCACATTTGGGAGAGTTGGCTCAAAATTTGCATGGAAAACCAGACAAAAATCCAGTCTAAATGTGGGCAGACTCATAGGGACACACACAATCCAAAGAAAAAAAAAGTCCTCACAGATGTTATTGCTGCTCGCAAATATTTTATATCTTTAAAACGAACTGCTTTTCATGCTGACTTTATTTTATGTAAGATGAACAAAACATGGGACTTAAAAAAAAAAATTAAGTATGTATCAACCGAAGAGAAGCTTCTGTTCGCCTGAATGTTTTACTGAACAGTGCTCTAGTGCTTTGCCGTTCAAAAAGTGCGCGCACAAGTATCTTTTCCCAGAATTCCCCAGACTCACTTGTTTCAGTGAGTCATACTGCATCAGGACCTTTTCTGCATTCTTCTCAGTGACATGCACTGGCTCAACATGTCCAGTAGATGTCAGTATTGGGTTTAAATTTCAGCCACTGAAACGAAACATTTCTCAAAGCTGGTGTAAAGCTCAAAATGAGAAACGTAAATTAGACTTTTCCGTGAGTATGTCAAGCACAATGTGTTTTTACACGAAAAAGATAAAAAAAACTGCGAACACTCAGACAGATTCCTACTTTATGCACTACTTCGTGGTCGGAATGACCCGAGAGTACCCGAGTGGAGCCGAAGCGAGCCCCGGAATAACCCGGATTGAGGTGTGTGAGGAAGGCTGAGCTTCGCTGTTCTGTAGATAGGGGCAGAGTTTTGGTGTATGTGTGAGTGGGAGATGGACCGAGGGCGCTCTACTGACTAGCAGAGGCGAAGAGCGACTCCAATAGCCAGAACTATTGAAATAATATACGCGATCGGGTCGTCGATAGCCCACTCCAAATATAAAATAAGTCGCCCATCTTTCACATCTACTTCACACACACTAACACGGCATTGATGGTAATGTATGCAAGGAAACAACCGAGACTCGGCGATGGGTAAAGAGCTCTATTTTATACTCCGATTTTCCTTCTCCGCTTTGACAATCCGCCATTTTTAGCCAAACCAAAATAAGTAGAAACTTAAGGAAGCCGATTCAGCTGTTGCAATTTATGCCACTATTTGTAAACATGGTTTTTAACTCTTCCTCTGTCTCTTTTTCTTGTTTTATTCTGTAGGTGCACCGACCGAAGGGATTCTCAGCCCTATCAGGTAGATCTGAAACAAATAAGATTAAAATGGGGTAAATCTAGTGCAGGCTTTTGAAGCAGTTTAGGCCTCTGTGCGTAAAACACAGCGAAAAGTGCCTTATTATCAACAGGTTCGGCTTAAAATGACACACACATGTACATTACACTGCAAACATACATTTGTGCTGTCATAAATCGCCTGCCCGTCGAATTTATGAGGTTTTAAATGCGCTCAGAGCGCTAGCGACTTTAACAGGCTAGCGTTAGCTTGCTAGCGGCTACATCAGGCCCCTGTGCCACAGCGATTTACTTCGAAATTTCTAAATAATGACGTCTCTAATCATTAATTCAATATCTAAATGATGCTGCTTTAAATAAACGATTGTATACGTAAATGCGAATTTAGTAACGAGGTTGTTTATAAACAGTCGTCTTGATGGTTGCTAGTGAGTGCAACCAAATCCCAATAAAACGAGTCTAATTATTATCTAGATCATAAAGAGATGTTTAATTTTATTTAAGACTTGAAGAATAATTCTTATAGACTTTCCTCTGCTCAGTTTAGTCTTGCAATGACATACAAAGTATATTATGACAAACGTTATAAAGATATGAATTATGGTCGTGTTTTGGAACATGTTAGATGTTTGCTAGCTGCTCAGTAGCTGGTATACCATCTTAGACCAGCAACAAATGAGCTGGTTAGGTAGTTAATGACCATTATATACCAGCTTCAAACCAGCTCTCATGTACATTGCATGTTAGAAAGTAATTGAGTTCAATGTAGGAATGTCATGTTTTGACAGACTCTTAAGTACTCATCCAAGAGTCACCCTGATCACCGACATGAGAAGATGCGTGACAGTAACGACGCCACTCCACCGTGCAAGATGCTGCGGCGATCGGACAGTCCAGAAAACAAACACATGGACAGCACCGGCCACGGCAGAGCAAAAGCCATCCATCCACACCGGGGGAGAGACAGAGAAGGAGGTAAGCGGGGAGCCCATGAGTCATATTGATCATTTGATGAGAGGCACAAATCTGAGGCTGAGACAGATACCTAGATCGATAACGTAAATCTTACCACGGTCCTAATTAGGCCATAATTGTTTCAGTTTAAACATAAGTCAGATATATTCTGTATAAGATGATTAGATTGATGTCTTTGGGGTAAAGAGACATTAAATCAAATCACATTGCCTGGAAGTGGAAACCAGCTTCAACCATTTGCAAGGACCTTATAAATTATGCCATTTCGGACAGGTAAATGTAAGGCTTTGACTGTGAGCACAGTGTGCTTTTATCTTTTTATTTTGAGGTTTTATGCATCTTTTTTTGCCTTATCAGATGAGGTACAAGCTTTTTTTTTTTTAATTAAACAAGGGTTTAGTTTCATTTTCTACCTCTGATGGGCTGTTTTATTTTTCAGAAAGATAGGCAGGCTTGAAAGACCACAGATTTTTTTGAAATCAGAAATTGTGCTGGAATTATTTTCATATCATTAAAATATCTTGTCGTGCAAAATTCTTTTTGCTTCTCTAGCAAGATCTACCAGATGTTATTGGTATTGGAAACATTCTTAGGAAGTATTGCTAGAATGACTTTTAGTTTGTTAAACAGTAAGACAAATGTATGATTCGTAAGATAGTTCACCAAAAAATTAAAAGCCACTCACTGTCAAGTTTTTCCAAATCATGTGATTTTTCTTCAGCAGAGCACAAAAATAAAATATTTTGAATGCAGGGAACCAAATGTTTTTTTGAATGACATGAGGATGAGTGACTGATGACAGAATTATAATTTGTGAGTGTTTGCAGTAAGCTTAGCTGTAATTGACCCACCTCATATTTTTTACCAAATGTTGAGATATTGTCATCATCAAACTAATGTATGAGAACTGCCAGAAGACAACTATTACAATATTTCAGTAAAAAATAAAAAACGAGGTTAAGTCTGCCACGGATGTCACCAAATTTAACCAAAGGTTTTCTTAAAACATTGTCAGCTATTGGCTGGATGAAGAGAGAGCCGTGTTCCAAACCAATGATTTTGGTTGATCTAATGTTACAATGTCAGGCTGGGAAATACAGATTAGTTGAGTTTGACTGTCATTATCAGTTTGTTCCAATATTTCATGTTGTAGTTTCTTTTTTTAATTTTACATAATTTCCTTTGCTTCTTTAACAATTAATTTAGTTGACTCCTTAATACTGCAAGTCACTGATTAAGTTAAGGCAAATTCATACTAAGAAAGATAAATATCTAATAATCAATTATTGCAAGCAAGCGGTGCAGTTATGTTGCCTGATGCTTTAAATGTTTGAGCTTGTGAAAGGCGGATGGATTCTGATTGGCTCTGTTTATCGTTCAGCAGCTGTAAACAAATAATTCTGGAACTGAACAGCATTGTTCCTGTGTATCGTTATTGTTATAGCTGTGGCGATTATTAAAAGTTTGTCTTTATAGTTATTGTGCTTTGTGCAAACTAGCTTTTAGTCCTGCCTGATATTGTCACTTCAGATAAAACCATGTCATTGCTTTTCAGTCAGTTTGTTGGTTTGCCTTAGAAGATGTCTTGACCAGATACTGCTGCTACATATAAAGGCAGTCGAATCTAATCACTACATGCTGATTTGCTACTCTTATTTAGATAATCAATAGATAATCAGATTGCTGCCAAATAAATGCATCATCTAACTGAACAGTGACCGCAGACGTTGAAATGAATCACACAGTTGTGAAAGCTGTACACTGCTTTAGATCTCACTTAACTTGGGACTCTTACCTATTTAAAATTTAGATGTTGTACAAGGCAAGTTGTGTTAGTTAGAAGGTTAGTCTCCGTTTTGAAGATTTTCAAAAAGACTTTTCAATTCTTCAAAAGCGATACAGCCTATTAATTTGTTATCCATCTCTGTGCCATTATTGAATGTTTTTTTTTTTTTTAGTGCTACATCTTATGAATCGTGGTGGTGTAAAAGCTTTGCTTCCATCGTTTATATTAACCAGATATGTTATATAGGTCAAGTCTCGCATCTTGCTAAAGAGGCATTCGAAGCGGTTAAAAAAGATAACCAATATGTAGAAGTATGCTGACAGTACAGTTAGTTAGTTGGCTGTTATGTAGGCATTTTCAATAAGCATAAATGCTAAAAGGATCTCCAGTTTGAATATATTATGCTCTCGATTCAATGCAGTTCAATTCAACTCTCGATTCAATTGAATACTGAATAATTTGGATGTTTCAGGTACATCTCTCTCATCTAATGCAGTAAATTACACAAGAAATCTTCTCAGTTGGTACATGACTATAATATTAAAAGTTAATGTTGACAACAGAGCCCAAATGATTACATTCAATTGCTGTGTTTTTATGTGGAACATTCAACACTGAAACACATTGTATACAAACATTTAAATTGCACATGGCACAGTTTTTATATCACCTTTCCAAAGAATTAATTACGTTTATAATCCAATTTGTTGTTGAAATATGATAAACAGTAGCTGTCATAAATAGCTCTTTTGACAGATTTAATCAAACATGCATACATTTATATATTAATCATCACTGAGATGAACAGGCACACATTTAATGAATATACAATATAGTATATATTTAATTAAATGTTTCTCTGTAGAGTTGTTTTTCTAGCTAATGAGGTATAGACATTGAATTATTTTCCTGATGTGAATATAACATTTTGTGACTGTTTTGTGGTGGAAATGCATTTCGCTATATTTCAATGTACTTTTTCCTCCCGTGACATTAAAGTCATAATATTTGTTGTAATTTATTGTTTAAATTTGGTGACATAATTGACAATTTGCAAGCTTAATCACTTTCTTATAAAAAGTAACAAATTACAATGTTGCAATTATTAGATGGGAAGTGCTTGACAAATAATGTTTAGTGTTTTTTTTTTCCCACACAACATATGAAAACGGCATGAAGGATTGATCTTGGCATCTACAAACTGATATTTGTTAGTTTTAGGTGAATGTGATTTATTGTTTGTTTGTAAATTTATTTGGCTTCCCCCTTAATTGCATACATTACATTCTGATAAATCAAAACAAGAAAGAAGCAAGATTTCTTAAACTTTTGTCATGCGTCAAAGCAATCACAAAAACAAGGTTTTCTGGTTCCTCCGTAAATGCTAATGTAAATTGCAGCTAGTTTAAACTTAAGTCCAACGTTTTAATTTTGAGTGTGCATGTCAGATAGCTTGTTTTTTTGTTTTTTGTGTTTTTTTTTCTGGATTTTTTTCTAAATTCTAGATGAAAAGGAAGGCAGTGGTTCAAGAAGTATGGGTGGGACTAGGATATATCAAAGTGCTCTTCAATTTTTCTTAACCGATAAAAGAATTGCTCATCAGCTGCAGTTGGTATTTATGGGAAGGACAGTCTCTATATAAAGAGGATTTGATTGGACAAAAAAATCTACATATGTTGGTAGATAAAACTGTAGAGACTGTAGTTCTTGTGCCTATGTTTTCAAAAAGTGCACTATGTCCATGTTAAAAAAACATCTGGATGAACTCAAAGCTAATGGGCCAAAAGTCCTAAGTAAAAATGTATATCGAGACAGTAGCTAAGTCTAGTATTTTCTATGCTCATACTGACTTTATACTTATTTTTGAAAAAAATCAGACGCATCTCTGAGGCAGTGAGGACTGTCTGTACCCTAAGGGCTGTCTGTAGTGTGAGCACACAGCTAAAAGGCCCCGGTGAGGGTTTGTGGTTTGACGAGGTGATTGCAGGTCACTTGGGGCTTGCTATGTGACTTTCTTGATCTTTCTTGTACATTGAAACACTGAAATTTCCACCTAAAGCGATTAGTTATTTACCTATCTGAAATTGTTTATTAGTGTACTGTAATAAATCGCCAAAGACAGATTATTTCTACAGTAGCCAGCGGTCTGTGGGTCTCACCTGAATGCTGCAGTATCAGAATAGTTTGATTCTCATTGAATTGGTCATCAGTTAAAGCCTAGTATGTGTTTGTTTACCATGAGTAATCTTTTGAGGGTAGTTACTGATTTGAGCGTGCCGGATGTATCGTTAAAAGTGTGAGTCTGGTGTATTTTAAAATCATTATGCTGTTTTTCGATCTCTCCCCAGATCTGCTGATTATTAGGTTTTTGTCAAAATTAGTAATATCACTTAACACTTGTAATTCATCTGAAAATAGTCCTGTTTCCCTTTTTTTTTTTTTTTTAAATTTCTGAATGTGATAAGACATTTTAGTTTGCACCCTTCTGGGTGCATTATAAAGAACTGACCTTTAACACTGTCTGTCATGTGAATTTGGCATCTCTTCTTTTTTGGCCTGCAATATAAACACTTGCCAGATGAGTTTTGTATTGTCTGTGTACTCAAGGTGCTGCGGATCAAACTGAAATGACTCTAATGAATCAAAGCAAGCCAGGAACTGATAGAAAGGCCCAGAAGTGTTAACGTCTCGGCATCATTCAGCCATAAAAAGCTAAAGTACTTTCATTGATATACATGCTTGATTTTGTAGACAGCGGAAACTGCAGTTAATTATGGGATTGTCTATGAAGCTTTATAGTTACACAGGTCGCTTTGGAATGTTCTAGTGGAGTTGTTTTGATCAACCAGATGTGGTGGCAAATCTTTTCAGACGTGTACAGACTGTTTTTGCTAACTTGAAGAAATAACCAAAACTGGTTTGTGTGTTTACATTCAGTGTTTTTCATTTTTCAGGGACCAGTATATCCCCTCAAGAGAACTCGCATAACCACAGCTCTCTGCACAGCTCCAACTCTCATTCGAATCCCAACAAATCATCAGACACGGTAAGTACCACAATCTCGACGTCCTCTGCAGCTTGAAATGAGGCAGCGATTAGCACACGTTCATATGCAACAGTAACCCCGTGCTCCTTTGGCACAAACCGCCTGTTATTGAAAGAATGTTTATCGAATAAATCAGACCATTTTATGATACCCTAATAGCTGTTTGTGCTATTAGTTTTACATAAATCATTTTGATGCTGGAAATGGCAATTAAGATGCGTTCATTTAGTACCAATGCAGTCAAAATAGAAAACATTTATCCTGGCAGATTTGCTAAACTGTTTTAGACTTCTAATAAGTGGTATGTTATTTTATGGGCCATTATTTGGATCCAGCTAAACTATCCCTGGCTGAAATTTGCCATTGCTGTTAAATGTGTTGTCTGGTTGTGTGGCAACCCTCCCGTGTGCAGACCATCTGTCCCTTTGCTGTAGATAATATGAGCTCTTCTGGGAGATGCAAGGCACAGCGTACCTGAATAAAGAAAGGAGTTTTTGTGCTTTCGCTGTCTTGAGCATTACATCCTTTATTTAAGGGTTTGAAACTGATGTCATACAGTCAAAGTTTTGAGATTTTAAAAATAATTCCACCATTGCAAATCATTTAAAACATGGTATTGTGTTCACCAGCAAAGCCGAATTGGATTGAATTCAGTGTCTGAAGCCTATAAACAGACTGCTAAGCCGTAGTCATATTGAGCGGTTATTTTGTGAAATATGTTGGAAAGTATCAAGCTCATTTCAGCAAACCTGATGAGTGGATCTAATACGTGCCATACGTTCTTTTAGATAATTTTGGTGAGCCATGGCATAAAAACAAAATTTTATCACCGTCCTTCTGCCTCTGTTGGTTTAAATTGGTCTTTCATTCTATGTTATGGGGTCACTTTGGATATGCTGTGTAAAATCTCTTCCACACTCTGTAGATGGTGAGATGCTACACTTACTTTATAAACTCATTCATCAAGTCCTCTTCATCTGCTCAATTACCTTTCCCCAAGATTTTATGTTTTGTATTAAACCTTATAATTATGTTGAAGGCGAGAACTAGCTGTCGGCAGGCATACAGAGGTGAATTTCTTTGTGGTTTGAAATATGTACTACTTAATTGTGGTTTTTTCAAGGACAGAGTTTAGTGTGCAATGAAGTGAACATTGTTAATCATAGATCTGCAGTGAATGTCATTGTATTCTAAGAGTCACATTTGAGAGACATTCAAAACTACCATTCAAAAGCTTGAGCTCGGTAAGATTTTTAAAAAAAAAATGCTTATGAAGTCTATGTACGATGGCGTTTTGGTGCCACGTTAAAAAAAAAACAATTATGAGAATAAAGTCATATTTTAAGAATAAAGTCAAAATTACGAGAATAAAGTCGAAGTGTTTTGAGAAGTAAATTGTAGCAATTAAAGTTATAATATTTTTAGAGTATAGTCTGCACATGCAAATGGCCCTGATTGGGAGCACCGGGTGAAGTTGCCAGGTCACCGGAATTTATTTGAATATATGTGAGATTATTAGCAGAAATTATACCATGTGTTATACTCGCAGGGACGGTATGCTTGGAAATAATATTTTGCATCCATTTAGGCCTATTTGTAGTGTGCCAGCCACCCAATAATAGCAATAAGCTTTGTGCTTTTGGAACTTTTAAAATAAAACAAAGTCTCAGCTTTCAAAGTCGTCTTTTCGATTGAGACATTTGTTTCACAAAGAACAGTATAATTTAATGAAAATTCCACCACCTACTCTGCAGAAATGTCTGTGGTCTTCAATCTGTCTTTCCTCACAAGTATTTAATTCAAAACAATAAAATGTTCTAAAGGTTGAAGTGGAGTCCAATGCGTTAACATAAGTTACATTGTTGTCTTTTCTGAGGTATATAAGTGACTATTCAGAAGCTGTTTATTCACAGTATAATCGAGTAAATGATTGGAAATAATATTTAACGTCTTCCATTTATTATTTGTAGTGCGCCAGCCACCCAGTAATCGCAATATTGTGCTTTGTTGCTTTTAATATAATACTGCTCAGTTTTTGAATTCTGTTAGGTTTTTTTTTGCAAAATCCAAAGTGTTTTTTCTCTTTATTTTAAGTTTATAGCACGGTATAAACATTAAGGGACATCAGAAGGAAAGAAAACAACAGTATATGATAATTTAATGAAACAAATGTCTCATTGCAATCGGAAAGATGACTAATATCGCATAATCACATGCTACTTAAACTGAGGCAAATACAGTGATCTGTCTCACCACATTAAAGAGCGTGAAAAACACATTATTGTAATAGACATATTTTTTGTATTTCGCTATAAAACTGACAGATTTTGAAAGCTGAGACTTTGGAATATCTCCCGGTGCTCTCAATCCAGGCTATTTGCATGCACAAAAGGCTAGAATATACTTTCAAAATACTGTAACTTTAATCTCATAATTGCTGCGAATTAGTTATCGTAATTTTGACTTTAAATGTTTTGACATTCTTGTAATTTTGACTTTATTCTTGAAACATTTTGACTGACTTTCTCTAAATATTACAACTTTAATCTTTTTTTTTTTTTGTTTGTTTAACGTGGCACTAAAACGTCATCGTAATTATGCTTACCAAGTCTGCATATTAAAAAATCTGTAGCCATTACTCCAGTCTTCAATTTCACATGATCCTTCAGAAATCATTCTAATATGCTGATTTGATGCTCAAGAAATGTAATTTAATTTCATTCAAGTCAGTTCATTGTTGTCAGTTGTTGTTGTTTTATAAATGGATAGTTTTAAAATATTTTTGACACTTGTTAATTTCATGCAACGCTGAGTATTAATTTCTAAATTAAAAAATAAATAAATAAAAATCCTTTTGACCCCAAAATTTTAAATGGTAGTTTTAGTAGTGTGTAGGCTGTCCAGTTCCAGGATGTTTTTTTTTTTTTTTTTTTAAAGCGTAAGATATGCTCTTTATTTATTTGTTTATTTATTTAAATTGCTTTTTTCTATCCCATTTTGCTAGCAGAGAGACATATTAGAACTGAGGCTGCTGAGAGAAATACCCATTAACATTCTGCCACAGGAAACTGATAAATGTGTTGCTAGCAAAAATTAAGTTTGACTACATGTCTTATTTTGAATGACCATCAAAGGGAGAAAGATTTTGACTCAAGGGAGGAGTTAACTAGGCTATGCTAACCAACCGTACTGTGACCCCTTGGCCGACGAAGGAAGCGTTCAAGAAACTTGTCATTATTTTTGCAATTCCGGATGGTGACACTAGTGGCACTGAAATTGCATATTTCAGCTTTAATGATTGCTACTGTCTGGTGTGGTGGTGTGAGGCTTTGACAGTCAGACTGCTAGTAGGTGGAGGGTGGACTAAGGCAGATTAAAGAGGCATCCTACAGGGCCGATGCGCAGAGATCCACCTCATCAAATATTACACGCGCTTGCATCAGGATTCAGCTTTCTCTCTCTCTCCATTGCTTTCTTGCTCTCTCCCTTGTACGCTCCATCTGTCTGTTTCTCTAATGCTCCCATTCCTTCTGTTTTCTTCCCAGTCTTGTTCTATATTTTAAACTTCCTCATGCCGTTGCTCTGTTTAGCCTTTCCTTATCTCAGAAGGAAAACAATAAACACCTGGATTGCCTTCCAGCCTTTGTGTTGTTTTTTTTTTTTCCCTTTCAGGTCTTTTCCTTTTGTTGTTGCCCTACCCCTCTCCTTTTTATCTTCCTTCTTCTATCTCTCCTTTTCTCATGCTTTTATAACAGCGTCTGTCTCTTTAAATGATTTTAGCTTTCCTGCTGCTCACACCTGTTGTTTTCCTTTTATTCAGCCATATGAGCCAGCAGATGATTGGTCTGAACACATCAGTTCTTCAGGGAAGAAGTACTACTACAACTGCAGGACGGAGGTGTCTCAGTGGGAGAAACCCAAAGAGTGGCTGGAGAGGTATTAAACGCACATTTTCACCCCTCGGCTTGAATAAATTGCACTTAATTATATGCTAATAATAGACTAATCCATACACGTTGCTGGTAAAATATCAGGTGATCGATGCAGGTGGAGTCATAGTATGTTTCTACAGCAGCAATCATGGAAATTTTTTTTTTTTAGCATCATCTTGCTTTTTACAGAAATGATGTATTTTGCTGTCATAGGCTGTTTCACACATCTTTCATCTGCAGTACATGCAGTAGTGTAATGGAAACTGCATCACACACTGAGCTTTCACACTGAGAGTAAGTGCGAGTGAGCTTTCAACAAGGACTAATAATGACCTTCCTTAATTGGTGATGCTCCATAAAAGCCTTTGTGTTAAAATACAGTTATTAAAATGGTTTGTTGGGCATTTTGACTATTTGAGTATGTAGCAAAAATAGGCTCAGGGCTGTATAGAACCAACCATGTGCACTAGGGCTACACAATTTAAGGGGGAAAAAAGTCATTTCTAATTAAGATTGCAATTGAAATGCATTTTTTATGTTCCAGGTTTGCTGGGGTTGTTTGTAGGGTTGCACAATTTGACCCAAACTTTTGTGCTTTATATAACAATATTACTATACGCCTTATTCTTCAATGTGGAAGTAAGCATATAGGCAAGACTTCCAGATCATTAGCCGCTATAGGGAAATAACGAGAGGAAAACTGATTGTACTACAAACGAGTGTAGAAAAAAAAATGCATTAAAATAATGTGGTAAGACACAACCATGTGCAATATCAAGCAGCAAAATGAGCTGTTTTGTACAGCGAAAAATAGCTGGATGTGGATGCCACCGAAAGCTGTGTTTGTTAAAAGGGCTGCACAGTTTGACCAAAAATGGATTTATATAACAATATGACTATAAAATAATAACGGTAACCACATCTTTTTATTAGGATTATTATTTCTAAATAAAATTATTTAAATAACTATTTTAAAAACATTTTTAATATTTCACTGTAAAATATGTTGTTAAAAATAATGTAACAGTTAAGCTGTGAGATTCATTAATACTAGTTTTGTAATCAACCATCAAACGTTTATTTTGAATGAGAACTGAAACAAGCCCTTAAACACTTAAAGCTTCTCTTTCGTTGACAGCTAGTTTATAAGTCCTCCTCAGTACAGTTTTGGAAGATCCTGTTGCATTCCCCATATGTATGTTAAATGACCTCAAACTCACCAAAGCAAGCTGCTCTGAGACACTGAAAACACAGTATAATTAGCTGCTCAAGTGTAAAACAACACATTACAGTGCTTTACTTTAAAGTGCCCCTATTATAGATTATTAAAAGTTCTTATTATGGTTTTGGGAAGGTCAAAAAACACTTTCATTGTCTTATAATATGCATTTATTTTTTTAATATGCATTATATATGCATATTAAAACACAGAAATGTATTGATAAAGCACTGCAGTTTGTACACCAAGGTATTCAGGGCTTGCACCGGTGCTCCAAAATTCAAAAAGTTAGGAGCCCCAAATAAAATTTAAGAGCACCCAATGAATATTGTGGAGCACCACAACTGCCAATTGAGAGGAACGGCCAGCAGCATCCTGATGGTTAATAGCTTCACCAATTGAACCTGATCCTGAATTCTTTACCACACACTTCTTTTTAGTAATGCACTGATCTTGATTCTTAGTGGCCAATTCTGATTACCGATGCTTTGCAAACAAATGGGCTATTTTAGTAGTTATTTATTGCCTTAAGAAAGGGACAAGAAAGAATGAAAATATGAGTACATGAACAAGATGTTTATTTTCTATATTACACATCTATATATTCATGAAACCCCAGACTACTTTTTCTGAGATTTTAGCAGAGATGTTTGTGTTGCATATCATAGATGACAATGTTAGCATCCTTTGATTTTAATTGTTGGAGAAAACTGGTTAATTATGGGCTTTTTTGCGCTTTTTTCATCTTCCGGGTTTAAAATCTACATTGTGCTGACGTCACAGTTTGTGACGTGGCAACGGACTATAGTACATCAATGATGCGTCGATGTCTCATAATTATTAATGAGGCTGCATGTTCTTATCCTATGAGAAAACGCTTCGCCTAATTATTCATGACAGCGTGTGCTGATTTGCTATGACAGACGCTTCAGATTGAGATTGCGTATATTAAAGAGAAACCTTTATGGATCGAAGCAGACTGTTTGTTTTTGTTTGCTTTGTAATGGTTCAGCTCAAACACGATTCATTCATAAAGTGAGTGTAATAGCGGTTTTTACAACTCCTTGACGCAACTCATCAAAAGGATTATAAACGTGGCAAAATAAGTCTTAAAAAGTTAACAGAGGTGCAACAGCACGTTCATATATATGTTTTTGATGCAGAGTGCAAATGGCTGTGCATTTATTTGTGTTTTTAACTTAATAGGAGCAAAATTAAACTGTCTGAACCCGAAGTTGACTCTCTCCCCCTCCCCCCTCTGCACCGGAGCGCATCACGCCCACTTTTGAAGTATTTTTTTAAAACCGTGGTGAGAACTAACCAGTGCTGAAACACGGGGGTTTCATAATCCTTTGAAATCCGTTAAGGTTAAAAATGCAGTTTCAGTGCAGCCTCAAAGGGCTCTAAACCTTCTCAGCCGAGGAATAAGGGTCTTATCTAATGAAACGATCAGTCATTTTCTTAAAATGTTTATACACTTAACCATGAATGCTCCTGTTGTCTAGCTCTACGAGGTGCATGCGTACTCTGTCTGTGTACTTTCCTGTTCAAGACCGTTAGGGTGTCTAAAAACTCCCACGTCATTTTCTCCTCCAACTTCAAAATCGTCTTACATCGCTGCTTTACCTTTTTTGTAAAGGGTCTTGCACGTTCACTTTGTAAACACTGGGTCGGTACTTCTGCAGTGATGTAGGATGATTTTAAAGTTGGATGTGAAAATTCCTCTGTGTCATTCACACGGTTTGTTTTCATTCACGTTAGCTTGTTAGCTTTTTCATGGCTTAATATTAATCGAACAACAACAGTATGATTGTGGTCATTTACTTTTTTCATCTGAAAGCATGCACTTGGTTGTCATATACATTGAGACAAAAAAAATACACACATTAGTTGATGATATTTATTGATCAGCATGTAAGTGCAAATGTAAACGTTAAAACAGTTAATGTAGTAAAATCACAGTCCTTGTGATTTAATAATTACACTTTTATATCATAGTTTTGCTATAAATCAAAATGAAATGGGCTTAAGTCCAATTGTCAAGTGACTTGCAGAAAGTTGAGACATGATAGCTAGTCTCATCATGAGGGTTTTTTTCTGCTTTGTCAATCATGTGTAAAGCTGATGTGGTTTTGTCGCCTTTTGAATGCCAGTGTCATTTGTGAACACCTTCCTGTTTCAGAGAGCAAAGGCAAAAGGAGGCAACCAAAATGGCTGCAGTGGTCAACAGTTTCCCTAAAGACAGAGACTACAGGCGTGAAGCCATGCAGGCTACACCCGCCAGCTTCTCCAGCACTAGTAAGTATGAATGTGTGAAAACCTACATTGAGCTGTGTTAGGTGGAAGTACAGGTTAAAGGGATAGTTTACCCACTCTCATGTCGTTCCAAACCCATAAGACCTTTGTTTCGTGAGCTTTCTGCATAGACGGCAATGCAACTCAATGTCAGAATGCACAAAAAGTATTCTTGTAGGTTCATAGCATTATGGTTGAACCACTGATGTCACAAGGATTATTACTACCTTTCTGGGCCTTGAGTGTGTCAAGTGGATTGCTTTCTATGCAGGGTTAGAAAGCTTTTGGATTTCATCAAAAATATCTTAATTTGTGTTCTCTATATAAAGGAAAGTCTTACAGGTTTGGAATGACATGAGAGTAACACAAAGAGAGAGAAAACTGACGGATAGAGATGCACTGATATTTTGTAAGCAAATGATTCTTGGACAGATTTGTGGTTTATATTAGTGAGAGGAAAAGTTCAGTGTGTCACTTGGTTTGTTTCTAAGTGTTTTGCGATTGCAGAGTCATTACTGAGCGGCACAGCCTTTTTTCCAAAGGCGATCACAGGTTGGTTTTGTATTTATAGAAATGACAGCATTTAGAGCTTTTGTAGCTGTTGTCTCTAACTTCTGCTTATCCGCACCACCCACATAAGCAGTGTCTGGGTCTGCTTTGTACATGCTGGTAGGAGGCAGTAGCAAGTCTTTGCCTTATGCAGCATGACGTGTTAATGCTCTTTAAACACTCCTGTACTGCATGCTGCTATTTCTCCATTTATTTTCCAGTCGTCACAGCAGTTTACTTCTCTTTGAGTAATTTTTCAATGTTTGGCTATATCGAAGTAGTCGGAGGGTAGCAGGTGCTAAGCAGCAGGTTTAAGGCACAGGGTTACCACTGTCATGGAAAAACCTCAGAAGAACAGGAAGGTTTAAAATCAATTTTTCCAGGGCTGGAAAAAATGTTAAGGTCTTTGACTTGACGCATGGAAATTTCTTTAATGAATACTACACTTTTGTTGGTATGCTCTGTTCTGAAATATTTCATCAGTTAGATATTACGACTGGGGTGAAGTGAAAATTGCTTCTGAGCCAAAATGTTTGATTTTGTGTGACTCGTTTTGAGTCTTTTTTTTCTCCCCACTGAATCAGCCAAACTAGAACACAGATTGCTGGAAATGTCTGATTAGTTAATCGTTTGAATTTGAATGATTTTTTTTTTTTTTATAAAGTCATTATCCAATAATCACAAATGACTGGAAAGCATTTCGTTAGTCAAAAAGTGTGGGAACCCTGAAAGCAGTCTCTCTTTGTTGCTCTTCTGTCTGGAATTGTAATCATTCACCTTTAATGCACACAGCATTGTGAACAGGGGAAGTGTTTTAAGTAAAGGCTTTGTGGAAGGAAGTGTAATAGTACTGCTTGTTTTCCTTAAAGAAATATTTGTTCTAGCCAGCCTGTCAAAAGAAAAGCACAAAAGAAAAAAAGAATGAATGCAGATAAGCTGATGACAAAATTTAATGATTATTTTTTAAAGGAGAACAACAATTTACAAATAATTTACTGACCCCCTTGTCATCCGAGATGCTCATGTTTTTCTGTCTTCAGTCTTAAAGAAATTGCCATACTCTACCTTTTTGTGCCGGAGTACAAAGACGATGAACTTATGCGGACGCGCATCCCAGAGCTAGTGCTACACGAGCTTTTTTGCTTAAAGTATACAATTTTTTTTTTTTTGTTGTTGTTGTTTTCCAAAAAAATGACTGATCGTTTCGCTAGAATAAGACCTTTCTTCCTCGGCTGGGATCGTTTAGAGCCCTTTGAAGCTGCAATTAAGCTGCATTTTGGAAGTTCAAAATTGGGGCACCAATGAAGTCTGTTATATGGAGAAAAAAAACTTAAAATGCTTTCCTCAAAAACCATAATTTCTTTACGACTGAAGACAGAAAGTCACGAACATCTTGGATGGCAAGGGGGTGAGTGAATTAAATGATTTGTAAAGTGTTGTTCTGGAAGTGGAGTTCTCCTTCAACATAGATGTTCAGGAGCCAATGTCTCTTTCAGAAAATTACAAAACATTGTACTGAAATTGTGTACTTCATGAGAAGAAAATGTCCCTCGTCTCTAGACGCTAACTAAAAAGTAGCAAGATTGTGTCTCAATTTGAAGATATTTCAATATGCATTACAAATTACAGAACAAATGGGCAGATTTGCAGAGATGAGCATGCAGTGGCCTGTCTTTTATATCTTCAGGTACAAAGCTTGCTGTGTTTTCATGATGAGGAACTGTGTGCACGGTCTCTTAATTGTTTTTCTAGCAGCTAAGCATGCTTGTTCTTGGGGCACCTGTTAAGAAATGTTCAGTAGCGTCTCACCACGTTGCCAGCCTTGGGAACTGTGGGCTATTTTTAAATCCTGACGTCGGCAGCAGCTATTAAACAATGAAAATTCATACAGTTTAACTGCTCCATCTGTACACTCATCACGTGTTTCTCACTAGGTACTTAAGTGAAGCTCCGCTTACCCTGAATGCGTGTCACATGAACGTGCTCTCGTTTCCAGTTTTTGAACACTGGGACTGTCTGTAGGAGATCTTTTTGAGACTTTTCAGGTGACATTTTGGCTGTAGATGATTCGGGAGAATCCTCAGGCAAAACCTGAAATAGCTGCTGAGACACTTTCAATAACCTGGTTGACAATAGGATGTGTTTTAGGATTGAATTTTGTGGATCTGCTTGCTGTCAAATTGAGATTTTATGTACAATGCAGTCTGAAGAGGCATTGTAGGGTTGTCACGATTTCTTGATTCTGTTCGAGTTGGGGATACGTGATATGGCTTCTTTTTTTTTCCCAACCCCCAAGTCAACTTGAAAATGTAACTACATGATTCAAGTAACTTTCCCTCTAGTTAAAGAAAATTCTAATTCAAGTGCACCACGCATAAAGTTGTCAACATGATGGAAATGTTAAAGGGGTCATCGGATGCTAAGTTGCATGTTGTTTGAACCTTAATGTGTGTTGTCAGTGTATGTACAAATCTAACCTATAATGATAAAAATCCATGCAGTGGTTATTAATTAATCTGTAAAAAATAATATCCCCTTTTTCAAATCGAGCCGTTCTCAGATGCCTGTTGTTGTGGCGTCACACCCACAGAGGCCGCTCCCATGATAGTTGATTGACATAAGCGTTTTACCTCAGATCAGTTGTAACAGTCCGCCCTCTTTGTTTTGATGCTGGAGCAGGTATGTAAGTTAGACAAGAATATCTCCGATTGAGCGATTGAGGTGTCCTGTTGCTGGATGTAATAATGAACTTAGTGGTCGTCATTTACTCCCGACATCTGAGCCCTGAAGATGCAGTGGATTATGTTTGTTTGTGAAGGGAATGCGCCTCCCGATCTACATATGTCCATGTATGTTTGCGTGAATCATTTGTGATCCAGCTTCACTTACAGCAGAAGTGAGTATAAGGTTTTTTTTTTATGAATCTTTACGATCGTCTTTCCTAAAAATGTGATAGTTGGCAAGTTTAGCGGCTAAGCGCGGCTAAATGCAGCTAAAGAAAACAGACTCGTAGCTCCACAGAGAGAAGAGAGGGGCAGGGCGAGCAGAGCTCATTTGCATTTAAAGCAGCCTCGACCAAAATGAGATGATTTTTGCAGAGCTGATTTTTGGCAAGGTAAAAAAGGTGTTTTACACAACCATTGAGAATTTTTAACCAAAGTATATTATAGAGTTTTCATTAAGACCCTAAAACTTTCAACTTGTGGAAACAAATCATACAGTATCTTTGCAGAAAAGATGCATGAACTACAACTACATCTTGTACAAACTTGTCTCATACATATTATTTGTTCAGAAATAATATGAGGAAAAAGGTTTTTTTTTTTAAAAAAAGGGTCAAAAGTCACCATGATGCAAACATGAAATATCAGACATGCAGTAGTAGTTTTTGACAGGTTTTTACATTGGATTGCGCTGTTTTTCCATTGTTTATTCTATGTAAACATGGACGCGTTTGACCGTTGCACTCATGTCTCATTCAGCATCTAATGCATGAAACGGCGTTATAAAATTGCAGCGCTGAAGTTCACTCACTCCCATCTTCTTGCATGAATTTTCCTATCCCACTGCTTGTGTCACATCTTTGTCAATGCAAAAGCGCATTCTGTGTGAATGACACCTAGCGATATAAGCGTGTCACACGTGAGTGGTTAACCACCTGCGCCGGCATGTGGTTGGATCGTTCTTTTCTCTTTACTGTTATCGTTGGCATATTGTCAAAGTGTTTAATTGTAATGTTTGGTAATATTTCTATTCAAAATCGCGATACCTCGATTTCTAAAAAAAAAAAACAAAATCGTGGCAAAACACAAAATTCGAATGAATCGATAAAATGGAAAAATCGCCTAGCCCTTGTCAGGATTCCTGCGGGTCCTTGAAATTCATGAAAGTTTGTGAATCTGAAAAAAAATTCAAGGCCCTGGAAAGTTTTTGAAAATAAACATGCATAGGTCCTTGAAAGTGCTTGAATTTATTTTGTGCAAGAAGTTTTCTGGAAAAAATTCCATAATATTCCTTCCGGTCTGCTAATGCGTTATTTTGCTAACGCTTCGTGGCCTCTGCATACTAGCTTGTTTGATTTACGTTAGTTACACGCATTTACGCCTTACATTTAAGTATTTTCAACATGAGGTTCTTTTTGTACGTTGACGTGACGTTTACACACGCATAAAACTACTACAATGGTACCTCAACGTTTCACAGGCACACCGTAGAAATAGGTTGTGAAGTTCGAATAAAATGCTTATTTTGCATAGTTGTGATAATCATAACTACTAAATTTTAATAGTTGTTTTGCGACACAGAAGAACTGTTAGACTTTTGTTTTCCAGCTGATGAGTGATAAAAACATTAACAGCCAATTAAAATTCAACTGGCTTTTTTCTGTCGTTTTACCTTCTATAAACAGAGTCTTCGATTGCCACAGAGAAGCCTTCCTCACTCACACCCTCCTCTTCCTCTGCTGCTGTGTCTGGCTTAAGCGTAGCCAACTCATCCAGCGGCGCTTCTGGCTCTACAGTCCCGGTTTCTCCGGTGATGCAATCTCCGGCCCCGCCCACTCTTCTCCAAGACCCTTCCCTCTTACGCCAGCTCCTCCCCGCTCTGCAAACGGCCCTGCAGCTAAACAACGCCAGTGTAGATATGGCCAAGATCAATGAAGGTAAGTGTATTGAATCTTAGGGAATAGAGACATTCACAGACGTTTTTCCTTATTCGAAACATTGCAGGGACAGTCTAACTCGAAGAACCTAAGGTTAAATCTTTGCTTACTGTACTGTGGTGATGGCGATTACATGTTTGAATTTTACTACACCACTGTAAGTTTAATGTTGTTTGTTAGCAAGCATACGTTTTGCAGCTTTATTCTAGTTGGGTTTTTTTGTACCACTCAAGTGGGTGTATAATTGCTTGTTATATACTTGTGCATGCTGGGCTTGCGTCAGCTTTTCCACTCTTATCTTCACATCTCAGGGATGAATCATAGTTTTGCTGCTTCCTGAACATGGCCTGTGTGAATTGCCATTTGTGAGCGTGTCATTGCTTCTCGCTTTCCATGATTGGTCCTATTTGCAATCTGTGATGCGCAGTTACAAACTGATCCTCCTAGCCAAAACTTGGATGAACGAGAAGTGCCATCCAGAAAGTCTGAATGGAGTTTGGCCAGTCTGCATATGGCAGATGTGTGTAAGCTGTGAAAGGCAAAAGTTTGCATGATCAAGTGCCAAGGCTGCTCATCATTCTTCAAATGCATGGATATTGGATTTAAACTAGTTGCAGGGAATGATTCCTCTAGTTTAAGCTGTGGGAAAGTGCTTTGCTTGAAGCTGTTTGGGTTTTCAGGTCGATTATGAATGTGGTCTCAATGATGCTGAAGTTCTAGATCACACCATTTGAGATTGAAATTGTAATGTATTGACTAACCTAGGTTTGGAACACAAGAAAATGCTATTGAAAATGTTAAATACGCTACTGTTTAAAAGTTTAGGGTAGGGCTGGGTGATAAAAACGATAACTGTAATTATCGCAACAATTATCGATTAAATAAGTTTGATAAATGTTTCATATAATGTTTATGTGCCAAAAGTGGAGCAAAACAATGCTACTCATTTGAACAGCGCCACACAGACAATTTATCCGCAAAGCGAATTTTACATTATTGTTAATGTGGACATGTTTTAAATGTATTAAGGAAGTAATGGAATATAATTACAGTATTAATTTACATTTTTACCATGGTATTGAGGTGCTATATGTCGTTTTAATTGTGGTTATCATGATCTAAACGTGTGCTACTATGGAACACCAATAGTTAATTTTAATAAAACGTAAACAGAATATTTAAATTTCACCATTTTTTAACAGATTTTTTTACAGATGTTACCCTTTTTAATAAATGAACATAACTTTACATCTGCATCCTGACTCGAGCTACTGTCAAATGTGCATTTCTAAGAGACCCGAAAAAGTAATATTGTTAATATAACAGCCTGCACTGCAAACTGTGCTGAAGATACGCATCATCAAAGTCAGGCAACACAAACCTGTTTCGTGATTTGAACCAATATCACTCATTAAAACATTCAGAAACGAATTAATTTTGCATTTAAAATATTTATTTTAAGGAAAAAAGACTGAAAGTGTGAAATTCAAGTGTTTGTCGTGTTCTGACCATAAAGAATAGTTTAAAACCACAAATAACAGTCTGGTTTCTACAACTTTCACTCTAGGGCCAGTTGCATAAATTCAGAACTAGTCTGACCAACTAACAGTTATGTAAGGGGTAATCAGTCTTATTTTTTTGATTCAACTTAAGGCCCCCGTAAACTGATTTGATGTCATTTCGAACAAAATCAGGCCGAAACCAAGTTCGAAACGACTCACCAAAGTGAACTTTTTGGTGGAGTTCGTTTTGGCTCCTAAACACCTTTGAGCTACCATTGGTCTGTGGTGATTATGCAATCGGTGGGTGTATTCTGGAACTCCACCTCCTTTTTTTTCCCCGGTTTGTTTCTCATTCAACAGAGGTCAGTCAGGAGAACAGCATCACTAGCAACTAGCAACATGAACACACGAGAGTGTCAAATAGCTGAGCTGGTACAAATGTATCTGCACCTGTATGATCGCTCATGGAGAGACTTTAAAGATTCAGAGAAAGGATTTGATTCCTAAAAAGAAAATGGCAACAAAGCTTGATGTCGATGATCCGGAGTTATGCAAAAAGCGACGTAGAGAAACATCCGGAAAAGTTTTCCAAAGACACGAAAAGAATGAAAGGAAAGAGTAAAGATATAAGGTAGCAAGTACCAAATACATGTGTTTCAAATAAATGTTACACCATACTACTGCTGCTGCTGTTGTTGTTGTTCTTTCAGTAAGGTATACAATAAATAAAATGCCCAAAGAACATACAATAATAAACCTTTAATTTGATCAAAATCAAAATTTGACACCACATAAATATAAAAACATTTAATAATTTACCCAGATTAATAGAATAAATGAGCTAATAAAGTAACAAACAGGTTTGTGTTATTGAGATGACTCCAATGTTTTTTTTTTTTTCCCCCCACATCATGCTAAAGTTTTTAGACTATGAGCCATTGAAGTGTATCAGGGCCTTTAGAATAATCTACATTTTTATGTTAATGAATTTCAAAAATAATGACCAGTCTTAAAGAAAAGAAAAAAAATTAGCTGACAGTCTTTTAAGACTAGTCTTAAACTTTTATGCAGCCTTTATACTTAATAAAAAAAAAAATAATAATAATAATAATAATAAAGATTTGACTGATATGAAAAAAATTGTGAATTTTTTGGCCATATTGCTAGGGTTGAGTATCGAATCAATTCTGATTCCAGAATCGGATACTTAAGGTCAGGAATCAGATACTTCTTGTGAAATTAATTTTTCGATTCCGGCTATCGATTCCTGTGTGCGGTTCTTTTATTTTTCCATCTGTGAGGCCCCGGCCTACATGTGATTTAGTTGTCTAATGTTTTTTTTTTCTTCTTCAGAATCTTAAGAGAACCACAACTTCCATTTAAAAAAAAAACAACAACCCAATTCATCCAGAATCACGCAGCTCTATTTTACAAACAGCTCTTAAGTGAATTTAGTTTTTATGTAGCCCGTTGATTTTTTTGTTCATGGTATTCAGCTGCAACTAAATGTTTAGCAAAAAAGAAACAGAATAAATATGCTTGATGTCATCTTTTATTCACATTAGAATCGAAACTTGGAATCAAACAATACCCAATCCTACATATCCAAGTCCTAGTTAAACATAAAATTAATTTTATTTTTTCCTGAAACCTTAATTGATTAAAAAGTGACAGTAAAAACTTTTACATGGTTACAGAAAATCTATTTGAAAAAAATGCTGTTTGAATGTTATTCATCCAAGAATCCTGAAATAAAGTTTCACACAAAAAAAGTAAAAAATTCAACATTGATAACAAATGTTACTTGAGTACCAAATCAGCATATTAGAATGATTTCTGAAGAGTCATGTGACAGTAAAGACTAGAGTAATGGCTGCTGAAAATGTAGCTTTTGCATTGGAGTGATTACAATAACATTACAATAAGAAAGGTTCAAATTATAGTAATACAGTATTTTTTTTTTTTTAAACTGTAAGAGACTTCTCAGAAACATAAAAGAAAACGTTAGTGACTCCAAACATTTGGATAGTGGTATGGATGTGTAAATGTGACCATTGGGATTTATAATTCAAATGAAAGTTTTCTGTTGATGTATGGTTTGTTAGGATAGGACAATGTTTGGTCGAGATACAACTGTTTGAAAATCTGGAATCTGAGGGTGCAAAAAAATTGAAATATTGAGAATCACCTTTTAAAGTTGTCTAAATGAAGTTCTTAGCAATGCATATTGCTAACTAAAAATTGTTTTGTAAATTTCCTACCATAAATATATCAAAATATCTTCATGAGACATGATCTTTACTTGATATCCTAATGATTTTTGGCATAAATGAAAAATCAATTTTGACAAATGCAGTGTATTTTAAATTAACAAGTATACAATACAAGTATTTTTAAATTAACAGTCTCTATAAGAATAATCTGTTGTTTAGATGCAGTTTGACAGGTAATTAAGATGTGCAATATCAGCTGAACAAGTAGTTGACTAATTGGTCTTAAGGAAGGCTTGTTTAATTGGTCTAATTTCTAATAGGATGTAACATAGGTATGTTGGTGGGACAGTCACACTGAATCATCTGTTGATGGGATAACCTTGGACTCAACTTTTCAGAACCTTGCAGATTCTCTAACTGCGTGCTAAGAATAAAAAGACAAGCACCTAATGTGAGCTAAGCATTTAGTAAACCAGTGTTTTTTTTTTGTTTGTTTTTTTTTCCCCCTGCAGACATATTTTATCTCTCTGAATGCTTTCAAGTGTTAGGTTTTTTGTTTTTGTCTTTTTGACTGCTTCAGTCTTCATCTTTTGTCTTTGCTTTCTTGCTTCATTCTGTGTTCTCTGTGTCTCTGTAGTTCTCACGGCTGCAGTAACTCAGGCTTCGCTGCAGTCCATGCTCCATAAGATCCTGACTGCTGGTCCGTCTGCCTTCAACATCACAACTCTGCTCTCCCAGGCTACTCAACTGTCCAGCCAAGGTACATACACACACTCTGCTGTCTCTCTCGTACTACCTTTTACTTCCAACCTGCTGTTGTTTTTTTGTTTTTTTTGTTTGTTTTAATTTGTGCTACAGTGCCATCCAAATTAAATGTCTTTGACACATGTGGTTTTAAGGTTGGCTCTGTTTTGTGACCTGATCTTGAACTTCATAACTTGAGCTCATGGTTTTGATTTGTTTTTGGCATAAGATCTTGTTGCTTGTGTTGCCGACTCATGTCGGCTGTGGGATTCTGAGTCAGCTTCCTTGAGTTAGCAGATGGGGTTTGGTAGCTTAGCAAGGATCACACACACACACACACACACACACACACACACACACACACACACACACACACACACACACACACACACACACACACACACACACACACACACACACACACACACACAGAGGTTGGCTGCTGTCTGAACAGATAATGGTAAGCCACATGGGCCTCGAAAATGATTTTTGGTTTTAAGTAGCTTTGTTTGTGGATTTGTCATGCAACATCTGCTATTTGGCAATATCAAAATTGTTTAATTACATGTTCACAATAATGATAAATATATCATAACCAGGAGCTTTTATGTAATACTTGGCAAGGTTTTGACACATTTGTGTAGCTGACCTTTGAAGCACAGTAATCCTTGAAGGAGAACTCAATTTGGCTGTGTAAAGCTTTTTTTTCCCCTCTGAATATCAAGACAGTTTTCCACAGGATTTTTTGAGACTGTGGTGGGTGTATCCCAGACCATCAAGATCTAAGAAAAATGTGTATATTTTAAAGGTAAATGCACCAATTTGGTGCACTTTGAGAGCAAAATTCAGTCACCAAATTAAACAACAAAAAAAGCGTTGATTTTTACCTCAAAATTAGAATGGACTCTATCCTCTTTAGTTGAGATCATTTCTTAGTCCGAGTTACATTTACACTGCTGTTTTTAGAAAGCAAAACAATTTTAATTAAATAATTGATATATTAATGGGGAAACGCTGCAAGGTTACTAGGAAATTAATAGGAAACCCTTTTGCATCTGAACTCTTCATATACATGTATCTTCATATACACATATATATATATATATATATATATATATATATATATATATATATATATATATATATATATATATATATATATAGGTTATTTATGTATATATATATATATATATATATATATATAGGTTATTTATGTATATTTCCTGATAATTTGCTCACCCCCCATGTCATCCACGATGTTCAAGTCTATGTCCCTTCAGTGACAAAGAAATTAATTAATTTATTTATTTTTATTTTTTTTTGGAGGAAAACATTCTAGGAATTTTCTCCATATAATGGACTTCATAAGTGGCCAACGGGTTGAAGGTTGCCAAATTGCAGTTTCAATGCAGCTTTAAAGGGCTCTACATGATCCTAGTTTTATCTTGCAAACTGTCATTTTCTTGAAAAAAAAAAAAAAATAATGTATATACTTTCTGACCACAAATGCGCTCGTCTTGCAGTAGCTCTGCGATGTGATTACGCAATGTGTGAAGATATGCATTGGAAAAGTTGCGTGCAGTTAGTGTTTGTTTGTTTGTTTGTTTTTTTTTTTGTAAAGGTCGTTTGACTTTCTTTGCACATTAGCTTTGAAAACACTGGGTCGGTACTACGTAGTGAGTGCATGAGGTCGAGCTAATGCAAGATGAGCATTTGTGGTTAAAATATATCAATTTGTATTTTTCTTAAAAAATAACTAACCGTTTTGCTAGATAAGACCCTTATTCCTCGACTGGGATCATGAGTCCATTGAAACTGCAATTTGGACCTTCAACCCATTGACCATTATTGAAGTCTACTAAATGGAGAAAAATGCTGGAATGTTTTCTTCAAAAACCTTAATTTGTTTTTGACTGAAATAGAAAGACGTGAACATCTTGGATGACACAGGGTGAGTGAGCTTTTTTTTTAATAGCAGAGGTGTTTAAAAAAAAAAAAAATCAGTGCAAGTGAGTGTGTGCACTGAATAAGTTTGTAGCCAAGTTCTCATTTAGTCAGGTACTCAGGCTATGTGTACATTAATGAGGATGCATTTGAAAATGACATTTTTGTTTCAAAAAGCTCTCCATCCACACTAGAGTTTTCAAGCATTTTTCAACAATTTCTCATCCACACTCAAATGTCAGAAAATGCTAAATTCGCATTAATGTACATGTGTAAAACCTCTCAAAAGCTCACTGAGATGATACAGACAGTACGGCATAAGTTTTCACGCATTTCTTCTTTTTTTGGTTCTTCCAGTGGCATACATGACTCTTACCAAGAACCTTTTAGTTTTTAGGCACTTTTTAGTGTGCCTAAAAGCATATGGCATCATTCCGTCAACATCATGCATCCACAGTGCCGATAGGAATGTATATTTAGTGTTTTTTTTGGTGAAGGTGCAAAGGAAAATCAGTTTGCAGATTATGAGTAGTTTTATTAGCTTATCTGTAGTACTGGTGAATGTTCAATTGCTCAGACTTAGCCCTAGTTGGATGTCAGTGTTCCAATCTTATTTTGCTCTTTTTTTTTTAATTTTTTATTTAATATATTTTCAGTTTTAGTTTTAGGTTGTTGGGTTTTTTCTTATGTAATTTTACTTTTGACATTTATTAGTTTATTTAGATTTTATATCTGCTTTATTACAATGAACAATGTATAAATGGTTTTAGTTAACAGTTACGCAAACTGTAGATTGAAATCAGAGCCAGAACCTCGTTTGTTAACCAAGTTACATGGCTGATTAGTTTAGACACTATCTCTTGATCTTATCTCTGTCTTCTCATTCCTTTGTCCTGTGGAGTAGCCCAGCAGTCCAGCCAGTCTCCGATGTCTCTGACATCAGATGCTTCTTCTCCTCGGTCGTACGTGTCTCCTAGAATCAGCACGCCACAGACCAACACAGCTTCCCTCAAACCGCCCCTCAGCACCACGCCAGTCTCCTCACAGACCAAGGTATACTGCTGACAAATGAGATGACAGATGTCACAAATGAAAGCTTGGCTTTGTAACACTTTGTCCCTGCCTTTCTCAGATGAACGCTATGACAGTTAAGTCCAGTTCCCTCCCTCCACCATCGTCCCAGCAGTCCCTCCCCACAGACAAACATCACGACAACGGCAACTCTCCACGGACGCTGCAGAGACAGAGGTGACTTAAGACATGGAAATTACTTTGTAAATTAAACGCTGTGCATAAAAGTTTATTGGAGTTGCCCACTGCATACCTCAGCAGCCATATTTGTAGCTTCAAGTGGCTTGATTTGTGGTGTTTGACTGCCATCTTCTGGCTGTTTGTAATATTGCTGATTTTGTTTTAGAATCACATTAATGTATTTGTAAGACCTGATGCAGACTGAGTAGTTGTGCATAAAAAGCAATAGTTTTTTAAATCAGAAAGACATTGACCCATCCACTGTTTGTGATGTGCAGCAGTCAGAGAAGTCCGTCTCCAAGTCCAAACCACATGGGCAGCAACAGCAGCAGTAATAATGGTGGTGGTGGTGGTGGTCAAGGACCAGGTGTAGTTAGCGGAGCAATGCCCCCGGGCTCAGTACCTGCTGGCACAGCTCCAGGCAGAGCAACATGTTCCTTTACACCCACACTGGCCGCACACTTCAACGAGAACCTCATCAAACATGTGCAAGGGTGGCCCGCAGAGCATGTGGAGAAACAGGTATGGAAACATGAATATAGTGATGATGTGGTTTTGTTGTTGTTTGTTTGTTTGTTTGTTTGTTTGTTTGTTTGTTTGTTTGTTTGTGTGTGTGAGAAAATAATTCATGCTTTCATTCAGCAAGTATGCAATAAATTGATCAAATATGACAGTAGAGACTAGGGGTGTATCTAAAGCGTGAATCTATACTCAGAAAGGCACAGACAATGAATAACATGTTCTGCGGAGCCATTAAAGCAGTGGTTCCCAAACTTTTTCTGCCGGGCCCCCCTTTTGCAGAATAAAAAAAAATTCAAGCCCCCACCCCACCCCCTTCATTTACACATAAACATAAATACAATTTCAGAAGGAATTATTTGAAATGTAATAATATTACAATTATTATAATTCAGTGTGTGGCAATTTACTGAAAAAAACTAAACAAGGAACTAGTCACTTTTAGAGTAGAAACATTAAAAGTAAAGCAGGAAGCTTTACTATGTACTTTTTTTTTTAATTATGTTACAGCATTGTTTTTTAAACAGATTTTCTCAATTTTCTCATATTTTTATCTCTTTGTTGTAGTTGCGATCTCTGAAGTAGATTCATCATCTACCTCCTCTACCATCTATCTACGTTTACCTGGCACTTGTTGTCTTTTCAAAAACTTGTCCATGCTTAGAA
Organism: Labeo catla; assembly: GCA_012976165.1. Taxonomy (NCBI): domain Eukaryota; kingdom Metazoa; phylum Chordata; class Actinopteri; order Cypriniformes; family Cyprinidae; genus Labeo; species Labeo catla. The sequence goes on from VONZ01000078.1 coordinate 852,897, forward strand.
CAGAACTACTATGCGTCATTCATTCATAATTTTACTCGGCTAACCGCAGTTCTCATTTCTGATATCAATTGCACCATCTAGTGGTCTGTTATTTTACGACAAAAAATACAACTGATAACAGACAGCTGCAGAGGGCACTGCGAGTCGTCTTGAGGTAATAAAATATGATGAAATTCATATTTTGTGTAAAATTATTTACATGTGGCAAGTAGCCGTATAATAAGCAAGATAATTTCACAGTGGGGTCTTGTATCACCCTAAAAACGTTTCTTTTTACATAAAAATCTAGGGATGTACCGAAATGAAAATTCTTGGCCGAAACTGAAGCTGCTTTGTGATAATTATTTATTATTTTATTAAATAATATAGTCATTTTGTAAAACTTTTTTAATTTAACTAATTAAAATAATTTTACTTGTACTGAATAAAAAATAATCACAAGCCAATAAAATAACCACGTTTATTAAAAGTAACAATAAAATTGGACAGAAAATATATGAATATTAAATATCAATATATTATTTTTTATTCAGTTCTATGAAACGGAATTAGATATTAGATTGTAACTTTTTTTGGACTAATTATCAAAATAATGTATAGTCCTAAAAAGCTATTATTATCAGAGCATGTGAGCAGAGCAAACCGTCACGTGAGGGTAGCGTCATTTTACCAGCGTTGTCCAGTACAGCAGTACTACAGCATGTTACAGCACAGTATGCGACGCTATTGCAAACAGAAACAAGTATACATTTGACATTTTCTGTCGGCGCGTTATTTGAGCAGACTTTGCTTTTCCGTTGAGCATTAGCGGTACACGAGTGGATCATTCATATGGGCCGTGAGCAGCTCAACGGAACGCACATTCATAGAGCGGAATATTGAGCGGAGCGCGCTGAATACTGCCGGGCAGCGCGGCAGATAGTTTCGGCCGTTGTTTCTTTTGAATGTATATAAAAATCGGCCGACTGTACACTAGCATTGCCGCGCCCCCCTTATCATAACTCCGCGCCCCCCCTAGGGGTCACGCCCCCAAGTTTGGGAACCACTGCATTAAAGGGACATGGGTAGCCACTTGTTAGCGGTAGCCTATTACATTACAGTACATCAAATTTCACTTACCACATAAACGGAGTAAAAAGAGGTGACTAAGCTCCACTGACAAACATCTAGTCTTGTAAAATGTGTTGTGAGTACTGCCGCTCAGTAGTATACATAGAGTATGTGTGCAAAATCTCAAATGTAAAAGAAAAAGCAAGCACGCGTTCAAAAGCACTTTTAATGCCCTGCATATTAAATGGGTCATCGGATGCAAAATTCACTTTTACATGTCATAAATGTGTGTTGGCAGTGTGTACACATCTACCCTGTAATGATAAAAATCCACCCGGTGTTTTTTTTTTTTTTAAATCCCTATAAATCATAACCCCTTTCTCAAATCAAGCCATTCTCTGATTCTTGGCTGTGTGACGTCACACAGACCAAGGCCACTCCCACAGTTGTTGATTGACACGGCTGTTTTAGCATAGAAACCGCCCTGAGTGAGCTGTAAACAATCCGCCATTGTTTTGATGCCGGAGCAGGTGTAGACAAGAATGTCTCCTAAGCGATTGAGGTGTTTTGTTGTTGGATGTACTGAACAAAGCATTGTCATTTACTCCTGACATCTGGGGTTTTTGAAGGGAATGTGCCTTCCAATCTACCTAAATGCATCTATGTTCGCGTGAATCATTCGTGATCCAGCTTACCTACAGAAGAAGTGAATATAAGGATTTTTTTTAATTAATCTTTGCAAATTGTCTTTTCTAATAATGTGCTAGTTATCAAGTTCCGTGGATACAGTCTCTTAGAGAACGGCTGGTCACCCCACAGAAAAGAAGGGCGGGTGAGCAGAGCTCATTAGCATTTTAACTGAAACCGCTAGCTCTGAACAGAGCCGTTTTTGATAAGGTAAAACAGATGTTGTTTAACACTACCATTGGGAAATTTTAACCAAGGTATGTTGTAGACTTTTCATTCAACCCAAAAAAAATTATATCGACTTGTGGAAAATGGGCATCCGATGACCCCTTTAATAGTGGCTCCCTGATGCCTGCAATTTACACACAGTGTAATTACCCAACAATATAATTGTGAAAGAAAGCACTGAAATATGTTTTATTCCCTTTAGGGGCTACTCGTAGGGGCTAATCAGTTCAGAGCACAACGCAAACTCGTCTGAGTTCAGAATAGCTTTACTTAACCCAAAGTTGATTTTGCAACGCTTACTGCACAGTGCTGCGAGATCCAGTGAGAAGCATTTGAATTCGCCGCAAATGAAGGTTGCTGCGAGATCTAGTCAGAATCATTCAAATTCTGCCCAGAATTCTATTGAATTTGTAGTAATGCTAACTGTTGCAGCAGAAATACTTAGGACTGCCCTCGACTAAAGATTTTTCTGGTCAACTAGTCGTCGTTCATTTTAAGCACTGGTCGACTGTTAGTCGCTCTAAATCATAATAATGAGCCTTTAATTGTCTACACAACCTATTAAGTGCTCAAGCGCACGCAAAAAAAGCTTGCCACAGCGCACAGGCAGATATAATAATTATGAATCTCAGGGAAAACCAGCAAGAAGACTGCATTAACGTTTTAGTAATTTATTGATAAACTAGTATACATTTCACTCACTCTCTATATATATTTTTTCATGTCTGTAAGCCAAGTATACCTGGAGTTTCGAAGTTTCGCGCTCAAGTTCACAGAGAACAAGATGGCAGAAACTACTGTGCGGCTTCCACACTCCGCACAGACACTTGAATAGCGCACATTTTTCTAGGTTAACTCTAGATTGAGCGGCCATGTAAAGTTGCTACTACTTTTTCAGATGAAAAGCCTTATTTGAGGTGGTCGAATAATAGGTGAGCGTTTGGATGTACTGTATTACCATATAGACCACCCGTTAACAGTCTGTCCGTCAAAGACTGCGTGACTTCCTGTGGATTGGGGGTTTTTTTTTTTTTTTTTTGGCCACTAATTTTGGTCGACCCTCTTCTCATTGACTATTAAGGGGCAGCTCTAGAAATAGTAGAATGTTACTACTTGATTCATTTCAGGGTTTGTACAACATTTTGAGAGAGAAATTCAAGCACTTTTCAATGACTTTCAAGCATTTCACACCATTTTCAGCACTTCAAAGCTCTAAAATGATCCAATTTGAATGGTATTTTTAATGGGATGACCAAAATATACTTTGTGGTAAACAATTGCTTGTGTAAAATTACAAAAATACATCTAATCATTATTTTAACCAGTAGAAGGAAGTAGAGGAGCACATATTGGCTTACTAGTCATTCATTTCTACTTTTTGCTTTATATTTTGAAATAGTCATAAAATATCAAATCAGATTTTGTCAGTGTTTTACACTTTTTTCTCTCGTATGAAGTAAGAGAAGTTTCAAAGTCTTCAATTTGCGAGTAAATCACACACAGTCACTGAATAATAGTCATTTGTTTATAATACTATAGAGGAATAATGGTACATTTAATATAAGTAGAATATATAATTTTTCTATATAGAAATTTGATTTTGCACATGAGCTGTTTTGGTACGCTTCCCAACTCAAGCTTAGTGCTTTACTGTCAAATCTGTATAAACATGAAATAAATAAGAAATGAACATGTAATATTATTAGTAACTGCTTTTATTAATGCAAAACAATAGTAATTTTATGATTAAATTATCTGTTTTTCAAACTATTTTTAAACTCCCAGCACTACCAAACCTGCTGCTGGCGTCACCATCTGTAGAGCTTAGTGGTGCTGGTGCCACTGCTCTCAAATGTTAGTCTGGAGCTCTGAATACAGATGTTCTTTGCTGCAGTTCTAACATTTCACATACTGCTTTCCCATCCAGGCTTCGCGGTTACGTGAAGAGGCTCACACCATGGGCAGCATCTACATGTCAGAGAACTGCACAGAGCTGAAAAACCTGCGCTCACTGGTGCGAGTGTGCGAGATCCAGGCCACATTGCGCGAGCAGAGGTAAGCACATTTTACTTGAAATACCAAAGCATGTGCACGTGACTCATTATCATGCAAATGTACTAACTTGCTCTCCCTTTGCTTTTTCCGACAGGATACTGTTTTTGAGACAACAAATTAAAGAACTTGAAAAGTTGAAGAATCAAAATTCCTTCATGGTTTGAGGAACTCTGGGTTTGCGATGTGGTCTTGAAACAGGAGGAGAGAGGGGTAGGTGAATGAGTGGGCGAAACCCATTTCATGCGTGCGGAACCCTGGAGAACCAAAGTTCTGTCGCGTTCTGCTCTGGGCCCAGTCTTACATTAAACGAGCTGCAGCGAGGTCTTGCTTGGACCGAGGGTGGGTGGGGGGAGGGGAGAGGGGGGCGGATAGGTTTTCAGAGGAGCCGCCCTCGCCCCGTCCCCTGTACTTGTAGATTATTTGTAGATGTTATTTCCATGTTGTAAATATATTTTGTAGATGAAGCCATGGGAAGCCATGCCTATCAAAGCTTTTGACATCCAAACGTTAAACTAATCAGCACCAAGGCAGACTGGGATCTCAAGTGCCCTCATTGCCATCATATGTAGAACTCTTCTTGACTGCAGATTTTTAAATGACGTGATTAAAAAAAACAAAACAAAAAGGAAAAAAAATATACAAATGCTCTTCAGATATACGATCGGTGAACCATTGCCTTGAGCATGTACCAGACCTGCATGGAAAAGGTGGACTAGTCGACCGGGACATTTATCGAGGACGATGATGTACACACTTTTTGTCTTCTCACAACTGTGCACACGTATCCACCGGTTCATTCTTCTCTCGCTACATATGAAAAATGGTAGTAATGCTACATGGTTATTTGGTTAGTTTACCTCTTTCTTTCTCTGGTTGCACTATAATGGTTTCATTCCCTCACCCCATGCCTTTTGAGGGGGTTTACATCCTGTTTGTCCACTATGGTTCAGTGGTCTCCTACCTGCCCCTAATGGCCCAGCGATACGCCCATGGTCAACACCAGTGCCTGCTTACGTGATGGAGTGAATGTGAGCAAGAACGAAAGGAGAGAAAGAGTATCATTCCTGCAGCTCAACCCACGTCGTTCCCCTCCCTCACCTCCGTTAGCAGGAGATAAAGACTGGTTATCACCCAGAATCCCCTTTTTCTTTTCTCTTAATCTTTCCAGGTTATTTTGTTTCTTTTTGTTTCTTTTTCTGTACCCTTGTTTTGTTTAAAAAAAAAAAACTGTACTTTAAAAAAAGAAAAAGGAAAAAATGAACAAGTTGCTGTGGCAGCTTGCGTTAAAAACCAGAGTTCATTCCTATGTACAGTTGCTAAGTAATAATGAAGTTAAAGTTTTATTAAAGTTGCAGTGATTACTAGTCTATCAGATATGTTGTATTCATAAATTATTACCACACATTTTCCTTTGCACCCTGATTGGATGGAATGGGGGGGTAAAAAATTGCTACTGGAAAACTGAGGAAACTGAGGGTCAGCCAAGGACTGGACATCACCAACCCTGTTACACCAGGATGAGGGCAGGGTCACCTGGGGTCGGAAGGTCAAATGTGAAATGTATGTATTGTAATAAACATGCTAAACTAAAATTTTGTTGTTTCGTTTGGTTTTTGGTTAGTTTTGTGTCAGTATGTCTTTCTACTATGTTGGTTTTACTACTAAACATTTAAATTTGGCAAAAAATAAAAAAGCTAGATTGTACACTGTTTGGAGGACAATAAGGTATATAAGTTGATTGTCCGTTAACGGATATTTTAATTGTTCATGTTCTTTTCCTCTATTTTTACATTTAGATTACATTTTCTGTTATCTACTAGTCATTGAAAGTTTATCTTAATTTAATAGTGCTTTAAAAGCAGATCTCAAACGGAAAATTTATTGTTAACTGAAACTATTACAAGTTGTTTTCAGTCATTTAAATAAAATATATGAAAGACTTAAATGGAAATAGGAAATGTTGCCTAGGCACAAACTTAAATACTAAAGTGACTAAAACTGACAGAAATAAATCAAGACTAAATAGAAATATTAAGAAAACAATTAAAAACAATTATAAGCTTGTAACCAAATTAATCAAATGTTAATTAAAATTAAAATGTAAAAACAAAAGGTAATTCTAACTTTATCATACACTGTCCAGTATGTTACGATGCCTCATTATTTGATTATTTTATTTAATCTAGATAAAATAGTATATATAAATAAAATGCATCAAATTAAATGTAGGATAATTATCAGCTTATTGGTGTCAGCTAGTATTTTAATACAGGCGCATACCTACAAAACAAAGGTTTCTAAAAAGGTGTTATGCCCACTAGGTGTCAGTGTTTGCATATTGCTTATAGATTAGAGGTTTATGAATGTGTGTTTTTTTTTTTTTTTTCTGTTTTTGGTTTTACTGTTTAATGGAAACTGTAATAGACCCTGTGAGTTTCTGCTGGTAATTGGTCACCTTCTATTGGAGGCTTATTAAAACCACAGAATCCTAATGGAATATATCCCAAAACAATCTCAACTCCAGTCCTTGGGCCTCCGTGTGGTCACAGGATTATGACGCAGAAGGGCACTTTAAGAAAGTTGTTTGTTCCCCTACGCTAGGGGTACCCAACCCTGCTCCTGGAGATGTGCCTTCCTGCGGAGTTTAGTTCCAACCCTGATCAAACACACCTGTATGTAATTATCAAGTGCTCCTTCAGGTCCTAATTAGTTGGTTCAGGTGTGTTTGATCAGGGATGGAGCTGAACTCTGCAGGAAGGTAGATCTCCGGGAACAGGGTTGAGCACCCCTGCCCTACACCCTTTAACCCTTCGAAGCTCTCACTCCGGAGGGTAAACCCTTTGAAGGGATTAGGGTATAGGGATGAGCCCTTCAGAGGGCTCTCGCAGGGAATCTCTGGATCTTACTCCTAACGAGCTGATGATCTGAATCAGGTGTGTTAAATGAGGGAGACATAAATTGTGTCGAGGAGTGGGCCCAGAGGAATGGAGTTAAGAACCACTGTCCTAAAAGACACTACAGCATTGGTCTCCAACTCAATTCCTGGAAGGCCACAGCTCTGCACAGTTAAGCTCCAACCCTAATCAAACACACCTGATCCAGCTACACTCTTAAAAATAAAGGTGCTTCAAAAGGTTCTTCAAGCAGTGCCATAGAGGAACCATTTTTGGATCCACAAAGAACCATTCAGTCAAAGGCTCCTTAAAGAACCATCTCTTTCTTATCCTCCTTTCACCACAAAGAACCTTTTGTGAAACAGAAAGGTTCTTCAGATGTTAAAGTTTCTTTATGGAACCATTTAAACAAAAAAAAGTTATTCTATGGCATCGTGAAGCACATTTGTTTTTAAGAGTGTAATCAAGGTCTTCAGGATTACTAGAAACTATTAAGCAGGTGTGAGTTGGAGCTAAACTCTGCAGAGCTGCGGCCCTCCAGGAATTGAGTTTGAGACCAATGCACTACAGAAAACCATTTTTTAATGGTTAAAAGTTGGTTTTTAATGGTATTTGTAGTGGAAAAAATAGAATTTCTCTGATGTTTTCTGTTGTTTTTTTCAGTAGGGTAGTCTGAAAAGTTGGACACCAAATTGTTTTTCTGCAAGACTGGTCAGAAATTTTTAAAGTCAGTTACATAAGAATGTAGATTGATCTCATTTGAATCAGAAAAATAAGACTGATAACCATTTCGTTAACTGCTAGGTAGTTCTTAAGACACTGTCTTAATGTGGTGGCTGTTTAGGCAACTGGCATGGACAGAAGTTACCTGGCCTGTGTTCTCCTTTATGTCCAGATATTCAATTTTAAGGTCTACCTGTGGATTAGAAAAAAATGCAGATTGTACTTTAAAACACAAAACATACTATAAATGTAACTAAAAATACATACATCATAACTAATAATGTAATTATGTTTTTTTGTGAAGTGGACTGGTCAGAGAGAAACAAGAGGAGTTGAAACACAACCATGGCCTTTAAATGCCTCTAGACTAATAGCACATCAACCGCATGATGTGTGCCATCATTAGGAGCAGTTCAAAGCCGAGTTCCTATAGAACTCAGATGTGCCTCAGCTTGAGGTCTTGAGATGTAAAGAGTAGGTTATGCTAGCATGCTGAGCAACTTAACATAAAATGTTCTATGGTTTCAGAAACATATAACTCTTTTTTTTTTAAACCTTGACAAGGTTGGTGAAATTCTTCTCTGACGACAGTTTGTTACAGTCTATTCTATTCTATTGCTATTCTGCTGGCATTCAAGAAGAAAAGACTATACTAATGCTGGAGTTATGCTTACAAAAGCAAATTTACCGCGCATCTGATTTAAAGATATTAACCGCGTATTCCTATTTTGGTGTTGGTAATGCTGTAAATATTTCATCAGAACATTTTTAGTAAATTATTCTAGTTTATTCAGCTGTCTTTTCGTTCTTTACCTTATCATGGGACTGTTTACCTCGCCAAACGATTCAGTGCTCGAGTAAACAGGCTGAATGATTCAGACTGAATCTCGAACCGATTCGGAGAGAATTGTCCTGCGGCTCGGCTCTGTCTGCTGCTTACCGTTTGACGAATTCATCGAAAAGAATCGATTCAAAAGAGTGAATCATTTGCCTGCCGATCATGTCATACTCTGAAATAGCGTTAATGTTTGTTTAAGCAAAGCATATAGTGGACCTAAACATTTCATACATTTTGAGTGGATTCACTGTTCATTGTACATGTCCAACTGGGCATTGCGTGCGTTTTTTTTTTCTTGGTACCTAATGAATTAGGAGTTGATATCTGTATAAACATAATAAATGACACTAAATTTAAGTAGGGGTATAGTACGTTTTGCCTTTTTTACTTTTGGAATTTTGTAAGAAATATAAAAACGTGATATTATATTAAGTAAACAGTTATCCTCGGCATTTCTTCTGGAATTTGTTTATATAAAACTGTGTGCCTTGAATTGTAGGCTACGTTATACTTATAATAATAAAGCATGGATTTCAGAGAGTTCTGTTTAAGAAAGCATTTGTTTATATTTCTTTTTAACGTTGTGGTGTAGAGCTATTTCAAACTGTATCGTTTAAGAGCTTGAGCTATTTTTATCAGATTTTATCTGATTTAGCCAAATTAGCATAAAGTGTCCCCTGTATTCATATGATCATTTAATGTGCTAGCAAAAGTCAGTACAGGTTTTTTTTCACTACATCTCTTTCTTCGTACTAACAATGTTTTGGTAAGTGATTGCTTTTTGATCTAAATGGGAACCTTGAACATGGACATTCAAAGTGGATATTTTTATATGTGGACACAAGAGGGCAGCACCTGATCGTCCAAACAGAAAGACTTTGGCAAATCGTCTATGCTGTTGTTTGAAATGTTAATTCACGGGTAGTTAATTCGACACGAAGTTGGATAAATATGTATAAAAAAATAAAAAAATAAAAATCTTGGTGGCCGACTACCTTAACTACCTTAACTACGTAGGAAAAACGTGCCATTTGCGAAATTATTGTAATGTGCTTGAGAACATTTAGACTGATAGGCTTATTATGTGAAAGTCATGATTACTGTATTCCACATCATCCAGTGAATCCTCATAATTAGAAGACTAAACTGTTCTTTGGAGTGGATTACTGCTGAATAGTCATTATTCATAGCGAAATTACTAAACATTAAAGCTAATATTCTGAATTAGCTAAGGTGGGTCAAATGAAGAACGATACAAAAATGCAGCTTTTTTCTTTTTAAACAGCTCACTGGAGCATTAGAAGTATCGGTAGTGATGTTTCGCAGGGCAGTTTCTCTGACGCTTCGATGAGTCTGTTGAGGTGTGAATCTCGCCATTTGAAGGGAGGACTGGTTTTGACCTGGCGCCTCTGTGAAATTACCAACAATTAGGATAATTGCTGTCAATCCGGTAATTTCTGTAGGTCTCTGAATGTGTCCCCTGAAGCGGAATCGCTTGTCTTTAGCCTTTGACACTGAATCGATGGCCATCTATCAGATGTGAGCGTCTCCCAGTCTGTCTCTCATCATCAAACACTTCCCTATCTCCTGTGCCACTGCCGTCCGTCACTACCTCCAGCTATAATAAACCACAGATTCCCCACAATATATATATATATAAGAACAAAAAGTTTTGATTTAGTCAAACTAAATAATATTAATAATGAAATAAATAAAAGCGTATTGCATCTAATTTTCAAATGGGTCTGGCGACTTTGCTGTTATGAATTTGATAGATTAAAAACTATAACAAGTTTAACTATATTTGGGAGATGAGCTAGACTGAAAAAGTAGCCTAACCCAAAAATGTTACATCTACATATTTTAATTCAACTCTTTAACCTTGTCACTTTTCAAATAAATAAATAGAGATATACAAACTAGCTATATAGGCAACAAGCGGTTAAAAGCACAGACGTTATGTAGGTAAATACAACTTCACAGATCTTTAGGCAGATTTTTCAAATCAACGCCGTATGGAATTTTGACCAAAAAAAAGTTTAAATATTCTAATTAGGAATTTTGTTTTTTTTATAAAACAATTTAAATAAAACACATTTAAGCCTATTGTTTCATTGGTGGGTCTAAATGTTTTCATAAATTGCCTACTGCAGCACTAGACTTGGTCATATTTGTAGAGCATTTATTTGTTTATTTATGGTTCAAGGTTGCTCAAAATGCCTTCAATTGTGAAGCACATGCCCTGACCAAAGTGCTGAACACATTAGGGCGGGTAGGGCAGTTGAGATATCGATCGTTGTGCTCTGTGTGTTTTGCATGGGATTGTCTGGGGGGGTAATTGAGTGTCACTGTCTGTCTGTGTCGTCTCGCTGGCGCCATGTGCCTCTTTGGATTGCTAATTTCTCTAACCGACCCGCCTACATCCACTCTCTAGTGCAGGCCTGCAGTATCCACCTCCAGCAGCCTGGGAAACAGTGTCATATGGCTGACAAAGCACTGAGGCTTTAATGCGTTTCTCATCAAAAAAAAAAAAAATCATATTAATTCTACTAAAAATTAAACATTAAAATCTAAAATGATTTTGATAGGGGTCTTTAAGTCTTGGTGATACAATATATTAGGTTTCAGTTTCGTAATCGGCCACACCAGCTTCCATTTTAATAACCATTATTTTATTATTATATTTTTTTCTGCTACCTGCCTCATCATGCGATTCTGTCTCAGCATCTGTAGGCGGAAAGACAAATTGTATGACCGCTGTGTGAACCAATACCAATGCCAATAGGACGGTGTATGTAAATGAGCAACAAAGCAGACCAATGAACATTCACGTGGGCGTGGCTACGCTGCTCCCTAAAGTGATCCAGTGAAATTTCCCCGGCCAGTGAGCCGCAGCTCCGTGTTAGAGGATAGTTGTCGAAATCTAATTTCTTTTGGATTTCTCTTTTTTTTTATTATATCACGAATCCGTTTTCTCTTTTGTTTACATATGCGGTTTTCTTGCGCATGACGGATTGGTTTGGTTACGCACGAGGAATGTTTCTGTAGTTCGGATCTCAGCAGTTCGGCATTGGTCTCTGATGGAACAAGACGCTGCCTTTCTGTTCCCGTTTGTTTTTGGATACAGCGCAGATCACAGATCCCTGGGAATGCAGTAATCAATGTAGGACATATGTAACAAGTCCTCAAACCATTCGGAGGGTCTTGCCACGGGGTATCAAGACAAGGAAAAGCAGTTGTAAATGGATCGCCATTCCAGCCTTGTTTCTCTCTGGTTTCAGCTGGAACTTTGTGCGATGGCTGTTCTTCTCACGAAAGGTAAGACTGAGTTTATGTAGTCGTTTGTAAAAGCGCAGGAGACTTAGCAGTAAGAACATGTAAAACAGCATCTCTCAAACACACAAAGTCCTTTAAAATGTGTGGTTTATATACGTTTCTTAACTACTGGCCTTGTCTGTCGAAGAAAATAAAAATGCATTTTAACGCGTGGCTACAATTTTAATTAATGCTACGACACGTAAACAACTCATAAAACTTAAATTTAATTCTTAAACCTATGCGTTAACTACCGTTACAACTTCACCTGCATTTTGCTTTAGTCATCCATTTTAAAATTCATAATTGTAGCGTTTAATACTTCGTTTCAGTAGGAAAAACAAAAAAAAGAAGAAGCTTTAGATCTAAAGACTTGTACAGTCCAGTTTAAAATGTGTGTAAAATTGCTAAAGTCTGGTTGACCTGCTGACATTTTCTAACTATTTTGCTATTTTGGCTGGTCTAAGTTCGTCTAATAATGCTTTAGACCAACTAGAAACCAGCTATTATGCTCTAAAACACAGCTATGCAATTTTCTGAGCGTGCTTTGTTTTTATGCATTATTAGATAAGCACAACCATCAGAGATAAAATAAATAATAAACCCATTCAGCCAAACTGATAAGAAGAACTCAAGCGATTTCTTACACTAATGAGATGACATGTAACTCCAGCTTCGGACAGTGTACACAAGCAGCTTACAACAACACAAAGGCCGTGTTTATTTGTGTTCGTGTCGTGGTGTGTGTTTAGTGTTCTGTTTCACATCCACACGCAGTGGTAGTTAGGCGGTAGGCAGAAATGATGGACTTACTGAAATAACCTACAGTTTAACTGTAATATACAAGCACGAAATGTTAAACCATCACGACTTCGTGTCGTTTTAAAGCTTTTCACGTTTTAAAAATATTTACCCAATCAAGAAACCTTCATTCCTTCTCACGCTGTTCGACTATGACTTTATTTCTTTGGCGTACAAAGTTACGTTAAGCAGAATGACAGTTTTAGTCACCATTAGCTTCAATGTATTGAAAAATGATGCTGTCGGTCCTTAATATTCCCTTCTGTGTTCTACATTTAAAAACAAGGTCATGCAGTTATAAAACAACACGAGTGCGACTAATGAACAAGCTTTTATTTTTAAGTGAACTGTCCCTTTAAAAGTTACCCTCCGACTTAATGCCAGGTTTGACCACAAGTGAGTTTGCGTGCTAACTGAAAAAGGAGTCCTGCTCTCACCCCCCTTTACGAGTTTCCATTTGGGTTGAAAGAAATTGACTTTGGCAAACAAACCACTAATTATAAGCTACACGGTTCCTGTTTTATAAGACAGACTAAAAGGATCCTTTGCATGAAAGCCATGACACAGTTACAGTGTTGAACTGCCACATATTAGTGTTTTGACACAAACACTAGTCAAAGTGCTGTCTCTTCGCCTTGCTCTGGCATAACATCTGAGTAGTTTAGTTTAAGTTGCTTATTTTCCCTCACATCCTCTTTGGTGAAATGAAGAACGCTTTCCTGGTAAAAGTTAACCAGTTGTAGTACTTGAAATCATAGTCGTGTTAAAAACACAGCACAGTTTGATTCTCTAATAAAATACTCTGTTTGTTTTGGAATGGAAGTGATGGGAATTTTAGGCAAATTTTACCTTTCAGTTGTTGGTGCTGGTCTAAAATGTAAATACGATTAGTGTCAAGACTTCTTGGAAAGTTCAGTATTTCCTGGAAGCACATCTAGACAGTTGTTTTATGATTTACCATCCAGTATCTCTTACATATTTTAACTAACACAACTTTTCTGTTTTGCAGGAGAGATCAGGTGCTACTGTGACGCGCCGCACTGTGTTGCCACTGGGTACATGTGTAAATCAGAGCTCAACGCTTGTTTCACCAAGGTCCTGGACCCTCTTAACACGAACTCACCTCTAACACACGGCTGTGTAGATTCACTGTTAAACTCAGCAGACGTGTGCTCCAGCAAAAACGTGGATGTTTCCAGCGGAAGCTCCTCTCCTGTCGAGTGTTGCCACGATGATATGTGTAACTACAGAGGTTTGCATGACCTCACGCACCCTCGGGGTGATTCGACAGGTGAGATACACAAATTTGCCTAAAAACGAAAGCTGTGTGAGTAGATTGTATCAAACTGTTTGTTTTAAGTTTTAAAGAGATAGAGCACCCATGAAAATTGAAAGCTTGACTGACGTTTCTCTGTGGAACATAAACACATTATGAAAAAAATATTCGTCAGTCCATACAGTGAAGTTCAACAGGGTTCTTTTATTGCATAGGCAAAAATATGTTAAATATCTTCTTGTTGCACAGAAATGAAGTCATGGGTGAATTTTGTTAGTAAACCTTCATACAATTTGACAGTGATTCCTTTATGCGTAGATATTTTTTTTTATCTAATCGAAGTAGGTTACTATCTTTATGACGTCTGACGTCAATCCTGTGCAAACATGGACCCTTGTGACAGATACTTTAGTATGAGACATACACGTGCGCACGTTGACTTTTACTGTTCTCCCGGCTCCAAACTGCAGGCTGATATTTAATGGTTTCCAGTGCACTGTGAGTTTGCGGGTAACTGGCAGTTTACTTTTTAGCACTTGGATTCAGATCACATACTTTTTATTGCACGTGGATCATGAAACGTTCCCACTGTGCTGGAATGTGCTTCTAACAGCGTCCTTTGACAGACGGCTCAAAGCGCATAAACATAATCCTGTTTAATGAAAAAGGTGCGCTGAGATATTAAAAAAGAGTGGAATGAGTATAAACGTAACGTGTTAGTGTTAAACCTCATGCTGTTTTTTCATTCACTAAACATTGCTTTCTCTCTCTGTTTAGACCGATACTACAGCTCCAATCAGAACCTGATCACAAGGGTGCAAGAGTTAGCGTCGGCAAAAGAGGTGTGGTTTCGGGCGGCGGTGATAGCGGTTCCCATCGCGGGTGGGCTTATCCTGGTCCTGCTGATTATGCTGGCGTTGCGAATGCTTCGTAGTGAAAACAAGCGTCTCCAGGCCCAGCGCCAACAGATGCTGTCTCGCCTGCATTACAGCTTTCACGGACACCACCATGCCAAGAAAGGCCACGTGGCCAAGTTGGACTTGGAGTGCATGGTGCCGGTAACGGGACATGAGAACTGCTGTCTGGGCTGCGATAAGCTGCGGCAGACGGAGCTGTGCACGGGTGGAGGAAGCGGTGGCGAACGCCTCCTATCTCTTGTGCACTGGGGGATGTATACAGGACATGGCAAGCTGGAGTTCGTATGACTATTTGGAGCTTCCTTGTTAGGGCACAAAAGGGTAACTGTGTAGTTTGCTGTCGTAATTTTATTATCGTCCCGCTCGGCGTGTTATTTTATTGTCTCCATGGAGAGCGAAGAAATTTCAAGGACACAAATCTTTGTGTTTTCTCAAAAGAGCACTTTACTTGAATTAGAATGGCCGGTCACTGTGGGGCTGTGGTGAATACGAAAGGGGCGGAGCTAAGGACTGCAAGCTCCGCCTTTTCCCCCACGAGCTGCGTCCTGTGGATCCTGGAACAACACTGAAGACTGAAGGATTCGTAAAGACGGTCTTATTTTGCACATTTGTATAAAACGGACTAGACTATGGGGTTGTTGGAAAGCTGCATTCGAAGTGGCTTTTTTGAAGAATTTTACACTGACACCAGGGTACAAATAAGGTTTGTTGTAGTCAAATTGTATGAATAAAGAAACCAATCTTGGCTGTAACAAATCACATGCCTCCGCTTATGATTTCAATAATCCAAACGCATTTGTGTAATTGTGTTTTTACCGCTGTGTGTGTTTGAGTAAGGAAGGTCAGTCGGTAGCAGGGAAACTGACACAGGGGCCTTGTTCTTAAGTAGTGCCCTTCATCTGACTGCGTCATCTCTGAAACCCCTCCAAGAGGGACACATTACATCTCTCTGGCTCTTTCGGCTGCTCTCTTGGGATTAATACTGGAGGTAGAGCGAGTATTTATTTAGAAAGTGAGGGAATGTCGGTAAGCTGCGAGTTCAGAGTCTTTCGCCTGCACTCGCTGAACACAGTAATTCCCTTGTATGCACTCTGGCTTGACTTTACAATCCACAAATCACAGGCAGATTTAAGAACTGTGAAACGTTTTTTTTGACCTACTTTGAAAATATGCTTGCAGCTTTATACACTAAAGTGTCCTTAAGACCAGCAGCAATTGCTGACATTCCTGTGTGATATAGTTCATCGCTGTAGACGTGTACAGCAGAGGCTCCATGTGACAGCTAACCCTGTTTTTCAGAGGATTGTTGGTGAAATCGACTGTTTAAGAGCATAAGAAGCTAATAATATACTGAAAGTATTTTAACCCTTGTGCTGAAAATCCTAATACGATGAGCCTTTTAAAAATTGCTTGTTAATCTCTACTTGTGATATATGTGACCCTGGACCACAAAACCAGTCTTAAGTAGCATGGGTATATTTGTAGCAATAGCCAACAATACATTTTTATGCCAAAAATCATTAGGATATTAAGTAAAGATCATGTTTCATGAAGATATTTTGTAAATTTCCTACTGTAAGGTTCAAAACTTAATTTTTGATTAATAATGTGCGTTGCTAAGAACTTCATTTGGACAACTTTAAAGGCGATTTTTCTCAGTATTTTTTTTTTTTAACACCCTCAGATACCAGGTTTTATATCTTATCCTAACAAACCATATGAAGCTTAATTATTCAGACTCTTATGACTGGTTTTGTGGTCCAGGGTCACATATTATCACCAAATCATGAATCTTTTTGTCAAACTTTTTTTCCAATTAGCTCAGGTTTTGTATAGCTTTTGGAACTGATTGATCATAGGCCTCTTTGAAATGAGCTTATGTACCTCCGTTTTAAGTAAAAAAGCTTTATTTGTGGATAATTTTGGCAGTGTTTACTCAAAAGTGCTTGAGCTTAATCAGGAATAAATTATCAGTCAAAATTATAATTTTGGGAAGTTGTAGTTGTTATACCATGTGTGAGCAAAATCAGTAGGTTTGTTTCTGTGCAATAGCTTTTGGGAAAAATAAAATCTTTGCTCGGTCAAAATGACTAGAAGACACAACACGAGGGTTGATATTTCCGTAGGTTCCATAATTTGTGAAGGGTAAGAAAGTTGTAGGTTTATATATACACTTCCAGTCAAAAGTTTATGGACAGTAAGATTTTAATGTATGTTAAAGAAGTCTCTTCTGCTCACCAAGCCTGCATTTATTAAATCAAAAACAGCAAAAGTAATTTTGTGAAATATTTTTAGTTAAGATGTTTGCTTTCTATTTGAATATATTTTAAAATGTAATTTATTCCTGTGATCAAAGCTAAATTTTCAGCATCTTTACTCTAGCCTTCAGTGTCACTCGATCCTTCAGAAATCATTCTGCTGAAATCATGCTGAAAAACATTTTATTATTTTATATACATACATACATACACATATATATATATATATATATATATATATATATATACACAAATACAAATATATATTTGGGAAAGAAATTATAGAAATGTATACTTTTATTTATTTTATTTAGCAAGGATGCTTAAAATTGATCAAAAGTGCTAATACAGACATTTATAATATTACAAAATATTATTATATATAATAATAAAAATAATATAATAAAAATCGGAATATTAGAATGATTTCTGAAGGAGCATGTGACTCTAGTAATGATGCTAAAAATTCAGCTTTGAAATCACAGGAATAAATTACATTTTAAACTATATTCAAATAGAAAGCCGTTATTTTAAATAGTAAAAATATTTCAAAATTGTACTATTTTTGCTGTACTTCGGATCATATAAAAGCAGGCTTGGTGAAGCGAAATATTTCACAAAAAGTTAAAGCTTTTGTTAAGTTTGAAGTAAAACAATATAGTGTTCAAAACTAAAACAAAATAACTGTGACACTTTCAAAAGTGGAACATGTGCATATAAAGTGATAAATGACACAGTGAGAAATTGCAAAGGCATTGCAATATTGGCTTTGAAAAGAGAACTTAGTTCTAAGAAAAACATCATTTGTTTACTAATGGCACATTTCAGTTTCATACGTTTTCACAGATACACTTTCTAAAAGTGTCCAGATATGTTTTTTGAGGTCACATTATATGAATAGTTCCAAATGTGTGGGTTGAAAATTGATTTGCCAAACCACAGAACTTAAGTGTAATTCATTGATTTTGAAGATCTGGATTTATAATGTTTAAAAATGTCAAGTCTGATTTATTTGTAGTGTGTTTATACAATACACATGGTTTCAAAGCAGCTTTACAGAATATTATATTATAATAGAAAGCTATACTGTAGTATTAACAAGTTTAACCAACAGATTTAAAACACATTCCTTCAAAAAGCTCTATAACCATAAAGACATTCTAATATAATACATTCAGCTTCTTAGTGTTTCCACTACCTCCCTGTCTTTAACTTCCTCTTTCTCATGTGTCTTAGCTGACCTTGCTGTGTATCAGGACCCCAGGAAGACGCCATTAGCTGGCGGACCACTTAACAGGCGCTAGCATTAGTGAGCTTAGCCTCCCCCTGGACTATTAGCGCTCGGTTAATGATAACGAAAGCCTGATGATCTCATTGTGTTCTCAGCTTCACTCTGGCCAATCACCTGCTTCGGAGACCAAATGTGCTTCACTTAAATCTGTTTTCAAATAATTCACTTAAATGTTATTCACTTATTAAACCTTTTGTCCCCATCTTAATAATAATAATAATCAACTGGTTATATTTACATTTTATTAAATGAAGAATCGGTGAATACAAAGTGATTTGAATGGGAAAAAAAAAAAGTCCTTATTGGTGTGTATAAAAGCAGCATGAGGTGTGTTTGCATCACTCATTGCTGTGGCAGTAGTCAGTCTGGCTGTTTGTATTGACATGCAGATTTAACAAGGGCACCGGCTGAGCCTCCTTTACAAGCTTAATTTGTTTTGAATTAACTTCAAACTGCCATTGCTTTCTTCCTATTCAGCAGTGCAGCTTTATTGAGCCCCCCTGCCCACATAGCCTCTGGACATAGTTCCTTTAGATAGAAAATATTTGATTTTAAAATGTAAATCATTTTGTGGCCTCAAAGGCCATTACTAGAAACAATCTGATAGTTACTGCGTGTCATTAGCCAATCGAGCTAATAGTCTCAAGTTCATTTGATTACATCAGGCCTGTCCAACAAACACAAGCATAACATTATCATAACCATCAAACCATTTAATTACATATTTATACTGTTTGTCTTTTCAAAATGCTAAATCCAGCCCGAGATCTTCTCCTTACCTCGCTTGATTATTTATTAGTACTACCAATGAAATAAACCAGGCCACTCCCAACAAACAAACACAACATGTCATTCCAAATAGCTTATTTACGCAGGCAAAATTTGGAAGAAACCGGTTTTCGTGGAAACTCAAGTGACAGTCATGTAATGGACACAGAACCTAAATATTTAAACAACTCAAAGAGCCGAGAGACACGCTTTGAAGTTCACAAAACACAAACCGGAACGATGTCCTCATCCACCTCTCATGTCTAAACATTTACACAAATGTTAAGATTAGGTTTATATATAAAAGTAATATTGCAAATGTTTATCTATCTATCTATCTGTCTATCTATCTGTCGGTCTTTCTATCCATCAGTCCGTCTGTGACTTTTAAAGTTCGCTCTTCTTCCTTACAAAAGTCTGACCAAAGATGTCGGTGACCCCACTCAGCTTCTCTGGACTAATGGGCCCAGGTTTATCTTAGCCAAGCTTAAGGGGGAGATTTTGGCCCCTGGGATCAAGTGTGTGGTGATGTTGAAAAGATTGGAATTGAGTGGAAGAAGGAGCAGATGTGGATTTGTTGCCAGTAGTCAGTGCATTCATCTTTGTTTTGTTTTATTGGAAAAAAACTTCAGGAATCCATAAAGATGAGATCACACAAATATTGCTTTATCATATGATGATGATGTTATCATCGTATGAGATCATATGATGTTATCAAGTCCTACGTGTGAATGAAGGCTAACACTTTGCTCTAGTTTATGTCTGAACACAAAGATCTGATCTCATGTGGATTTCAAGTCAGCAGGTTTTCTTTGATGAGGTTGTTGTTAAGATTTGTTGTGAAAATGAAAATTACCTCATGATTTATTCCCCCTCGAGCCATCCGAGGTGTATGACTTTCTTTTTTCAGATGAATACAATTGGAGTTATATGTAAAAATGTCATGGCTCTTCCGAGGTTTATAATGGCATTAAATGGGTGTTGAAATTTTGAAGTCCAATAAAGTGCGTCCATCCATCATAAAAGTACTCCACAAAATTCCAGTTGGGTCAATAAAGGCCTTCCGAAGTAAATCGTTGCGTTTTTGTAATATTTAAAACTTTATAAACTGTAATCTCTAGTTTATGCTACACGCGTTCACAAGAGAGTGGCGTTTCACACAACACCTTCTCACTCCCAACTCGTCACATGACATTTGGTCAGGACCCTTTGGCATCACTTTTTGACACACAGGGTACCCCATTAGTGTCATTTTTCCCATTCATGTTCAAGACATGAACATCTTGGATGACAAGGGGGTGTGTACATTATCTGTAAATTTTTGTTCTGGAAGTGGACTTCGCCTTTAAATTATATATTGGACAATAATATTGCCATTATTGCATATATGTTGGGGTGTGATTTTTCAATGTAAACGGCCACAACAGTTTTATTTACATGAAACTAAACCTGCCTTTTGACAATATAACACAAGATGTAACAAGCAGATACAACTTCAGTCATAATTTTTTGAAAAAGTATTAATATTCCAAGTCTTCCGAAGCAAAACGATTGATTTATGAGAGGAATAGACGCATCCGCCGTCTTTGTCCGCCGTAAGGCTCATCCTGTGTACTGCAGTGTGTGTGCACTTTAAAAAATAAATATGATTTATAAAGTTATATGGATATTTTTCCAATACAAACGCGTCAGTTCACTTCAGAAGGCCTTTATTAACCCCCAGAGCAGTGTGGAGTACTTTCTATGATGGATGGATGCACTTTATCGGACGTCAAAATCTCAACACCCATTCACTGCCAGTATAAAGCTTGGAAGAGCCAGGAAATTTTTTTTAATATAACTCAAATTATATCCATTTGAAAAACAATAAGGAATATGGTAGTCTATCTTCACTCAAGTTCTATGTGTGAATGAAAGCTAACACTTTGCTCTAGTTTATGTCTCACGTGGATTTCCAGTCAGGATGTTTTCTTCGATCAGGTTGTTATGAAGATTTGGCACTTCTGTGTGTCTTTATAAACGTAGATGCATTTTATCACTACCATAATGGTTGAGATATCCTCTAATGAATTTGAGTGGGAGGGAGAAAGGAAAATCATCAAAACAAAGGTGAGAATGGTAGAAAGAGTCATGAAAAAAAAAGTTAAAGGTTGCGTGCATGCTCGAGACTAATAATGGATTTCACAGACAGAATTGGCTCCTGGCCCGAAAAGCCTCTTATATTTTTTTTTCTTCTCTTCTTTTTAAACTGTGACACACACCCTGATTTGGCAGCCGTAGCCCGAGGCCTCCTGCAGAGATATAATGTGTGTGTATTGTGAGTGCAGAGCCCTGGATTACAGCACTGAAAGAAGAGCAGTCTGTGTCTCTCAGTCTTGTTTCTTTGCTACGCTGCCACTGAAAAGCGCCGACATTGATGCACCCCAGCACTTCCTTTTGTTCTTTCAATACATTTTATCAAGAATTTAACAACATGGAAATTGACTAAGCCTATTGACTAGGCTTGTTAACCATTAATATATATTTTTTTTATTATTGATCATTACAGCAAGTCAATGGCTAGTAACGGTTTGGTTACTAACATTATTTAAAATACAGTCAAAAGTTTACACACACCTTGCAGAATTTGTCATCATTTGATCATACAAAATGCATGTTATTTTTTATTTAGTACTGACCTGAATAAGACATTTCACATAAAAGACGTTTACATGTAGTCCACAAGAAAAAAAAAATAGCTGAATTTATAAAGATGACCCTGTTCAAAAGTTTACCTACGCTTAATTATTCATACTGTGTTGTTACCTGAATGATCCACAGCTGTGTTTTTTTGTTTAGTGATAGTTGTCCATGAGTCCTTTGTTTGTCCCGAACAGTTAAACTGTCCACTGTTCTTCAAAAAAATCCTTCAGGTCCCACAAATTCTTTGGTTTTTCAGCATTTTTGTGTATTTTAACTCTTTTCAACAATGACTGTATGATTTTGAGATCCATCTTTTGACACTGAGGACAACCAAGGGACTCATGCAGCTATTACAGGTTCAAACGCTCTTTGATGCTTCAGAAAGAAACACAATGCATTAGGAGCCGGGGGGTGAAAACTTTTTGAATTTGAAGATCAGAGTAAATTTAATTTATTTTGTCTTCTGGAAAACATGTAAGAATCTTCTGTAGCTTCTGAAGGGCAGTATTGCATAAAAAATATGATATTTAGGCAAAAAAGAAAAATGTTCACATTCTGTTCAAAAGTTTTCACCCCCCGCTCTTAATTCATCATTTTTCCTTCTGAAGCATCAGTGAGCATTTGAACCTTCTGTAATAGTTGCATGTGGTAAAAAAGTTGGTAAATAATTAACATTTTGCAGTTTCTGCAAGGTGTATGTAAACTTTTGACTTCAACTGTATCTTCTGTTGTGTTGAACAGAATAAAAAACTCATACAGGTTTGATTCAAAATGAGGGTGAGTAAATGATGACAAAATTTTCATTTTTGGGTGAATCAGTTCTTCAAGTAGCACAAAAGCTTTCAGCTGAAGACCGGTTTCTTGAGAACCAAATCGGAAGATTAAAGAAATAATTCGCTAAAAAATGAAAATTACACCATGATTTACTCACTTCTTTCAGACAAATACAATCAGAGTTATATTAAAAAAATGTCCTGGCTCTTCCCAGCTTTATAATGGCAGTGAATGGGAGATTTTGTAGTCCAAAAAAGTGCATCCATCCATCATAAAAAGTGCTCCATATGGCTCCATTTTTTATTTCTAATTTGAACGGTGGTTTGTTTTGTTCTCTCCTCTCGTCACTTTTCACCAGAGCTTACACTACGCTTACATCCTACGTCATCCACTGGAACGCCACTCTCTCGTGAACACGCATACAATATTTAGCAGAAGCTAGAGATTACAGTTTACAAAATTTTAAATATGGATATTTTTCTTACACAAATGCATCGATTCACTTCACTTTCCCAGAGCCATGTGGAGCACTTTTTATGATGGATGGATGTAGTTTATTGTTCCTTAAAATCTCAACACCCATTTACTGCCATTATAAAGCTTGGAAAAGCTAGGACACTTTTAATAAAACTCCGATTGTATTGACCGAAAGAAAAGTCATATACACCAGTGTTGCCAAGTCCGTGGTTTTCCTGCAGAATTGGGCTACTTTCATACCATTGCCACAGGTGGTTTTTCATGTCTGCAGGTTAAAACGACCCCAATAACGTAATATTTAGCCCCTAGAATGCTAATTTTACTAGAGAAACTCCATCAAAAAAACCATGTATTTTACCCCCCAGAAAGCGATTTTTACTGGGGGACCCCCCTCGAAACACGATTGGGCTACTTTTGGGCTAGTTTTGAGTAGCAATTGGGCAAGTTTTGTTGTGAAAACCTGGCAACCCTGATATACACCTAGGATGGCCTGAGGGTGAATAAATCATGGTGTAATTTTCATTTTTGAGTGAACTATTCCTTTAATCTGCCGATTTGGTGTGAATGGAGTAATTCAGCTTGCCATCACTAGAATAAATTACATATTAAAATATATTAACATGGAAAACAGTTTAGAATTGTAATAATATTTCACTAAATTACTGATTTTACTACATTTTTATCAAATAAATGTTGCCTTGGTGAGCATGAGAGACTTAAAAAAAATCTTACCGACCACAAACTTTTGAATAGTAGTGTATATGTAGTTTAAGATGTAATGATTTAACTAAAGAGAGCTTAAATCAGTAGCTGAGTTCTGCATTTTATTCTGTGCCAGCTCTTGGTTTTGATCAAGATGAAAGCCGATGTTCCCGTGGACGTGACCTTTCATGTGCGTCTTATCGAAACACTCTGCCAGCACTGTATATTACAGGTTGTAAAGGCAATTATCTTTTAGTCAAGCTGGTGATAACTGAAGAATGCCACGGGCCACACCTGTAACCACACCTCCTGAGCAATTATTTAAAGGGTGTGGTTAACAGAGCGCCCTATATGACAATGAGTCTGCTGGCAACAGCTCCACTTCTGAGAGATGTGTTTGCCAAAGTATTATGTCTTTTGTGAAAGACTTAAAATCACTACGTATTCATCATTGTGTTCAGCTCTGCTTTGAAAATAAATTGATAGCGTAACACCTTCGCCAGGTGTTTGAGTAGGCTGACAATTCAGCTTCAAAAAGCACACAGAAACCCAATATTAAAGTAAAATACAACCATTCAAAAGCTTTTATTCAGCAAGGATGCCAGAAATTGATCAAAAGTGACAGTAAAGCCATTTATAATGTTACAAACGATTTCTGTTTCAAACAAATGCTGTTCCAAAGGCGGACTGGCCATCGGAAGCACCTGGCAGCCTCTTAGGCTGCCCTCCAATTTTTTATTTTATTTATCTATTTTTTTTTTAATATTGTTGTTGTTGTTGCCTGTCGAATGTAATAAAGTGATTATTTCTGAATTTGCCATTCAATAATAAAACTCCAATAAATCATGAATCGGTTAGTCTTGATTGGCAACAAATTTCGCCTCGCGCATTCTCCGCATATCCGCGCGTCCGCCAAAAGGATGCGAGACTCGAGAGTGGAGTGGAAGCCAGAGACAAAACTGTCCGGGGGTGCGTTTCCCAAAAGCTTCGTTAGCCAACTATGGTCGCAAGTTCCGTCGTTACCAACATAGTTCAACGATTCGGTGTTTCTCGAAACCATAGTTCAAACTTACGTGGTTGGAACTACAGCTCTCGACCTGTGGTTAGAAGCATAGTTCCTTGTTAGTAAAACATATGGGCTCGATAAATTATGCTCTTGGGCACAAAACGCAACCTAACATGCAGTACAATCTATATCTTTCACTCGATCTAAATATAAATGCGCTTTAATCTGTGTATTTTTAAGCTTCCTCTGCAAGCGACGTTTTTGAATATTGCGCATGCGTATAAATGCCTACGGGAACCCCGGGGTATGACGTAAGAGGGAATGAATGAAACATCAAATAAAGCCAAATGACATGGAACAAAAATAGTAAATTAGTCATCAGGTGCCATGTTTAATATAGCTGCATTTTAGAGATCTGTAATAAGTTAAATAGCATAAATTATTACTCGGTGACGTCATTAACAACGGCCCTACATTGTTGAACTAATGTGGTTCAAACGACGGAGATGCGACCGTGTTCGGGAAACGGTCGTGACTAGCTAGTTCGTTTCCACAACAATGCATCGTACTATGGAGGTTAATCAGCGAGTTACGTCGTTGTACGGGAAACGCACCCCTGTTCAGGACTTCAGGTGCAGGTCAGTTACGTCTGTAAATAGACTATTGTAGTTTTGTTTTCGTTCACTTAGTTAAGTATTAAACTGCTAGCAAATGTTAGCAGTAGCAGTCAGTTACTGCAAAAATAACAAAAGGACATAATTACAATTTTAAAGCGTAGGAATTTGGCCGACAAATATTCACATCGTTTTAAAACAGGTTTAGAGGGAGCTAAGGCAGACAACAACACAACCCTTATGAAAATTAACCGTGGTTTTTTACTAAAAATAAAATCAAAAATCATAGTTACTGTAGTTAAACTATGGTAACCAAAAATGGTTTTAGTTCATATAGAATCACCATGGTATTTGTAGTAAAACTCTGGTTATACAAATGGGAAACAATCTGCCAAAAAACATGGATACTATGTGTTTATAGGCCTAATAATACCATGGTTAATTTTCCTTAGGACATGATAATGCAAAAACATGTTAAGTTTTAAGATTTTTCTATAAAGATATATTCAAGATGTAGCTAATATTGTACTAATTTTGACATTGAAAGACACATGGTCCTAATGTAATACTTAAATTTTTCTAAAATTAATGTAGGCCTATATGTGCAAACAAATTACAATGAGGTGGTTGTTTTGCAACAAGGTGGAGATGCGTTGATGGGAAAAAAGTGACAGACACAAGAAAATTTGTGAAAAATGTATTTTACGTGGCCCCAGTTGATTTAAACTTTTTTATGTGATGATGATGGTCATACAAAAAATATTGTTGTCTGTGGTTTCAAAATTTGTTGTGGTTGTATGGGATGGCCTGGATGAGTGTGATTTCCTGGCCTGAAATTTTGTCTCAGTCTGCCCCTGTGCTCTTTATCTTTACAGTCATCAAAGAATAAAATATATACCACTGTTTCCACCTTCATCGTATGTTTATAAGTAGCCAGACTGAAAATTTATTTATTTACATCATATGTGTTTTTTAAAATGCATTAAAAGATGTAATCCAATGGTTGTGCATGGTAGAAGAATCACTAAGCAATAAATCTCATATTATCATAAATCTGACTAACAAAATGAATTCATCTGTTTGTTTTTTTTGGACAGCGACTTCATCGCCACCGCGTGTTGAGCATCATCTGCGCATGGGAAGTGAATTATGATAGTCGCTTTGGCTCGGTCCAAAACACAGGGGTTAAATGCTTGGTAATTATTCTTTTGAGATGTTTTATGGCAGTTCTCTGGCTAATGTTAAACGACAGGGATTGTTTGAAAGCAGAGTCGGCTGAAGAGGAGCGGAGCAGATGCCCTGACACAGAATGAGTAATTGAACTAAATGCTGTAGCTCAGACAGACACAATACAACGAGACAATGTAATTCATTTAGCTTACTGAATCAAAGATGATATTCAGACTCTATTGTACTTATAATACAATGATGTAGCATCACTAACATTTAAATGCTGATGACAAATTAGGGTCAAAGGGTTAGAAGGGGAAAAATAGGGTGAGGGAAGTCAGAAAAAAGCAGAGGAAGTGAGATAGGAAGAAATAGGAAGGAGCGAAAGAGAGGTACCATGGGGAGTGGAGCTGTTTACTGCAAGGTCAAGGTCCTAGTGACATGTTTACGAGTTTTCTTCAAGCAGCTATTGCTGTTAAACTTATAGCTTCACCTTCTGCCTACCACACACACACACACACACACACACACACAGTTTAAAGGCTGCTGTATAAGGGCTTTTGAAGAGGTTTCATTTTTCTACATTTTTGACCTGTGCGGCTTTGTTGGGGTGATTGAAAGGAACATTACAAATGTCTGCTAAACATTAGACTGACTTTCTCCCGTGTGTGTGTCTCTGTGTGTGGCTGTGCATGTACATACGTGTTTTATTGCACGCTGCTTTTAAAATGATGTATATTTATATATGTGTTTGGCAAACAAAACACACACAATTGTCTTTTAGGAGACTAAACTATTATTATATAACTAATAACTAATATTATTATATAATTATAACTAATATTATGCATTTGAAAACCAACTAGGAGTCTGTAAACATACTGGGGGTCCATGAATGAATATTTAAAATGTATATCAAAGACATATACTACAGAGACTATAGAATCTAATAAAGATAAACAAAGTAAAAAATACAGTTACATTTTTACGTTTCCAAGCCTGTTCCACCACTGAATAAAAAATAAGAAAAGGTAATTGTGAATTTTTATCTTACAATTTGACTTTTTTTCTCTCAATTTCGAGTTTACATTTAAACTAGATATAGATATAAACTCACAATTCTGAGGAATAAAGTTGCAATTGTGAGAAAAAAAGTCAGAACTGCGTGATATAAACAAATCTGAATTTTTTCTCACAGTTGCGACTTTTTATCTCACAGTTCTGACTTTTTTTCTTGCAGTTGCAAGTTTATATCTCATAATTCTTTTTTCTCACAATTGTGACTTTTTATCTCCCAATTCTGACTTTTTCCCCCCTCAAATTGCGAGTTTATATCTCTATAAGTTCTGAATCATCATTAAAAAAATGTATAGAAGCCCATTTCTGCCATTGAATGAAGTCAAAAAAAGTAATTGCGTCATTTTATGTCACAATTCTGACTTTTTTCTCGCAGTTGAAACTTTTTATGTCACAATTCTGACTTTTTTTTCTCACAATTGCGAGCCCATTTGTTTGGTGATTTATCCTTTACAGCAGCAACTGAATCATCATTAAAAAAATAATATCTGAAATTATATCAGAAATGTATGGAAGCCCGTTTCTGCCACTGAATAAAAAAATGAAAAAGGTTATTGCAACTTTTTATTTCATAATTCTGACTTTTTTCACAGTTGTGAGTTAATTTTTACGACAGTTGTTTTGAAATATTTTTTTATTTGTAGCAAGTAAATATTATTGTTGTTTTTCATTACTATAAAATCCTAATGAAATTTGTACATGAATGGGTTAACATACTGAGACTGTGTAATCTAATAAAGATAGAAAAGTAAAAAATTAAATGTTATGTTTCAAAATATTTAGATTTTTGTTTTTGATTTTTTTTTTTTCTGTAGTTGTTTTAAAATATATTTCTTTGATGATTCAGTTGCTACTGTAAAGTGTAAAACCACTATAATATAATTTTTTTCTATAGTTCCTTTATAAAGTAGGCACTTCATAAAGCGTGTGTGTGTGTGTGTGTGTGTGTGTGTGTGTGTGTGTGTGTATATATATATATATATATATATATATATATACACACACACACACAATCAGACTGGTCAAAATGTTTATTACTGTTAATAAATAAAACGATTGATTTTGAAAAAAGTTAGCTAATGCAAGGAAATGCAAACAGATTTGTGTTTTTTGTTTCTTTGTGATTTCTTTGTACAGTATAATCAAAGGATTTTAAACTTTTCGCACCCTTTAGCAAACGGACCTTTTATCATGACTTCTTAATAACCTCTTAGAATAAGCTTGTGTCTGATGTGGTCTCACCTCCAGCACCAAGTGTCATTGAGAGATATTACGTCATCTACTATCATTCTTTGTCTGTAAAAGGCACTTTGAGCTCAGATACTGTACTGTGCCCATAAGGAGCGAGAAAGCTGCGTTAATAATCTCACACACTGTGTGTGTGTGTGTGTGTACTTGTTTTTGCTACATAGTGGGGACCAAATGTCCCCACAAGGATAGTAAAACCTGAAATTTTTGACATTGTGGGGACCGGCCTGCGGTATAGTAAATAGTAAATGGTGTTTATCTGAAAGTGTAACGATGCAAACATGTTTTCTGTGAGGGTTAGGTTTAGGGTTAGGGTTGGGTTAGGGGATAGACAATATCGTTTGGTCAGTATAAAATCTATAGAAGTCTATGGAAAGTCCCCACAATTCACAAAAACAAACGTGTGTTTGTGTGTGTGTGTGTGTGTGTGTGTGTGTGTGTGTGTGTGTGTGTACCTGGTATTTATCACATTATGGGGACCAAATGTCCCCACAAGGATAGTAATACCAGTAAATTTTGACCTTGTGGGGACATTTTTAGGTCCCCATGCATGAGGAAACAGGCTTATAAATCATGCAGAATGAGTTTTTTAGAAAGTGTGCACAGTGTCCTGTGAGGGCTTGGTTTAGGTGTAGGGCAATAGAATATACAGTTTGTACAGTATAAAAACCATTACGCCTATGCAATATCCCCATAAAACATGGGAACACAACGTGTGTGCATTTGTGTGTGTGCGTGTGAGAATAAATGTCAGTAATACAACAGAAATCAAACAGCTTGTGTTGTGTATGCGTTTGAGACAGAGCCAGCTCACAGGAACCAGCTTATTATACTATCATGTTGCAGCCAAGGGAGGGAAAGTTCTGAATTTATATATAATCCTTTTCCTGTCTATTCTTCTTTACACTCTTCTTCACAATCATTGTTTCCTTGTGTTTCATTTTCTGTGACTTTTGCTGCTTACTTGCCTTTCATGTTGCAACCCATGTTCCATCTTAAAGGGATAGTTCACCCCAAAAATGAAAATTCTGTTATTAATTACTCACCCTCACCCGCAAGACCTTCATTTGTCTTCAGAACAAAAATTAAGATATTTTTAATGAAATTCGAGAGCTTTCTGACCCTGCATACACTGTAAAAAACCAAAAACACAATTTGTTGAGTCAGCTTAAAATAATTTGTTACTCTGCTGCCTTAAAATTTTAAATTCAGTCAACTCAAATAAGTTTAGTCAACTTGAAATGTTAAGTTGCACTAAGTGACAACTTAGATATTTGTGTTTGTTAAACTTAAAAGCTGGGTAAGTAACCCAGCTGCCTTAAAATTTTAAGTTGAATCAACTCAAATATCTAAGTTGTCACTTAGTATAACTTAACATTTCAAGTTGAAAAAACTTTTTTTGAATTGACTGAACTTAAATTTTTAAGACAGCCAGGTAACAAATTATTTTAAGTTGAAAATTGTTTTTTTTTACAGTGTAGACAGCAACACAACTACCACATTCAAGGCCCAGTAAGGTAGTAAGGACATTGTTAAAATAGTTCATGTGACATCAGTGGTTCCAGCTGTGGAGTCTGCATTTACAAAAAAATCTGTTGTTCTGAAAAGCTCCATGGATTTTGAGTCAGTTTGTAAAATATAATTTCTGCTAGATATTCCAGGTCAACTGTAAGTGGCAGGAGCTTCATAAAATGGGTTTCCATGGCTGAGCATGCAAGCCTCACACCAGTGCAATGCCAATGCAAGATTTCACTTAGCACCTTGTTCTATCATTCCAACCAAACCACACTTTGTCTTCACATGCCTCACTATCATGCTTTATTACTGAAGCATGGTAAGTGGTTTACACTTGCTACTCAATTACACAAACCAAGGAACTCAGCTGCAGGGAGCTGGCATCATTTATACTGAGTGACAGATGAAATGAGCTCACTTTTCTACCAACGCTTTGCAGCACCCCTAAGAGAAACCAAACTTTAACAAGCTATAAGCTGAGACTATTAGACATTCACTGCTAGTCTGTGTTCAGCAGCGAGGGCTGATAATTTCACTTAGCTGATGGAAAAACAACCACTGATGAGGTGAAGTGAAGAAAGAGTGTTAAACTTTCTTAACGGTGACCACAAGTGCTCGAGACGCAGACGGACCACACATCAGGAGCATTTTATAGAGAGGGAACCATATTCATGCTTTTTTTTTAAATTATCATTTACTGTACATTTACTGCTGATGTACGTCTGGTGCAAAACAGGAGTTATTGGCTTTTTCTGTGTTCTTCTGCCCAGCACCTGAACGTACACATTTACAGTTCTTCCTGAGAGAAAATATTTAAGCTTAACCAAATCTAATAATGTTCATGTTTATGAGATGCATTTGGTGTTTTGGATTTAATCCTAAATTAAAGTGAGACCTCATGGAGCCAGTTTCTCAAACCCAGGTCTGCTGGATAGCCAAGAAAAAAAAAAAGTAAACAAAGAAAAAGTAAAAAGAAAAAAACAGAGTAAACAAGGCTTGCTGATCTAACATTAAAGGAGTTCACTTCCAGAACAAAAATGTAAAGATAATTTACTCACCCCAAGATGTTCATGTCTTTCGTTCTTCAGTCGAAATTATGTTTCTTGAGGGAAACATTCCAGAATTTTTCTCTATATAGTGGACTTCAATGGTGCCCCCAAGTTTGAATTTCCAAAATGCAGATTAAATGCAGCTTCAAATGGCTTTTAAACAATCCCAGCCGAGAAAGAAGGGTCTTATCTATTGAAACAATCTGTCATTTTCGAACATTCTCGTCTTGTCTCATCTCTGTGATGGGCATGTGCAGTCTGTGCAATCCGGATCAATACAGTTAGGGTAGGTCAAAAAACTCCCATCTCATTTTCTTCTTCAACATCAAAATCGCCCTACATCGCTGTTTTACCTTTTTTTTGTAAAGGGTGTTTGATCTTTTTTGCATGTTCACTTTGTAAACACTGGGTCAGTACTTCTGCAGTGATGTAGGATGATTTTGAAGTTGGAGAAGAAAACGAGATGGGAGTTTTGCGACATACCCTAATTGTATTTACCGTATTGAACCAGAAAAAAACGCAGACTTAGACAAGACGAGCATTTGAGGTTAAAAAGTATAGAAATTGTTAATTTGTTTCGAAAATGATAGATTGTTTTGCAAGATAAGACCCTTCTTCCTCGGCTGGGATCATTTAGAGTCATTTGAAGCTGCATTTAAACTGCTTTTTGGAAGTTCAAACTTGGGGGCAGCACTGAAGCCCACTATATGGAGATAATTCCTGAAATTATATATATATACATATAACTACATTATATATAACAGTAGTACATAATAACATATAATTGTTATGTATAACAATTATATGTGTACTGACACATATTAAATTGATTAAAAATGACATTCGTAATTTTGCAATATATATATGTTGTTTAGAACTTTGTTCATCAAAGAATCTATATCTATCTATCTATCTCTCTCTCTCTCTCTCTCTCTCTCTCTCTCTCTCCATATATGTATATATATAAACTGTTTCTAAAAAAAAAAAAAAAACTGTTAAATAAATTAAAATAAAATAAAATCAAATCAAATAAAATAGCAGCACAACAGATTGATAATAATAATAAATGTTTCTTGAGCACCAAATCAGCATATTTGATTGATTTCTGTAGAATCATGTGAAACTGAAGACTGAAAATTTAGCTTTTTCATTACAGGAATAAATTAGATTTTAACATATATTAAAATAGAGAACAGTTTTTTAAATTGTAATAATATTTCGCATTATTACTGTTTTTACTGCATTTTTAATAAAATGATTGCAGACTTGGTAAAAAATAAATAAATAAATAAATAAAATGTATCGATCTTAAACTTTTGAAGAGCAGGAGGACTGAAACAAATTGATGCCAGTACATGTAACGTAATTGTAAAAGCTGTACTATTTCAGACTAATACTATCTATTTGTCATGTTTTGTTGTGATTTATTTTTTTATTTTTTTAGGTTTGACGTCATGGCATCATGCCAAGTCGTAAAATGACCATTCATGATATGGTATCAGTATATTGCTAGGTGCATACGACGTAAAACTGTGATGAAATCATCATCTCACACCATTTCCCTTATCATTAACCCATTGCCTGTGAATGATAATTCAAATAACCTCTCTGACTGCTTGGACAGCGAGTCTGGGAGCGTTTTCTCTCCCATGTGAATGTTTTCCTGAGTTTGTAAATACCACAGACAGAATGTTAACATGCACCTGGAGAGTTCTCAGAAAGGACAGTTCCCAAAGACGA
Source organism: Labeo catla (assembly GCA_012976165.1). Lineage (NCBI taxonomy): Eukaryota > Metazoa > Chordata > Actinopteri > Cypriniformes > Cyprinidae > Labeo > Labeo catla. Next base: position 886,052 of record VONZ01000078.1, read on the forward strand.
CGCGCTCACATAATCACACACCTGCTCGAGGAAGAACAGCTGTTTAATTACTATGTTTGTGCCACTGTAATCTCTCTTTTTCCCTGTCCTGTGCTGTGTGGCGGCTGAACCGGTGGCTGTATGACCACAGCACATGGAATTCTGACTCACTCACTTTCATTATGATGCTCACAACCTGCGAAAGAGAATATGAAATATATTTGTAGAGCTAAAATGAGATGTTCCTTTCATCTTATTATTAGAATTATAAATAACTAATATGTTATCACACATGTCCACAATTAAGCCTGACATTACACAAATATTTACCTTACTCTATGTCAGGACTGACTTATCTGAGCTAACTTCTTGTATTTTCAGAGAGCACTTATCCGTTTAATTACCAGCGACAAACACAGGCAGGTCAGAGTTTACTGTAAGCGCCAAACACACTTTGTAGTCTTGAAGTCCTGGGCGGAGTGTATGTGTGTGCGATTGTGAGGAAGAGGCCATTATTTACACAGTGTTTACACTGGCTGCAGAGAATTACCCCTCAGGATGCGGACGAAACCTTTGGAGTAAATCTCATACTGATCTGACAGAAAGTCCTCTAGAAACACACACAAGACCAGCAGCAACACCACCAACACCAAACAGATACATACAGGTGCATTTGTATGTCACAGATGGTTCATCAAAATTACTCACTTCTTTAAAACATAAGTTACATGTACACAACTGTTGAAAAGTTTGGGTTCAGTAAGATTTTTTTTTTTAATGTTGTATGCGCAACAATCCTGTATTTACTTGTAGTGAAAAAGTACAGTACAGTAAAAACAATGATTTAAAACAACTGTTTTCCACTCTAATTAGGTGTGTAGCACTATACTGTTATTGAGGATAACTGTCATATTTAAATAATGAAATATCGTTATCGATCAATATAGATATTTAAAAATGAATAGTACGATAATATGACGCATAATAATCCAGCGCCAGCGCCATTATGGAGCGTTAAACTCTCACGTGTAATTTGTTTCATTCATACTCGACGTCGGATGGCGCCCTCGCACAGAAAGTCCACAAACAAGACTCATAGAAGTAACAGAACTCCAGGAAATCCCTGCAGGCATCCAGCTATCGCTTTTTTATCGCTGTTTTATCTGAAGGAACAGGAAGACAGTCAACACACGACAACAGTATATGCTGTATCTGTGTTCTTCAAGCAATCTGAGGTATGTTTATAAGGACATGTATTTATAAAGTAGGCTAATGCTAAATGACATAGCATTTATCACTGTATAAAATACTATGAAATATAATTTCTGCCTCATTCTACGATAAGAATCAGTTCACAGAAGGAAGTTATTTAAAAAGCTTGTTTGGAGTAAAAATAAGTTGTTATTCCCATAAATTGTTATACTTTGATGCTGTAGTAAACTACAACGGTTAGCATTTTAGCCTCTTCTGTTTAGTGTAATAGTTTTTTTCTAATATATTTTAAAATGTAATGTATTCCTATGATCGTGAATCTGAATTTTCAGCAATTATTCCTTCAGTCTTAAAGGAGTAGTTCACTTCCAGAACAAAAATGTACAGATAATGTACTCGCCCCGTTGTCATCCAAGATGTTCATGTCTTTCTTTCTTCAGTTGTAAAAAAAGTATGTTTTTTGAGGAAAACATGTCAGGAATTATCTTCATATAGTGGACTGCTGTGGTGCTTGCAAGTTTGAACTTCCAAAATGCAGTTTAAATGCAGCTTCAAGGGCAAACAAAAAACAAACAAACAAACAAAAAAACAAGTTTATATATGTATGTCGAAAAACTCGCATCACATTTTCTTCTCCAACTTCGAAATCGTCCTAAATCACTGCAAAAGTACCGACCCAGTGTTTACAAAGTGAACGTGCAAAGAAGATCAAATGCCCTTTACAAAAAAAGGCAAAACAGCGATGTAGGACAATTTTGCAGTTGGAGGAGAAAATTAGATGGGAGTTTTTCGACCTACCCTAACTGTTTTGAACCTGAATGCACAGAGTTCACATACACATGGCAGAGCTAGACAAGATGAGCATTTGAGGGTAAAAGGTATATACATTTTTATTTATTTTTTTTTTATAAAATGGCTAAATGTTTTGCTAGATAAGACCCTTCTTCCTCGGCTGGGATCGTTTAGAGTCCTTTGAAGCTGCATTTAAGCTGCATTTTGGAAGTTTGGAAGACCATAGAAGTCCACTATATGGAGATAATTCCTGAAATGTTTTCCTCAATAACTTAATTTCTTTACGACTGAAGAAAGAAAGACATGAACATTTTGGATTAGCATATTATCTGTAAATTTTTTGTTCTGGAAGTTAATTTCTTCTTTAAGCACCACATGATCCTTCAGAAATCATTCTAATATGCTGCTTTGGTGCTTAAGAAACAATGTTGAAGACTGATTTTTTTGATGAATAGAAAGTTAAAAAGTACAGCTTTTATTTGAAACAGAATTTGTAACAATGTCTTTAATGTCACTTTTGATCAATTTAATGCAGAACAGCATTTTATTCATGCTCTTGCTGAATAAAATAATTAAAAAAATGAACACACAGTTATGTGTGTGAAATCTATGCGTGTAGACTTTACACACCGTAATTGTTTATATATGAATAGTCAATTTCTTTCTATAAATCTTCAAATAGGCCTCAAAAATGCATTAACCAAACAGTGATGTGATTTAGTTCATGGTAGCATATTGTATCCCGCATTGGTTATGGCAGAAACTGTATTTAACATAATCCTACTTTAAGTGGACTCATCTGGTACTTAAACATACTAAATGAATTAGCCAGGCCCTGTGGCTTCATATTAGAAGAGTGTTTGTGTTTATAAAAGAGCAGATATGTGTGAAAACTAACACCCTTTAGTATCAAACTGGCTTTAGGTAACAGGTCTCATTAACCTCTGCCTATAAACTGAAATTATTAGATCAGAGACATATGTTGTTGGGTATAGGCTGGGTTCAGCCATGCTTTAAAATCCACCTGTGTTTGAAAGATATTGTTACTTGAATGCCTGAGATTTAAATGTTACAGGAATCATTTTAATGAATAGTTAATCCAAAAATGAAAATTCTGTCTTGAATTACTCACCCTCATGTTGTATTTAAAAGTAAGGGGAGTTTCACAGGATGTCCAGAGTGACCGGTGCTCTTTCTGATAAAACAGATTAAGTCAAGTGCTCCACCCAGAACACACATATACACACATACACACAGGTTGTGGTGTGTGATAGTTTACATCGTCCCTTGAGCTCATTATCACTCTGGCCCTTCCTGTCTGGAGATAAGAAACTCTTCCATGCCAAAAATCCCCTCTTCACCCCTCCCTAACCCTCCTGTGTCCACGCTTCCTGCACCAACCCCATTCTTACCATAAAAAGTGTCCCATTTCTCTCTTGTTGAGCTGAACACTCTCCCTTTTCCATATCTGTCTTTTGATTTCTGTCATTAAAGGGATAGTTCACCAAACATGAAAATTCTGTCATCACTTCATTCCAAACCCGTAAGACCTTTGTTTTTCTTCGGAACACAAATTAAAGGAGAACTCCACTTTCAGAACAACAATTCACAAATAATTTACTGACCCACTTGTCAACCAAGATGTTCATGTCTTTCTTTCTTAAGTCGTAAAGAAATTATATTTTTCAAGGAAAACATTTCAGCGTTTTTCTCCATATAATGGACTGATATGGTGCCCTGATTTTAAACTTTCAAAATGCTGTTTAAATGTGGCTTTAAACGATCCCAAATGCAGTTGCAAACGTATCCCAGCTGAGGAAGAAGGGTCTAATCTAGCGTAACCACTGGTTATTTTAATAAAAATAATACAATTTATATATTTTTTTTTAATGCCAAACGCTCGTCTTGTCTTACTCTGCCTGGACTGTTCTTTCCGGTTCATGACAGTTAAGGTATGTCGAAAAACTCCCATCTCATGTTCTCCTTCAACTTCGAAATCGTCCTTTTTACCTTTTTTGTTCAGGGTGTTTGATCTTCTTTGCATGTTGACTTTGCAAAGACTGGGTTGGTACTTCTGAGTTTTTCGACATACCCTAACTGTCTTGAGTCAGAATACACACGAGTTCAGGGAGAGAAAGGCATTTGAGCATTTGAGATTAATTTGAGATTAAAAATTATTTAAATTGTATTTTTTTTAAATGATAATAACCAGTTGTTTCGCTAGATAAGGCCCTTCTTTCGCGGCTTGGATCATTTACAACCGCATTTGGGATCGTTTGAAGCCGCATTTAAACTGCATTTTGGAAGTTCAAAATTGGGGCACCATATCAGTCCATTATATGGAGAAAAATGCTGAAATGTTTTCCTCGAAAAACATAATTTCTTTACGACTGAAGAAAGACAGACATGAACATCTTGGATGACAAGGGGGTGAGTACATTATATGTGAATCTTTGTTTTGGCAGTTGACTTCTCCTTTAAGATATTTTTGTTGACATCCAAGAGCTTTCTGACCCTGCGTAGACAGCAATGCAGCTACCACGTTCAAGGCCAATAAAGGTAGTAAGGACATTGTTAAAATAGTCCATGCGACATCAGTGGTTCAACCATAATTTTATAAAGCTATGAGAATACTTTTTGTGCGCATACAAAACAAAAACAATGATTTTATCTAAATCTGTCTTTTTAAACACATGCCCTGCATTTATCAGACTGTTATCATTCAAGTAAGGATTATATCATTTGGTGATATCTAAAACTCATTGATGTTCATTAGCCTGACTGTGTATCTACAGTATTTACTCAACCCATCAAAAGTTTGATGCAAATAGAGGCCCATCTGAACCATATTCTGAAGTCTCCTTGTGTATAAACTGCAACATCCTTCTCCGGTATATATAGTTTTCTGCATAACAGGCCATTCAGCAAGCGACAGACCAAACAAAAACACTCTCAGACAAGGCGAGCTTTGGAAAATAGAGGAAAGAATGTTTGTTCAGCGATATCAAAAGATTAACTCTCATCTCTCGAAAGGAAAAAGCGGGAACATGAATTGGGCCTTTGGCTTCACAGGAATTCATGACATTCTCTTCTCTATTAGGCCTATTTATCTGCTAAAGAAAATATTATGAAGACCCCTTAGACAGGGATAAGGATTTTTGAGTAAAAGCAAATGCCTGAAACCGTTTGGATGAAGTTTAGACCGAAACATCATATCCACAGAAAGCACAGACAATAGAGAAGACTGACCACTCATTCTCTCAATAGCATCGAGGGCCAGTTCTGCTCCACTGACCTCTGTCTCACCTCTCTACTGTGTGTGCGTGTGTGTGCGTACGTGTGTGTGCCTTGGACTCAGAGAGAGTAATGAGATCATTACCACTAGTTAATTAAATGCGATGTGTCTTCTCAAAAGTTTTCTCGTTTCACATTGTGTCCTAACAATCGCCTCCCTTGTGGACCTCTGACGATGAAAGAGGGGGAAGGCAAACGGAGGAGAGCGCCTATTGTCCTCCTCCTGAGAAAATATCTATCCCTTGGTTTTTCCTCTCTATAATCTCATTGTGTTTTCCTCTTCTTTTCATTTTTTCATCCTGGATTGGACCAGATAGTTTATGAGGATAGGCAGATCAGAAAATGAAAGAACGAGTGAATGGAAAAGTAAGATTTTAAATATTTAGGAAGGACCGTTTTCTATATAAACCATTACATATAAGTTTACATGATCTTATATTTTACAAATACAATTTTACTCACTCTCATGTTGTTCCAAAACGGTATGACTGACTTTCTTCTGTAAGAAGCAAAAGAAGATGTTTAGTAGAATGTTCATGCTGCTCTTTTTCATACAATGAAAAGTGAATTGTGACCAGGTCTGTATGCTGCAAAAAAGACCCAAAATCACAGTAAATGTACCATAAAAGTAGTTTAAACAACTATCAGTGTATATTATAAATCTTCTAAAGTCGTTCGATAGTTGTGCATGTAACTAGAGATTGGATGGAGAAGGATGGGCAGATCAGGGAATGAAATAAAGAGTAGATGGGGGAAAAAAGAGATTTGAAATATTAAAGAAGGATCCAGAATATAAATGTTACGTTACAAATTTATATAATCGTATGGATACGTTTTTACTTGTGTTATTCCAAAACGGAATGACTTTCCTCTGTAGGACACAAAAGAAGATGTTTAGTAGAATATTCATGCTGTTCTTTTCCATGCAGTGAAATTGAATGGTGACCAAGGCTCTAAACTACAAAAAAATGACCTAAATACACAGTTAAAGCACCATAAAAGTAGTTTAAGCAATTTTCATGGTATATTATAAATCATCTAAAGTCATTTGATAGTACCATGAAAGTAGTTTAAACAATTTTTAGGGTGTATTATAAATGTTTGAACATGATTCGATAGTTTTGGATGTAACTAGAGATTGTGTGAGGATGTAGAAATGATGGGCAGATCAGAGAATGAAAGAAGGAGTAGATGGAAAAATATTTAAGGAAGGACCTAGAATATACATGTTACATGTTACAGGTTTATAGAATCTTATAGTTTATGGATACATCTTAACTCACCCTCATGTTGTTCCAAAATGGTAGGACTGAGTTTCTTCTGTAAGAAGCAAAAGATGATGTTTAATAGAATGTTCATGCTGCTCTTTTCCATACAATGAATCTGAATGGTGACTAGGGCTCTAAATTGCAAAAATTACCCAAATGTACAGTAAAAGTACCATAAAAGTACTTTAAGCAACTTTTAGGGTATATTATAAATCTTCTAAAGTTGTTTGATAGTTTTGCATGTAACTAGAGATTGTGTGAGGAGGTAGAACGGATGGACAGATCAGAGGAAAAAAAAGAAAGAGTAGTAAATATTAAAATATTTAAAAAATTTAAAGAAGGATCTAGAACATACACGTTACATGATACAAGTTTATATAATCTTATGGTTTATGTATGAATTTTTAGTCACCCTCATGCTGTTCCAAAACGACATGACTTTCTTCTGTAGGAAGCAAAAGAAGATGTTTAGTAGAATGTTCATGATGCTCTTTTCCAAACAATGAAAGTGAATGGTGACCGGGGCTCTGAACTGCGAAAAAATGACCCAAGTGCACAGTAAAACTACCATAAAAGTAGTTTAAACAACTTTCAGTGTATATTATAAATCTTCTAAAGTTGTTCGATAGTTTTGCATGTGATTTTGTGAGGAGGTAGAAAGGATAGGCAGATCAGAAATGAAAGAAAGAGTAGATGGAAAAGAGAGTTTTAAAATATTAAAGAAGGATCTAGAATACAAACGTTACATGCTACAAGTTTATATAAACTTATAGTTTATAGATACATCTTTACTTACCCTCACGTTGTTCCAAAACAAGAAGACCTTCTTCTGTAGGAAACAACAGAAGATGTTTAGTAGAATGTTCATGCTGCTCTTTTCCATACAATGAAACTGAATGGTGACTAGGGCTCTAAACTGCAAAAAATGACCCTAATACACAGTAAAAGTACCATAAAAGTAGTTTCTTTTAGGGTATATTTTAAATCTTCTAAAGTCATCCAATAGTTTTGCATGTAACTAGAGATTGTGTGAGGACGTAGAAAAGATGGGCAAGTCAGAGAATGAAAGAAGTAGCTAATAGATGGAAAAAGTGAGATTTTAAAATATTTAAAGAAGGATCTAGAATATACATGTTAAATGTTACAAGTTCATATGATCTTACAGTTTATGGATAGATCTTTATTCACCATCAAGTTCTGAAACAGTATGACTTTCTTCTGTAGGAAGCAAAAGATGATGTTTAGTAGAATGTTCATGCTGCTCTTTTCCACACAATGAAAGTGAATGGCAGCTAGGGTTCTAAACTGCAAACAAATGACCCAAATGCACAGTAAAACTACTATAAAAGTAGTTTACTTTTAACTTTTAGTCTGTATTATCTGAAAAAAACTTGACTTTTTTGAATCTCCAATTCAAAATTGAAAATTCAGTTTTCGTTTACTAACCCTCATGTTGTTTCAAACCTGTATGACTTTGCTTTCTTCTACTGAACATAAAAGAAAGTAATTTGAGAAATGGCTTGTTTTTTTTGTCCATACGATGTAAATTAGTCATCACCAAATCTATTTGTTATCAGCATTCTTTAAAATATCAATTTCAAGTCATTATCCACACGCAATTTTCCCTTCCTGTTTCCCTTCCCACAGAAAAATCAGATTTATAACAACATTAAGAATAGTAAACTATGTTTTTCTTAAGAATGGACATGATGTTCATTGAGAAATATGCAGTGATAAGCATATGAACATTGTCTCTCTTTTGTCTTTCCTCTTTCCTGTCTTTGGATAACAGGGACTAACAGATGACATGTACCGTAAACTCCTTAATCATTTGTGCGTTAAATCCAAGACAAATAAAACCCAGACAAATATGCACATATATCAGTTTGTCCAGTGCCATGTGTCTATCTCTGAAAAAAAAAATACTGTCTGCAACCATGTCCAAATGTGTGTGAGTGAGTCTGAAGATGGGGCAATGTCTAATTTTAGTATCTACAAGAACTCATTTTCCAAAAGTGCATGAATTTTAGTAGACTTTTTAAGCATAGCCAAACAAATAATCACTCATCACACACACACACAGACAAAAAAAATATATCCTGTCAATAGTTTGCTAAGCTTCTGATATGCTTCAACGTTTCTTCAAGTTCACAATGAAGAGAAACACTGGACGTTGATTGAGAGCCAAAGAAAACAGTTTAGTTATGAGATTTTAGGATGAATAAAACAAATGTCTTATGACATTTGCAGTTTTCACATACAATGAATTACAGTATGAGCGAGTTACAAAACCAAAAACAAAACAAATGGGCAGAGAGGAAAATATATAATCAGGAAACCATCCGTTGGGCCTTTTGGATCTAAGCTAGAAGTTATTTTTGTATTGCCTTTCTTCGCCGTCAAAACCATCTCCGTTCCCGAATCTCCCGAATTCATCCAGCCGCTCTGTATAATCACGCACACACAAAATAAGCAGCATCTCTGTCTTTGTCATAACCACTGTGAGCATGTCGGTTGATATTTTAAAGACTATCATTTCCTCTCTCTTTGGGAACTTCCCAATATGAAGAAGGCCTTTGAAATCCTTCCAGTGAATCTTATTAAAGAAATGTCATATAATTCAATTCATTTTTCCCCTCTTTTTCTTACTAGGAAGCTTAGTCTGGTCATAGATCTCTGCTTGCTGGTTGGCAGAACATCTGGTTGTAATGTGCATTGATGCTGGGCACTCTGTTTTTTAGGGCAGACTCACACAAAAAGAAGCAGAGAGAAAACGTTTGTGCTCCAGAGACATAAATATAAATCTCTCAAGCATGAACTCTGAGGCAATATCAGCTTCTCCGCATTTCTATCTTTAGGACTTCTGTCAGAGAAAAAGCAATGACGCCTTTGTTCCGAGTCTAGAGGAGACTAGAGGAGTCTTCGTTTTTTTTTCAATAACACTGGATAATAACAATGCAAATGACAACGCATTTATAACTTTTTCCGTGTTTAAGTATAAATGGGTCCCTGGTGCATTTACCAACCCTTGAAAATGTGAAACAGGACAACCCAGTAACTTTGTTTTGCTAAGCCTTTTTCTGCAAGCTTGTGAAAAAACGAGTCTCTCAGTGATGTAGAAAATGGATTGTATTATAATATTCCCACCCAAGTTTCAAGTATTGCAAATTTCAACCCACAGAGCCATCTTTTTCTGTTTGCAAGCGACAACGGTGTACTAGTTCTAAAGCCATAGTGAAAGTTCAACTGTTCTGTCGTCAGAGCAGTGGATTTATTTATTTATTTTCTGTATATTACACTGCTGCCACACAGATCTAATATAAACATGCGATTTCTTTCCCAGCTGTTTACCTTTACAGACATAACCGACTGTTTTTGTAACTCGTGTGTTTTTAACATAAACGTGTGTGTATTTGACAGTTTAAGCGCAATAAGACATGAAATAGAGTTTACTTAGTTTACTCACATGCTGTGTGACAACTGCTTTCTGTGCACGCGCTTCGGATGTGTGCACTCAGCAGGGTCGCCAGGTTTTCATAACAAAACCTGCTCAAATGCTACTCAAAATTAGCCTAATGGCGTTTCAAGGGGAGTCCCCTGTTAAAAATAGCTTTCTGGGGATAAAATGCACGTTTTTTTTGTCAGAGTTTCTATGGTAAATTTACATTTCAGGGGGTAAATATGATGTTATTGGGGTCGCTTCAACCCGCGGGCATCAAAAACTACCCACGGCAACTGTGTAAAAGTAGCCCAATTCCACCGAAAACAAAACCCTATATCTCAATTCCACGCTCAGAAAACCCTATATCAGAACTTTAAACTAATATGGTTTAAAACGCATGATTTCAGAGCGATGGACGTGATAATCAAAACCAAACAGATGTTTTTTTGCAGAATATCTGAGGTAGGAGCTGTAAAGGCACAGCCCTATTCTGAAAAAAAGGGGCGGGGAGCAGCAGCTCATTTGCATTTAAAGAAACATGCATGAAAACAGCATGTTTCTGCTTCCATTCAAAATAAGGGCATTTCATTTTCAAAAAGGGGCATAATAGGTTTCCTAAATGCTGATGAAAACGCTGTCATCATTTACTGTTTCTCATGTTGTTCCAAACCCGTATGAGTTAATTTCTTCCATGGAAAATGTTTCTCTTTTTTTTCTTGTTCTTTTGCCTGTTTGTTTAATAGACAGATTTGCATGACATTGGTCATACTGTAAACACTGGGTTTGTTCAGGGTGGTTAGTGAATATGACACTGTACCCTTTGGTGTGGATTATGCTGTCTTTGTGATTTCACAGTGTGATTCATTACGGACTTAGCGAGTGGAACAGAGCATTTAATGTGTTTCACTCATATAAACAGATACAACGAACAAACCACTGACTCTACTACCATATGGAGAAAAAGTAAACTGGACGACTGGTTTCTCTTGGGAATGTAAATAATCCAGCCAAATTGGAATTGACAGTTGTTCAGAGTCCAGCAAGTCAGTGTCACTGTTAAAAAATAACCCGTTTCCCAGAAAGCCAGAGTCTACCTGTCTGACTGCCTGAGCGAACACTGGCAAAACGGGTTAGACTCCATCAGGTCTGCAATGAATAACATTTTTTTCCTTGTCTTTCGCTCACAGTTATCATACAGCTACAGGCCATGAACTATTATGACTTCATGGTAGGATAATTCTTCAATTAAGGGCTTGTTTGACTACTTGAAAACTTCAAACTATGTTTATCTGCGTGTTATACATTTATATTGTAATTGTAATAATTGTAGTATTGTAAAAGCGACTTACAATTAAGGAATATAACCAGCAAATCAAAACAACATTTACTTAAAAATGATCCTAGATAGCATAAACAGTTTTCTAACTGAAGATTTATCCAAACACAGATAAACGAGGGTAGAAACAGTAAAAAAAAAAAACGGCTATAACAAGGAGATAAGCAACACAGACAGATATGTAGAATAGAGTAGTTATCTGCTGATTCTGCCCATTTGTTGATGGTGAGGTAAACCAGTTTCACTGGAACGGCAGAGACACTGAGGCTACATGGTAATGTCCCTGGCTGGGGTAATGAGTGCCCTCAGGTCAGTCTAGAGCACTGGCACCATTGTACACACACACAAATACGCACACATGTTTTTCTCCCCCTCTCGTGAGCTCAGGTAATAACCGTAAGTAGTCAGGCTGTGATTATGTTGCAGAAAGACTCTAAATTAAAGGATAGGGCGCAGCAGGCATTCATGACAGGCTCTTTTTATGTACTCCTATAGAGGACTGTCTTTACAGTTGCCCTTATACCACCTTCCATTAAAGCCTTTCTGATTACAATGATACAACTGGTGCCATTGGGCTCCTCTGACATTTCAGCCAGTAGACTAAAAGACTGAAAAATAAGACACAGACATTTCCAGTACTCTCAGTGTAAATGCATTCAGAAATCAAGGGTGTATATCAACACATGACATAGGAGTTTTGATTTTGGTACACTGATATACCTTTGGTGTGTTAACTTATGAACACACACTGAATAAATTGTTGAATAAAGTTTTTTTCTTTGCACACAAGTTGAACCACTGATATCACATGGACTATTATATCAATGTCCTTACTACACTCTAAAAAATGCTGGGTTAAAAACAACCCAACTTGGGTTATTTGGCAACCCAGCGCTGGGTAAATATTGGACGGAACACATGCTGGGTTAAATGTTTTTACCAAACATGCTGGGTTATTTTCTATAAATCAACTATTGTTTAAAAATTATTATATTGCTGGCTTAAAATTGACTGGAACTTATAAGAACACACACAGAATTACTTGAGGCAACAGTAGTAATCAAAAGATGAACATTTATTATTAAGCAAGAACACATGGACAAACTACAAGACAAACTGAATTTATTTCTCGTTTAACAAGCATTTAAGACATAAAAAATAACATTTAAAAGTAGCATTTTAATCTTAGTGTATTCAACCATTCTCTGTAATCACTTTTTACTAAAATAGCGCTAATTCTTGTGCTGGTATGTTGCCGAAATCTGAGCTGGTGAAGGGCTGCCGTTCGACGGGGTAACTGCGAACTTTAGACCGTCGTCTCGTGTTTCACTCATAGCTGAAAGATGCCGTGACTAACTCCAAAACCTGCCCATAAACAAACAGTACTGACATTAGAGAACATTTTTTAACTTTAAATTAAATTAAACTCAGTACTGTAACAAATAAAATTCATTTATTTTATGTAAGGCAAAAGGCGTTTCCATTGTACGAAGTGACCCCTACTGACGCAGGTGACTGACATCTCATCCTTATATTGCGCTGCATAAAATAATACAATACTGCACAGTAAAGACTTTATAAATAAAATAAAATGTATAAAAACCTTTATTTCGATGAAGAAGTGTACCAAATCGTCAGGGCTGAGAACCCCTTTCTCCTGTAGAGGACTCAAAAAGCCCACGCTCTGACTGTAACTCAACAACTGGGTTGTTTTGTCAGAGACAAGCTTAACCCAGCGGTTGGGTAGAAAAAAATAACCCAGCGTTAAACAACTTAGTTACAGAAAAACTACCCAGCACCTGGGTAGAAAATATTTAAAATAACCAAATAAAATGACCCAACAAGTTGAACCCAGCATTTGGGTTAAAAATAACCCAGCACCTGGGTAAAAATATTACAAATAACCCAATAAAATTACCCAACAGGGTGAACCCAACCTTTGGATTAAAAAAATAACCCAGCATTTTTTAGAGTATATACCATTCTGGGCCTTGAAAGTTGAAGTACCGTTGCTGCATATGCAAATATTAAGATATTAAGGGTTTGCTAAATGCTGTTTAAAAGCGTATTAACATTCCAGATATTGTATTAAACCAAAGTGAGTAGCAAGAAGGAGTAAGCTATAATTAACTCCTCAAATCCAACTTCTCTACAACCTCAGTTTATAGAAGGGGGACATGAAAAAAAAGTAGGGTGTGTCATTCGAACCAGATTATGGCTGAGGAAGATTATAGGCTCTTCTGAAGCAGACGGAAAGATGTAGACTGTGGAAGATGAGGCAAAAGAGAAAGGAAACAAAAAAAAAAGTGAAAGAGAAAGGCAACGAAGAGGGAAAAGTCAAAATACTTAAACGCTTGAGAAGGACTTTAAACAGAATGTGAGTAATTAAATCATTGCTTACTGCTTGCTTATTCATGTTCAGCATTATTATTGTGGCATGACATTTGATGGCATGATGACAGGGATTTCCCAAACACACACACACACAAGCAGTGTGGGTAATAACCGGCAGACTACGCCTTATCTATGGGACAGTTTGACGCCTCTGTGTCTCTTGGTCATTGTTTTGATGAGCTCACTCGCACTTAGGTGACACAATGGCACAGAAATTTCACTCAAGCACTCTGAAACAACCACGCACACACCTGCAGGCCTGTCTCATCCATATAATGGATATTTGTAGACAAGCCATTTACAGGTGTATTATGTATAGGTACCTGGCTTGATTTCATAGTGACAGTAATTTCCGCTGGTTGCTGTTAAGAGCACGGCTTCTGTATTTGAGAATTATATGGTTTCCGCCTTTATAAATGTGAGATAACATTTAAAATAAGACAAGTTACAGAAGTTTTATATTATAAATTTTAATTCAGAGATATTAAGTCATATACTAAAAGATAGTCACTATTACGAGAAATAAAGTTGCAATTTTTAATCATGAAGTTGCAAATGGGTGATATAAAATCACAATTACAAGACAAGGTCACAATTCTAAGAAATCACAATGACTTTTTCTGTTTTATTTGCTTACAGAAATGGTTTTCCGTATAGAAATGACACACTGAGACTGTTACGAACTGACAGAAGCGTGAGGCCTGCGGATCCATCCGTAAGCTTTTATTGAAAGACATGGTAAAAACAGGCAAGGGTCGACACCAGCAAACAAATATAGACAGGGCAAAATGAGAGAGTAATCCAGAGACAGGCGTCGGTCAAACAACAGCGAACATAATCCTGAGGGTGAGGTCAACGGTTAATCCACAAACATGAAATAGTCCAGGCGAGGTGCAAACAAAATCCAAATGGCAAGGAAAAAGGGAAATCCAAAAATAAACAGGCAAGAATTAGAACACGGGAAAGCAGACAAGGCTAGACTATGACTAGACAGGTAAACTAGAGCAGGCTCCGTAAAGTAGCTATCAGCTAGAGTAGCGATATGCGCTCACAATATTGAAAGAGGAAGTCCAAGGCTTAAATAGTGTGTTTGATTGGTTGCAGCTGTGTATGTGTAATCAGTGCAATGGATGATGGGAAGTGTAGTCCGGGGTGACATGCAACAGTCTATGTAGTGTGAGAGTCAGTATGCTGAGAGGGCAACATCTGGTGGAGAGCAAACGGAAGGCCACGGACCATATTCGTGACAGAGACATTCTCTAAGCAAGAAAGAACCAATCAGTATGCAAATATTACACTCTAAAAAATGCTGGGTTGAAAAAATAACTGGGTTGGGTTATTTGGCAACCCAGCACTGGGTACATTTTGGACAGAACACATGCTGGGTTATTTTAACCCAGCTTGTTGGGTTTTATACATTAACCCATTTGCTGGGTTGTTTTTTGACAAAGTGCTGGGTCAGTCAACCTTCTAAAGGTTTTTCATTTTAAATAATAAAAATGCACTGTAAAGTCTGCTTATAGGACAGTGTACAATATTTTTTTATTCAATGTCAAGTCTTTTACAATCATAAAATTGTGACATAGGATGTGACAGGAGCAGCAAGACAGCCAATCTATGGGAAGAAAACTGCTATCAGTGGGCTGTTCGAGTTCTTTAAATGACTTATATTCATGTTTGAAAAGTTACATCAAAAACAGCTTTACCTCATCTGTTAGACTTTTAAGTTTCATCCCGTTAGGTGCATAGTGCGACAACAGCTGCAACAATTCCGCACAATCTGTAGCACTCCTATTGTAGTCAGCGGAGCACATAGTAACTTTGCTACATATAACAGCGAAATTGCGTCGTGTGACAGCCCTGGTCACACATTCGTTTGGCAGGAGGTGAAACTTCCATGGTGGTGACGGCGCATCATCCACTTTGAGTGTAGATCCGGTGAATGCTGTGTTTGTAAAAGGCTAGCGTTCCAAGCAGACGTTAGCTGTGATGTACATTTAAACGAAAAAGGAAAATGTGAGACTACAGGCATTTTCCTATTTATATAGCAATAATTTGACGGAAATACAGTGTAAAACAAACCTTAATTTCATTCAGGAATTTTCCCATCAGTCATGTTTTCTCTCAGAAGTCAGGACAGAATGCAAAATGATTGCTGACAAATGTATCCAGTTTTAAGTGGTTTGGTACAGACTACCCAACATTGGGTTACACTGACTCTAAGTAGTGTAAGGGCGTTCATCATTTGTATTTACAGTTAAAATGACAGAATAGCTGAGTTACAGAAAACTACCCAGCACATGGGTAAAAAATATGAAAAATAACCCAATAAAATTGCCCAACAAGCTGAACCCAGCATTTGGGTTAAAAAAATAACCTAGCATTTTTTAGAGTGCAGAAAAACTACCCAGCACCTGGGTACATTTTTTAAATAACCCAATGAAATGACCCATCAAGCTAAACCCAGCATTTGGGTTAAAAAAATAACCCAGCATTTCATAGAGTGCAGAAAAACTACCCAGCACCTGGGTAAAAATATTAAAAAATAACCCAATAAAATTACCCAACAAGCTGAATTCAGCACTTGGGTTAAAAAAATAACCCAATAAAATGACCCAACAGGCTGAACCCAGCATTTGGGTTAAAAAAAATAACCCAGCATTTTTAGAGTGTATGATGGCATCATCTTGGTAAAGTGAATGGAATTAAATTTACGATAAAACGCAATAACAGTAAATTATGCATAATTACATGTAACTAACCTTAAACTAAACCCTAGCTTCAGCCCTACAGTAAGTACATTAATTAAAATCACTCAGTATCTATTTGTGTAATTACTCTGTAACAACGTCACCTTAAAATAAAGTGTTACCACATTTAATTTTAAATATCTAAAAAATGATAATGTTTTAAAAAAAACTAAAATAGCTAGGACCAAATGCATATAATAAAACCACTCCAATAAACCCCAAACAGAATGCTTGAGGAATATTAATATACCAAAGCACCACTTTTCATACAGTCCTACAAGGTGGAGTTTGTGGATGCATGTATCAAAGTAATTATTATACAGTCTAGACTCCAGACTGAGAGTCAGTAAAGCTTTGATCCAAACAGGAAGACATTGAACATGACATTTTTCAGAAGTGAAATCAAAGGCATTTAGATGAGGTGATTTGACAGCTACATGATGCTAATGGCAGTTAAAAACATTGTTTAGCTGTTTTACTGTCATTTAGCAGTGAACTGTAAATGCTGGTTAAGATGGCTGTGACACTTTAACAGAGGTGAGAGAAGGAGGTTAAAAGCTTGAGGCTGACTGCTTAAGTAATTTATGAAGAAGAAGTTGAGCACTTCCAGGCACAGTTACAGACACCTCTCTTCAGACCTGATCAGTGGCGTCTCTCCTGTCATGCGTACGGGGTCCTGAGGGTCACGTAGGTACTGAACATCAATCAAAAGACTAGAATTGGCAGCATGACAAACACATTAAAAAACTGGCATTGGTAAGATATTTTTGTATAGAAGTCTTTTATGCTCACTCAGGCTGCATTGATTTGATCAAACGTTATTACAGTTTAAAATTTTTTTTTTTTTTTTTTGGAAAAGATAGATTTTAAGATTCTTTAAAGAACATATATACTAAGTAAAATGTAGTGTGTATGTGTGTGTGTGTGCATGGGAGAGAGTCAATGGTTGAAAACAGCAGGGTAATGTGAGCGGTCTAAGGTTTGAGTTAGACCAGATGTCCTGACCTTTGGTTATAAGATCCAGCGCTACTCCCTACAGGAAGACAGAGATGGATAAGGTGAGCTTGGAGCCACACACAAACACACACTATTTTGGGGGACCAAAGGCACATTTGCGCTCTTTCACCCACTGTGTTCCCACCATTACATATTCTAATGACTCTCTTTAGCAGTGATGCTGAGAAAATAAAGAAGAATTCATTTTTTATCTCATATCAATCTTTCACCTCCTCACCAAAGTTCCTGGTATGACTTTGATGTCTGTTTTGCATAGATCAGTGAGAATGATAGGTAGACAGACGTGCTGTTTTAGTAATATACTATTTATGGGGAGTGTTTAAGTTTTATCCACTGCCGCTTCAAAGAAAGTTCTCTATATTTAGCTCTTATGATCTGGACGGAGGTTCATACTCACAGTAGCTTGCTTTCCCAGCACACTAGCAAAGTTGAAACCTATCATTTGCTTATGATTACCTTGGAAGGCAAATATATTACAAAGTGGGGCAGAGTGGGATGGAGGGGTTTGATGGATAAGGGCTCTAATCAAACACTGTATCACAGGTAAACACTGTACAGTGTGTGGTACGGCAGTTTGTCCAGGTGGTTTATTTCTTGTTTTTGATTAGCTTTTGTGTATCTAATCATTACAGTATATTCCGAACTTCATAATTTTCATTCACAATTTGTATTTAAAATTAAATGGTTAGGAGTAAACACACCCACACTAGACTTATGAATTTAAGAGTACATTTTAATGCAGTTCCAGATGGTTTAAGGCATTTTTGTTAACAAGTTAACAGTTGCAACCCAAGTTCATTTAAGTCAGCATACATTGTATATGTAGTGTATATATTGGATAGAACTGGCCTCTCATTTACAGTAAGTGTTTTTATAGCATCTCTAAGCCTCACAGTAAGATTAGTAAGCCAAGGTCCTTTCATTTGTCATCATGCTAGAACAGTTAGTTTTTACAAATAAAACGGGTAACATAAAAACTCAAATGTCTGCTACTCTGAATACAGTGATTAGACTGCAATGTTTATAGCAAGCCTACGTTTATGTGATTATAATGCTATATGTTTCAAATGATTGATGGGAGTATAATTGTGTACTAGTCCACTGGGGCCGATCTGATTAAAAATGAGGATTTTGGGCTAACCAGCAACGTTGGTGTTTGCGAATGTGTTCTTTATTTTTGGTGTCTTGCTATAGCGTGCTTTTTATCACATAGTATTGTTACAAGATGCATCTAAGTTCTCCTTAACACGAAAAAGGCAACATGAACATTTGGACTGTTGTCGAGTCATTAGGAATTTGGGGTCCATTGCACAGAATTTGCTATGGGGCTCCCTCAACATCATGTTCAGAGGTGGAGGCCTCTGTCCTGTTTTTTCAACAATGCCTCCTGATTGTCGGAGGTAGTGCTAACTCACGGTGTATGTGAGAAATGCAATATGGTATCAGTTTATTGTTCTGTTGGTGTTTTGGCGGATAATTGATTTTTGTAGGCCAAAACCCAGAAATGAGTTAAAAGATTAGTTTACTCCAGAATTAAAATTTCCTGATACTTTACTCACCCTTGTGTCATCCAAGATGTCCATGTTTTTCTTTCTTCATTCGAAAAGAAATAAAATGGATATTTAACCCAAAAATGAAAATTAGCCCATTATTTACTCACCCTCCAGGCATCCTAGGTGTATATGACTTCCTTTCTTTCATACGAATCCAGTTGGAGTTATATTAAAAATGAACTTGTCACTTCCTATCTTGGCATTAGTTGTGTTTCTCTTCATCAGTCCAAAACAAGTCCAATAAAGTGCATCCATCCATAATAAAAAGTGCCTCACATGATTCCAGGGGTGAATAAAGGCCTCCTGTAGCAAATCCACGCATTTTTGTAAGAAAAATACCTATATTTAAAACTTAATAATCACTTTAAAAACACTTGTACACGGAAGCAGCTCTGGGCAGATGACGTATGGCGTCGGCGTTGCGCATGTGCTTGTGAGTCTCTCACAAACCAATGTTTGTTTACAGGAGCAAAGGAATCAAAGTTTCCTTACTTTAGCAAATGAAAACCAGTCTCCTCTTGGTTTATATCGAAATCCTCAGACATTTTTCTTTGCAAATCATCGTTTTGAACTTCTAATTCGTGACCTTTGTTTTGGTTTCTCCACGGTGTGTTTGTGTTCGTCACTTCCGAGTGGCGCATGTGCAACACCGACATCTGCCCGGAGCTGCTTCTGTGTACAACCAGTTAGCGCAAGCTACAATAAATTGATTCTTACGTTTTAAATATGGATATTTTATTATTGATTAATGCACTTTATTGGACTTGTTTTGGACTGATGAAGTGAAACACCTCCCCCACTGCCATTTTAGAGCTTGGAAGTGCCAGGATCATTTTTAATATAACTCAGATTGGATTCGTCTGAAAGAACGAAGTCATATACACCTAGGATGCCTGGAGGGTGAGTAAACAATGGGCTAATTTTTATTTTTGGGTAAACTATCCCTTTAAGGTCCAACTGCAGCGTCAAAAGGCTTCAAAAGGCTCTACACGATCCAGCCTAGAAATAAGAGTCTTATCTAGTGAAACAATCAGTCATTTTCTGAAAAAAAAAAAAAATAAATAAATTAATATACTCTTTAACCACAAATGCTCGTCTTGCACTAGCTCGACTTTACGCATTACATAGTCATGTTGACGTAGACGGAAGTACCTATCCAGTGTTTACAAAACGAACGTGCAAAGAAAGTCAAATGCCTTTTACAAAAAAAGTTAAAACAACAATGTTGGGCAAATTTGAAGTTGGGGGAGAAAATGAGATGGAGTTCCCTACCTATTTGAACCAAAATACACAGACGAAGAACTAACTACACGTGACCTTTTTTTAACGTGATTGCGTAATGCGTGAAGTCGTAGACACGCATTGCAGAGCTAGTGCAAGACGAGCATTTCTGGTTTAATAGGTTTTTTTCTGGGGTTTTTTTGGAACATAACTGATCATTTCTGCTAGACAAGACTCGTATTCCTCAGCTGGGATCGTGCAGAGCCCTTTGAAGCTGCATTGAAACTGCGAATTTGGACCTTCAACCCATTGATCCCCTTTGAAGTCCACTATATGGAGAAAAATCATGGAATGTTTTCCTCAGAAACCCTAATTTCTTTTTGACTGAAGAAAGAAAAACATGAACATCTTTGGAAATTGTCGGAAGTCATGCGATCATGGTGTAGTTCGTTTCTGGCAATTTAAATTATGGTTTCAAAATTCAAGCTGTGTTAATTAGTGAAGAGTATCACTAAAAAAAAGTGCAAGAATAATAATATTTGCCTGGTTACAGAGTTTGTTTTCGGCAATAATCCAAAAGCTAATGGAAAAATCTGTCAGGGTGATGCTAACTTCCTGTTTGTACAACAAAATACGTCATCCTAGCACTATGTTGTCTATCAATTGACAAACTGTCAAATTCAATCATCCTAAAGATGAACTACAGAAAGATCTATTTAAATTCCATGTAGCAAACTTACAAGAGGTTAATGGCGGTTTTAAATTTTAAAAAACGGTACTTTCTACGTATCTGTTGGGAAATGTGCTACAGGGATTATGTACAACTTGTTACATTATGTTCTATTTAATGTGCTAGTCATCTGGTCTTCGTTCTTGTGTTTATCCTGTCAATGCAACATAAAAAAGTACAATCGTAAAAGTACAAATGTATAAACAAACACATTACACAAACACATTATCTTGTTTTCTAAGCTCTTAGGGCTTGCCTATTTCCTTTCATTCCTAACTATTATCCACTCTGAACATTAGATTCCCACTCCTCCAGACGGTACACACCCCCTGTTTCCTCCATCCCTCAATCTCCATCCCCTCAGCCCTACATTCCAGCATTTCACAGCCATAAACAACTATCAAGTTAATGGTTAAAAAAATCATTAAAAAGAGAACATCTGGGAAACACAGGCAGCCAATCAGAAAGGCAGGGTGGGAGTGAAGCCCCAAACCGTGACCTGCGATTGGTCAGGCCTGGGTCTCGCACCTTGTTAAGTCAGTTCCTCTCATGTGCACGGGCTTTATGGAGCATTTAGAGTGGGTTAGAATCAGCGGGACGCGGATGGAATGAGGGGGAAATACGAGTGAGGGCTACAGGCCCTCTCAAGCACACACGCACACACACAGACAGATGGTAACAGTTAGCCGCGCAGTGGTAGCAGCAGTCGGTTTCTCTGTTCTTCAGTTCTTTATGTTCTAAATCAGAAGCAGCCTGTAGCCTGACCCTTAATTTGGAGCTTGCTACAGTTTTAAGATGTCACTGGAAATTGAAGTGGAAAAATTGTTTAGAAAATGAACTGAAGGAATAGGCTGTGGTGCTGGAAGAATTGCATAATTAAAGGAGAAGAAGAGTCTGGCTTTTTTCAATCAGCGTACTTCATTCTCTGTCGCTCTCTATGCCTCTTCCCTCCCCCTCTCGTATTTGACTTTTCCAAATGTATGAATGTGGCTATTGAACGAGAGGGTTTGAGAGATAAAGCTGTCGAAAGCTTTCAGCTGAAATGAATCTTTAGAGCTGGACTGAATGAGTGTGTCTTACAGCTGGCATTTTTTCGGGCATAACAGAAGATTCACTCAGGCATTAGAGTGTCTTCATGTGTCCCATTTAGCACTGTTAACCTCAAGTGCATTTTGACACCTGTCGTTATGCTCTAAAGGCTTAATTTATGCCGCTCCAACTATTGTTTTGTTTCTTTTGTGAAACACAAAATTAGATGTTAAGCAGAATGTCCCAGCTGGTGTTTACATTTAACATACACATATACACTACCAGTCAAAAGTTTTCAAAAGTGATTTTTATAATGTTACAAAACATTTCTGTTTCAAATAATGATGTTCTTCTGAACTTTCTATTCATCAAAGAAACCTGAAAAATTCTACCCAGCTGTTTTCAACATAATGATAATAAAAAATGTTTTTGAGCAGCAAATCAGAATATTAAAATGATTTCTGAAGGATCCATGTGACTGGAGTAATGATGCTAAAAAATTTAGCTTTGAAATCACAGGAATAAATTACATTTTAAAATATATTCGAATAGAAAACAGTTATTTAAAATAGTAAAAATATTTCAAAAAATTGTAGTTTGTTACTGTACTTTGGATCAAATAAATGCAGGCTTGGTGAGCAGAAGAAAAAAAATAAACATTAAAAATCTTACTGTTCAAAAACTTTTGACTGGCAGTGTATATTCCACTTTTATTGTCAGTCAAGTAAGTCATGAGGAAAATTTCATTTCCACCCACTTCTTCACCCTAACAATTAAATTGCTTCTTTAATTAAATTTTCTTGTGCTGCACTTTTTTTTTTTTTTTCTTTTTTTTTTTGCATCAGTGATGTCAAATGTTGTGACACGTCTAAAGAAATCATTTTTAAATTGAACTTAAAAAAAGCAATTGAGAAGATTTTTAGAGATTAAAGGCTTATATTGTGGCTGTTCCTTACAAAGAGTTTTCAAATAAGACTGGAAAAATAGTGCACTGATACTATAAGTATACTACTAGTATATTTATGCAAAGTTCTGGCATGAAACTCTAGATGGTGTAGGCTGATGGGTTGTTAATGCAAACTGGAGATGTTCACAGCGTTAGACTACTTGGCTCAAGCTGACGGGTTCACGTTGCATATGCAGCCAATGAGCTTGCTGCTTTACATTTAAACGGCTGGTTAGCATTCACTGGAGTATTTCGCAGCGTGCTTTCAGAGTTTCTCTGAAACCCTCCACCTCCCCAGCTCCACCTGTATAGGTCTGCTATGGGTTATTATATATGCTATTTGTGCAGCAGCAATATGTCTTAAATACTCACAGCACTGTATCACCGTCTCTCCTTTTACTTATTTCTAACATTTCCATAACTGGTTTGAAAAATTAAACACACAGATCTTTATTTGTATAACGTGTTCTATACACTACAGTAACAGGTGTGTATACAGTATAATGTGTGTAAAACAGTGAATGGAGCCCACTCACTCCTCAGTAACTGGATGAATGTTTGGTGGGCTTTGTGTTCATAGCTCAATGCAACCTATGCTGCCAGGAGTAATTATGGGTAATTGGTGACACAATGAAGTGATGACAGCTGTGGGGCTACACACACAACACACACACACATACACACACCACTGTGGAAATGCAAAGGACAGAAGTGAATATTGAGTTCCTCTGACTGGTCACTGACCTGCACCACAGAGAGTCACTTAGGGGACACAATAAACCCATTCTCAAACCTTTACCTGCAAATGCATAGAAACACACTTGCTATAAAACTTGAACGTGCATTATAAGATACTTGTCAAACTTAAAGGAACAGTTCACCCAAAAATGAAAATTACCACATGATTTACTCAATCTCAAGTCATCCTAAGTGTATATGACTTTCTTCTTTCAGAAAAATGCAATCAGAGTTATATTTAAAAATGTTCTGGCTCTTCCAAGCTTTATAATGGCAGTGGATGGGTGTTGAGATTTTGAAGCCCAAAAAAGTGCATCCATCCATCATAAAAAGTGCTCCACATGGCTCCAGAGCGTGAATAAAGGCCTTTTGAAGTGAAGTGATGCGTTTGTGTAAGAAAGATATCCATATTTAAAACTATAAACATCACTCTGTCATGAGCGTTTGTACAACAGTTAGTGGAAGCTATTACGGGTTTAAATATGGATATTTTTTGTACATACATATTTGTACACCGATTCACTTCAGAAGAACTTTATTAACCTCCTGAAGCTGTGTGGAGTACTTTTAAAATGGATGGATGCACTTTTTTTAGGCTTCAAAATCTCAACCCCCCCGTTCACTGCCATTATAAAGCTTGAAAAAAAACAGGACATATTTTAATATAACTCCACACAATTTTTGGTTTTTATGATAGTAAGTCAGTGAAGACAAAATATTCATTTTTGGTTGAACTATCCGTGTAAGTACTTTTGGTACATTTTGTTCTGTTGTTTTCTGTTTTGTAGCATTTTATATGCTTTGATTTTTAGTAATCCGACTAAATTACTATGTTAAACTGACACACAGCCCTAATCTATTGATCTTCCACTGGTGTCTTTTCAAAAGTCCTGAGGTTCCAGTAGGTTCAGTTATTAGCTACGGCCTCTGATGATTAAGAAAAGAAGAATGTAACACACCACGTATTTCCCAAAAACACAGGCTTTACAGACATGTTTTGAATCCCCTTGGAAATGTGAATGAACTAAAACATCTTGATAAACCGGGGGACCTTTCAGCACAAACTTTGAACACACGCACACTTTTGAGGTCAGGCATGGTTGCTTCAGAGTTATCTGTGGCTGTCTGAATTCAGTGTTCAAAGATGTCTGTGGGGAAAAAAGACAGCAGTTGATGTGGGAATGACCCCCACTCTACCACACGCTTTACTTACAGATAAGGTCTGCATGCACAAACAAAAAAAATGACAAAACATGAATTCTTTCCGGATCTATTAACAAAACAGTGGGGCTGGTTGTCACCCTGCATTAAATAGCTGTTTTATTATCTTCATTTATGTACCCAACAACAATAAAGAAGATACTAGAACTTAAAGTTCCAATGAAGAGCTTTGAAAGCTTTGTTATTTATGTGCTGACATCATTTTAACTGAAACACCAAAATAGGGCGGGGCATATCAAGCAGCCCACCCCCTTTTTTAAATAGACAATAGTGTTTCATTTATATCACAGCTTGGGCCAGAGCCGATGAGTTTGGTAAAGAATAGCCACAGCCACAATCTCATCCATATCGCATTATCTATTTATAAAATAACATTTTGTGTAGAATTTAAATGTGTCCAATATGTTTTGTGGTCTGTGCTGACTTGCGCCTATAATCCACTCCGTGTCGTCATATCTTGAACTGGAGCAGACTATGTGTGCGCTGCAGTGGTTTGTGTGACGCAAAGTGAAACCAGACTTCATTCGTCCCAACGGAATGTATATTTATCCCGAATCGTTCCCCATTCGCTGTTCAGAAAATACTAATTCTGTGAGCAAGTGACCGATTTCAGCAGCAGCTTCAGCATCTGTTTATAATGTAGGGGGCAGGACGCTTTGGATTCTAGAGAGCATTTGATTGGACAGAAAGTTTGATGAGAAGCTGAAGTGCAGGGTGATGTCATCAAAATCGTTGATCCATATTGGCAGAAGTTCGTGACTAAGTTTCGAATGCGTATACCTTGTAAATACGAATTTTGTCATTGTTTTGGTGCACACAAGGTAACATATAAGCTAACATATTCATACTAAAAGCCAAAAAAAATTAATTTCTTACACAAGCGCTTTCGCAACCCTTGTATAACAAGAGCAAATACAAAGCAGTGAGCGAATGTGAATAAGGGGGGTTTAAGGGGGAGAGAAAGAGCGTCAGAAGGGAAGAAAGATGGAGAGAGAGAAAGACAAAAAAGAGAAAGAGGCCAGTGCTTGTCTTTCGAATCTTTGCACTCAACAATCATCCAATTGTTCTGGAGAACACAGCAACAAAACAGCCATAATTAGCAAGCCGTAACAGTCAGAAACGCCACATACTGTTAATGTAGACGAGAGGAGACGGGAAGCGAATGAGGAAGAGAGAAAGGAAAAGCCATATCAAAAAAAGAGTACTGTATCCTCTTTGTATCTCTGTTTATCTTATGTGCAAGTATGTGTGTTTACAAATGTTAATAATTGGCAAAACGCATACGCGCATACAGTCATACGCACATGGCTCCTCTGCTCGGCTTTCTTGTGTGTGTCCTGTTTCACACGGCTGAATGAGCAGTGCGTTAACCATCTAATGGGGCCAAAGGACGTGTCCACTGAACTACACTGAATACACACACACACTCCTCACTCACACTACACCTGAATGAGCACTGAGTTAACCATCTAATGAGGCCAAAGGACGTGTCTACTGAACTGAACACACACACTGGCCCATTCTCTCTTGACATGTTCCTTCTCATAAAGCATCTGCTGATCCCTTTCAGACTTTAAAAGCATGGATGTGACATACATTTGTATCTCTAGTCATTGTCTTTTTTTAAAGTATAATCCAGAACTAGAATTTTGAGGCATAACACTATCTATAGTATGGAAGCCCGTGTCTGCCACTGAATAAAAAATTACAAAAAAAGAGGTTATTGCGACTTATCTCACAGTTCTGACTTTTTTTTTCTGAATTGCGTGATATAAACTCACAATTTTGAGAAATAGTTGCAATTGCATGATATAAACTTGCAATTCTGTGAGCATATCAGTCTTTTTTTCTCCTCAGAACTGAACTTTATAACTCGCAATTGTGAGTTTATATCTCAATTCTGAGAAAAAAACTCAGAATTGCAAGATACAAACTCGCAACTGCAAGAAAAAAGTCAGAATTGCGAAATACAAAGTCGCAATTGTGAGAAAAAGAGAATTGCAAGTTTATATCTCACAATTTTTACTTTATTTCTCGCAATTGTAAGTTTATATGACTTTATATCTAGCAATTCTGACTTCTGTAGCTTCATAAAATTACGGTTGAACCACTGATGTCACATGGACTATTTTACGATATCCTAACTACCTTTCTGGGCCTTGAACGTGTCAGTTGCGTTGCTGTCTATGAAGGGTTAGAAAGCTCTTGGATTTCATCAAAAATATCTTAATTTGTGTTCCAAAGTTGAACAAAGGACTTACAGGTTTGAAACGCCATGAGAGTGAGTAATTAATGACATAATTTTCATTTTTGCGTGAGCTATCACTTTAAGACCCATTTTTCCTAACAATTCTGAAACTATATGTGACATGGACCACAAAACCGGTCATAAGGGTCCATTTTTTTAAAATGAGCATCAATTTTTTTGAAATACATCACCTGAAAGCTGAAAAAAAAGCTTTTTATTGATGTATGGTTTGTTAGGACAGGATAATATTTGGCCTAGATACAATTATTTGAAAATCTGGAATCTGAGGGTGCAAAAAAAATCAAAATATTAAGAAAATTGCCTTTAAAATTGTCCAAATGAAGTTCTTAGCAATGCATATTACTAATCAAAAATTAAATTTAGATATATTTACAGTATGAAATTTACAAAATATCTTCATGGAACATAATCTTTATTTAATATCTTATGATTTTTGGCATGAAAGAAAAATCGATAATTTTGACCCATACAATGTATTTTTGGCTAGTGCTACTTAAGTCTGGTTTTGTGGTCCAGGGTCACATTTTTAAATTAACTTGATTAAAAACATTATCAACAGAATAATGTTTCACAGTAAAAATATTACAGTCCAATAAAACGTTAAAACTTCACAAATGTAGACGAAAAAGCAGGATTTGTGTGATTTTGCCTGAAGCAGAAACTAGTCTGAAACTAAAAAGTGTCAAATACAATTTTATAGCCAGTCATTAATCTGCCAATGGCAAAATTCGTTCACCATCTCGCACATTACAGTGCATTATGCTCTTTAAAGGAATCATCATAAACAGGTAAGTATTATAATGCATTACAAATTTGTTTATACTTACACTAGCATTATATAATGGATTTTAAAGTGCATTTACGGTGCATTATCTACAAGCTACATCGAATGTTTCCATTTACTGAGCAGATTCAATCTGACGTTTGTAAATGCCAGTATAGGATGCGCTGCTATGTTGTGTATATGTATAGATAAAACCTAAAGATGGGGCACCTGAGAGAGACTGCGTCTTCTAAATAAAAGGCCATGAGCGGGGGGGAGATGACCCACTCAGATTAGCTTCATATGCACAGAGGCCTGTGCTGAAAGGCTCTGATCAGACTCTGCCCCCAGACTTCAGACAGACACTGGGCTAGACTGACCTGGGAATGGCACAGACGGACAGAGGAGGGAGAGAACGAGATAACGGGAGTGGAATGGAGGGATGGTTGTTGAGGGATGGACCAGCTTGAGTTGCACACAGTATGTATGTGAGCATCTGAGCTGAGCTCTTTTCCTTTACCTTGAATGAAACCATAATCACAATGAGCTCAATCAGTCCTGCTGATTAAACTACTGTGAGGAAATGAAACACTACTAAATGTTGTTTGGCACATTAAGTGCCCAAACAATTCACAGGATCTACTTTATTGTGGATTCCCTATTGCAATTTTCACTGTGATTAAAATTTATTTGATACTTCTAGCAGTGAGGTTTAACCGTGATGTAAACACACAGAGTGTGCTCATGTAGATGTGTGTGTGTGTGTGTGTGTGTGTGTGTGTTTAATAGCATGAGTAGGGCAGGAGATCTGTGTTGGCTATAAAGTATCTCATTAAAGCTGTCAGGGCTACAGTTCAAATCAACTACAGCTGTGCTGTGTCTGCCTGTTGAACTGCCTAACTAAACACTTCCCCAACAAACACACACACAGAGGTGATTGACAGTTCAGCGTTTATCTGAAAGGATCAGTTGACATTATTATGTGTTACAGAATGCGTAAGTACTCAAATGTATCTAGATCTTTCTCCTTCTGCATTCAGACCAACAATGTGATTGCAAGTGTGACATTGCTTTTATAAAACAGCTTAACAAACAAGGTTAAAGGGTTAGTTCACACAAAATGAATATTCTGTTATTAATTACTCACCCTTGTGTCGTTCCAAACCTGTAAGTCCTTCGTTCTTTATTGGAACACAAATTAAGATATTTTTGATTGAGCTTTCTGACCCTACATAGACAGCAACGCAACTGCCACGTTCAAGGCCAAGAAAGGTAGTAAGGACATTGTTTAAATAGTACATGTGACATCAGTGTTACAACCGTAATGTTAAAGGAGAACTCCACTTCCAGAACAATTTACAAATAATTTACTCACCCCCTTGTCATCCAAGATGTTCATGTCTTCAGTCGTAAAGAAATTATGTTTTTTGAGGAAAGCATTTCAGGATTTTTCTGCATATAATAGATTTCATTGGTGCCCCGATTTTGAACTTCCAAAATGTAGTTTAAATGCAGCTTCAAAGGGCTCTAAACCCCAGCCGAGGAAGAAGGGTCTTATCTAGTGAAACGAACGGTCATTGTTTTCGACAAATAAAACTTTGTATACTTTTTAAGCACAATAGCTTGTGTAGCACAGGCTCTGGGATGCACGTCCACGGGTAGTTCTTGAAAGTAGTTCATTTTGAACAAATCTTTAATGTGACTCGCGAAGAACAAGTCGTCTTGGGGAGTGATTCGTTAAGTCGCGCATGCGCAACATCCTATTAGGTTCTGTACTGGAATCTTCGGGTTTTTCAAGTCATTCGTTCATCTTATGGGGCTGTCACATGATGCTGATTTTGCTAAAATAAACGAAATGACTCAAAA
Organism: Labeo catla; assembly: GCA_012976165.1. NCBI lineage: Eukaryota > Metazoa > Chordata > Actinopteri > Cypriniformes > Cyprinidae > Labeo > Labeo catla. The sequence goes on from VONZ01000078.1 coordinate 915,872, forward strand.
AAAGATTCGTTCATTCGGTCAGAGTCGGTAAAATGATCCGAACTTTCCATCACTACTACGAATCACGTCTTCAAATCACCGCAAGTTCATCGTCTGTGTACTCTGGCTCAAAAAGGTAGAGCATATTGAAAAACTCCATGTTTTCTCCTACAACTTCAGAATCCTCCAACATCATTGTACCTTTTTGTTTGCAAACAGCGTTTGACTTACTTGCACTTTCTTAGTCTTTGCGCTTTCGCTTTGTAAACACTGGGTCTGTGGTTCTGCCTATGTTCTGCGTGACATTTTGTCGTGATTCAATAGTACGTAACCGGGCATTCCAGAGCCTGTGCTACACAAGCTTTTATTTTTAATATTTTTACTTTATTCTTGGAATATTTCGACTTTATTCTCGTAATATTTTGCCTTTATTCTCTTAATTTCGACTTTATTTTTGAAATATTACAACTTTATTCTCGTAATTTCAACTTTATTCTTGAAATAGTACAACATTATTCTTGTAATATATTTACTTTATTCTTGTAATATTTAGACTTTATTCTCGTAATTTCGACTTTATTCTCAAAATATCACGACTTTATTCTCAAAATATCACGACTTTATTCTCAAAATATCACAACTTTATTTTTGTAATATTTCGACTTAAATCTCTGAATATTTTGATTTATTCTCGTAATTTCGACTTTATTCTCAAAATATTTTGACTTTATTCTCGTATTTTTGACTTTATTCTTGAAATATATTACTACTTAAATCTCGAAATATTTTGACATTATTCTCGTAATATTTGAACTTTATTCTCTTAATTTCGATTTTATTCTCGAAATATTATGACTTTTATCTCGTAATCTTATTTTTTTTTAATGTGGCACTAAAACGCCATTGTACAATCTTTAATGTCATTACATGTTAAATTAAGTGTTGCGTCCAACTATTTCAGTTATAAACCGACTTAAAGTTCCTTAAAGGCATAGCTCACCCAAAAAAGGAAAATTCAGTCAGTAATTACTTCCCCTCATGTCGTTTTTAATCCTGTAAAACCTTCATTTATCTTTGAAACACAAATTAAGATATTTTTGCTGACTCTGCATAGACAGCAACACAACCACCACGTTCAAGACCCAGAAAGGTTGTAAGGACATCGTTAAAATGGTCCATGTGACGACAGAGTTATGAAGCTACGAGAATACTTTTTGTGCGCAAAGAAAAAAAAAAAGACTTTATTCAACAATTTCTTCTCTACCGTGTTCGACACATTAAATATATACTGTACCACTTCAGTTAATCTACAAATCGGTCAGTTGTTTTGTTAATTGTCACTAAACTCCCTGAGTCTGACTGTTCCTCCTGTCACCCCATAACAATTCTTTTTGTCCTTCGCACTCCCTTTATCCAGTGCTAACACCTTGTGGGCCACAGAGCATTTAGGAAGGACGTGAGGATCATGGATGCTTAATAGACAGGATGCCTCCCCTTTGACCTTAACCTGTAAAGCAAAATGGGAGAAATTCTTCAGTTACTCCTCATCCTTACAAAGAGCTGTTGCTCATATTAGCACAATAGCAAAGAAGAAAATAGAGGAAGCGGGAATAAAGTGTTTTGTTCTTTGTTACATTCTGTAGCTGATTGAAGAGTGGACTAGGGTGTCACATGACTTGAATGATTCGCCCTCTCCTAACCACCACGGCCCCCCTTCCCATCACCCCACTGTGGCCCTCATCAGGTCATGTCAGCTCGAGTTTGTTGCTCCTGTAGTTTTTAATTCTGTCTGATAGCTGGACAAAAGCAGAGTGGAGGAACAGAGGGGGAAAGAGGGGAACGATGATGCATTGTGGGTAATAATAAAGAATAAGAAGCATGTCGCAGGGAAAAATGAGGAACAAAAGCATTTTGTTATTGTTTTTTTTTTTATAACCCACTATTATTGCTTTCTTTTTTTTCTCCCCTCCAGTTTCTTTCTTCCATCCTCTTTCTTGTCCTGACTGAATGTATGTTGGTTCTTGTGGTTTGATTTTTTTTTTTCTCGCTACCCATTCATATAACAAGACAAATGATGTTTTCCCAAAATCCAGAAACTAGTAAGATCAGATTTCTTGACTCTGGATTCTCTCCAGTTTCTGCTAATAGCAGAATAGCACTTAGCTTTGACCTAAGGCCCTCTATGAATGACAGAAGCAAATGAAAAAAGAGAGAGGGGGAGGGGAAAAGCGACCACACCAGCCTACAGCGGGCCATTATGTTTGATGAATCTGGCCAACGGTATGTGTCATTTTGAAGTGTTCTGAAGGGGATGTATGCTTTACATATTAAACGTGAGGTTGGCCAAAAGTTCTTCGGAGCCTAAGGAGCTTGTGTGAAGACTGTGGGAGAAACACAAATTGTGAAGAGAGAATCAACTCTCTCTCTTTCTCTCTCTTTCCCACATGATAGAAAGAGCTCCCTCTGCTGAGCTTACAAGAGCTCTGTCTAACGGTCTGTCACTGTTTGAAGTCTGGGGCTAGTTGTCACAAGTACCTAAAAGGTCTAGTAACTAAAAGACCAATGTTTGTTTTATATTTGCAAATGTTATGCATTTTTAATATGTTATGATCACATTATTTGTTGGCTAAAACAATGGTCTGATGACTAACTTTTACATTTTGTGCTGATTTATGAATAGTTTTTGTAAATTTGAAATAGGGCTGAAAGGCACTGTAGAAACACTGCTTAATAGCAGGTCCTGCTAGGGTGCCAAAGCAAACTTCCAATGGGAAAAATAAAAATGAGACCAAACTGAAGCACAAAAATAAGCCAGAACAGCAACAGAATCAACAGCTAATCAAGATTTAATAGAATTTCCACTGTCTTGAAATCACTAAATATATGAATATACCTATTTGTGGTTTACAGATGTGGAGAAGTCATATACACTACCAGTCAAACGTTTTGAGATTTTTCACGTTGCTCACCAAGCCTGCATTTATTTGATCCAAAATACAGCAGCAATATTGTTAAAAAAAAAATTACTATTTAAAATAACTGCTTTCTATTTGAATATATTTTCAAATGTAATTTATTCCTGTGGTCAGAGCTAAATTTTCAGCATCATTACTGTAGTCTCCAGTGTCACATGATCATTTTATTTAGCAAGGATGCTTTAAATTGATCAAAAGTGATGATAAAGACATTTATAATCTTAAAAAAGATTTCTATTTTAGATAAATGCTGTTCTTCTGAACTGTCTATTCATTAAAGAAACCTGAAATAAAATCAGCTCATCTGTTTTCAACATAGTAATAATAATAAATGTTTTTTGAACAGCGAATCAGAATATTTTAAATAGTAAAAATATTTTAAAATGTTACTTTTGCTGTACTTTTATATCAAATAAATGCAGGCTTGGTGAGCAGAAGTAAATTCTTTAAAAAAACATTAAAAATCTTACTGTTCAAAAACTTTGGACTGATAGTGTAAAGTAGGGAAAATCTGTAAAACTTAATGGGTATTTTTTTGATTATTAATATTTTTTTCTAGTTTCCAAGCTCTAAAATTGTTTATTTGGTAGAAATTCTGAGTAAAATGTTTAAAAATTTGGTCTCACTTTATATTAGGGGGCGTTAACTACTATGTACTTACATTTAAAGTAATCATTTGATTGCATTGTACTTATTTTATCCTTAATACTTGGTAAATCACAAACAACTGGATTGGACTTTTAATATTGTTGAGGACAATGGGTGGCCTTGGTCAAGAAGTCAAGAAGTCAAGAAGTTTGAAATCAACTGCTCTACGGTATACAGCTATACAAAAATGAACCCCTGAGAAATATACTCCAGTATCCACTGGAGTGAAAGGTTTTAAATGCCTCCTGGAGCTCAGAAAAGCGCCAAAGCTATTTTCTGTCACACTTCCATCAGATTTAAGTCTGAGAGGAAAATGGATGCTTGGATTAACAAGGATTTTGACACAAAGGCTTTGTCATAATGAACCCAGAACACCTCAGCCTCAGGCATCCATAGACAGTCTCACAGTTGAGAGGTCAGGACCCCCAAACCCCTCTAAAAAGGCACTTCAACCAATAAACAAGAACGCCCTTGTTATTCAAGACCATAACCTGTCTGTAGTCCGACTAAAATGTTTGCATGACATTTTAAAAAGAATTATTGATTTAGCACAACTAAAATCTGATTTTTAAAGTGCATGCACTTAATGTCATGGCTGTGAAGTTTAACACAACACTGGCATTATAACAGACGCCAAGTAGTCTCTCTGAGTGGATGAGTAGAGCCTTCTCTCAGCCTTTCTTCATGAATCTCACTACTAGAGAACAGAGGAGGAAAAGCTAAACCACAGAGACATTTTCATGATATGTGGTTTGCTACTGCTACCGTGGCCAGCCAGTAACCAAACTTAACCTGTGCAATTAGAGCATGTTACACCGTCTGAGGAGCCGCTTTGAAGCTGTCGGCACCAGACGTAGATAATGAAGGGCTACGCTTTGAACTGGTCAGATGAGGACTACTTAAATTAAAGCTGTCATGCCTCAACATCTTGTGTCCCATGACATTAAGTGGTCGGTTACTTCTATAATTTGTGTTTTTGTCAGACGGTGAGAGCAAGGCCTCACCCAGTGCAAAATGAATCTAATTGTCATTGAACAGACATTACAAAAAAGCTATTAAAGCAAGACACTACAAGCTACAAGCTAATCAGCTGAACTGTCCTACAACTGACGAATGACGACTTTTGCTTCTGAGAAACCCTGAAATGTAAAAAGGGTCTATTATTTGATTTCTAAAGCTGTTTAAATCACTTTTTTTTACAGTTGATTTAAGGTTTTAGTGTTTATGACATAATACAATTACATATAACTTTACAAAGAAAATTTAGTGTGTTGTTAGTATGCATATTGTTCATGACTTTTGGTCGAAGCTACTAAACTGCCATCTCTTGTCTCCCACATAGTGTTGTTCACACTATCCTCCCCTCCTGAAGCATCTGGTCTCATTGATCGAGTCGGGGTGAGTCGAGCCAGTGTCTTATCAATAATTACTGTAGGATGTGAACATGGGAAAGCGTTGTCATATAAACCCCCACGAACACGGACACACACACCTGCCTCGGTCTAATAAAAATGGGGCTGCTGAGGAGATGGAGACACAGACATTGACTCATGGATAAAACTCCCTATACCTCCATCGACTTGGGAACCTGTATGTGTGTATAATTGATTTGGGCAGGCGGTCTAGAGAGGAAGCAACACCGAAATCTATACCCATAAACCTGACTCTGTTTAGAGGATCAGGAATCTCAATATCGCCATTTCTTGATTCACAGCGAATGACTGGCTCCATCTGTTTGGCTTCGTATAATGTTTGATTTCAGTGTGTAAATCTGTAAGCTCATTATTTGAAGAAGCAGTGATCACGCTCGGTGCTGCAATTTTTTTTTTCTTAATTTCTTAATCATTATTTTTGTCTTGTTTTCCAGTAAAAATGATCTAAATATCATTAAAACTAGATCAATTTATTTGAGAAGTTAAATGGAAAGACTTGATTTTAAAGAATTAAGTGATTTTTTTTTTTTTCTTAACACATTGGCAAATAGTTTATTTGTTTGTTTGTTTGCATAAATATCACTAGATTTAGTTTGATTTTAAGAAAATAAAAAAGAATCCTAGTTTAAAATACAAAAAACAAATATGGTAGTGGTCAAAAAAATAAGATTGGAGAAAATTTGTATTTAAATGCTTGTGTTCTGTAGCAAAATTTTTGTGTTGCTGAAGAAATGTCATTTGCTCACAAAACTTTTGTTTGAGGTGGGACAAAAAACTATATTTCAACTTGCAAATAAACACATTTTTTTATGGAAGAAAAGCAATAATTTTGTGAAAGAGCACGAAGTTTGGTGAGAAAATTCTCAGGGCAACACAAAACCTTAAAAGCATTGAAAAATTATTTTTCCTCCCATCTCATATTTTTTTCCATCACCATGTGACTTTAGTACTGTAAAGATAAATTTAAATAAGCAGAATATCTAAAAATAAGTCCCAACTTCTTACACCATTTTGGTACTAAATTACGTCTAAATTTGCTTCTAAATAAATATTATATAATATATAAAATTTATATTGTTTTAGTAAATTTACTGAAAAACAAGACAAAAAAGACTGATTTAAAAAAGTTTTTACAATAAAATAATTAATCATATAAAATATTTTAAAGCTTTCTTTTACATATATTCTCAAAAAAGTACATATATTGTATGTCATACAAATACAATTGAGGTCAAAAGTTTACATACACCTTGCAGAATCTGCAAAATGTTAATTATTTAAACAAAATAAGAGGGATCATACAACATACATGTTGTTTTTTATTTAGTACTGACCTGAATAAGATCTTAAAACATAAAACACATTTACATATAGTCCAAAAGAAAAAATAATAGTCAAATTTATAAAAATGAGCCCGTTCAAAAGTTTACGTACACTTGATTCTTAATACTGTGTTGTTACCTGAATGATCCACAGCTGTGTTTTTTGTTGTTGTTGTTTAGTGATGTTGTTCATGACTCTCTTGTTTGTCCTGAACAGTTAAACTGCCCACTGATCTTCAGAAAAATACTTCAGTTCCCACAAATTCTTTGTTTTTTATCCTTTTTGTGTATTTGAATCCTTTCCAACAATGACTATATGATTTTGAGATCCATTTTTTCACACTGAGGACAACTCAGAAACTCATATGCAACTATCACAGAAGGTTCAAACACTCACTGATGCTCCAGAAGGAAAAACGATGCATTGAGAGCTGGGAGGGTGAAAACTTAAGAATTTGATGATCAGGATAAATTTAACTTATTTTGTCTTCTGGGAAACATATAAGTATCTCTGTAGTTCTAAAGGGCAGTACTAAATGAAAGAATATGATATTCAGGCAAAATAAGAAAAAATGTTTAATTCTGTTCAAAAGTTTACACCCCTGGAATGCATCGTTTTTCCTTCTGGAGCATCAGTGAGTGTTTGAACCCTTTTGTAATAATTGCGTATGAGTCTCTCAGTGTGTCCTCAGTGTAAAAAGATGGATCTCAAAACCATACAGTCAGTGTTGGAAAATTGAAAAATGCTGAAAAACCAAAGAATTTGTGGGACCTGAAGGATTTTTCTAAAGAACAGCAGGCAGTTTAACTCATGAACAACTACCACAAAAAAAAAAACACACAGCTATGTATCATTCATGTAACAACACAGTATTAAGAATCAAGCGTGTGTACATTTTTAAACGGGGTAATTTTTATATATTCAACTATTATTTTCTCTTGTCGACTATATGTAAATATCTTCTATGTGAAATATCTTATTCAGGTCAGTACTAAATAAAAAAAATAACATGCATTTTGTATGATCCCTCTTATTTTGGTAAAAATAATTAACATTTTGCAGATTCTGCTAGGTGTATGTACACTTTTGACCTCAACTGTCTATACAAATACAGTGCCATGTGTGCCTGTCATTATTTAGTGTAGATGATGAATAGTGCAGCATATGGCATTGACTGATGTTGCCGTGTCGATACGGTGCGCTCGCTTGCTGATATGTAACCAGTCAGATAAAGTCATGTGTGGAGATACCTTATCTCTCACTGTGGACCAAATCAATAGACTGTCTCTCCCTCTTCGCCTCTCTGTCCCTCATTTTCCTATGTTCCCCTCCCCACCTCACCCCACAACACATTTCTCTCTCTGCTTGTTTTTCTGTTTGTCTGTTTTTTCCTGGTTTATTGAACATCCCTTGCTAAGAAATACAGAATCGTTGCCATTTTTGCAACCACATACAGTATACCTCAGTATTTGTGAGGGTATCAGTTTACTTATTTACAGCGGACAAACTTTTCCAAGCTCCAGTTCCCATGTCAACTGACTCTCTCCATTCTAAGGCCATTTCATGCCCTTTGAGTAAAGTGAGATGACTTGCTGAAATTATGAGGAAAAGTTAGATTATAATTACCCCTCAACATCATAATAGATTATTTCTCTAAAACTTGCAGCAGCCGGCCTCTGCGTTTCACATTTGTGGGATCCATATCACATACTCTATTGTGCCGCCCCTTTAAAGTAATGAAGCATGTGATGAGTGACACTTCATTACGGCATAAAAAACCCAGTGATCATTTCTTTTGTCCGGCATGAAAACAGAGCACTTTCCCTTCAGTTGAACTCTCTGTCACTGGATGGAAGTGTTTGCTATTGACCAACCAACCTATTTGATCTGGAGGGAGACTAAGCTAGCTTGAAAAGGTGATGATGGCGGACAAAAACTACATGAGATGGTGTTTTAAATAGGCTCAGTATCTTTTGTCGCTTTTGGTTTATTAAATTCTTATCTTAGAATCGTAGAGTTTGAAGTAGTTTTTACATCGGATTTGTTTCGTCACTCGAACAGTGAGAGCGTTTCATTAATTTCAGTAGATATCTTACCATTCATGATCTTCACCTACAAGGGTCAAGTCATTGGAAACACGCAACAGACTCCATACTCTTCCAGATTATGTTTTGTGTGTGTGTCTTTATCTGTATTATATGGCTCTCTGTATCTTTTTTCCCCTGCCCGTAATCGATTGATAACTCTTGTAAATTCCTCCTGTGTGATTGCAGGAAGACAAACAAGGGTGTGTGTCTTCAAGCTAAACAATAAAACATTCTTCTGTGACTTTTTCCTCAATCACATCTGACATTAGGTTTAAAATAAGGACTTTAAAGACTTTTTAGATCAAGGGATCATATATCACAAAAATTTTAGAGTTAGAAATTTGTCCATTTAGGAGAACGTGCTATTGATAGTCAGCAGAATTTTTCTTAAAAGTACTAATTCTTTTCACAATTCATATATACTTGTACACTGTAAAATTCGAAGTTGTAAATAAAGATTACAAGAAAATACTATTTCAGGGTTTTTTTTTTATTATCATTTAAAAATGCGTTACTTGGCATTTATTTGTAGTTATTTGTGAAATTTGCTAGTGAAAAAAAACGAGAGGAAAATTTTCCACACCAAACTAGGGATGTGACCGAATCCGAATACCGTATTCGGAAAGGAAATGCGTGTACTTTGGAACCCCTAAAAGGACTAAATAGGAGATGGGAGGGAAAAAAATTAAGTGCTTTCTCTCGCAATTTAATCGTTGGGTAATTATACTGCATATAAATTGCGGAAAGCAGGGAGCTGCTATTACTATGCGGTGCACTGAAAGCGTTTTGAATGCGCGTTTGCCTTTTACTTTCACTTTTGAAATTCGCGATTATACATACGTGGCCAAGATCTACAAATCATTCGCCATCGTCCTATAAGTCATCTCTCCTTACTCTGTTATGTGGTAAGTTACATTTTATGTATTGCAATGTAAGCTAACCATGTCATTTTAATGACTCCGTTATTAAAATGATTTTCACGACGTGTCACCAGTCGATCATACTGACGGCACGGAACTAAATAATGCCACTGAACCGAATGAAACTCGCATATTTTGCTGATTATTGTTGCTGAAAATGGTCACTTATTATCAGATTTTGGGCTGTGTTAATCGGTCGGACCGGGAAAAACATGTGAAGTACTGTAGTCTGCCAAAAGTTATAACAAATCAAGGAAAACAGTGCAAAAAACTGGGTGAGGAAAAAATGGTGTTTGTGGATGGGCAAACTAAAGGAGGATGTCCAAGGCAAGAATCTTGACAACATTCCTGTTTGTTCGTATCATTTCCGGTCAGATACCCTTACCAAAAAGTAGTATACCTTAAGTATATTTTTAAGTATACTTTATGTAGTAAGTATACAATTATTAGTGTACTAGTAGTATACTTGTCGGTGTACTATTTCAATACTCCTTGGGACTAAATTGGCCCACTTTCTAGTATATAAAAGTATACTTTTAAGTATACTTCAAGTTTAACAGTAGTAAACTTTGAGTACACAACTAGTTTACATCTAAGTTTTTAGTTTTACTGCAGCTATACTAAAAGTGAACTTACAGGTATACTTCTAGTTTACCAAGGAAATACTAGCATTTTTACTACACTTTGAAGTATACTCTCAGTAAACTACTAGTTTAGTAGTTTCATACTGCAAGTATACTTGTAAGTTTTCTTTAAGTGAACTTTACATCATACTTTAAGTATACTAATAGTCCCTATTTAGGTATTTTTTGTATATATTTTGTTATATGAATATCTGAACATACAAAACATCAAAAGAAAGAAAAGGGTATCTGCTTGTAAACAAAAACATTTTATCCTAGCTTCATGCATTCTTTTTTATAAACACTTAAATGTGGGTAAGTTTCATAAATAAAAAAAATAAAGAAATAAAATAAAGAAATAAACAATATTTTGAACAAAACGCAGAAAAATGACTAAACTGGATTCAGAATGATAATTAAAACATAGATGGAGTCGATCAACACCCCAAACCTTGACAGTCAACCTTTTTATGGGTCGACATTTTATAACGTTACACAGTTTTGATAATAATTTTTTTTAATGTCTGATGATCGTGTTAGATTAGATGTGGATACATCTGTTGTTTTGGTTTCTTCTTCGCTTGTGTTTTGGAAATTCTGTACAGAAGGTACTGTAATAGTGCCCCCTACCTTATAACAACAGAAACATGGATTCTCTGAGCTTAGTATAGTGTAACTTAAATATATTTAGACTTTTTCTAAGTATAAGTCAAGTATACTTAAATGGTATTTTAAGTATATCTCTGAGAGGTACAATAGGCACATTTCTGGGAAGTACTTGAAAAGTAGACTGAAAGTATACTTTCCTATTTTTAGTTTAAAAGAAGTATACTAATAGTACACTTGAATAAACTTCTTTTTTGCAAGGGTAGGTGAAATATTATATTAGGCTAATATCTTAAATAATACTGCTCATACGTAGCTCATATATAACCAAATCGTAAGCACAAATCCTCTATAGCAGTACTTACCGCACATTTTACAAAATTAGATGTTTGTGAGTGGTGCTCAGGATCTGCAAATCATTCACCATCGTCCTATCAGTCATCTCTCCTTACTCTGTTTATGTGGTAAATTAAATTTTATGTTCTGTAATGTAACAGTTACCGCTAGCAAGTGGCTAACCATGTCACTTTAGTGGCTTGATCGTTTTCCGTGCCTTTCGGAATATGGATTCACTATTCGGACACATCCATACACCAAACATATAGTACATATTATATTATAAATGAATATATCTCTACATCACACATATATTATAATACAAACAATACTAAAATATTAAAATCATAATAAAAATATAAGTCTTTTTAACATGCAGGGACAAGTTGTAGAACAACCCAAGCCAAAAGCAACAGGGCCCCAGCAGCTAAAACTTATTTTTAAATGGATTAAATGAATTACATTGTGCAGCAGTTGTAATTCCTGTATGCCTCCCGCCTCATTTCTAAAAGTGCTTTGGACAGCGTATTTAAGACTAGCTGGCCTGATTTTTTTTCCTGTAATGGCTGGAAAGCAAAGGAGAAAGAAGAGGGGCTATTGACAGGCTTTTGTTGAGTGCTGGCTCCAGGCATATTAGATTAAGACAGACAGACTGTGATAGAGCAGTCAGTAAAATATGATTAAGCAGTGATCAGTGTTGGCCCATGAATCTGTACTAAAGATAAAGAGACCCATTGACAAGATGTCTTCAGATCTAAGAGATTAGCCAAACGCTAATGTTAAAAATAATTTAATAAGGAGAGACAGAGTTTTCCCTCATGCTTTGCACCATTTTAGTTTGGATCCAAATGCCAGTACAGGTGGCATTGCTTGATTTCAGGAGCAGATTCATAGGCGGATAACATTTGTGAAGGATTACATATGCATTCAGTAGATAAACAGACATATGAATGTATTACATGTGTTTACTTAAATCTTTAAAAATCAGTTTGACCTACATGTAACATGGGTAAATATTACATGTGCGTATGAATCAAAAGTAAACAGATTCAATCTGAGATAAAACCACTCCAAACAATGACTCAAACTTTCAGTCAGGGAGGATATGAGATGTGTTTGTACAAGACGTTGTTTAAAAGTCAACTCAAATCTTTTGTTCGAACAACCTATGTTACTGCAATATTCGGTCGCAATCTGTCATGAATCTGATAACATGTTTATCTAACAAGTGCGCTCTATGTAAGCAGTGTGAGAAGTTACCTGTGGGTGTGAGAAAGTTAGGACAGCACTACAGAAAGCACGTTGGCACGTCTTGATTTCATTTAGTGCTATAGAGACTGATGGCAAGGAGCACACAATTATTCATGCACTCAACAGACAAACACATCCACTAAGCCAGACTGACTCCTCTCCAGAAAAATCCTGGCTCCTTTTCAATAATCAAAGTCTATAAATTAATTCTTATTGTTGGGGAGAAGCTCCCTCCTGCTCACTTTCCCCCTCTCGCTAATGTGTTTCATACACTCATTCAGCTGTTGTCCACGTGAAGCACCAATAGGTTTTCCAGTAACCTACTGTACTTTCCCAGTGAACATATTTCTCTTTTTAACTGACCAATCAGATGAGAGTTTGTCAACCGCCTTCTGCCATCTTAAATCTGCTTAAAGGGATAGTTCACCCAAAAATGACAATTCTGTCATTAATTACTCGCCCTCATGTCGTTCCAAACCCGTAAGACCTTTGTTCATCTTCGGCACAAATTAAAATATTTTTAATGATGTCCTTACTACCTTTCTGGGCTTTGAACATGTCAGTTGTGTTGCTCTTAGATTTCATCAGAAATATCTTAATTTGTGTTCTGAAGATGAACAAAGGTCTTACGGGTTTAAAACGACATGAGGGTGAGTAATTAATGACAGAATTTTCATTTTTGGGTGAACTATCCCTTTAAATTCAGTGTTCACTGGGAAACAAGCTCATTGTTAATTGTGATTGTGCATTGTTTAGTAGGCATATCTTTTATTTTAATGACAGTTTCAGGGTGGTAAATGTGATCTTGAAGATGGTCTATGAACAGTTAGGTCTTGAATTATACATGCATAAATTGTATACTGAATGCAATTTGAAGACAGTTGACAGCTGTGTAAAGGGTGGCCCCACAAAATGGCCTTTTACAAAAAGATAGACAAAGAATGCGTGTGTGTGCGTGCATGTGTAAAAAAAGAGCACTTAGCTTTAAGTGCTTTTCCGTACTAATGGATGGACATTTTGTGTGGTTTAAGGAAAAGCTTCCATTTCGACTAATGAACCGGGGTCATGTAAATATTTAGACTTCAATCCAAACGATATCCAGACATGTATAGTGCCCCCAAAAGCCCTATCACACATGCACACGGTCCCACCTCCTCCAACAGCAGCAAACATACACAACGCATGCTACATCCCTCATACTTATAATACAATATACAAAAAGTTCACTGTTTAAAATAATAACATTTGTCAAATAGGACACATCAACACATTGCATAGCGTAGTAGTTGTACATTAATGTACATTCAGACCAACACTGTAAAAAATGACTCTGATTTTAACAATAAAAGAGAAAGTAGAAAGTTACCCTACTATATACGGTGAAAAACTGTGTTGTACATTACATGTAATTTTACAGTAGTATACCATTTTTGGAAGTGGAAAGAGAATGTGTAATTTACAGTGAATAACTGTAAATTGACATTCCCAGAATTTCTTAAGTTATATTTCACATTTGATTTCTTCTTGTTTTTTTTCTTATCAGTTACATTAGGGCTGTGTTAAATCTAATGTTTTTAAATTAATGTTTATTGCATTATTTCATTGTCATGTGATGTCATGATGGTGTTTAGTGTTTGTGTGAATGACACTGTGCACCTTCTATATATGTTAGTATTTAAAAGCTGCTTGTGATGGGCTTTGGTTCATCATGTGACTTTCTCGTCACCACCTGTTTTTGGTGGTTATCAGTGTATTACAAAAGTTACTAAACAGATAGTTTGGTATATTAATATTGTACCAGTTAATGAAATTATTGTATTTAAATGTAAATTTAAGTCAAATCCGTTTTTTGCGGTAAAATTCTGGCAACCACAGCTGCCAGTTTTTGTTTTTTTTTTACAGTAAATTTTAAGGATTTTTTTTAGTGAATATTTTTTTTTCTTCATCTACATTAAGTAACAAACAGTCAAATACATTTACTTTTTTAAAGGTTCTTATGCTAAATTATGCTAAATACTATATGAGTTGTTTTATTTTCTAATAATTTTTGAGATTTTTGTTTTTTTTTTGTAACCCACCCTGTAAAAATGCATTTTCAAACTGTGTTTTATATATATTAAAAAAAGCTTTTTCACCTTTTTATGTCAAAATTTGAATTGTGAAATTTACATCAATTTTATGTTATTTATTTATTTACTTAACCCTTTAACTGTCGCTCCCTGTCTTAAACATAGACATAAAAATGCACAAAGTTAAATTTTTTAATAATTCATGAACGTAAATATTTTGTAATATGATTTTGATGTACAATTTACATGGTAATGCAATGTCTCATTTTAAAATGGTTTTCAAAGGATGAATTTTGAGATTTTAAGTTTTCAGTTGATATATATTTTACATTTATATTTTACATAATTTGTTACACAAAAGAGTGGTAAAATATTTATTTAGGAGTCTTAGATATATAGTTTGTCATGATTAGATTAGGATTTATTTGTACAATGGTGAAGAAAAACTTCCCACAGAGGGGACGGTGACAGTTAAAGGGTTAATTATTTTCAATTTGGAACATAAATACATTTTAAAATACTGATTTGTTCATTAACTCTGTAGGTGCTGTCTAGTTTGGGACTTAATTTGGCTTGTAGTTTTAGGAAATTAGAAAATTGCTTGTTTGTTTGTTCGCAAATGTGGGATGTGACTTTTTGGTATTTAAAATTACTTAATAATTGAAAAAACAAAACTACTCATTGAATATAATTCATGTAACTTTTGAATATCATTCAGTTGAATATCACATATCATATGTGGCTCTAATGTTCTGTATACAAAAGTCAGGACAAGTATACTATATAGAAAGCGGCTAATAATATTTTTCAGTATATGAAGTGTTAACAATGTTGGGAGGGTTACTTTGAAAATATAATAGGTTACAGATTACATGTTACCCTGTTTAAAATGTAATAAGTAGTGCAACTATTTCAATTACGTTATTAATGTAACTGATTACCTTTGATTACTTTTTGATTACTTATCTAAATTACTACTGTGTTTTTAACTGTTAATCATTTTCAAACATTTAAACCAGGCAGGGTTAATCTTACAGTAGTACTCAACACTAATTATTGTCAGACTTTCAAAATCGCTTGTATTAAGATTATAATAATATACCACAAAATCAGACTCTTTTTACTTTGAGATCATTCTGAGGTTAAATACTAATTTAAAATCATAACAAGAAATAGTACATATAAATACAAGAAATATTCAGATGTAACGCTCTATGTAATTGTTAACATTTTCATAAGTAACTGTAATTTAATTACACGTTTTTGTAACTAAATTGTGTAATGTAACTAGTTACTCCACAACACTGGTTATCAAATTAACTTATTTTTTATTTATTACACTCTTTAAAATAAAGGTTCCAAAAGGGTGTTTTTGCAGTGATTCCATAGAAGAACCATTTTTTGGTTCCCCAAAGAACCTTTCAGTGAACAGTTCTTAAAAGGACCATTTTGAAACATTTTAAACATTTTAAAAATCTAAAGAACCTTTTTCGACTATAATGAACCTTTTCTGCATTTGAAAGGTTCCATGGATGTTCAAGGTTCTTCATCGATTTATTTTTAAGAGTGTAGACTTGAAATGAATTTGTTGTATGAAGGCTTTTCTGGGCATTGACGTGTATGTGAGAGCATGAGTGTCGGTGTGTGGGAGTCGGTGTGTTATCGGGAGATCGGATAGCAGAGAGTGGTTTAGTGAGTGTGTAACAGAAGGTCTCTGTTGATCTGAGGTTCCTGTCGCCTAAGTCTTGTGTCTCCAAACGCTCTGGGGGAAACAAGAATCTCCTGCAACTGCTGCTTCTAATCTAGTCAGTAACCACACAATATACACACACATACTTACGCACTGCATGTCAGGGCTGGTCTGGTCGCCCAGTAGCCAGAGAGCTTCCTCATGCCTTATCTAGTTCATCAGCCCTCTCTTCAAAGCTGCTCCTGCTCTAGAGAGCCTGGATCCAACAAAGGGAAAGAGGAGGGGGATTTTAGACGACTGTCGAGCATCATTGTTCAGAGGTCAATATACACACGCACACATGACTGAATGTCATGATACACTGCTAAAAGAATCGCTCTGTTGTTTGGGGTCAGTCTTTTTTTTTAATGAAATGAATACTTTCATTTAGCAAGGATGCGATAAATTGATCAAAACAGTGACATCCCACAAAAGATTTCTTTTTCAAATAAATGCTGTTTTTTTTAAATTGCTATGCAACAAAAAATCACACACACAAAACCCGGGTGTTTTTACTTTGAAAATAATAAGAAATATTTCTTGAGCACCGAATCAGCAAAATAAAAATTTCTCAAGTATGTCATTGAAGACTGGAGTGATAGGTACTAAAAATTCAACTTTGCCATCATGACTTATATTGTAAAATATATTGAAAAGATTTTAAATCACAACCATATTTAACAATATTGCTGTTTTATTCAAGTAAATGCAGTCTTGCTGAGCGTAAGAAACTTTTAACAACATTAAAATATATAAAATGCATTTTTTTTGTCATTTTCAGATGACATTTATGTGTAGTTTTTACTGGGAAAAACAAAAAAACAAAATAAAACTTAATTTATAAAAATTATAAAAATGCCATATAATGTTACCAAACACAATACAGATTTTTTTTTAGATGTGGTGTAAATGATTTCATCTCTTGACATAAATTCACGGTGCTGTATATCAGAATTGGTTGCTGAGTATTTGATGGCGTGCAGCATGTGCGCGTGCATGTTTCTATGTGAAGCGAGGAGATAAGACAGAATGGAGCCGTAGATTAGATACACGTGGCAAATAGTAAAACGGGCAGAAAACTCAGACATGCAGGAGGTTCTGCTATCACGATGGCCAAAAATGAGAGCAGCTCTGGAATGCATGCGTCCAATGTGTATTCCGAAAAGAATTTCTCAGGATGTGTACTGAGAGGACATGTTTTTGAAAATTTTGGTGACTTTTAAAAGTACACAGTTGAAATAATGACCATGTTTACTGTACATCCGCTTGGCTTATTCCAGGTTGTTTGGAGAAACCAGCATTCTGAAATGTCATGTAAACTCTGCTGGTAATGGAACAAGCGTGTATTGAACTCCACTTTCCGCTGCTTGCCATTCCATTCATCTTTACCTGCCTTTTTCCTTTAATTCTGTTATTGTATAATTCACTACATGTTCTCATATATAATTGCTGGCAAATAGGTATTTTGTGAAATTAGTGCTCTGTTCCAAAAGCTTGTGTGCTCCCCATGTAGTAGATAAGTGTAAAAAGGCTGTTCTAAAAGGTAGGCAACTTTATTAAGTATCATGTTTCCTTCACATCCTAGAATGAACTGCAAACACACTTAGTAAAAAAAAAAATCTAAATAAATAAATATAGCTGCAAGCAGCAATTACCGGGGTTCAAGAGCTTTAAGACACCTAAGCACATATGGAAAAAGACATCAAAAAAACACTTTTGGCAAATCCTGGTAATTTACCATAGAAATATGATTTTTTTAAACATTTATGACTGTTATAGCGACAACTGTGGTCTGATCTCTCTAAAACTTTGCATGCTTGTTTAGAATCACCTGTCACACGTGCTCATTAGGTTTCGTGTTTCGAGTAAGTTTTGAGTTTTCCTTTAGGCTTTATAGGCTTTTGGGAACATTTGGACAGGCCCCTTTTCTAAACAACCCTGTTATAGCTTCCCAAAGGGTAAATTTCAGTTATTTTCATGGTTTTATTTATGAGTTATTGGACAGGACCAGCAAAAGACGTCAAGACGGAAATCAAACTCGGGTCACCACAAGCACAATTGCGCTATATGTCGGGACACTAGCCACAAGGCTATCGGCGCTGACAGATTTAAACTTTTGTTTTTGATAATTATTTACCTAGAGAATCCAGAGAATTGCACTGCAGTGTTTTTTTTCCGGACTGAGTGAAAAACCTAGGACTAGTTTGCAAAAGTAGTTTTTTTTACATTTTCTCAATCATTTAACAAACAGTTTGAATGACAGCAGTAGTTCTAGAAGTAAAGTTGTCAGAATGAGGAGGTCTGTCGTATGATACAAATGTTGTTTGTATGTGTGAAAAAAATGCGCAGTATATAATCGTTTGCACCCTTGAAAAATGCAGTGGCTGATTTTTTTTTAAAGGGGTCATCGGATGCCCATTTTCCACAAGTTGCAATTATATATATGATTCTTTAGGGTCTTAATGAAAAGTCTATAATATACTTTGGTTAAAAATTCTCAATGGTTGTGTAAACCAACACCATTTTACCCTGTCAGAATGAGCTCTGCAAAAATCATCTAATTCTGAGGGGATTGTTCCTTTAAATGCAAATGAGCTCTGCTCGCCCTGCCCCTCTCTTTTCTCTGTGGAATAACGGGCTGCTCTGAGAGATTGTTTACTTTAGCCGCATTTAGCGCGTTTAGCTGCAAAACTTGCTAACTAGCACATTATTAGGATAGGTGATTGCATAGATTCATAAAAAAAACCCCTCATACTCACTTCTGCTCCAGGTGAAGCTGGATCATGAATGATTCGCGCGAACACAGACGGATATATGTAGCTCGGGAGGCGCATTCCCTTCACAAACAAACGTAATCCACTGCATCTTCAGCAGCTCAGATGTCAGGAGTAAATGACGACCACTATGTTCATTATAACATCCAGTAACACAACACCTCAATCGCTCAATCAGAGAAATTCTTGTCTAACTTACATCCCTGCTCCGGCATCGAAACAGTGGAGGTCGGACTGTTACAGATGATCTGAGGTAAGACGCTCATGTCAATCAACTATCGTGGGAGCGGCCTCTGTCAGTCTGACGCCACAATGGCTCGATTTGAAAAAGGGGATATTATTTTTACAGATTAATTAAAAAACACTGCATGGATTTTTATCATTATAGGGTAGATTTGTACATACACTGCCAACACACATTAATGTTCAAACAACATGAAAAAGTGAACTTTGCATTCGATGACCCCTTTAAGTGATATTTTATGGGCTTTTGCCTTTATTTGATAGGACAGTAGAGAACAGACAGGAAAGTATTGGGTGAAGAAAGTGGGAGTGGGGGCGGGATCGGCAAAGGACCTCAAAATGAGAATCAAACTCGGGTTGCCACGAGCACAGAGCTGTATGTCGGCACACTAACCACAAGGCTATTGGTGCCAACCCCAGTGGCTGATTTCTTTAAAATTTCTTACAGACCTGTAGGTCCATGAGTCAATCAGGCTCACCGAGTTTTGTTCCAATTGGGCTCCGTTAAGCTTGTCTAATAGGTTTTCAAAGTTCATTTTGAGATAGGCAAATCTCCTTATAGCCACTTCTGGCACTTTGGACCAAGAGGAAAAAACGGTTGCGTAGTTCTGGCCCTTTTATGTTTTTTCCCTCTTATAGCACCACCAAGTGGCCATGCTCTGCGACTTTTTTTAATGTGACCTCAGATTCAGCTCTTACATACTCATTGAGAGTTTGACAAAGATATCTCATTCCGTTCAAAAGTTATAGCCTTTCTTAATGAAGGCAGCCCTGCCCCTTCGAACGAGGGTTGAAAGTTCTATTTTTTTTGATAATTATTGATATTCACTCTCCAGAGAATCTTTCTGCATTGGTTTAGTTCTGATCGGGTGAAAACGCCTAGGACTAGTTTGCAAAAGTACGTTTTTCAAAAAATGCAAAATTACCTAAAAATTTCACTTGTGTAACAGGAAGAATCAAACACAAACGGTTTAGGAGTTATGAGTGATTTCGTACTTTTGATCGGTGTAGCGCCCCTGTCAGGCCAATTGGGGTGAGACTTGGAGCCTTGTAAATGGTGTGTGTACTAACATCCCTCCAAGTTTCAAGTCTCTACGACTTACGGTTTGGTCTGCATGATCAGTTTTATGTGGGGATTTCTGATCCCTGGGCGTTCTAACAATTACAATAGGGTTTCAGCAGTGCACTTTTGAACTCCTAATCAGAGATGGATGAGTCAAGAAAAATTATGAAAAGTATCAACAAAAACAGTTTTGCGTAATAGACAAATAGATTATTTTACTCAGTTGTTGTGTACTCTTTGTATGGTTATAGAGTACTGTCCTGCTAGCCTGGCAACATGCTAATCTCAAACTCTGGAAAGTCTTTGCTGCTTTGGTGTTCTGTTGATCTGCCTTACACGTTGCTTTCTTTTAAGCTCTTATGCTTTAAATCTGAACAGATGGCTAAAAAATTGCTGGTGAAAAGGTTTGTGGTAGAGGTAGCTTAGTGTTCTTGTGTTAGCTCGCTTTAATAAAACAGGGCTTTGTTGGCTGACTTTAACTTTATTTATTGCAGGAACGATTTTACAAGCTTTTTGGAGTTTGAATGTAAAAGGATTGACATGAAACAGATCAGCAGACAAGAACATAAGTCTGCGTATTATCCATTTGGCTGTGTTTGTGTGTTTGTGTATTAAGTCTGTGGGTTTACTATTTAATGAGTCACACACTTTCATAACAGAACGTTACTTCCATTAAATGTCATTTTCTTTCCTCAAGCGCTCTTTACGAGATCACTGCAAATATGAAAATTAGCTCGTAAAAACCAAAAGAGTTTCGAAGGGAATTCTCTCGGTACGTTTTATAATTAACGAGACAATGACGACATTTGATCGAGAGCAGCAAAGGAAAAGACAAAGCTCATGTTTGTTATCAATATCTGTTCTGTGTATACGGATGTTTGTGATTTGACGTCCCAAGGCTGTGAGTCAGAGGATTATGAGCACATTTATTGTCTGATGGCCTCACTGTCTGCTTTCTCAAGCCATTTTGACCGTTTTATTCCGCCCACATGCAGTTCGGACACGCAGAACGCAGACACGCACATATCCGTGCACCTATTCATATTTAATTCTGTAACTTCCTATTAACTTTTGTTTAACTTCCCTCTCTTACATAGGCACAACAGCAAGTCACACTGGGTTATTAATATTGTTCTCTGGAGATTTAAAGGGATAGTTCACACTAAAATGAAATTCTGTCATTAATTACTCACTCTCATGTCGTTCCAAACCCATAAGACCTTCGTTCTTCTTTAGAACACAAATTAAGATATTTTTGATGAAATCCAAGAGCTTTCTGACCCTGCATAGACAGCAATGCAACTACCACGTTGGAAATGTACACCCAGAAATGTAGTAAGGAAATCATTAAAATAGTTAATGTAACATCAGTGGTTCAACCTTAATTTTATGAAGCTACGAGAGTAGCTTTTGTAACAGTATAAATGTTTTGACTGGCAATTTTGATCAATTTAATGTGCCATTGATGAATAAAAGTATTCATTTCTTTCTTTATTTAAAAAAAAATACTGATTTATATGTGCTGTAAGCAGCTCCAAACACAATATTCAGACTTTTTCCACACTGTTTAGATTTAAGTATGTTGATATTTATAATATAAACAGAACTACGAGTACTAGACACATAATAGCATAAAGTATATTTCATAAACCAAAACAATTATTTTAATAACGTGTCATGAGTGGGGGATGTGTGCTAGGACAGGTGTTTCATTTCTGCGGAAATCTCTGGAGTTTTCTGGGGAATTCTGTGGGCACAAAGACAGTGTGTGTGCGTAAATAGTGAGTCAGTTACCTTTGATCATTACAACCAAATATCTTTGCCATTTTTTGCTTTGGGTGCAGTTAGTAGAGACATAAAACAGCGACATGAATAATTACACAGGGAAAAAATTGAAATAATATACTTGACCCAGAAATTAAAATTCTATAATTGACTCACCTTCATGCCGTTCCAAACCTGTATGACTTGCTCTCTTTTTTGAAAAATGTCTTTATAATAAACCGTTAAAGGTGAAGTTCACTTCCAGAACAAATATTTCCAGATAATTTACTCACCCCCTTGTCATCCAAGACGTTTGTGTCTTTCTTATGTTTCTTTAAATTATGTTTCTTGAGGAAAAAAAATCAGGAATTATCTCCATATCTCCATATAGTGGACTTCAATGGTGCCCCCAAGTTTTAACTTCCAAAGTGCAGTTTAAATGCAGCTTCAAATGGCTCCCAGCTGAGGAAAAATGGTCTTACCTAGCAAAACGATCGGTCATTTTCAAAGCAAATTGACAATTTATATACTTTTTAACATCAGACGCTCGTCTTGTCTAAGTTTGCGTGTCTAAGTTTCTGGTTCAGTACGGTCAAGACAGTTGGGGTATGTCGAAAAACTCCCATCTCGTTTTCTTCCCCAACTTCAAAATTGTTCTACATCGCTGCAGAAGTACCGACCCAGTGTTTACAAAGTGAACATGCAAAGAAGATCAAACGCTCTTTACAAAAAAATGGTAAAACAGCAATGTAAAGCAATTTTGACGTTGAAGAAGAAAACAAGAGGGGAGTTTTTCGACACACCCTAACTGTATTGACCCGGATTACACAAACTACACATCTGAGGTCAAAAAGTATATGAATTGTCAATTTGTTTCGAAAATGACCGATCGTTTCACTAGGTAAGACCCTTCTTCCTCGGCTGAGATTGTTTAGAGCCATTTGAAGCTGCATTTAAACTGTATTTTGGAAGTTCAAACTTGTGGGCATCATTGAAGTCCACTATATAGAGAAAAATCCTGAAATGTTTTCCTCAAGAAACATAATTTCTTATCGACTGAAGAAAGAAAGACATGAGCATCTTGGATGACAAGGGGGTGAGTAAATTATCTGTATTTTTTTGTTCTGAATGTGGACTTGTCCTTTAATGAATGTCAACTGGTCCATTGACTTTAATTATACAGACAAAAACAGTTCAATTAAAAAATGTTCCTTTTGTGTCATACAGGTTTGTGTGAGTGAAACGCTGACAGAAGGTACATTTTTTCAGTGAACTGTCTCTTTAAGAAATTGTTTCTTCTTTGCTGTCTTGTTTTTATCTGTCTTTTTTATCAGTCTTTCATTTCACTTGATCTTGATTTTCTTTTCTGTTTACGTCTACTCAACTGAATTTTTCAGCGGTTCCGTCTCTCCCCGTGGCTGTTGCTGTCTGTCTTTAGTGTGCTGATTACTGCTGACACTGATGTCCTCATTAGATTAAGAGACAGGGGGCCATGATCTCATTGCTACTGCAATAATTACAGCTCTCTCCCGCAGTCCTATAACCCCTGAACCCCCGAGGAATTTTCACACACACTCACGCAGGAGAACAGCCATTAGCCGTTGCGGCGAGGCGCGTTGGCACCAGAATTAGGGTGGAGACAGGGGGCATTTCCAGGCTGACTTAGCATGCTGCCTAAATAGAGAGCAGTCATGCCATCTTCCCTCTTTTTTTTTTCCTCTGCTTCTTCCTCTCTGAATGATGTGCAGGCAAAGGAAGTTTGTGGTGGTAAATAGCGGCGTTCCTCCCAGACGCACAGACGTCAGCGTGGCTTGGACGCTCACTCTGGAATGCTGGGAATTATAGCCTGTGTGGTGCTCTCTTGCTCTCAGAGCACTGCAGTTCCTTGCAATGTGTGTGTGCATGTGTGTGAGTTTGACTGTTAGGCATATGGTTTTGTGTTTAAGTTTCCGTTCGTAGCCAGTCTCCCGCTTTTATGAATGAACGAAGTTTATTCTGGGAAATAGGAAAGGCCAGGCTTTCATGTCCACACAGTAGATTTTCATTGATATAATTGGTGCTGTTCATTTATAACACACACAGATATACACATGCCACATAAGCGCACCAGCAGTGGCATGTTGGTGACACATAATTATTTGCAGTTCATTTCAGCTGTCATATTTTTATACGCACTGTATAATTTTAGTTATATGTACCCCGGTCCTTTTTTATACACAGCAAAAAATACTTTCCTTATCCTAATAAAGTTAAATCACATCCCAAAATTTCCATAACGTGGAATTTCCATTATGTGTGTGTGTGCGCGTTTATATACACTACCATTTAGGGGGTTTTAAAATAAATACTATTTTTTAATAAATAATTTTTAAAATTAATACAATTGTGTTATTGTTTATTATTGTATTTAGCAAGGATTCAGCATATTAGAATGATTTCTGAAGGATCATGTGACACTGAAGACTGAGTAAAAGCTACTGAAAATTCAGCTTTGCCATCACAAGAATAAATTATATTTTTAAATATGTTAAAATAGAAACCAGTTATTTCAAATTGTAAAAATATTTTACAATATTTCTGTTTTTATTGTATTTTTTAATCAAATGCATAAAGCACTGGTGAGCATTCAAGACTTTCATAAAAAATAAAAAAGAGCCCAAACTTAGTGTCAAATGGTAGAGTGTGTATGTATAATGTAAATACAAGTAAATGTGTTAAAAGTGGATTAAAAGTACAAACACACAAAAATCACTTATGTCAGAAACAACTTGATATTTAAGCCAGAGCTTTTTAACATGAGTAATTTCCTAGTAACTTCCAAGAATTCTACTGTATTTCAATTGCTTGTTTTAAGAAATCTTTTTTGTGTCACTGGCAGACTTTATTCACTTGTTTTAAACATAAACCTCAATAAATCTATTAATTTATTCCTTTTTTTTTTTTTTTTTTTACAAAGTACATCTGTGGTGTACACATTCATGCATCATGGATATATACGCTACCATTCAAAAGTGATTTAAATAAATACTATTTTTTTAATAAATATATATTTTTAATTAATACTATTGTATTATCGTTTATTATTGTAATTAATACTATTACTATTTGAAGAAAATCTGTAATTTTATTTAGCAAGGATGCAGCATATTAGAAGACTGAAGACTGAGTAATGGCTACTGAAAATTCAGCTTTGCCATCACAAGAATAAATTATATTTTAAAATATATGAATATAGAAACCAGTCATTTAAAATTGCAATAATATTTCACAATATTGCTGTTTTTATTGTATTTTTTTTTATTCAAATGCATAAAGCACTGGAGAGCATACAAGTCATTCATAAAAAATAAAAAATCTTACTGAACCGAAACTTAGTGCCAAACGGTGTGTGTGTATGTAAATACAAGTAAATTTGTTAGAAATGCATTAGAAGTACAAACACACAAAAATCACTTGTGTCAGAAACAACTTGCTATTTAAGTCAGAGCTTTTTAACATAAGTAATTTCCAAGTAACTTCCAAGAATTCTATTATCTTGAAATTACAATTGCTTGTTTTAAGAAATCCTACCTGGTGTGTTTCATTTGTGTCACCGGCAGACTTTATTCACATGTTTTAAACATTAACCTCAATAAATCTATTAATTTATTCTTTTTTTACAGAGTACATCTGTTGTATACACATTCATGCATCATGGATTATTAATTCTGCATGAAACCATACACTTGCATGTTCCATTTCATTTTAGGTCCTATTAGTCCTGTTTCTTTTTTTTTTCCTCCACCAGGCCTATTCAATTAATCTCCATTGGTCCATCAGTTGACTTCTTACTGCTGCCTTAATGAGCGTAGGTGTTTACTTCCTCTTGCCCTGCCAAGTCAAACAGTGAAAAACATGGCCTTAATGTTACACTTTCTTTTTTATTTCTCTGCTGCGGTGCCAAGGCCTCAGGGTAAAACCCCCACTCCCATGATGCAGAGTAAAAAAACGTCCTGAGCAATTAAATGTCACCCTGGAGGTTTCTCCTGGACTAGTATCTTCTGTATATTTAGTGATAGTTTGTAAAAAAGCAATTCCATATTATCCCTCCTCTCTCTTGCCAGTTAGACCACACATAGACCACACAAAGTTTTGGGTCCAATCTTATGTTCCGATGTCAGATATCCATAGCCTGCATAAAGCCATGTGTCTTTTTAATCATATCATCATCCCATCAAGTTCACACAAATTATTATTATTATTATTATTATTATTATTTTTTCTAAGACAGTCTTGCTGAAGAAAATCGTTAAACATACTGAATACATATTTGTGAGATGAGTTCATAAAGATTGGGTTGTGAGATTTTTTGAAAGAACAGAAAAGCAAGAGAAGCAGGGCAAAAAAAAATAAGAGTGACAGAGTGGAGGAAAAGGAGAAAAAAATGAGTGGGTTGAGCAGATAAAAAAAGAACAAGGAATGTAGCTTTTATCATGAGGGATGAACTTGATTCAGCAGAATCTACAGCCTTGGAGACAAATGAGCCCCGAAACCGGTTATCTGTCGAAATGTCATAACTATGCCTGGTTCGCTGTGCCAAACACTGCATCTGGCAGGTGTGTTATCATAATGTTCTCTGATAGTACACCGAACAGCCTTGACTAGCATGGAGCCAAAATACAGTACATGTGCAACATTGCCATTAGTGTCTTACACACATAGTGTTCACACATGTACACAGACAACACTTTGAGGCCTTCACAGTTTTCTTAAATATATATACGACCACTATGCTTCTCTTGCTTTTCTGTTCTTTCAAAATATCTCACAACCCAATCTCTATGAACTCATCTCACAAATATGTATTCAGTATGTTTAACGATTTTCTTCAGCAAGACTGTCTTAGAAATAATAATAATAATAATAATAATTTGTGCGAACTTGATGGGATGATGATATGATTAAAAAGACACATGGCTTTATGCAGGCTATGGCTATAACTGACATCGGAACATAAGATTGGACTCAAAACTTTGTGTGGTCTTTGTGTGGTCTAACTGGCAAGAGAGAGGAGGGATAATCTGAAATTGCTTTTTTTAATATATTTGAGGAAACTCTGGAGGCCTCAAAGTGTTGTCTGCTAATTTGCATTTAAAGGAGCTCATTTTGACAAGGTAAAAAATGTGTTGTTTTACACAGCCATTGAGAATTTTTAACCAAAGTATATTATAGACTTTTCATTAAGACCTTAAAGAATCATATCAACTTCGATGACCCCTTTAACAGTAGATTGAGCTGCCATGTAAAGTTGCTACTACATACATCTTTCAAATGAAAAGTCATATTTGAGGTCGATGAATTATGTGTTAGCATTTGGATGTCCTGCCCGATGTACTATATTACCACATAGACCAGCTGGTCTGTGTGACTTCACTTTCTGCGGCTAATAAAATTTTGGTCGACCAAGCTTCTTCTCGTGGTGGCAAAAGACTGTTTTTATGAGTGAGTCAGCAGTAACGAATTTCATATTGAAAGAGACTGAAACAGTGTTGTAAACAAGGAAGTTAATTTTACTTTCAACAACACCTTTAAAGATGCAGCCCAACAAATGCACTTAGCAGCACTGTCATCAGAAATCACCCTTAACATATGAAAGGATAGTACTACAAAGATATCGCTTTCTTCAACAGTCATTCAAACTAATGTTTTATGCTGAATATGAGATTGAGCTGAAGAATGAATGCTGTATCAGATGCAAGTAATCACACTCACTCAGTCCATCTCTCTCTCATAATACTCTACATAATACAGTGAGCTTTTAACCCTTAAATGCATACCTCGGGTCTTTAGCGACCCGGGATGTCATTTACTACCCTCTCCCTCCTTCATATTTTAAAGTTTGACAGCAGCTTTCTTCCTTATCTATTCATTATGAACAATAAAACAAGACAAAAATCATAAAATATAAAAGAATGTCTGTTTTCTGATTAATTTTTTGTATAAAAGTGTATAGGGTCGCTAAAGACCTGAGGTGTATAATAGTGTAAGTATATTTTTCGTGCGCAAAAATATGTAAATATCTGATGACTAAATAGTCTTCAAGATGGCACTGTTTGATAGACAATAATGACGTGATGTTTTACTTGTAATTATCGCAGGCATAAACAAAAGAATAGCATCAGCAAAATTTGAATTGGTTTAAATGGCTTTACTGTGGAGCTATTACTGTATGCAATAAAATATAAATGTCACTGTCATTTGACGATGGATGTGGTGAATAAAAATTATGATTTTGAAGTCATTGAAAATGATAGTTTTGCAAATATGGTTGAGATCGCAAATATGAGCCAGATGCCAAATGTACTGTGGAAGTGCGCTCTGACGTTAACGGCGATGGTAAAATCATCTGCTGAAATTGAACTCTTATTTTTTCAAAGGGAACGAAATATGCTTTATTTTATTCTTCTGTAATTGTTCTTAAAATATCAAAAGAGTTTTTTGCTATTGCAGCAGTTAGAGATACATCTGTGCTGGATATATAGGCCCGGGTCGCTAAAGACCCGAATATGTAATAGTGATTGGCGAAGCAGTCATGAATTTAATACAGTAATACAATATGTTTTTAATGAAGCAACTCAACGTTCCTTAGTTACTAGTTCTAAAGTGATGTTTTCGAATTAGCAACAGAGGCTTGAACTCTTGTTGAACTGTCAAACTGAGATTTGAGAAATATTTCAGACTAAAGAGCGTTTATAAAGACACTCTGTTGTTGTCTTTTCTTTTTAATTTACACACTTGTGCTGTCCAACTGTTGTATAAATGCAATATCACACTTGTGGCTGTGTAATATTGCTTTATGGGCCTTGTGCCTATGTCAGAATCACAGCCGTGCTGATACACAGCAATATTGCACTGCTACCCGTGTGATATTGCACATGTATCTCATGTTTTACCACTATCATCAGAGCCAGGGGTAAATTCCAGAAGATCTGGCCGAGGTAAGGCTACTCTCTGCGGGGTTCATGAGTGTTGAACACCCACTGACACCCTGGAGCTCACATCTCAGAAAAAGTCAAAGCTAATTTTCAAACAGATGCTATCTTTGTAAACAAACCATATTTGAAGTCTAAACAACTACATTCTCACCTAAAAACTCTTAGAATTATATTCTGTGTCACAACAACAGCATTATTTATAAAATTATAGTGGATTTGAGTATCTGCCATGACACACGCTGTGAGAAACGCTGCAAGCGGACTGTTACAAATGGTGAAATGGTCCCTGTGAGAATATTGGGTAAATATCTTATGGTTGGAAAGACCTTTCAACCAGTGAGATTCGCAGACCAGAACTGTTGTATACCCTCCAAAACAGACCTGAATTTAAAGTTCATCACTGATGAACAAAATGGCCAGCAGGCACATGCATACAGAGTCTTTGTAAGATGTTTCCATGCCAAAGTAAACAGAATGGCACCTTTTGTGGTCCAGCGTTACAGGTGGATAAAAATCTTTGAGAAGGATGATGACAGACAGTTCTGGGTTACCCTGGCATGTCCCACGTACGTAGGCAGTGTGATGGTTTGGGTTGGCACAAATTAAAAAGTGAGTAGTGACACATAGTCTTCTTGTCCTCCTTGTTTCCTTAGCCTGTTACCGGTAATCAAATGAAATTACTTGACTACTTCTATGCCGTCCAAGAAAAGCAGTAAGGGCAATTTAAGTTTGGATTTAGAGGGTTTCACTTGAAACGTCCTAATAACCAGAGAAAACAGTACACAGAGCTGAAATGTTGTTGTGCACACTGGTAATTTCCAGTTGTCTTGATTCATGTGTAATTAAACAATGCATTTATTCATGCAATAAGTGTTTCATGCTGTTTTGGCAAGTGCAACTGGAAACTGTAAGCCCAAAAGAACTCCAGGGTTTTAATGTGTTTTAATGTGCACTGAGGAAAGTTGATATTAATGATTTTTAAATTTCGTTCGGAAAATTAGCTAAGTATTAATGCATGATGCGTGACTGCACTACAGTAAATCCAGAGCCATTTTACAATAGTTCATAAGCCAAAAAAAAAAATTCCTTGCATGCTTATTAAAAAAACACAAATATGAATTTTAATATAATTAGAGTGCATGAATCTTGACCTAAAATGTAGCAGTCCAAAAGGCAAAAGCTCAACTAGAGGCAACACTGGAAGCACTGACCTCGGTTTGTTGGTCTTTGTTTAGATACAGATCTTTGCAGTCTTGGGCCTGACATGGATCCGTCCCGGTCCCAGATTCCAGAGGGTTAGTGAGTTTTAGTCAGTGTGGCCAGACTTCTGATTTTAGCCTGAAGATGAAATATGAGGATAGCTTACATGACTATATGTAAACCAGCTATTTTCTTTTTCAGCTATGTCACTGTTTCTGAGTCTTAAGAAGTCTACTGATGGTCCCGCATCAGTAATTGGGTTTAGCTTGGCATTTCACTACCGTTAGCATGCTTTCTGATTAGCATGAAGCTAATTACTGTTTTAAAAGAGACGCAGATGGAGGCCGGTCCATTACACTTGTCCGTTTTAATTTGGGCTCCACGCTGAGAAAATATGACTTGCAGACACCAGCCTTCAAACTGAAACCAGGTCAAAGTACACTGAATTACAGGGTACTGTGCATGCCTTAATGTTAGGTTGAAAAAGAAATTTTTAATGTTCAGCTCAACTCTGGAAACATTTTGGGAGGCCCATGCGCCCCTTCGGCACATATATGAACAAACACTCAAGTGTACACACATATACACACTCGCTGCATCTATTCTCAGCTCCTGAGTGTAGCAGACACAATAAAACAGCAGTGATACTTGAATAACCCAACAGAACCATTTCATCCCAAATGGATTCAGACACAGTCGGTAGTGGGAGCGGAGGCCCAATCATAGGCTGTAATTTCAGCACATTTATCTCATTTCCTGCGCGCTTTGTCTTTCTCTGCAATAATGGGGTAAGTAATTGGAATAGACTCCAGATAATGGGGAATTCTGACCCTGCCATTCCGTTGCAAGACTGCAAGGATGCTTTGTGGCGACAAGGGAGAAAACTTGGGCAGTTTGCGGTTTCTTACACAAGCACTTGGAGTCGGTAAATGGGGTAATATTGTATTCTGTACTCTGATTGCATTTGAAATAGTGCTGGATCAGGCCAAGCATGGTTTCATCTCGTGGGAAATCAGAGCAATGAGGATATGTCTAATAGGAGATTAATGTACCTTCTGACAAAAATAATATAAAAATACATCCATTTTGTGCAATTTGTTTTTCAGCAATTACAGTTTACAAATTTACAAGATTTATTTTTATTTCCTGAGGTATGGATATTACACAGATGAAATCAAGAGACCATATGGAGTGCATGTGCAAAAATAATGTGTGCAAATGACAAACATTTTCCAGATTTCACTGAAAAGATGACTTAATGTCACACTTTGGCCACACACACACACTGACTGGTTTAGAAAACAGTTCAGTTAGATATATGCATCATGCATGGAAATAAACTACTGTTCAAAAGTCTGGATCAGTTAAAAGTTGTTTTGAGCAAGGATGCATTAAATTGATCAAAAGTGGCAGTAGAAACATTATTTCTATTTCAAGTTATGCTGTTCAGAGAATCCTGAAAAAACTGTATCACAGTTTCCACAAACATATTAAGTGGTTAAGCGGTGTATTTTACATTGATTATAATAAGAAATGTTTCCTAATGAATATATTACATTGATTTTTTAAGGATCATGTGACACTAAAGACTAGAGTAATGGCTGCTGAAAATTCAGCTTTTCCATCACAAGAATAAATAACATTTTAAAATAGCATATATTCAAATAGAAAACAGTTCTATTTAACTGCAATAATTTTTAATGATATTGCTGTTCTTTAAAGTATTTTAATTAAAAAACTTCAGCCTTGATGAGCATAGACAAAAACATTAAAAAATTGCACCATCCAAATGTTCCGAAATATACATATTAATAATACAGAAATATACATATTAATAATACAGATAAAAAAGATTATGCTCTATAGTGTCAGTCATTTATATACATATGATTTTTTGTATATGTATATATAGTCCGAGGGCATTTTCCCCCAACCTCATTAATATTATATCTTTTATTTCAAATTCTTACTTTTGATCTGTAAATTCAATTTCTAAATAATATGATTGTTGTTATCAAATTATAATATATGTTTACATTGAAAAAATACAGCTGCATTAAATAATGTTATGAGATTGTATTACATATTTTTTTGAATATACAAATAAAAATGATGGGGAAATTAAAACTTGACAGAGTGAGTGAGTCATTCATTCAAACGATTCATTCAAACTGCTGATTAATCAGATGTTTATGCATGAACTAATGAAATATTGACTCAACCTATTCGTTCAAAACACTGAATCATTCAGCATTGAATCGTCTGGTTGCTTTACCACTTACTCTAAATGTAATAAAATCAGAATAATACTTGCGTTTTGGGGATTGCCTAGTTATTTTTGGTTATTGATGTTTTAATCAGGTTACTTGTCTGATGTTAATGTTGAACCCTGGAGTCCCAATTTAAACCCTGGGTGTAAGTATTTAAGACATAGTGCATATAATAGTGCATCACAAATAGCATATAAAGTAACCTGTTGCGTACAGGTGGAGCTGGGGAGGTGGAGGGTAAATGCTAACCAGCTATTTAAATGTAAAGCAGCAAGCTCATTGGCTGCATATGCAACATGAACCAGTCAGCTTGTGCCAAGTAGTTTAACACTGTATCATCAGTTTGCATCAACGACCCATCAGCCTGTGCAATCTAGTTTCATGACAGAACTTGAACATTTCCGTCAGAAACAAAGCTTGTAGCACTAGGTGTTATGGGTTTTGTACTGAGTCACTGCCGAACAGCTCTTTATGTTTGTGATTGCTTGTCTGATATGAATATAGCTGAGTCATCTTGTGAATAGTAAGTTTTTCTACTGCCATCATTGGGGTAGCAATTGATTGACAATATTCATGGATTTCAAAAATGTAAAATTCACCTTCAGATATTTTATATATTTATATATTTTAGAATGCACACTGTATTCCCACGCCACAAATGTGTAAAAACTGGCTTATCGTATCTTGAATAGAACGTTGTGTATTTTGATGTATTCACAGAAGTGCACATCAGCAACTGTTATTCCAACCAGAGCATTTTTAAGGCCCCGTTAGATTGGTTTTTACTGCAATGAAAATAAGCAAACACATTTCCGAGCTCCACTGTGGTCTGGGAAATTAGGATTTTATGCAGCTACAGTATTTCCACTCAGTTTCCAAATTGTAAACAAACTCATAGGAAAGATTTCTGAATTTATCATGCATTCGAGATGACAAACTGAGTCATAAAGCATTATCTCCGAAATGAATTTTGCCTGTTAAAAACCCACATTTCCTCCTAAACTTCCAGAGAATCAGAGATCCAGTTTCAGACTTGTTACAGTGTGGATGAGGCCATCTCTCCGTATATAGCCCATAAACATCACATTCAGATGCAAACATTTCCTCCCACTGTATTTAATGAGAGTTGAGTTTGGAAATGGTTTGGTTGATGGGAAACACAACCATGCAATTACAGCGCACAGCCTGAAATGAGTGTAACCTAACCTTGGCTGTAGTGTGTCATACATCGATGAGTGCAGGCCAGAGTGACTGCATCCATTTGCAGATTGAGATGTAAATTTGAGCCTAAATTTGTAATGTCGTTTTAAACAAAATTTAAAATCAGAAATGACAACGAAAACATCATTATGTAAAGTGTCTGCTGTTATTGGTTGTCTCTAAATAACCTGTCAGCCCGCTGCTGTCGTTTTGCCGTTCAGCGGGGTCATTTTCTCCCCCCTTTTAAAGCCATGTGTTATTTTTGGATGAATGGCCCCAAACCCTGCCAGCCCTCTAACACAATGGAAATGCCAGAACACTCCTAATCCTGTAAGAATCCCAGTGATTTTAACTAATCCGTCACTATACCGGGCAATTTACCTTCTCCCATAGCATGACAGTGTCTAAAAAAGAAACCGTAACTCTGTATCTCTTTACTTTTATCTGCACCTTTATTTTTCAAGATACCACCACACCACTTCAATGAAGGTGCTGTGTGTTCAAATATGTCATGACGGCCAGACATCAGGGGAGAAATCTCTTTAAGGGTGAAACAGATAATAATGTTTCTGTCTGTCGCTGCTCTTCCATGGTGGTTGCTGGTGTTCATTGACACGTGAAGGACAAACCTCAAAGCTGGAGAGGGAGGTGGGGATAATGAAGACATGTCCAGGAGATGAAATGAAATAGTGGGTCCTTGTATAATTTAATTTTTATTATTTATTTATTTCTTTATTTCTTTATTTTTTACCTCTGGAGAAATTAATATTAATTTTGAAAAATAAAAAAACTTTTTTTTAAATCATGTACAGTAGCATTCTAAGGTTTGGTGTCAGTAAGATTTTTTTATTTATTTATTTTTATTTTTTTTGAAAAGAAAGAAAGAAATGCTTTTAATCAGCAAGGATGCATTACATTGATCAGAAGTGACAGTAGAGACATTTATAATCTTCCTGACCTTTATTTAAAATAAATGTTGTTCTTTAGTAAATAATAAATGATTCTTGTACACCAAATCAGCATATTAGAATGATTTCTGAAGGATCATGTGACACTGAAGACTGGAGTAATGATGCGGAAAATTGAGCTTTGCCATCACAGGAATAAATTACTTTTTTTTAAATATAAAATATATTCAAATATAAAAGGTAAAACTCTGTAAACAGATGAGTTAATACTACAAAGAATATGTCTTTAAATATAAAATAAGCAAATAAAAGCTGTTTTATTTTACATAGAAAAGGTCGCCTCGTGGGGGCCACCATTTTGACCAGCGATTCCCACTCAAGGAATAGTTCACCCAAAAATAAAAATTACCCCATGATTTACTCACCCTCAAGCTATCCTAGGTGTATGTGACTTTCTTCTTTCACATGAACACAATCAAAATTTTATTTAAAACATGTCCTGGCGTGTCGAAGCTTTATGATGGCAGTGGATGGGTGTTGAGATTTTGAAGATTTTAAAATGCATCCATCCATCATAAAAAGTACTCCACATGGTTCTGGGAGGTTAATATCAGTGTTCATTTTGACAGCAAATTTTGATTTAGTTTTAGTCATAGTCTTCTGACTAAACTGCCATTTAGTTTTAGCCGTATTTTAGTCATCTGAATTGTTTTTAGTTTTAGTCTAGTTTTAGTCGACTAAATATAAGATTTTAGTCAACTAAATCTACAGTAGATTTAGTCGGCTAAAATCTAATAGGTTTAGTTACAGTGTAATTGTCATGGTATAGTCGTCGTGTGCGAGGGATGAAGCAGGAGGAGAGCGGAGATCCAATAAGTGCAGTTTATTCAAATAATCCAAACTGTACATAAAACAAACACAGGGAACCAGCAGGGAACCACGACGAGCATCAACGGAGTAACAATACAATCACCGACAAAACACTACGGGACAACCAACCTTAAATACACAGACAAACCAATCACAACAAGACAGGTGCAAATGATTAGACAATGACATAACTAATGAGAACAGGAACAGGAAGACCAAATATGGGCACACACCGGGAAAACACACACAAACAGTCCAAAGGGTATATACACTGGTCTGACAGTAATGCATTTATTAAGCATTTCTCTAAAATTCTCTAAAACTCATTGTATATTTGATATTAAGGTTTTATCATGATAGACACAGATTTAACTGCTGTGACATGCAACATGCCTTTATATTAAAATTAAATGAAACCACTTCTCATAAAGAAACAAGAACATGGTCTTCTTTTCAGTGAAATACCAATGGTTATAAAGGCTAATTAGGCTAATTAGTCAAGAGCAGTGAGTGATTTTCTGTCTTTCTTTAGTTGCTTGATTAACATCAATGCCACAGACAATAGCAACTAAAATAGGCTGACCCTTAAAACCAAATTAACGGATGCAATGTACTGATACACGTTCGATATTATCCCAACTGTTTACGTTCACCTAAGACGCAACCAAGTGTGTTTGCGTGAATCAAAACGGACAAGTCGGCATCATTTTGTGTGTATTTGTGTGTATCATTGGAGGGGGACACAAGTACTCTTTCGCATCTCATGAATATACTGTTATTTTTTTTTGATATACTGTTATAAAATAACAATATATAAAAAAAAAAATAACAGTATATTCACGAGACGCGAAAGAGTAGTTGTGTGCTGTGTGAGAGGCGCTGCGTCGGTCTGCACTCAGAAAACCGGACAAAATTGAATTCTCTTTTGCGTCGTCAAATTTATCCACATGGATTTGTCAATGAAAACGAGTTTTTGTTTCGTTATCGTCTGTTGTTGATGAAAATTATTCATCAATGAAATTAACACTGCTTCATACAGGCCTTCTGAAGTGAACTGATGCATTTGTGTAGGAAAAACATCTATATTTAAAACTTTATAAAGCATAATCTAATAGCTTCCACTAATTGTCGTACGTGTATACTGGTCTTGTGAGAACCAAGTTTTGTTTACAGCACAAGTCATATATATGCACACAGCCGACTTACCTCTGTCATTCGACTGTTTTTCGGCATCCCCCCTCCACCCCAACCCCTCACTCTTAATCTATCCTCATCCTATACTTGGGATGGGGGGAGTTCTCTGGGTTCGGGCCATATTCCGGACTCGGAACCCTCCCCCAGGACAGCATGCCAAAATATGCTTACTGTTTACTCAACCAGATTAGATGTAATGGTGAACCCGTGAATCGTCATTTCTCACTGGAGCTTACCCTACATCTTGCAAATGTCTTGCAGATGTAACTGCAGATGTCAAATAGACCACTCCGAGATGTACGTATGCTATCAGGGTATGAAGAGCCAGGACATTTTTTAATATAACTAAAATCATCCGTCTGAAAGAAGAAAACTGTATACACCTAGGATGGCTTGAGGGTGAGTAAATCATAAAATTACGTCTGACTGCGAGTAGTGCATTTCTACAATAACATCAGAAACTTGACTGCAGCTACTGCATTTGCATAATGTTACATCCACAACACTAAGTGTCAGTATAGAAACGTAGGTATCCGTTGACCAATGAAACTGTCAAACAACAATCCAGGAATCCACTGAAAGAAGCTCAATGTTTTCTCACATGATTTCAGACCATCACAGCTCTTTCCATGGCCTCAAATAGGAGTTTGCACATTCCTATCCATCATGAACTCTGTCAGAACACACCCTTGAAGTGACCATTTAAAACATTTTCTTGAGAGGACATCATATCTAATTCTATCTGCTGACTTCACACAGGCCAGGTCTAGACCTGTTCTCTCTCTTCCTACCAATCTGTCTGCTCTTCATTGTTCGCCTGCCCTATACTCTGCAGTGTGCTTGACTAAAACTAAAACCATACAACTGTTTTTGTTACTTTAAATACAACAAATGGTAACCAAAATAAAATAAAGCAAAACATAAAAAGTATTTATCATTTTCATTTAGTTTAACTTAATATACTAAAAAACTAAAACTAAAATGACAAAAAAACAACAGTATCTCAATGATACTAAAATAACAGTGGTGCCTGACAGCGAGCTGTTTGAGGGTGTTCTTGGCACAAACAGGAGGAGGAAGTGGATGATTTGCTGGGGGGGTTGGAGTAGGTAGAGCAAGTTTGTCCTTCCAAACTAATTAGCCTGAAAACAAACAGAAGTAAAAGTAGGCCAGTTATACTTACTTCAGGAGGACTTTTGGCTCAGCATTTGTATGTGAATCTAAACTCCTTGTGAATCTAAACTCTTTGTGTTTGTGTCTGTTTATATATATATCTAAGAGTCTCGACTTGGCTGAGTCAATTTTAGTCTGATTTGCATTTCCAGGACTAAGAGTTTGTTCACTGTTGTTCATTTTAGGCATTTTTTTAAATATAATTTCCACCAGAAGACTGTGCATAGTTTGAGAGACAAAGTCTCCACGTCGCTACCCACCCAAACAATTTCTGTCTTTCGCTCTCGCTGTCTTTTTCTCTCCCATTCTCTCTTTCTAGGATAAGTATTACAGTTAATCAGATTATCACTCTCTTCTCTGAAAAGACCCAGTAGTCAGGCAGATAAAAGGGCAACCTAGAGTCCCCAGGGGTCCTGACAGACAGGGATCAAAGGAGTAGCTGATTAGCCAAAGCAATGTCGCTTTGATACCAGAAAGAAAGTGAGATAGAAAGACAGAGCGACAGAATGAGAGAGAATTCAGATGGATGACAGTGTTTCATCCCATGTTTCAGCAGATGTCTTGGTTTACCTGCTACAGAGTCATCTCTTTGTCCTCTCTGTGGTAGGTCATACCTTGCTTTTATTCTTTCCTACAGCAGCAGAGAAAAGACACTCTTGATCTTCTTTCTATTCAGTGTTCAATTAAAAATGAGTGTGCGTTTGTGGGAGGTTTTGTGCATATGATAGGCTAAGCGTCTGTTATGAGCCTCACTCTATCCCGAGTCTTGTTTAGGCTTTACAGGTCAAAGTTCATCTTGCTCTGATAAACTTCATTCCATTAGTCTGATTGTGACCGACTGGCAAAGCTTGGCAGGAAGCGGTGGATAAAGTCCAGAGTGAAAATGTAATCCTTTCACATACACACATTCAAGCTTACATAAATCACAAGTTCTAGACAGAACTCAGGTGATATTTGTGCCACCCACAGGTTTAAGAAAGTTAGTGCACTTGATCTCAGAAATACACTACAGTTCAAAAGTTTGGGGTCAGTACATTTTTATTGTTTCTTTTTTTTTTTTTTTTTTTAAGAAATTAATACTTTTATTCACCAAGGATGTATTAAGTTAATAATTAAAAGTTTATTAAAAGTTAATAATAAATAATTTACATTGCTATAAAATATTTATATTTTGAATAAACACTGTACTTTTTAAACTTGTTATTCATGAAAGAATCCTGAAAAAGAAAATAACAGGTTCCAAAAAATATTTGGCAGCACAACAGTTGATATTATCCAACACTGATCATTCTTATAATAAATCCGCATATTAGAATGATTTCTGAAGGATCATGTGACACTTAAGACTGGAGTAACAGCTGATAAAAATTCAGCTTTTCATCACAGGAATAAATTCTATTTTAAAGTATGTTAAAATAAAAACATTATTTTATATTGTAAAAACATTTTGCAATATTACTGTTTTTTTTCTATATTTTTAATCAAATAAATGCAGCCTTGATGAGCATAAGAGACTTCTTTAAAGACTATTACAAGTCTTACTGACCCCAAACTTTTGAACGGTAGTGTACATACATTGAAGCAGCGAAGGAGAAGTTATATTTCTATATTTATATAGTTATATTTCTGTTTATTATTTACTCACCCTCAAGGCATCTTAGGTGTATATGACTTCCTTCTTTCAGACGAATGCAATCAGAGTTATATTAAAAATTGTTCTGGATCTTCCCAGCTTTATAATGCAATGGGCGGTTGTTTCTTTTCATCAGTCCAAAACAAGTCCAATAGAGCACATCCATCCATAATATAAAGTGCCCCACACGGCTCTGGGGGGTAAATAAAGCCCTCCTGTAGCGAATTGATGCATTTTTGTAAGAAAAATATCCATATTTAAAATGTAATAATCACTTTAATCTAGCTTATGCTAACAGTCGTACACAAGCTCAGCTCTGGGCGTTGGTGTGCACGTGCCGCTCAGAAGAGACAAATATAGACGTACAGTGGAAAGATCAAAACAAAACAACGGTCAGAAATTAGAAGTATGAGGAATTGTAAAAAACAAAATGTTGGAGTATTTCGATATAAACCAAGAGAAGACTGGTTTTCCTTGGCCAAAGTCAGGAGACTTTGCTTCCTTCGCTTCTGTAAACAAACGTTGGTTTTCATGAGACTCACAGGCGCATTTGCAATGCAATCACATGTAAATTCATGTCCCATTCACACTATCGCATAAACTAATCACAGCCAATCATATCGTGTGACTCACATGAATTTCCCCATTCATTCTCAATTACCCCATACCAATCTCACTGCACGCTTTAGGGAGCCTGTTAAAACTCAGTGGGCTCAGGGGAGACCAGAGATGCTCACAAGTCTCTGAGCTAGAGTCCAAGTCAAGTCTCAAGTCTCTTTATTATATTAAGTCTCTGGTTATAATAAGTGTTGCATCACGTACAGCGACCCATCCAACACTGCATAGCTATATATAAGGAATTCAAAGCATGTAATATGTTATAATGACTCCTTTATCTATTAGCATACAGTATCAGCTTTGATTTTGGTATATAATCAGTGTAAACGGGCTATTGCAACATGACAAAAACACCAAGAATGCTTTACTTTTAAGTTAATGTTAAATGATTTAAATAACTGCCAGCAGGTGGCGGCAAGAGACTGATTTAATTACTGAATCATATCATTCATTTGATTCGTTCGAACTGCTGCTTCATTTAGGAATAAAGAGTGACTGTCTTTATGAATGGGAAATTGAATCATTTCACTAGATTCGTTTTAAAAACGAGTTCATTCATAAACGAAACACCGCTGTGTTTGAATGGAGATGCGCAGCGGCTCAGTTGTGACTTGTTTCAGACTACTTTTGACGACGAAATAGAGCAAAATCAGGCAATAGTGTTATAGTCAGACAATGTAAGTCACTTAATAATAACATCTTGTTTATTTAACTGCTGTATTAAATCAGTATCTCATTTACAAACTCCCTTAAAATTAGTAAAAGCTTAGTTCGCGATATCACAAAGCTCTATTATAATCAACGACGCTGTCTATACTGTCACTAATCAGTCTCTTATTTACACTCTCTCTATGTAACACTCTACACTCTACACACACTCTACACTTTATGAAAGGATTCGTAAAATGTATGTGATACATTACTGAACGTTGCAAAAACACGTAGAAACCTTTAAATCTCCCCTCAGCGCAAACACAAATATGCTGATCGGGTCAGTCGCACATGATGCTCGTTTTTTGTTCGTTGTCCTCTCATGTGTGGCGGCCGCGTCTAAAATAAAAAAAAATTATACAATGTGTGGCCGCGCCCGCGCGCAGCAGATACACGTCACGTGTTACATGGGCAGGTTATAGGTAACGGAGGGAGGGGAATAACAGCGAGCTCATCAGTTGTTTCCTAAAAATAAACATTGTTCACAAGTCCCGCAGCTCGAGTCCGAGTCGAGTCTGAAGTCTTTCGAGGACGAGTCTCAAGTCGAGTCTGAAGTCACTGTGTGTGCGACTTAAGTCGCACTCGAGTCCGAGTCTCAAACTCGAGTCCCCATCACTGGGGGAGACAAGAGAGACTTGGATTCCCACTGTAACTTTACCTGCTAGTGTTGCCGATGGACAATGTTTCTTTTTAAAAACAAGTGATTTATACACTTTTTAATGTTATATTTTGTAATATTTGCATTGTTTTATTTTAGTACCACAAAATTCTCATCCAGTATTTTGAGGAGGCACTGCCTCCCTTGCCTCTTTGGAGGAAACGCCCCTGATCAGATGGTTTCTTTGG
Organism: Labeo catla; assembly: GCA_012976165.1. NCBI lineage: Eukaryota > Metazoa > Chordata > Actinopteri > Cypriniformes > Cyprinidae > Labeo > Labeo catla. The sequence goes on from VONZ01000078.1 coordinate 957,292, forward strand.
TTACACTGCAGCAGTTTAAAAACTATACCATTGCATAGTATTAACCCCATTTAGGAACAAAAAATAAAAAAAGAACTTCGCCATGAGTATCTAAATGCTTTGTTTTTATTTTAAAACATGATATGGGGTTTATACAACCAGCTCATTACTGCTGTTGATGTTGTGCACCAACATCCATCTGGCATGCTTAAAAAGCATTTATATGTTTATCTTCATGAGCAACTGCATGTTAAACAAAAGTCTGTTTTCTGGCTTTGTCTGTCAGTTATTGGTTCTGTGAGGCAGACGCTATAGACGCTCTCACATGATCACACCAGCTCTGAATTCATGACCATCTGCCTTCATCGTAACCACAGGACACACACATTTTTTTCAATGATGTCACATGCATCCACCCATACGCAGACACATAGCTGGCTGTACTTGTGTGCTATCTGGTAGAGAGTAGATGCAGAGGCGCTGGAAAGTGTGGCTGAGATAGGAGCCTCTCTCCTCAGCTTTTAGAATTTGACCTTACACTCTGCCTGGAGCTACTGAGTGAGACTGAGATAGAGTTCAAACTAAAGCGCACCTCTTTACTTGGTCACATACTGGGAAAGATAGGAACAGAGGATGCATGTGGGTCATTCTATAATTGTGGGTAAATCTCATGTCTGTGAAGTATATTTTTTATATGTTTTCATCAATATAACCCTGGTACAACCCTGGTATTCAGCTGTCAGATTTTGTAAAGTTCTACTCTGCATTTAGGCATGAAAATTTCCTCAAATATTAATTAATTTCATAGTTTTGCCTTCAGTTAAATTAGGTTATAAAGACATTTGGGTGTGCGCTTCAAAAATAATAAATGTTTATTGTGATATAACTTGTTTTATTTGTGTCCAAAAAACATTGTCAACTAAGTTACCCACTAGAACCCCAGAAAGGAATGGTTTGTCCCATCTCGCATAATTTGTACAGTATGATGATATTTCCTCTAGAAGCACATGGATGAAACATTAAAAGTTGTTCTCTCTCTTTCCCCTAATATTGGCTAAACTAGCAAACCTGTGTCAAGAGTGGATTAATTGACTGTCAACAGTGTTACACAAGTATAATTGCTGCAAATTTTAACAAGGCAATTTAACTAAAACGTATGTTTTGTTCATGAAATATTTCTAAACATACCATATGCTCAGAGGTTCTAGGCTTCCCTGTTGAGTATAGGCCTAAAAAACAAAAATGTCAACTAAGTTACCTGTCACCTGTGTTACTCAGTAAAGGTAACATGGTGGACAGTTGCACACATAGATGGTATTTTATGCACATATTCCTACAGATGTCACCTTTATTTATATAGCACTTTATACACGATTGTTTCAAAGCAGCTATGTAAGGTCATGTTTGGGTTTTTGGGCAAAAGGAAAACTTTTTTTCTTCACATTGTCAAATTCTAAATGTACCCCTAATTATAGAAAGACCCATCTACGAACCTACGCAAAAACCTACGCAAACACAGGAGAATACATGCTAACGTTAACTGTTTATCGCGATTTCAAAATAAAAGCTCAAACCCTCACTCGTTTTTATGTCCACATATTCAAGAAATTACACTGGCTGTAGCATTTCTGTCATACAGAAATGGCCAAATATTAAAGTTTAAGTGGACATTTGACTTAAATGTAGTTTAGTCAATATTAAACAAGGATTAGATGGTGATGTAAAGTGTAAAAACAATCGTCAGGCCGTTGGCGCCCTCTGCAGTTTGTTGTAATGCATAATGGACATTAGTTCGATTGTTTATAATACATTATGTATTTTAACAGTTTTGTTCAATAAAACCATATTATTACTTGCTTTTGATACTTTAATTGAACTTATTATGATTGCATAATTGCTATATGTATTTTAAGGTTTGCTTAGGTCTATTTTTATTACCACAGAAATGAATTATAATTATCTGATACTTATTTAAATGCAGAATAATCACCTGATTACTCAATTGCCTTGTTTACAAGCTGAAATTTAGGTTTTAAATTGTGGTCACTATTGATATTCATTATATGGAAAGAACAGCTTGGGCATTCAGCTGTATATACCTCCTTTATTGTGCTCCATGCAAAGTCATGCATGTTTCAAATAGCATAAAGGTGAGTAAATGATGACAGAGTTTGTATTTTTGGGTGAACTTTTTCTTTAAGCATATAGTTCTGCGGTTCCAGCCAAAACACATACTGAGCGTGACCACCAGGTTGCTATGTGACACATACAGAAACACACACATACAAATATCACTGAAAGCCTTAATAAGTTGCAGAAGACACACATTACATAACGCCTGAGATCCTAAGAAACATAAACCGCACACAACGATGGTTAAACAAACACGTGCACTTACTCAAACACTGACCCTTAGAAAGCTTTTAGGACATTTTATGAGCACTCCCCCAAGATTACATGCCTATGACACACCCTGTAGAGACATGTTCCTTGAAAGTTTCAAGAATGAGCGCTAGCATATACATGCACACCGAAACACATGCCAAACAGAGAGTAAACACAACCCGACCGTCCTTGAGCGTTTGTTTGTGGCAGCTCTTAAAGCGCTGACGTTTATTGGTGTGGTTTTTCTTTCATTGGGCTTTTAGCAGCATTTGAATCAGGCATTGGTCCTTTTTAATCTTTTTCAGAGTTTGTTATTAGGACTGTCCGTTGTCCACACTTGTCTCGGATGAAAGTGTTATACACAAACTGCTGACATCATATCCTCTCATACCTCAGATATCTATGCTTTAAAGCGAAGTGTGCAATTTCTTTGCCATTAGTGTCACTAGTTGCAGTTGTCTATTTTGGCAACACGTTTAAATGCTTGAGAAAATTTGTAATGTTTTTATATGGTTATCACTGTATCCTTTTTGTACTTCCTGAACCATTAATTTGGTAGTTTGGCTCAAGAAACATTTCTAATTATTATCAATGTTGAAAACTGCTCAATAATATCCTAATATCAGTGTTTTGGCTGCTTAATGTTTTTGTGGAAACTGTGTTACACTCAAATGTATGGGGTAAAATCAATATATCAGTCAGTCAATCTTTTATTCAGCAAGAACACATTCATTTGATTAAAAGTGACAGTAAAAATATTTACAATACTACCATAGATTTCTGTTTCAAATTAATGCTGTTCATTGAACTTTCTGTTCATCATTGAAAACAAAACACAGTCACAGTGTCACAGTTTCAAATAAATAAATAAAGCTTCAGCACAGCTGTTTTTAGTTGACTGATAATTAATAATTGAGCACCAAATCAGTATATTAGAATGATTTCTGAATGATCATGTGACACTTAAGACTTGAGTAATGCCTGCTGAAATTCAGCTTTGCCATCACAGGAATGAATTACATTAAAAAATATATATATATATAATAAAATAGAAAAGTTATTTTAAACAGTAAAAAAAAAACTCCACAATATTACTGTTTTACTGTATTTTTGATCAAATAAATATAGCCTTAGAAAGTATAATGGACATTTTTTGACAAGTTTTGACTGGTAGTGAATATGTACAGACTGTCCTTCTGCACAGCAAATTGCAACCAGATTTTAATACTTAATAATAAAATGCATGTGTGTATTGTGTGTGGGCGTTTTTGTGTTTTTATGTATGTTGGTTTTAGGCTTGTGGTTTTGTGTGTTGGTATGTGTGTTTGTATATTTTGTCTTGTACTCTTTTGAGGCCTGCAGTTCTGACCTCTGACTTCTGTCCTTTGTTCCCTCTCTCCAGTGGCAGAATGAAAGCGAGCAGCGTGTCTCTCCTGCCGATTATCTCCATCTCTCCAACTGTGCCAAAGTGACTGTGTAGATTCGTGTTCTTTTGTGAGATTAAAACTTTGGTTTAACATAATCACATGCAGCTCAAAGTCTTCATGGGCCTGTGAATATACATAGAAATATATATATATATATATATATATATATATATATATATATAATAAATTAATAAATCAAGTGTATAAATTACGCAAGAAGTACTGTATTTTCCCTACTGTAGTGTAAAGCAAAAATAATATACCAATAATATAATTTTTCATTTATTTTACAGTGCAGTTTTACTGTCATTGTTTTATTATTATTATATTCTAATTTGTTTGGCTTCCTAAAACACCAGTGTGAATGTAATTTAGACTGCGGCAGTATATCACAAATAAAAAGAGGGTTGAGTCCCCTTTAAAGTTCAGGTACAAGTCAATTAACTGACTTTTCTTAGTTAAAAACATGGGTTGGAGCTCTTCATTTTAAACTCTTAAAGTGCATTAGATAGAAGAATTTTAACTTTAAAATGTAGTAAATTTTCTTTTTTTTCCCCCAAGTTTTTGTGTTATTTTTTTTAAATATTGCAATAAATATCGTATTGTGGACTTCATATCAATATATTATCGTATCGTGAGATTTTGATATTGTTACATCCCTAGTATTTATTAATAATTTGAATTATTTTAATATTTTCAGTTTACATTTTAATTTATGTTTTAGTCATATTCGTAATTAGACTGTCATTTTATTTCTTTTTTTTGGTATTTCTATTAAGCATTAATATATTTTAATTTCAGTTCTAATTATTAATATTTCATTAATTTCATTGTATTAATTTTAGTACTTCAGCCGAACTTATTTCAGTTATTTCTCATTTTTAAAATATTAATTTAGTGCTAATATTTACCATTTTTTTCTCAAATAGCAAAAACATTTTGTAATCAAATCAATTTTGATTTGAACATTTTTTTAATAACACTGTTGGGTTCAGAAATGTTTTGCAAACTTTTTCACTGTCATTTGCCTTTTTTTACTGTCATCCCATTTCCGCCACTGAATTTGGTCACTGGAAATTGGTAATTTTGGTAATTGGTAATTGCGACTTTTTATCTCACAATTCTGACTTTGTTTTTTGCAATTGCAAGTTTACATCTGGCAATTCTGACTTTTTTTTTTTTAAGAACTCTGACATTTAAAATCAATTGCGAGTTATAAAGTCAGAATTGCGGGATATAAACTCGCAAATTGCGTGAAATAAAGTCACAATTTTTTCTTGCAAATGCGAGTTTATATCTTGCAATTCTGACTTTTTTCTCCAAATTTTGAGATACAGAATCAAAGAGAAATAAAATCAGAATTGTGAAATAAAAACTCTGTGAGCCTTAAAAGTCCAATTTTGAGGGGAAAAGACTGATATGTTCTTAGAATTGGGAATTCTCACAATTCTATGAAAAAAAAAAAGTCAAAATTCTGAGTTTATATCTCACAATTATAACTTTATAACTCGCAGCTGCAAGCTTATATAATGCATTTCTGAGAAAAAAAGTCAGAATTGCGAGATATAAACTTACAATTATTAGATAAAAAATTGCAATTAATATTTTTTTTTTAATTCAGTGGCAGAAATGGGCTTCCACAGAAAGGAACAGCCTAAACATTCTACTAAACTTTTTTTTTTTTTTTTAATTATTCTACAGAAGAAAGAAAGTCATACAGGTTTAGACCGACATGAAAAATAATGACAAAATTCTCATTTTAGGGTGAACTATCCCTTTAAAAACAAATCAATTAGTCTTTTTCAAAATGTTTTTATAAATACACAAGTTAAACTCTGTTACAGTCCCATGTGTACCTAACAAGACCCATTCAGTGACCTTTGACCTGAGCTGAGTAATCGTAGCCCAAACATGTCTCCTCCTGTGCCAACAAGCCTGGTTCGAGTTACACTTTTAATAGGCAGGTTTAAAGAGGGCAGAGGGAGGTGGAGTGTGGAACAGATCAAAAGTTCTTTCCTAAATGTCCTTTGTCGTGACTTTGCCGTGTTTGATGTCTACGCTGTTGACTCTCTCACTCTTTCTCTGCCTCGCTTTCTCTCTCTCTCTCTCATTTCAAAGAGAGGGAAGAGTCATCTGCCTCCCGCGGTCTGCCAGCGCACAGACCACCAGGGGAAGTTAGGGAGCGAAAAAGAAAGAGGAAGAAAAAGATAACTGGAGAGATTGGACAGTCGGGAGCTTTTGAAGAGAAGAAAGACCGAATTCTGCCCCGAGAACAGCGATAACGGACACGGGGTCCCACTGGGGGATGGGCCGGAGGGGTCTATATGAAATATGAAAGAAGAAGCGAGAGATTTGAGAGTGATAGAAAGCTTTCAAACATATATTTTGGTGAACGCCCATTTAACATGCTTATTTCTTAATAAATGCTCTTTCATTCTTTCTGTTTACACTGGCAGGACAGTTTTATCTGTTTGCAGAACATGTGGACAGTGCGGACTGTTGTCCTTTCACCTGGAGCCAAGGCTCATGAACTACATGGTTGAGAGTGTTGGGAAATCTGCATCCTGTTTTACGGTTGGCAAACTTCTGTTGACTGAATACATCAGTTAAGAATCTGAGGCTTTTTCAGGCCGTTTGTGGGAGTTCTTTGTATGAGAAAGTTAAAATAAAGAGTGTTTCTGACAATATTTTGGCGGTATGTGCACCAGCGAGGCCCATATTGAGTTCTGAACAGAAATGAGAGAGCATCAGAGGAAAAGATCAATAGATGGATGAATGAATAGGTGAAGTGAGTCAGTATACAGCTATTCACTGTCCCTGTGCCCTTTTTGTCCTCTCTGTGCTATTTGGATAAAATCTCTTTTATCTCCGCTGGTGCCAGCCTGTGATGCATAAACACTCCAGACTGACTCCTTTTGCTTTGAGAGAGGGACAGAAAATGAAAGGAAGCAAAAACCGCATTAGAGTTTCAGCATCAGAAAGAACATCCCGTGTCCGGCCTGTCGTTCATTTCATTTTACACTTCTTCATTTCTCTTACGCAGTTCATTTCCTCTTTGAACTCTACTGAAGTCATCTATGCTAATGTGCTTATATAAGAATTTATTGCGTCTTGTTGATTTAAGTTTTCTGGTCAAGGATTTTTTTCATTAAAGTTCAGACTTCAAGTATCCAGGGAGTGTCGCTAAAGGTTAAAGGAGAAGTTCACTTCCAGAACAAAAATTTACAGATAATTTACTCACCCCCTTGTCATCTAAGATGTTTTTCTTTAGTCATAAAGAAATGATGTTTTTTGAGGAAAACATTTCAGGATTTCTCTCAATATAGTGGACTTTAATGGTGCCCGCAAGTTTGAACTTCCAAAATGCAGTTTCAAAGCAGCTTCGAAGGGCTGGTGATCCCCAGTGAAATTATTGGTTGTTTTTTAAAAAAAATTACAATTTATATACATTTTATCCTTAAATGCTCATCTTGTCTAGCTCTGCGTGAACTCTGTGTATTCTGGTTCAAGACAGTTAGGGTATGTTGAAAAACTCCCATCTCATTTTCTCCTCCAACATCAAAACTGTCCTACATTGCTGCAGAAGTACCGACTCAGTGTTTACAAAGTGAACATGCAAAGAAGTTCAAACGCCCTTTACAAAAAAAGGTAAAACAGCGATGTAGGAAGATTTTGAAGTTGAAGAAGAAAACGAGATGGGAGTTTTTCGACCTACCCTTACTGTTCACACAGAGCTACACAAGATGAGTATTTGAGGTTAAAAAGTATATAATTTGTCATTTTTTTTTTTTTTTTTTTGTAGAAAATGGCTAGTTTCACTAGATAAGACTCTTATTCCTTGGCTGGGATCGTTTAGAGCCCTTTAAAGCTGCAATGAAACTGCATTTTGGAAGTTCATACTCACGGGCACCATTGAAGTCCATTATATGGAGAGAAATCCTGAAAAGTTTTCCTCAAAAAACATAATTTTTTGTTGTGGAAGTGAACTTCACTTTAATGCTCTATCGTGTTGGAAATATCCCCTACACCAAACCCAACCCTAAACCTAACCAATAGTGTTAACAAATGCAAAAGTGATATAAAAACACATCTGTTGTTGCTGCTGTGCTACTTTAACTGTCTTGTTGAAACATAGTTTCACGGGGGTTTGTACCATAGTTCTTCATCACTCAAGTGCAACACCGTATCAAGTGAGCTACCCAGCAAACTCATGCAGATGAAGCTGTGTATGTGATGACAATGTTCAGAAGTATCAGTTTTCAAGTCGAACAGAATGTTACAATTGTTTTAAAGCCATAATATAATATTCTGCAAGTAATTGTGTAAAAATTAGGCTTTATTAATCAAAACGCTCTACCTGTAAATCATACTTTGTGTGCAAAGAAATAAAAGTTGTCTGAGTTTTACTGCCTCTGGTGTTCATTTCAACTAGAAAAAGCAGTGATTCATACATATAGGTATGTTTTTTCAGTTTTGCCAAAATGTATATGGAGGCACGTATTTTCCAATGAGCCTAAATTACATTACAATATATGTTAATGTGTGTGGCATTGTCACCAAAACTTATGGGTCCCAGGACTTCATTTTTATGGACATTTTATAGGCATTTTACTGTGCATTTTTATATTTCAATATAATCATATTTTTAGAGACCGTTCAAAAGTTTGGGGTCAGCAAGATTGTTGAATGTTTCTGAATGAAGCATTTTATGCTCACCAAGGCTGCAGTTATTAATCAAAAATACAGTAAAACTGTAATATGTCTTTGTAAAATATCATTACAATTTAAAAAATAACTGTTCTTTTAAAAATGTTATTATTCCTGTGATGCAAAGCAGAATTTACTCTCAGCATCATTACTCCAGTCTTTAGTGTCACATGATCCTTCAGAAATCATTCTAATATGTTGATTTGGTGCTAAAGAAACACATTTCTTGTTATTTTTAATGCTGAAAACAGTTGTGCTACTTAGTTGTCTTACTGTTTGTGATGAATAAAAAGTTCATAAGTGCAGTATTTATTTGAAATGGAAAGGTTTGTAACAATGTATTTACTGTCACTTTGATCAATTTAATGCGTCCTTGCTCTATAAAAGTATTATTTTCAACCTGATCTTATGCCGAAAACGTACCTGTGGCAACTTTTTCGCGAGACGTGAATCGCCATGTAAGTTTCGTGACATATTCGATGTGAAATATCTAATGAGTGGCACTAAAAGAGTGTTCGTTTTTATTCCCCTGAACAGATGAATGTACATATGGTATGTTTTATGTGACGCTGGTTTTGTACGTGTCACCGCAGTTCTGACTTGAAATGTCTGGTGAGTGGCGCTATAACTCTAATGCTCCGTGACATTTTAAAATAACGTACTATTTGTACTACACCTAAACATACCCGATAGTATTAACAAAAGTGAATGTGACGTAAAAACATGATTGCAAGCATGCCTCTCAACTTTCAGCTCTCTATCGTGAGTCATGTTTTTCACAGTATTCGTACCCAAGGATTCCACTACCTAAGTCCAATTCCATGCCGGCTGAGCTACCGAGCAAGCTTGTTACGTTTGGAAAGTAAAACATATGGAGCTGTGTACGAAAATGATTACAAGTGCTTACTGTTTTACCACCTCTACTGTTCAGTTCTGTTGGAAACGGCAATGATATGTACTTATTGGTACGTATTTCCACAGGTACATTTTCGTCATGAGATCAGGTAGATTATTTTCATTGAAAAAATGTTACTGACCCCAAACATTTCAGTAGTGTATATAAAAGGATGTACTTCTTGTCAGTGGCACAATAAGCTAAATTTAAGACATGATGGTGGTCCTGCTGGGAAGCACAGACATTGAATCTATTTCAGTTTGTCATGACATTTGTTTTCAGGTGACTTTGTGAAAAGCAAACTGTTTTAGGTATATGAACATGTCACCTGCCATAACGTCAAACCATGTGTTTTTCATTATCATTTCCTCTCCACACTTTTGTGTCCTCAAACGCAAGTATGTGTATTTTGTTAGATGTGTTATCTGCAGCACTGGAATCAGATACTTTATGATACAGCTTTGAAGAACTTTTCATCTCTTTCACACACTCACACACTCTGTCTCTGTCTCACTCGGCAGGGTGGGCTTTAATCTATTTTCACCCCTGGCTTCTTAAGAAAGTAGACCTAATAAGTCAACTTCCTGCTGCGAGAGTCACTCCTGACTAAACTTTGCGTGTGTGTGTGTGTCCCGTATAGGAATAGTGGCTTCTTAAATCTTTCCCGTCTCTTATTTAAGCTTGATTTAAAGGGATAGTTTACCTAAAAATGAAAATTCTGAAATTTACTCACCCTTGTGTGATTCCAAACCAGTATGCATTAATATCTTCTTCAGAGCACAAAAGCTATTTTTAAGAATCTTGATAAACCAAACAGTTTTGGTGACCACTGACTTTCACTGTATGAAAAGTTCTTAAATTATCTTCTGTGTTCCACAAAAGAAAGACTAAGTCAGTTACAGGTTTGGAATGACATGAGTAAATGATGACAGCATTTTCATTTTTGGGTGAACTATTACTATTCCTTACTACTTTTCCAGCTAATATATATCGAAAACACAAAAATGACCTTTTAGTACATTATTAATGATGATAACATGTGACACACTCATTACATGTTGCGCATGACGTAACCAGTCTGTGAAATGCATTTAGAATTAAATATCCCTAATCACAGCTGAACAAAACAATGAGCCAAATCATCTCTGCCCACCTTCTCATTCCTCCAAACCCGAATAAGAGAGAGGAAGTGGAAAAACAAAAAAGGTCTTCCTCAGAAGCGGGTATAAAACTCCCTCTGTTCTGCATTAAACGAGTCTCTGGGAGACTCTCATCCTGTTTCCATCCTGCCGCTCCTAAAACTCATTACCGGCCCCAAACCCCCTATTCCTCTTTCTTTATTCCCCTCTTCCCTTGCTCTTCCCACTCACTCTTCCACTCTTTTATCCTCTGTGCCCCATCTGCCCTTCCTGTTACCATGGTTATCAGCAGAACAAAATGGCTAGGGTACTGGTAAATCCCATGTTGGTCTTCATAACTTTGGGTTGGGCTGGATTTGTCAGAGTTTCAATGCTTTAGACATTTATAGATGTAATTGTATGTACGCCTTTTTCAAATATACTCATATTGATGCTTTTTTTATTGTGTTGACCATTGCAATACTTCTAAATAGAGAGCAAGACACGGGGTATTTATTGGATAAACCAAAGATGTCATGCTTTAGAGTTTCAGTGGAGGAAATGTTGGCTTATAAATGTTTTATGACAGTCAGTCACATTTGCAGGTCCTGTGTTGCAAAACTGTCTGTGACTTTGCCAATAAAACTGTGATATCTTTGGAAATACACTCCAAATATAGCTCAGTCTACAGTGAATATGTCATGGTAAACATGTTGAAGATTACCAGGCAAGCAGTCAATTTATTGTGTGCCTAACTTTTTCCACATAAAACTAGTTTATCCAGCATTCCAATGCATCTCCTCTATTGACTTCCATTCAGACAGAATTCCAGACTGTGTGTTTTTAAGCTAATCTTGGAAGTTTGGAGCTGTTATTACACTGCAGTGATGTCAGTCAGGTAACAAGTACAGCTCCTGGTTTAGAATCAGTACGCATTTTTGTTTGCTTGTTTGTTTTTAAACCCATAAGACCTTCGTTCACTTTCAGAACACAAATTAAGATATTGTTGATGAAATCCGAGAGCTTTCTGACCCTGAATAGACATCAACACAACTGGCCCGTTCAAGGCCCAGAAAGGTAGAAAGAACATTGTTAAAATAGTCCTTGTGACATCAGCGGTTCAACCACTGGCATTGTGACGTAGAGCGTCCATCTTTCTTAGTTTATCGTCTATATTTTCTGGTTGTATAGTCTGGTTGATTAGTTTATCTCTCAAGTCTTTGGGTTTGAGTCGTTCATTCACAGCCCTATAGGCTATAACACTTTCGCAGTCCTGGCTCAGTATCTTACAACAAACACAAATATTACATAATGTTAACTGTATGCTGTTATTATATGTAGATATCTTTGCTTTATCAAAAGTGATTCTTCACATCATACAGATAAAGTCTACCTGATCTCATGACGAAAACATACGTGGGAACTTTGTAGCAAGGCGCAAAATACGTACCAATAAGTGCATATCACTGCAGTTACCAACAGAAATGAATACTAGAGGCGGATAAAACAGCGAGCACCTGTAATCATTTTCATACACAGTTTTGATTACAGCTTCATATGTTTCGCTTTCCAGTGTTGTGCTGAATTCTGACCCCTGCTAGATTACCCCCATAATATTCGTAAGTGTGGGTTTAGGGGTTAGGATTAGGAAATCATGTAGGAATTTCAACAAGGGGGAGAGGGAGCGAGTAATAATTTGGCAGGGGGTCGAAAATGGGGACAACTTTGGATGTTACAAGCTTGCTCTGTAGCTCAGCCAGGACAGAATTGGACTGTGGAATCCCTGGGTACAAATCCTGTGAAAAACATGACTCACAATAAAAAAACGTCTCGGTTACATGTATAACCCTTGTTCCCTGACGGTGGGAACGGAGACATCTGGTCAGTAATGATCGACTAATTGAGATCCCAATTAGTTGGTCATTACTGACATAGCAGCTGAAAGGGAACTGAAAGATGAGAGATCGAAAAACAAGCTAAAATGGTATGATTGTGATTGTTTTTTACGTCACATTCGCTTTTGTTCATACTATCGGGTAGGTTTAGGCGTAGTGCAGATGGTACATTATTTTAAAATGTCACAGAGCATTAGAATTACAGTGGCACTTAGCGGACATTTCAAGTCAGAACCAGTGTTGCAGAGTCTGCGGTTTTCCCGCAGAATTGGGCTACTTTAACACTGTTGCCACGGGTTGTTTTTGATGTCCATGGGTTGAATCGACCCAAATAACGTAATTTTTAGCCCCTGAAATGCGAATTTACCAGAGGCACCTGACAAAAATGTGTATTTTATCCCCCAGAATGGGGGGACCCTGCCATGAAACGTGATTGGGTTAGTTTTGAGCTAGTCTTGAGTAGCAATTGGGCGGATTTTGTTGTGAAAACCTGGCAACCCTGGTCAGAACTGCGGTGACACGTACAAAAACATACCATATATATGTTCATCTGTTCCGAGGAAAAAAAACGAACACTCTTTAAAGCAGGATTTATACTTTCGCCAGGCTCCACAGCGCGAGTCTTTGCTGATGGACGAAGCTTATACTTGTTGCATTCACCCTTGTGCTATTCTTTGAAATGACAGGGGGCGACGAGGAGTAACTGTCATCTAAAACCATTGGGAATCACAGTGAGAAGATGTCATTTGCCGGTACGAGAATTCTTGCTTGATGAATGAGTTGATGAATTAAAATTTCTTTATGTAAAACTGTTTATAATAATCTTAAGCGTCCACAATGCTACGAATTAGTAATGGGTCATTCTTGAATGATTCTTTCATTTTGAATGAATCTTCAATGTGACTCGGGAAGAACAAGTCATCTTGGGGAGTGATTCGTTCAGTGGTGCATGCGCATCATCCTGTTAGGTTCTGTACTGGAATTAGATCACCTGTTTTGAGTCTTCAGGTTTTTCGAGTTGATCGTTCATCTTATGGGGCTGTCACATGATGAACGAACAACTCAAACCTGAAAACTTGTCAGATAAGAGGTGAGGTGAGCTAATCAAAGACTAAAGACCCAGGTTTACAATGAATTAATCTTTTCTGTTTCTTATAGCATTATAGTTTTGTCTTCTTTGTAGTGTGATCAACTACATTTTGCTGAATGAGACTCAAAGGTCCGAGTGGGTAAAATGATCCGAACTTCCCATCACTACTACGAATCACGTGTAAGTTCATCGTCTGTGTACTGAGCATGGCGAAAAACTCTATCTTATTTTCTCCTACAACTTAAGAGGAGGACAACGTTGTACCTTTTTGTTTTACACTTTCTTAGTCTTTGCCTGTTTGCTTTGTAAACACTGGGTCTGTAGTTCTGCCTACGTTCCTTGTGACCTTTTGACGTGATTCAGTAGTACGTAGCATCGTGAATGCGCATCCCAGAGCCTGTGCTACACAAGCTTTTGTGCTTAAAAAGTATAAAAAAAAATTTAGAATAAATTTTGAACGCAACATTTTGAATAAAAATCCCTTTATTCGCAAAGTTTTTACGCTCACTTGAGGTGGTTTTTGACTTTAAAAGCGTTAATGCGAATAATGGGAGATGAAAATGCATTTGCAGAATAAATTCCTCCCTACGCATCAAAAAAGTAATGTGGCTTTGTGCTATGGGACAGTATTTCTGTATAATTGCCTCTCAGAACTGTCTTACACAACTGCGTCCCCAAACAACAGGCATCCACCTCCGAATAAAAACGATCACATTTATTGTTTTTCGTCTGCTCGCTCTGAGGGGCAAGTAATTTATTATATATGAAAATGACTATATTCAGTGGTTTCTCCTACTTTTCTTAGTAATATATAGTGTCAGTTTATCAGGAAGTGACTATTTTGTTCTCATTCACTTGTTGGATGGAAATGGTGCTTATACGCAAATGTTTTATGCGATACTCCAATTTTTGCACAAACGTTAAATTCGCAACTTTGGATGGAAACCCGGCTTATGAGGCTGCCATGGGAAAAACGAACGCTTGAACCCGAACCAAAAATCTTGAGAGGTGAACTAATCATTTCTGTTTCCTGCAAAGAACCAATAGGATGTTGTGGAGGCGTGGTCAACACGAAATTAACCAATCCCTCGCTGAGACGACTCCTGAGACAATGTACCCTATTATATATAGTTATATTAAAGATCAGTTCAAACTGAAGTAATCATTCATCTTCGTGTGTCTTCTGCTTGTAAACAAGGCACAGAGCATCTGGGTTCAGCTGACACGGAAAAGAAGAAATTGTTAAATAAAATTGTTATTTTTATTTTCTTTGTGCAAAAAAAGTATTCTCGTAGCTTCATAACATTACGATTAAACCACTGATGTCACATGGACTATTTTAACAATCACCTTACAACCTTTCTGTCCTCAGATTTCATCAAAAACAATTTGTGTACCGCAGTGTAACAAAGGTTTGGAACATGAGGGTGAGTAATTAATGACAGAATTTTCATTTTTGGGTGAACTGTCTCTTTTAGAAAAGTTTCTCTGTGCAGTACAGATTGATAGCTTTGGAATATTTTTTATTTTTTGTAAAAACATCCTGGATGTTTCCGGCAGGCTGTCTCTTGATCAAAATGTACATTAATACACTATGTTATTCATCGTTCAACATTTCCCGCCTGATTTTATCAGTTTGCATCAATGAGGGCTCTATTTGGAAAGGCCATGTGCCTGCCGGGTCTAATGGGTCACTAAACAGTTACACTCACATCCTTTCAGGCATGATGTGTAGATAATGTGTCAGTGAACTTGTGAAGACACCAGCGAACCCATGTAAGAAAATGATTGGAGGACACGTGTAACTAGCCGATCTGTGGACACAGTGTGACTGAAGTGTGCTTTTCACACAGTAAATCAAACAGATGAATCGTGTCTCTGTCCATTTGTCTCCTCAGCGATGAATAACACTCAGAGATTTTTTAGCATTCGCGTTCCTCAGAGAAAGCCTGTTTGTGTGTGGTACGGGTGCATGTGCGTGACCGTGTGTGTGTGTGTGTTTTTTGGTCAGGGAATAAATGAAGATGAAGACAGGCGCCACTGTTTATTGTGTTTGTGTATGCGTGTGGGCCGGGGTGTTTGAGGAGTGTCTGCTCTACACGAAAGCCTGAAAAGAAACCGAGGGCCTCGGAGACGCACATGGACACTGAGAGTTGAGCTGTGTACCATCTAAACAAAGAACAGCTCTGTTTGGTGAAAACACTTTATGCATATGTATCTTTGCTGCTAGGGTTGCTGTCAGGATGACGTTCTCAAAATAATATGCTGTGGTGTCTGCATTTCCTGTAACACTTGATGCAGTGTAAACTTCCCCGGCCTGCGTTTAATATTAAAATCCAAATTACTATGCAAATAGAATTTGTCGAAATGTCTTTAGATGTGTAAATGCTCTCACAAATTAAGATTCAAACTCACAGATGCTACATGCTCTTGCAGTTCCTGTTGAAGGAAATGCCTTTTCCATAAACAAATGTCTGGAGGTTCCTAACTGTCATTTTATTTGCTCCGTAAGTACGGTGTTAGTGGTTGTGTGACGTCTCCTGAAGTCTTCCATTCTGTAGGTACGACTGGACCGACGTCTCGGGGCACCGAGTGTTTGTTGTGCCAGACTCTTGGCTGAACTTCTCTCCTTCTGTCAGCACTCTGTTTTAATTATCGTCCTAATTTACCCCCCTTATTTTTCCAGGGTTGCTCCACTTCAGTCACTTTCCCAGGTGGAGCGGCATCCGGAACGCTATCCGGTCTGGCACCAAACTACCAAGCTGGCTTTCCAGAACTTTCTCCCGTGTCCTCTCCCTCTTTCTCCTGTTTGTATCCAAACAGCAAAATATGTCCATTTTTCCTGTGAATCAGAGTCTGATCATAATCAACACCTGAAATGGTGTAAATGGTGTGTATTCCACTACAGTGTGGCTTAAATACCCATGAGTACACACACCTGTTTATGGGTGTTTCTTCAACTTTTGACACTTTTGTGTCCAAGTGATTTTTATTTTATTTTAAATGTGATTTTTATTAACACTAACACACTTTATGGCTCAGCAGACCCCCAAATTCAGTTTTAAACATGAAACATTGCTATAAAAAAATAAAAAATATAAAATATAATTTATTTCTTTTTTTTTATAAAGTATAATAATCTCAACATGAGTGGAATAAATAATTTTAATAATTATGTGAATATACATATTATTATAGATATAATTATAGAATATACATATTATATACATATTATTATATTAAATATAGATTTTTTTGTATTAAATGACTGTTCCACACACTCATATGACTGTACATATTTTTTTTCCCCAAGTAACTTGTAATTTGTTTACCAAGTAGACAACAGTGTCAGCAAAAAGCATGAGGCATAACACATGAATAGAAAAAAAAAACTACAAAAATGTGAACAATTTATTTAATTCATTTTGAATTGCCTACATGAAACAAAATCAGACCCGGAGAGAAATTGTAAAGAATTTGTACTTTACTTATTTTTACTTTATTCATACTTTATAATTTATTGATACTTTATAATTATAATGTATATTTTTATACAAATTAAATACATTGGTGAGAGTCTGTAGGGTCTAAAGAGAGGGGTCTATTTTCAACTATTTTCAGCATTGATAATAATAAGAAATGTCTCTTGAGTAACAAATTAGCATAATAAAATGAGATCTGAAGGATCACGTGACACTGAAGACTGGAGTAATGGCTTTGCATCACAGGAATAAATTACATTGTAAAATAAATTAAAACATTTAATATTTCAAATGATCACAGTATGTAATATGAAGCCTCAGTGAGCATAACTTCTTTCAAACTTGAAAAAAAAACTTAAAACTAAAAAAAAAAACAGACCTCAAACTTTTGAATGGCATTGTAATTTTTTTTTTATAATCAAATGTAAATTCACACTCGTTTTTGTAGTTAAATAAACACTTACACTGTCAGGAAAAGAAAAAAAAAAATATTTTTTATGTTTTTACATTAACAATGTAATCTCTATTCATTGAAGTAAAGTATGAATCTCATAAAGTGCAAAATAATAACTTAAGGCAGTAAGTATTTAATCAATATATTGTAATGGTGAACTTATTTTCAGCTATTATTTTTAATAGTTAACTTTTTTAATTTTTCGGATCATCAAAGCTCAGTAAATATTGGTCACATACACTGAGAATTACTTTAAATTATACCAAGCTAGTTACTCACTAAAAACTCCCACAGATCATGCTTTCATGCCATTTAAGTCTCACTTTGATGTAACAAAGTGGTTATATATATAAGTGTGTGAGTTGTTTAATTACTATTCTTATAAACTAGTCTTCCCATTAATGCCATTATATTGTGCATTCAGACTGATTTGCGAACACGCACAAGTACAAGAGGTGAAATTCATGGCACGAACCGATCATGACCAGTCATATCCTATCATATTGTGATGGAGGCATTGTCTCTTCTCATGTGACTTGCCCCATTCTCAATTACCCCTTACACTTTAGGGGGTTTGTTAAAACTCAGTGGGCTCAGGGGAGGCTAGAGACAAGGACTCCAATTGTAACTTTACCTGCTGGTGTTGTTGTTAGAAAGTAGCTGCATTTCCATTACCCTTCAAATTGCACAAATTGAAAATATGCCTAATGGAAACGCATCAATGTCACAGAAACTCCCATATATTGTACATAAAACGTTTTTACACTCGCATGAGGTGGCAATTCGAAAAAGGAATATTTCGCAAAACTGCACTGGAAATGTTTTTTTCGCATTTACAGGTCACATGGTATATGTAAAAAGCCATATGATCATTCTTCAATGTACTATAACCTCCAAGAAACACTTCATATGTGGCCGCTCTTAAGTATAAGGGACATTCCTTGCCATTAATGTTTAGATAATTTACACTGCACAAGTCTGCGGCGTATTACGGCTCTGACAAGGCAACAGGAGCTGATCCCGGGCACTCTAGTCAATGCTTTTATTTATACCAGCTGCGACGTGCACGTTTCTGAAGCGGCTTTCCGTGCTGCTTCTGTAAAGAAACACGCATATGCCTCCTTCGATTAAATATAGTCAAAATCCATCAAAATCCCACCAAAATGCATGCCATGATTTATCGTGAAAGGAAAAAAATACAGTTTAGTCGCATTACATCAGTTAATGGAAACACTTACATTTCGGAATTCCTTTTTAGCGACATTTATTAAATACCGTCGAAGTTTTGCATACATCTGTACACTGTAAGAAACAATTTGTTGAGTCAACTTAAAATATTAAAAATTTGTAACCTGGCTGCCTTAAAATTTTAAGTATAGTCAACTCAAAAAAAAGTTTATTCAACTTGAAATGTTAAATTATACTAAGTGACAACTTAGATATTTGAGTTGAATCAACTTAAATTTTTAAGGCAGCTGGGTTACTTACCCATCTGTTAAGTTTAGCAAACACAAATATCTAAGTTGTTACTTAGTACAACTTAACATTTCAAGGTGACTAAACTTATTTTAGTTGACTGAACTTAAAATTTTAAGGCAGCAGGGTAACAAATTACTTTAAGCTGACTCAACAAATTGTGTTTTTTATTTTTTCTACTGTTTTTTGTTGTTTTTTAAGTGATTTATACACTTTTTAAAGGAGTCCTATTATGCTCTTTTACAAAGCCTTTATTTTGTTTTGGGGGTTTACAAGAACATGCTTTCATGCTTCATGGTTCGAAAAAACTCATTATTTTTCAGATAATTTACATTATTACAATGCCTTTCTACCAGCCTCGCACAAATTAGTTCCGGGTTTGATGAAGGCCCGCCTTCCAAAAAACGAACAGCTTAGACGGTGTTTCAGTACTGCCACGCCCCTTGCCAAAGAAACAAGTTCTGTGTACAACTGTTAGCCCAAGATAGATTAAAGTGATTCTTACATTTTAAATATGGATATTTTTCTTACAAAAACACATCTATTCGCTACAGGAGGCCTTTATTGACCCCCCCAGAGCTGTGTGAGGCACTTTTTATTATGGATGGATCCACTTTTCTGGACTTGTTTTGGACTGATGAAGAGAAACACTTGTCTATGCCGTTCTACAGCTTGGGAGTGCCAGGATAATTTTTTATACATTTTAATATAACTGGATTAATTGGATACGTCTAAAATAAGGAAGTCATGGGATGCATGGAGGGTGAGTACATAATACGCTACAGTAGTGTTGGGTCCTATTGTCAGCCTGTCAGAGGCGATACATGATATTATCGTGCTAAATTAATTAATTGTTTACATATTGTTTCATTGCCCGAAACCAACTCCAGCATAAGGCTAAAAGCAGCCTAACATTAACATTATCAAAGAACATCATCACTAATTAGCCTAGCCTAGTCTAGTGCAAGTTTGTGCATTTTTAAAAAAAAACACTTGCATTATAAGTGAAGCTATCTACACTGTATGATGAATAAATCTCTTACCACATGTCTGTGGCACATTACGACTTTGACGCATCCACCGAAGTAGATCGCGCCCACTCTAGTCAATGCTTGTGTTTATACCCACCGCGCTGCGGCTCGTTGAAGCGCCTCAGAAGCTGCTCTCCGCGCTGCATCGGTAAAGTTAGGCTAATCCCACACCTCGTTCCTACCCACCCCCCAACTATACGAATTTCCGTAGGCGGGATTCATTTTAATGATATTCTAATGAGCCGTGTTGTGACATCATAACATGAGGAAAACAAACGGTGTAGTTTCAGTCGTTTTAGTTCTTGAAAAGGGATTTTTTTAAAAACGAAATATCTGCCTTTAGAGTGAACTTTGAGATTTGTAACTTTGTAGATCTTTTTTATGCCCAAACATAAAAAAACTCTTTAATGTTATATTTTGTAATATTTGTTTTATTTTTGTACTACACATTTTTTGTCATCCAATAATTTGAGACACTCCCTCCCTTGCCTCTTCAGAGGAAACGCCCCTGGGAAAGGGAATTGGCTTGTTTTAACTTCCCGTTTCATTAGGATTTTTTCAAGTGGCTTTTTTAAAAACTTCTTGTTTAAATACACCAGCATGCTGTACTCGTCAAGCCATTTCATGTGGCCTTTAAGGATGCAAGCAACTCAAGAGCATGATGAATCATGAGTTTGGTACATAAATGAGGTAAATAAGTAGAAAGAGAGGAGGTGCTCTTTAATAATAACAGTAAGCCGTACTGGTGTGGCTGTTTATACTGGGGCTCTAACAGTGCAGAGAGCAACTGTAATCTGCCCCTCTCAGTAAACAGCCTGTCATAGTAATGGCTCTGAAAACAAACGATCAGCTCGCTTCTGGGGCCCCACCAAAGAACTTTAACACACACACACCCCCTGGAAGCTCTTTTACCAGGGGCCTACCTTCAAGTGAGGTGGAGGACAGCTTCCTGCATCCCGTCCTGAGTCTCTGAGGAGTGTGTGTGTGTATGTATTTGTGTGAGAATGAATGTTTGTGTGTGCCTTGGGAGCAGCGGCGGACACTAGAGAGACATAGATTCAGGATCTCCATGGCGATAAGGAAGTCAGCAGGAAGGAGACATCCCAGACCCCTTCTAGCACCCAGACTGACAGACTCCCCCCAAACTCGTGGAAACCGGCGCTCGACGCACACCCCGCATAAACACACACGTACGCATTCCATCTCTCTCTGCCTCCTTAAATGACAGAGGCGCTATTCATGTTTCATGAAAAAGAGGAGAAAAATAACATCAGCTATATCCGATGGCTTGATAAGTGAGATGAAGAGAGGCCGTTCTGTCTAAATTAGGATTTGCGCTCATTTTCCCATAGAGAATGGGACGCACTGTTTCCTTCCACACACAGCTGTGCATCAGCTAGCTCTGCCTGTAAGATGAACGCTAATTGCTATTCTTGTTTGTATGGCTTCACCAATGTTTGTAATCTCTGTTTAAAGTTATACGTTGTCTTATTAGTAGTGAAGTGGAGGCGTTTTGATGTGTACTTAGGTGGTGGATGTTTAAAAATCAACCTCATTAGCATCTACCACCGTTACTCATTGTGTATTGTTATAGTGGTTGATGTTCACTTAGTTTACCCACAAATGAAAATTGCACTTTTGTGTTGGTCCAAATCTGACTGATTTTATAGTCTGGAACACAAAGCAAGATATTTGTTTTTGCCCATACAATGAGACATTCTTGAGATATTCTTCAAAATATCTTTTCTTCTCTTCCACATACTGGTTTGGAATGACACAAGGATGAGTAAATAATGGGTTTTCATTTGAGCTAATAGATAAAATGTCTTTAAATCTGATCATGTAATTTTTAAGTGAAGGAAAAAATTCAGGCTAATTGGAAAAACATGTCTGTGTTGATGTTTCAAGACACGTTCAGGGCTAAATGTCCAGTGAGTTGCCCTAATGTTGCGTGTTTAGTTTTATCAGAAACAGAATCTGGCAACGTTTTATTAGGGCCCAAAGCACCGGTTGGAATTGCTCCGATTTATCTTCTTCTCCAAAATTAATTGCATTTTTGAGGGCCTAAACATGCTCGAAAACTCATGAAAACTGCACGCACACCAAAAGTGGTGAAAATTTACATCTGATATGAGTTTCAGAAGTAGGCCTGTCAAAATGGCTCGATAGCGCCACCTATAAAATTTCAGCGAAGTGCCTCTCGAGCTATGTTTCACATACATGTACGAAATTTGGTAAACACATGTAACACAGCAATACCTACAAAAAAAAGTCCTGCAGTACGAAGTCCGAAACCCAACAGGAAGTCTGATATTTTGAATTTTCTCAGTAAGTTTTGTTCTGTTTTTGCTATTTTCAGGCGTATTCAAACATACTCCTAGAGATTTACCCAGGTCAGCACCAAATTTGGTCAGTGTAATCTAAAGCCCTTTGTGACGTTAAATTGCGAAGATTTTGAGTTTTCGTTAAAGGGCGTGTCTGTGGCGGCCTGACAAATTTCGATGTTTCGCCATGAAAAAGGAAGTTGTTATAATTCAGGCATACAATGTCCGATCTGCACCAAAATTCACGTTTGATAAAAGTTCTGTCCTGAACACAAGCCCATGACCATATTCACTTTTAGCCATAGCGTTACCCACTAGCAACAGGAAGTGGCATGTTTTACGCTCTAACAGACTCCTCATAGAGATTTAACGACATCAGCATTATATTTGGTCAGTCTACTCTATATGAAAATAATTATTTATAAATCAATAATCTGCCCCGTAATCGTAAATGGTGCGCATAGGAATACAACTTGTTGATGTTTCACTACCATTACTGTTCAGTTCCTTTCTGTCTGACGCTGCAGTCGATTTGTTGTCTACGTTTGTATAGTTTTCAATGAGCTTATGTTAGAATGTTACTACAACTCGATTTAATGAATGAAGTTCTAATCTGCATTTGATGCTTGATATTTCCTTGTACTATCTGTGGTGACTTTTGGGAGATTATCCCACAGATGCTATTTTAAACAATGTGTTTAAAGCTGTCGCCGCATATGTAAACATATCCATCTTCTTTCTCATGCTTCTGTGAAAAAACAGAAGCCCCTTGGACAATAGACGATAAACAGAGGCTGTGCTTGTGTGTGTTTGCACTGTGGCTTTTCACATTAGTCTTCCTCGCATATTTTTGTGTTTGTGTGTGCGAGTGTGCACGCATTCGTTTATCATTCGGTCATTAGCCATTAGTGGCAGTGTTATGTGTCAGCGTGAGCAAACAGACCTGGAAAGATTGGACAGGTTAGAGTGAGATAAACAGCTCTGCCGTCTTCTCTCTCAAACTCACACACAGTCGTAAGCAAACATAGTGGGGAAAATGAGAGGTCAAAAGTCACTGGAGCAGTACATCTATGCTAAACTTGAACTTTATTCTGCATTGTATGATTTAATTTTCTTCTTTATATACACTACGAGTCAAAAGTATTTGAACAGTTAGAGTTTTAATGTTTTTTTAAGAAGTCTCTTCTGCTCACCCAGCTTGCATTTATTTGATCCAAGGTACAGCAAAAACAGTAACATTTTGAAAAAAAAAAAAAAGAACTATTAACTATTTGAATATAGATAACAAAAAATGATAATTTTTGTTTATAATCATATTATGGAGCAAAAAATAGCCTCTAATTTCATATGGGGAATCACCTCTTTAGACCAGCATGTCTAACATTTGACGGCGGAGGATATTTGGTCTAATTTAAATAGTTTTCATCATATTAAGGAGACACAACAAGAGGGAAACACACAAGCAGGGAAATAAAGAACCTGAATAAAGGAGTCATAGTAGGAGACAGATAGACAGGATGATTTACTCACCCTCAAGCCATCCTAGTTGTTTTTGACAGATGGAGTTATATTAAAAAATGTTCTGGCTCTATCAAGCTTTTATACTTTTATTTAGCAAAGATATGTTAAATTGATGTAAATTTACACTACCAGTCAAAAGTTTCTGAACAGTTAATGTTTTTGGCCTATTTATTTGATCCAAAATACAGCAAAAGCAGTACTATTGTGAAATATTTTTACTATTTAAAATATCTGCTGTCTATTTGAATATATTTTAAAATGTAATTTATTCCTGTGATCAAAGCTAAATTTTTAGCATCATTACTATAGTCTTCAGTGTCACATGTTCCTTCAAAAATGAAGTTGTAAAAATAAAAAAAATAAAAAAATAATAATTTCTGATCTTTTAATTGCCACTTTACGGTTCTGTCAAGATAAAATGTGCTAAATGTGACAGTGATTACAACAATATTGAGTAAACAAAATATAATTTTAGGCAAATTCAAAACATTAATAATAATAATAATAATAATAATAAAATAAGTTATTTTAATAGATTTGAGTAAAGGACAAACCCAAAATAGGAAAATTCAGGCAGTTTTTAAATGGACACAAAAGAAACAAAAAAAAAGCTATTGTCATATATCCTTTAATACTAGAATAAGTGGAGTATTTTTGTTTATAATCATATTATGGAGCAAAAAATAGCCTCTAATTTCATATGGGGAATCACCTCTTTAGACCAGCAATAAAGAACCTGAATAAAGGAGTCATAGTAGGAGACAGATAGACATGACGAGAGAGAATAGTCTATATGTTGAGGCCTGTGGGTGGCCTGCTGGGATTAACCCAGAGGACACAGAGACACAATGGCTGCCTACTGACTGGCCTCTATGAACACACGCTGTCTGACAGGGATGAAAAAGCCACCACCTTACTGAGAGGTCAAAGGTCATTAAGCATCAGGATGCTCACTTGCTGATGCAGACTTAATACTATAAGACTTCAGCTTTACCTCTCACTTATGTCTTATGTCTTATTTTAATGAATAAATAAATATATGAATATATAAATATATGAAATATATGAATAAAAAAATACACTTCCGTTCAAATGTTTGGGGTATTAAGGAATAAAAAAAGGGATAGTTAAAGGGATAGTTCACCCAGAAATGAAAATCACCCCATGATTTACTCACCCTCAAGCCATCCTAGTTGTTTATGACAGTCGGAGTTATATTAAAAAAAGTTCTGGCTCTATCAAGCTTTTATACTTTTATTCAGCAAAGATATGTTAAATTGATATAAATTTACACTACCAGTCAAAAGTTTCTGAACAGTTAGAGTTAATGTTTTTGGCCTATTTATTTGATCCAAAATACAGCAAAAGCAGTAATATTGTGAAATATTTTTACTATTTAAAATATCTGCTTTCTATTTGAATATATTTTAAAATGTAATTTATTCCTGTGATCAAAGCTAAATTTTCAGCATCATTACTATAGTCTTCAGTGTTACATGATCCTTAAAATCATTCTAATATGCTGATGTGCTGTTTTAGAAACATTTATTAGTAGTAGTAGTAGTAGTAGTATCAATATTTTAAACAGTTGAGTAATTTTTTTCAGTATGATTTTTTATTTTTTTTTGGAAAGACGTTATAGAAATTAATAATTTTATTTAGCAAGGATGTTTAAACGGATCAAAAGTGATGATAAAGACATTTATAATGTTCAGATAAATTTCGGATAAATGCTGATCATCTGAACTTTCTATTCATTAAAGAAACCTGAAAAAAATTATACTCAGATTTTTTCAACATAATAATAACAATACTTATTGTATTATAAAATACTTTTTGGGGTTTTTTTGTTTTGTTTTTTTGAGCAGCAAATCAGAATATTAAAATGATTTCTAAAAGGATCATGTGACTGGAGTAATGATGCTAAAAATTCAGGAATAAATTACGTTTTAAAATATGTTCAAATAGAAAAAAAAAAGTTATTTTAAATAGTACAAATATTTCTAAATTGTACTGCTTTGCTGTACTTTGGATCAAATCTATTTCAAATAAATGTGTTTCTTTGAACTAAGTATTTATCAAAGAGTCCTGAAAAAAATGTGTTGTGCTTTTCACAAAAATATGAAAAAAAGCAGCACATTAAATTCTCAGGAATAAATTACATTTTAAGATACATTAAAATAGACAATAGTTATTTTAAATTATAATAATATTTCACACGTTTCCCGTTATTGTTGATCATATAAATGTAACCTTGGTGAGTGAAAAGGACTTGTTTCATAAAACATTTTTAAAAATCTTACCAACATTGAACATTATGTGTATGTAACCTTTGTTATTAATTAGGGTAACTATTCTAATAAGCAAAGAAATCATTGAATGCATGCAAAATACACACAATAAATGTATGGTTATGGTTTTATGTTAATGTTTTGGTTTTTTTCCTAGCCCTCTCGTGAACATCTCTCTTGCTCTTTTTGTTCCTGCAGATTTTCATATTGCTTTCATATTTCACATTGCTAAAATTGATTAGTTAGCATTCTGTTATTTTCACTGAAAAGTTTTTTACTAACAAAATTGAATATTTTGCAGTCCAATATACGATCCTTTTGTCTACTGGATATACAGGTTTGAGTCTGGCCTGCAACATGTCCTAATGACCTAACACGACCTGTGTGTCCTGTTCTTCCTTCTCTTTATAGTCAATAAAAATAAACCTCAGCAATACGTTTTTCTTAAAGATTAAATACAATTTTGTTTCTTTACCATAAACGCTGAGACTAATATTTTTTTAAATCAGGGATTTCTGTCGTTTTAGCTGTACTTTATGTTTAAGGATACATAAATATCACAGCCTTGCAAAAAAACATAATCAAAACAAGTGTTTGAGACTCTTGTAAGGAGGTTTGTTTATGTATGAATGAGGCCCTGAGTTTCTCAGAGGCCTCCACACTGTATTGATCCCAGTTACCACAGTCTCCTCGGCTCCACGTCTAATCCTGCCGAGATACACATCTACTGTAGTTCTGATCAGAGTTGGCTGAGATGTTTGCAGTGTTACTGTGAGAAACACATGACGACTGACCTCGTAGCGGCGCTTTAGAACTCAATACCTCAGGAATCCACAGGTAGTGTTTTAGTCCTGTCATTATCCTGCCTCAGAAACCCACTGCACCGTCAGCACAGACAGCATTAAAATACCGCAGTTATTAAACATCAAACTTCAGCCCTCGGCCCATCACAGAAAGAGACCTTTGTATCTCTGTGTGTATGTATCTGTAAGCGTGAGCGAGGAGAAAGAGAGAGAGAGATTCCTGTTAGCACAGTGTGTTAGATGAACGTCTGTTTAGAGTATCCCGTTTCTCTCAGGATCCTGCGGTGGGTTTTTATGTCAGTGGATGGATTGAAGTCCTGTAATGTCTCATAAGCTTAAGTCAATACACGTGGAGGAAACCCAGTTCTCTGTTAGCTTGTGTTTCTAAGACCACCGTGGCACAGCTCTGCTCCGTGTCAAGCTGGAGGGATGTAAAATGTGATGTATTAGTGAACCGAGGGGATTTGAATCTTGAAAGGACGCTTAGAGTTGACGAACAAAAATCTAGAATATGTGCACACCTCAGAATATTTTTTTTGTTTTTATGCTTTGCAGGACTTTGCGTAATGCATATTGCTCCAAAGCAGCTTTACAAAGAGATCACCTATTTTCGAGCATGTTCAGACATCTTAAAATAAACTAATTCCCAGATTTAGCTTCTTAGCCTGTCCGGAGATGATGATAAAAATGGTCTAAAGAATTTGAATTATGAACTATTTCAGCTGTGTTTACCCTTTACATGTTTGTTAGGTTTCATTTTGTTAGTTTTGTAATCCCTCTGCCTTTTTTTGAGGTTGTATACTGAATCATGGCCAAATGAAATGTTCTTGCCTTCAGTGTCTTGAAGTTTAAAATATATGTGTATTTATATATAATATAATATAATATACACTGCTGTTCAAAAGTTTGTTTTGGGATCAGTAAGATTTTTATAGTTTTTTTTTTTTTTTTGAAAAAAAGCCTCTGCTCAAGGCTGTGTTTGTTTGATAAAAAATACAAGAAAAAAAAGAGTAATATTGTGAAATATGATTGCAGTTTAAATAACTGTTTTCTGTTTTAATATACTTTAAATTTGAATTGATTGCTGTGATGCAAAGCTGAATTTTCAGCATCATTACTGCAGTCGTCAATGTCACATGAGCCTTTAGAAATTTATATAATATGCTGATTTATAATCAGTGTTGGAAACTGTTGTGGTGCTTAACTCTTTTTTTGGAACCTGGGATACCTTTTTCAGGACACTTTGATGAATAAAAAATAAAAAAGAACATTTTTTTAAAAAACAAATATCAATGTAACAATGTTACTATCACCTTTTAAATTAAAAAATATTAATATACTTCAAAAAAAAAAAAAAGAACGAAAGAAAAAAATGTACGGACCCCCAACGTTTGAATGGTAGTGTATATTGTTACAAAACATTTTTATTTTGAATATATATATATATATATATATATATATATACTGTTCTTTAGTAAATTAGTGGAATTTCTGTACTGAATCAGTGGGTTTTCTTCGCTGAATCAGTGATATTTAGTAAATTTGTGGTATTTCTGTACTGAATCAGTGGTATTTCTTAAGTAAATCAGTGGAATTTCTGTACCGAATCTGTGGTATTTCCTCAATGAATCTGTGATATTCCTTTAGCAAATTAGTGGTATTTTGTTTTAGTGAATCAGAGGTATTTCTTTGGCCAATCAGATGTACCAATGGTACCTCAGAAGTATTTAGTAAATTAGTGGTATTTCTTTTAGTAAATCAGTGGAATTTCTGTACTGAATCAGTGTTTTTCTTCACTGAATCAGTTAGATTTGTTTAGTAAATTATAAGGAATAAATTATATTTTAAAATATATTTAAATACAAAACCATTATTTTAAACTGCAATATTTCATGATATTACTGGGTTGTTCTTCTGTATTTTTGATCAAATAAATGCAGCCTTAATGAGAATAAAAACGTCTTTTAAAACATAAAAAAATCTTACTTATCCCAAACTTTTGAATGGCAGTATATATGCATATTGGAGTACGGTTTATAAGAAAACACAGTATAAAAAATTCAGTCTCTGTACAATTATTTAAAATAATTTATTTCATTGTGCATATGATGGACAAAAATATAAATAAATAATTGTATATTTCTATCCACCTTATTCTTAAATGTGGAAGTATTAACTTATACTTATGGGCGAGACGTCTGGTTCATTATCCACTATAGGGAAATAACAAGAAGAATAACAACGTGCAGTAAACGGTAAAACTGTTTGCACTACTGTGTTTATAATTAAGATAATACATTAAAATAATACGGTAAAACACACCAATTTGCAATATCAAGCTAAAAATAGCTGGACGCAGATGAGGCTGCAAGCCAAACTCATAAAGTTTACAAATGCCCTGCCTGCTCTTACGGGAAAAATAAGGTGTGAGGAAAAAAAAAAAGGATTTAATCAGTTTTTGTGACTGGTTAGAAACAACAAAGCGGGTATATAATGGTGTGAAGAATGGTGTGCAGAAAACCATCTGCAGTTCCTGATGTGTAGAAAACCACATCAACACGACAAAGAGTGTAAATGGTGAGTTTCCATCATCAACACAACACAGTCATGTTGTACAAGGAAATCTATAATAAACTTTACTTCCTGAGGATGCTCATGTCTTTCAATATGTGCATTAAGCTGATTTTCTTCCAGCCTTTAGTAACCATTGTGTTTTACTGCATTGTAGCCTGTGTGGTGAACCAACACCAGCTCAAATGAAGCCTGTAAAGAGGGTCAGCAACAAACTGGAAGCAAATGTGCATAAAAGGCCATATAAATTAAACAAGAAATTCCTGACCATGCCCAATTCTCTGTCCAACTGTGAACAGTGCCAGGAATGATGCCATTACCAGGCTAAGAGGGGAGCCATACGTGTGTCATAGCCTGACTCACTGAGAACTAAATCAACACGCTAACAGCGCCAACAAGCTCTGTGTCATCACTTAAACTATTTCCAGTAAAGAATGATTAATCTAGAAATTACATACAGCACACACCAAACTATACAGATTCCTTTAAATCACTATAAAACCTTCCATGCAGAAGCAGATGTCCAAATAAGCAAAAAAACAAATTCAGTATGAGAGACAAAAAAAAATGCAATAAACATAGATTTGCTCTAACCTGATCGACATTTTCTCAGATAGGCGTGAAAGTGCATCTGTACACAAGCACATATTTCTGGACACCATGACTGCAGGGTACTGCGTTTCAAGAGAAAAGGACTATGAATTATGAAAAGTAATAACTATCATCTGTTTGTACAGTCTGGAGATGGGAAGATTAGAGGACAGTGCAGCTCTGGTTTGCTGTGTTTGTAAAGAATGGCCCTTTGTATACAGTAGCGCACACTAACATTAGTGGTGCCACACCAGAGGCTATCCGTCTGAGTCCTGTTAGAAGGGGGGGGAAAACAAGTGGTCTTTCTCTTTCATTCTTTCTGTCTGTGTTTTTTTCGGTCTCTTTTCCAGTAAACTAAACAATTCAGCTTGGTTCATGAAATCTCAACAGGCAAAATATTAAAATAATTAAAATGTATATATAAACATATAAAACGTTACACTGATAATAAATGTAATATTAGTAATTATATTATACTCTAAATGTACTGTATTTCCAATAGCGATTAGTTGAAGCAGAAGACTTTGATTTATTAAATTACAAAATTTAATGTAAAAAAACATCTTAGTAGGTTAATGTGCCAAATCAATATAATAAATTGTCCTGGGTTGTGATGATTGTGAATATCTGGCCTACATAACATGAAATCTTTGCAGCATTAAACAGTCTCGTTCTGCCCCCTTCTGGACAAAAGCTGTTATATTCTGAGTTTGCCCCGGTTAGGATGCCTGTTTAATCAAATACACTTGATTCAATTCCTTCGCTTGTTAGCAGAGACGCCAAGACCGGAAATGGGTTTGTCAGGTAAAATAGATATGTGAAATGTGCTGTGTATTTGGGATCGGGGATTTATGTGTTACTGATTTATTTTAATGGTATGATATTGTGGTACTTTAGTGTTTAATGGTAGAAACAAACAGATGTAGGCTGTAATTATGCATACTAAATGCCAGAGTTGGGCATATGTAATCTGGATTACGTAATCAGACACCCAAAATTAAGTCCTTGTAATTAGATTAAATTACATTTTAAAATACTCTGAATCAGACTACAATTACTTTTTTATTGATTGCATGATTACATATTGTTCGCACAATTGATTCTACCTAATCCTCCTTTTTCATATTTTAAATTTGAAGGATACCTGAGATTTTAAAATAAATATTTTAATAATTATGTATCACATTTGCACATTGTTCACGGTTTTCTGATGATGGTAATGTTCACATGATAATTCATGTTCACAAAATAATTAATAATAATGTAGTACTGAATACGTTTTTCTGCTCATTTATGTTGTCTAAACCACAGAAAGAAAAAAAAAACATGTGGAAGTTGCTAAATCATATAGAGAAGGACTTAGTAAGCAGGAGGGGGCGCAATATTTTGAGAAACTAAAGTTAATAGGTGGTAAAGGTACGTACAAGCAGTGTTAAGTTAGATATTAGCTTAGTATTTCGCCTACTTGACCGGAAATTATAAGAACAAACACGAATGTTGTCAAGACTCTTGCCCTGGTTCAGTTTGGCCGACCACAAACGCAAGTCTTTTGCACTCTTCTCCTTGATTTGTTATAACTTTTGGCAGTGATATAGTACTCCAAATGTTTTTCCCAGTCCGACCTATTAGTACAGCCCAAAACATGACAATAATTTTCAGCAGCAGTAATTAGCAAAAGTTTGCGAGTTGTGTATTTTTTTGCATTTTTATATCAATATGGTACAATATTATCCTATCTAAATGAACGTGACAATCAAGTTAGGTCAAAAGTAATCTAAAAGTAATCAAAAAAGTAATCTGATTACATTACTTATTGGATTATTTTACTAACTATGAGTTTTGTCAGGTCATTTGGAATCAGTAGCGGACTACAATTTGTAAGTAATCTAGGCTAGCTCTGCTAACATATGAATAATGAACTATCACTTCATAAAACCATATTCAGTGACTGAAAACATATAACAACGTTGTTTTCCATTTCATAGTTGGCATTTGATATAACTGCTTATATCCTAGACCTAGAATATCAGTGAACAAATGAACGAAAACAGTGGCCAAAATGCAATAATTAAGTAATTGTACCAAAACTGTCCACAAGGTGCTGCTATAGTAAATTCATTCAATTATTTGCTGGCTGCGTTCAAAGCATCAGCAGCTTTACCACTTCTCCCTCCAATGATTTTTTTTTAACTTGCAGCTGTTTATTCTTTCTTTCTTATCTTTTTTTTTTCTTTTTTTCGGTTCCTTAATGCAGTTTCATATTTGGCATCAGGCTTTTACGGCTCATATAGTATAGAAATAGAAGCTCATACTTGATGAATTAAAAAAAAAAAGTTTTATTTAAGGACAACTGAGGGAGTCAAACACTGAGGACAACTGAGGGACTCAAACACAACTATTAAAAAAAGGTTCAAACACTCACTAATGCTCCAGAAGGAAACACAATGCATTAAGAACAGGGGGTGAAAACTTTTGAACAGAATGAAGATATCTGAATTTTTCTTATTTTGTTAAAATATCTCTTTTATTTTCCATTTAGTACTGCCCTTTGTAAGCAACAGAAGACACTTTTCTGTTTCCCGGAAGACAAATTAAATTTACCTTGATCTTAATGCATCGTGTTTCCTTCTGGAGCATCAGTGAATGTTTGAACCTTTTGTAATAGTTGTTTAAGTTGCTCAATTGTCCTCAGTGTGAAAAGATGGATCTCAAAATCATACAGTCACTGCAAGAAAGGGTTTAAATATGCAAAAGATGCTGGAAAACTGAAGAATCTGCAGGACATGAAGGATTTTTTCTGAAACTAGTCAGAACAAACAAGGGACTCATAAACAACTATCACTAAACAAAAAAACAGATAGTGACAGTTGATCTACTGTGACAGTAGATCACCACACACAGTATTAAGAACCAAGGGTTCCCAAACTTTTGAAAGGGGTCATTTTAATAATTTCAGTTATTTTTTGGTCTTGTGGACTATATGTAAACATCTTTTATGTAAATTATCTTACTCAGGACAGTACTAAATAAAAAATAACAAGTGTTTTGTATGATCTCTCTTTTTTTTTTAACATTTTCACAGATTCTGCAAGGGGTTTCCAAACTTTTGCATGCAACTCTATACTAAAAGGACTTGCTGAAAAATCATGAACTATCAATCAGAGTACAGAAGGCATGTAGTAGATTATGTACAGCAGGTTCTATGGTAACATTTTGATCATGTTCATAATTTAGAGGCCTTAAAAATGTGTGTGTAAAATATGATACAGGCTTTATAGGGTTAAAATAATACCCTAATGTCAATGCAAAATGCAAAAATGCCCTCTGTGAGGTTTTAGGGTTAACAGACAAAAAAAAAAAAAATCACTAGTTTACTATGAATTAATAGAAGTCGAAAAATGCCCCCATCATGATAAACAAGTAAATATGATTGTCTGTGTGGGCATTTTGGTGTAGATAGTTACTACTGATAGTGACACATCTTTGACACGTTGTAGAAATTCTGTCCCTTTACAGTAAGTTTTGATCTCTCGCTGTGAATTATAAAGGTCAGGGAATACAGTCTCTGTCTCACCCCCTCCACCTTTCACTTCAAAGGCAGAACCTGTCGGCAAAGGGGGAAACCCACTTCCTCGCTTGAGCTCTGCTGACCATGCTCTCTTTTTCTCAAGAAATGACACTTTTGATTTCAGTGTCACTGCGTGGAAATATTAAGCATGTGTGATTTCAACTTTACTGAAGCTTAGCAGCAACTTGCCACTCTAGTGAAGCATTGTGTCTCTAAACACGTGTCATCGTGTAATCAAACTACTTTCATGTTAATATATGAAAAAATATATTGATATGAAATATATTAAATATATTTATTTCTTTTAATGACTAAGTAGTCTGATTTTGAATCATAATTTCTGATTTGATTGTATAATGTCTGGTGTGTCATGGAAATAGTTGTGCAATGGCTCATGAAATCAATTAAATATACTATCTTGTAACTTTTATGTAACTTTGTGTGCAGAAACCCTAAAACACCTTTGATTTCTGTACTGAAAGTCACGAAGTAGATAATGTCCTGACCTTTATTGCACAGAATTTTTAGTCCCTTAAAAAGAATTTGAATTTAAGCACTTAATGGCATGTAGTTATCATTATTATTGATCAGAATTTTTTATTTTTATTTTACACTTGTCTTTGTAAACATGGCCTGGATCGACACTTCCACCACCAGTGTTGGGGAGTAACTAGTTACATGTAACGGAATTACGTAATTTAATTACAAAATAAATGTAATTGTAATTAGTTACAGTTACTGAGAAAAAATATGTAATTAAATTACAGTTACTTTTGAAAAATGCCAGTGATTACAAAGGGGATTACATCTGAATTTTTTTCACACACCCACCCCCACTTACAGATTTAATTGACTTCTGTCATAAATTGCATTGACTGCTCTAAAATGAGACACCAATGTTTCAGGAGTTTAGGACACAGAATAGGACACATGCTTATTCGATAACTGATTTATTTCCTATTTGGGTTTATGCATAAACTTTATTTTTTAAGATTTTTCCCAGGCATTGTTAGATGCTAGTGTTTCCTGTCATAATGCAAACATTTGATTTCAAACCCAGTATCATAGCTATTAAATTATTTCTTGTTATGATCTTGTTATGACATATAGCACAACTGCACTCACGGTGACCCAAGTTTGATTCCCGTCTCGAGGTCCTTTGCTGCTCCCCTCTCTCCTCCCAGCTCTTTCCTGTCATCTCTCTACTGTCCTATCACAATAAAAGGCATAAAAAGCCCAAAAATATAAGTTAAAAAAAAAAGTCTGAATTTGCGGTGTGCTTTAAAATAAATGATTACACAGCTCAGACTATTTTGGGGCAACTTAAGTCAGTGCTATATGCTTGATAATTTCTCTTGGCGGAAGCTTTGCGTTTGGTTAGTTAATAGAATATTAAAGCTTAATTCAATATTATGTGGACAGTTTCTTAATTCTGTCATCCTGGTATCGTGGACTTGCTCTACTGTTTCATACAAACGCAGCTGCTGCCATTATTTATTTATTTTTGTACACTGTAATGGATTATAAGATAACTAACAAACTAGTACTACTACTTAATTATTTATGTGGTGAAATGTTGTGTAAGAAAACTGGTATGACTGCACTGTATCCCTAAAATGTCTAGTTTGAACTTGCCGTTTGCTAGCAGCTGATTTCTTCATGGAAGCTTTGAATTCAAATATTTCAACGCAGATCAGTGTTTCATGTCTAATAATTTTGACACGAAACACCTAAATAATCTATTAGCAGCTGTGTAATAAGTGAGATAATGTACATTCAGCCAGTTGTTATTGCAAAATAATGATGTATATTATCCCTTACTTATTATAATCTTAATTCAAGTGATAAAGGATTTTGAAAGTCTGACTGTAATCAGTGTTGAACGCTACTTTAAGGTTAACTCTGCCTGGTTTAAATTTTTTTAAAATGATTAACAGTTGAAAATATTAGAAATTTAGAAAAGTAATCAAAAAGTAATTAAAAGTAATAAGTTACATTACTGTAATAAAGTAATTGAAAAGTTACACTACTTATTACATTTTAAATCAAGTAACTTGTAATCTGTAACCTATTACATTTCCAAAGTAACCTTCCCAACACTGTCCACCACATGTAATGCTTTTCCAAGTGATGAATCACACATTATTCATCTTTTTTAGTACATTCATGTATTTTATAACTTCCCCCAAGTATTGTAAAAACAGAGGTCAGTTTTTGTCTTTTTATACTATCATTTGATACTTTTCGTCTCGTGATACTATCGTATATCACACAGACTCCCTGGTTTTTCCAGAATGACTAAGAAACTTCTGAAGAACTGTTCATTGCTTGAAACAGCCAAATGTATTTTACCTTTGTTGAAATGACAACCTTAGAATATAAGTTTGATAAAATAGATAAAATAATATTTATCCAACCTATCAACACATGAAAAGCTGCAATTATACTGATTTTACGAATGCTATTTATTTTTTTAGACATGAATATGCAGACTAGAGCTCTTTCGTACAGATGTACAGACAACTAAATGCTTTGCTGTCACAGTAGGTTTATGGAATCACTTTTTATTAATTAAAAACATTAGGTTTGTTTGGAGGATACATTACATTTTTTGTCTGAGTGCACATTTCATTGTCTTGCATTGCAACTACTCAACAAAAACACATTCCATGGGAATAAAACCCTGAGATGAGTTCCCGTATTATCTAAAAACACTTCCTGGAGAAATAAATTGCTGTAGTGTTCTTTTGGCAACTCTAATTTTTTGTTGTATTAGCAAGGGATCTCAGGTACAGCTATTTAAAGACAAGGCACTCATATGGGGATTGCATACATGCATCTAAAACAAAAAAAAAATTACATTATTTACTGAAACGAATTACAAATGGTACAGACAGACCAACATCAGTGGTCAAAATATTCAATTCAATAGACTCACACACATTTTGCGTAATATTTCAACAACAATAAACAACAAAAGACCTACAAATGTAGGTCAGAACACATATAGTTTCCAAAAACACAGGCCTGCCTTTATAGTTTACTGGAGATACATACGTTCATACCATACATAGCACTGCTATGGTTAAAAATCAGAAATAGAAAAACATTAAGCAATAATAATCTAGTACAATATTAATCATTTTCATGAATTTTTCAGCGTATTTTAAAGCACTCTCATTAGGGCCCGCCTCTTATGTGATCATATATGAAATACATAATCAATACACCTAGCACAGCTACAGTGATTTTCAATTATACATATGACAAACAATATTAGGAAATATTTTATTCTGTGTTAGGGATGCACAAAGTCAGTTTTGGATTTTTATTAGTGAAAATCCAATACAATTTTCCCATATTTTTGCATTTAGATTACCTTTTTTGTTTGCATTTAGCATCATATGTAGTTGGTTTTTAAAAGTTTTTTTAAGTTAACTTTTAAAACACATTTAATCACTGTTCAAGGTAGCTTTTAGCAAGTCTAAAAATGAATATACATTTTCATACTGTTCTTTATAATGTTTTTGTTTAAACAAAATAGTGTATAATTTTAACACCAGCCATTTTTATCCGCCATAACATAGGCTTATCTGTATTGTCAAGAGTTTTAACATTGGTGCATCCCCAGTATGTATGTCATAGGTTATATATTCATGCTCTTGAAACACAGACAAGGAACTGCATTAACAAAACTACACCTTACAAACTGTTCATCAAACAATAAAAACCACACGTTTGTGTTCTCTTCAAGAAGTCCATCTCTAATTGGACAGCTCATGTCCAATCAGTATAGACTATCCTCATACTGTCCATACAGTGTATGCTGAATCATCTTGTCGATTAATTTGGCTCCACAGAACTGATTCATCTATGCAATTCTGACAGCATGTATATGAATGCAAACTATACAAGTACCGCATTGGTCCTCAGCAAAACTCCATCATAACTAGCCATATTCACTAGATGGTGGCCCTCTAACCAGATTGTAGTAGCCAGTCAAGGCGCCCAGATCTATATAGAGGGAACCTTTCTTCTTAGAATGCCCAGAATCCTCAGTGTACAAGGATGACTCTGAAAATAGAAGAGTAAAGGATCTCAAGCATGCAATTAAATGAATTTGATATATGTTGTATAGCGTTAAGGGTCAAAAGTTTACATACACCTTGCAGAATTTGCAAAATGTTAATTATTTTACCAAAAGAAGAGGGATCATACAAAATGCATGTTATTTTTTATTTAGTACTGACCTGAAAAGGATATTTCAAATAAAAGACGTTTACACTTAGGCCACAAGAAATGACTCCGTTCAAAAGTTTACATACGCTTGATTCTTAATACTATGTTGTTACCTAAATGATCCACAGCTGTGTTTTTTTGTTTAGTGATAGTTGTTCATGAGTCCCTTGTTTGTCCTGAACAGTTAACCTGCCTGGTGCACTTCAGAAAAATTCTTTAGGTCCACAAATCAGCATTTTTGTGTATTTGAACCCTTTCCAACAATGATTGTATGATTTTGAAATCCATCTTTTCATACTGAGGACAACTGAGGGACTCATATGCAACTATTACAGAAGGTTCAAACACTCTCTGGTGCTTCAGAAGGAAAAACAATGCATTAAGAGCCGGGGGTGAAAACTTTTGAACAGAATAAAGATGTGTACATTTTTCTTATTTTGCCTAAATATCGTATTTTTTTCATTTAGCACTGCCCTTCAGAAGCTACGGAAGATACTTACATGTTTCCCAGATGACAAAATAAGTTCAATTTACCCTGATCCTCAAATTCAAAAAGTTTTCACCCCCCGGATCTTAATACATTGTGTTTTCTTTTTTTTCTTTTGTAGACTATATTTAAACGTCTATTATGTGAAATATCTTATTCAGTTTAATGCTAAATAAAAAAAATAACATGCATTTTGTACGATCCCTCTTATTTTGGTAAAATAATTAACATTTTGCAGATTCTACTAGGTTTATGTAAGCTTTTGACCCAACTGTATGTGTATGTTGT
This sequence comes from Labeo catla, assembly GCA_012976165.1. Taxonomy (NCBI): domain Eukaryota; kingdom Metazoa; phylum Chordata; class Actinopteri; order Cypriniformes; family Cyprinidae; genus Labeo; species Labeo catla. The sequence goes on from VONZ01000078.1 coordinate 995,914, forward strand.
GTGATGTACCTTGGGTGCTGTCTGAAAGCTGACTGTGCTGTCGCAGCATTGGGTGTGTGCCTTCCTCCAGCGCAGAATCCAGACTCCAACAGCGTGGCTGGTCATCCCGAGAAGGATGCAGGGCCTCCTCGTTCAGTAATTCGGTGGCAGAGCTTCTCAGCGCGGGCACCCTTTCGAGCGCATGCTCCAGGAGCCTCCGCATCGCGGGGCTGCAGCTTTCAGGTATGTCTTCCAGAGGAGGGGCCTGTTTGTGGATCTGCAAACAGAGATTGTGAAAATCAATAGTGGTACAGGTGCAATGACAAGCAGCCACATGCAAAGAGCATGCACACTGTACATAAATTTACATTCATTTACATGAAAAGGAACTGTGGTGTGTGAAAAGGGAACTGAAACCAGTTGGACTGCGGTACAAATGCTTCACAAAAATAATTTTTCATAGAGCCAGCTTTCAGTCTGCAACCATTACATGGGCAGCTCTCAAAGTGAAACACACAAACTAATCTGCAACACATAGAGGAAGCTTAAACCGCTGATATTAGATTTTTTTTTTTTTTTTTTAATAAAAGAGATATTTGGAAATTGCTCGCAATCGAAAGAAGAACTTGCCATCACAAGTTTTATCTTGTGATCATTTGCTTTATAGTGGCTTAAAAAAAATAATAATTAAAAACTTTGTAAATAAAATAAAGAATTATTTCATGTTTCACATAAAAGACATTTACATTGCACAATATTCTTAATATTGTGTTGGTACTTGAATGATCCACAGCTGTTTTTTTGTTTTGTTTTGTTTTTTTTGTTTAGTTGTTCAGGAGTCCATTGTTTGTCCTAAACAGTTTTAACTGCCTGATATTCTTCATAAAAATCCCTCAGGTTTCTCAGATTCTTTGGTTTTTCTGCATTTTTGTTTTTTTTTAACCCTTTCCAACAATGACTGTGATTTTGAGACCCATCTTTTTGAGGACAACTGAGGGACTCGTATTACAGGTTTACACGCTCACTGTTGCTCCAGAAGGAAAAACAATGCATTAAGGGACGGGGGATGAAAACTTTTGAACAGAATGAAGATTTTTCTTATTTTGCCTAAATATTAATTATTTTACATTTAGTACTGCCCTTCAGAAGCTACAGAAGACACATGTTTTCCAGAAGACAAATGAATCTTCAAATTCTTCAAAGTTTTCACCCCCCGACTTTTAATGCATTGTGTTTCCTTATGGAGCATCAGTGACCGTTTGAACCTTTCGTAATAGTTCCATATGAGTCCCTCAGTAGTCTTCATTGTGAAAAGATGGATCTCAGAATCATACAGTCATTGTTGGAAAGGGTTCAAATACACAAAAATGCTGAAAAACCAAAGAATTTGTGGGACCTGAAGGATTTTTCTGAAGAACACTAGGTAGTTTAACTATTCAGGACAAAAATCACAGCTGTGGATCATTCAGGTAACAACACAGTATTAAGAATCAAATGTATGTAGACTTTTTGAGTCATTTTTATAAATTCAACTATTATTTTCTCCTGTGCACTATATATAAATGTCTTTTATGTAAAATGTCTTATTTAGGTCAATACTAAATAATAAATAACATGCATTTTGTATGATCCCTCTTATTTTGATAAAATAATTAACGTTTTGCAGATTTTTCAAGGTAAACTTTTGACCTCAACTGTATATATAGTAATTATTATTATTGCAATTATACAGAATTAGCATCCTTTGCATTAAAGCAGTTTAAACAGGAAGAAAAAACTAAGAGAGAAAAAAACCAATAAAGAAAAAATTTACTCAATTATCATAATTAGTATTAAAATTATATAAAATAAGCATAATTTTCAGTGATTAAAATGGAACAAATAAAAAAAAAACTGAAAAATGATAAAAAAGAAAATAAGAAATTAATTAAATTAAACACAATTATTATAATTAACATCAAAATGATACAGAATCAGCATGAGATATGTTGTGCTATTAGAGGCGTTTATGTCATGAAGTTATGACATGCCTGCATGGCATTTCTGGGTTTTGCTCTGTGGTTAATGTATATAGTGAGGTTTTGCCACATTCAGGGACCTTCCCTATACCGTTGCAATAAAATACATACAAACAAAATACAATTAAAAGAGCAAGCAGTTCAATGCACCTTGATAAAATCGAATAAGCACACTCACTATGTAAAGGTATGAGGGGTAGGCTGTTCTGGGATATCTCCTAACCCACGGAGGGCTTCCACTCAACATGTGTATGATTGTGGTTCCCAGACTGTAGATGTCAGTCTTTGTGTTATGTCCTCGACATAAAACCAGCTCTGGACTCATGTACATCTGTATAGAAAGAAAAACAAGAGCTCAGAACTCAAAATTTGCATTAGCTTGTTTTTATTCAGGTTCGTGCATGGAATACTGGACTGGACTGGCTGCTTTTGTACTGTTCAGTCACTTTGAATGATATAAATATGAAAAACAACTTCTGATGTAATAGGCAAATGTTCTAGTGAACATCTGGTGAGCTGTTCACTGTACTGCCTTACAGTAAACAACTTTATTATTCTATGTTGGGAATATTCAGTGCTGGTCAACAAGGCATGCTGGACTTTCCGAATGGGGCAAAATGTCAACACTGAGGCAGCTAATGTGCATGTGTCCCTTTTGGGCCTTTCCCAGAGTTTGTTAGGGAACAGAATGTCAGCTAAGATGGGGGGAAAGTGTGTGTGTGTGCCTTCTCGCTTTTCAGATCTCCTTTCAGAATCAACTTTTAAAAAATGTACATATCATAAGACAATGCATTTTTATAACTTTCCAAAGGACTCTGCCACCAGCACAATCAGGAACTGCCAATTTCTGCATTGTATCCCAATATAGACTAAACCAATATTTAGTCACAACACAGCAGCAGACCAAACATGGAAAAATCAAGTGTGCAAAGTGACCTCAATCATACTCACCTCTGTGCCACGTAAGTCCCGAGGAACATATACATCATCCTTCATCTGTACTGTAAGCCCAAAATCCACCAGCACGGCTTTGGCCGACATCAGCACGATATTACTGGCTGCAGGGAGAAAAATTAAATTTAGGTCATGTCTAAAACACATCAAAGCAAAAAACAACATTCAGACAGTGTAGTAATATTTGAGATGTTACAGTTACTTCTGCTAAATATAGGTTGTTCAGTGCTTGTTTGTTCTGCAAAACAGGACAAGCAGAGCAAGGTGTTGTTTTTACCAGAAGCAGAGTAAGGTCTTTACTCATGGGTGGAATAGTTAAAAAACAGATCATCAGAAGTCTCAAAACCCCCTTTTCTTGCTCTCCCTCCATATTTCACACTGCTTGAAATAACATGTTTCCTCTCCAAGGCAAAAGTCCTTAAAACCACAAAGCAGGCTCCTGTGATTGGTCACTCATTTCATGTTACTCTCTGTCTTACTGAAATTTGAACACTATGAACTTGAAAGCAGTACATTTGAGCAATAGTGTCTGTCTTCTTCCTGCTCTTGCTCTCCTGACTGGAAATTCCAGATGCTTGAGAAGTCATGAGCTGCAGCGCTGATTGGCTCCAGCGTATGACTAAACAGCAACAGAATGTTGTCACTCACAACCCCACCATATTAATGTTGTGTTCCTCATCTTTGAGAGGCATAAACTAAAACACTTCTCTAGCCTGTGGCCAGTGCCCTGTCAATCACTGAACACTGCTGCTTCCTCTTGATGGCCTCATTTTAAGTTCTGTCAAATAAGCTAAATACCTTCCTTGACCACAAAGTCATTATCTGATTTACCTTCAGAGCACCTTTGTTGCATTTGGGGGGAAAATAACTGTGGTTTTGTGTGCCTGTGGTTTGCAACGTAAAAAGTAATGAACTGCTTTCTACCCTTCTTTTGAAATGTGTTTTGAACGTTGAGTTCAGAGCAGTTGAGGTAAAGTGGTCATAAACAATCTTTTTGGCAGGAAACTGCAGTGATATTTCAGCAAAAATCCTTTATGATGCAATCGGAAAAGCACTTACGTTTGATGTCGTGGTGTATAATCTTGTGAGAGTGCAGGTACTCAAGGCCTCGCAGAACCTGCTGAGAGACCCAAATGATCTCGAACTCTCTCATTGGACCACAGCTATCCAGCTTCTCCAGAACCGAGCCCCCTTCACCCGCTTCCATGAACAAATGCACCGTCTGCTCCCACAGCAATGCCCCATACAGCTCTGCTATGTTCTCGTGCCGGAATCGGGCTTGGATTTCCACGTCTGCAGGCTTGAAATGTTCCACAGGAATCTGGAGAGAAATAATGGAAGTGCACCAAAAATGAGCTCGCTCATTATACTTATATGCTATTTAAGCATTCATATATGCAAATAATTTGATGAGAAAGACAAAATACTGATGGGTCATTCGTGTCAAATTAACCAAATTTCAAAAACTTCCCTGGCTCAAGTTTTTGATTTTGCTAATATTTTTTTCTGAAGAAAGATACACATGTATAGGGATGAAAGCCAAAATTTTAAATGTCATGGATTAATATTTACTGAGTAATCCACTATTTTGTATTGGGATGTCAAAATGGCCATTTTCAGAGATTGGTAGTTATATTAGTAAAATCTGTTAACTTTAGCAATTTTTGTTGCATTATGTGCCAATGGTGACCATTCAAAAATGGAGAGCGCTTTTTAAGTTTTTCGTCTTTTCAACAAAGTTTGCATGCCTGTAGCTCAAGAAGTATTAAAGATATCTTAATGCACTTTTAGATATTGGGTCTTAACAAACTTTCCTTCTGGCATCTTAAGTTTTTCGGCCCTATGAGATTTAGTTCCAGAGATATGTGAATTTCAATATGGCTCCAGGAGTAAATTGTTAAAATGTACACATTTTCAGTGGTCAGTGCTTCATTTTCAGACTGTTAAATATTATCCATTTTCAGTTGTTGAAAATTAAATAGTCATTTTGTATGTGGCCAATGCTTATTTTAACTAAAGAACAATGGCCGAAGAAGAAATATTTTTGAAATAAGAATTGTATCTTGTTTCCCTTTATGCTGCTGCCATATGTTAAACTGCTTTAAATTAATTTTTTCTCCACATCAATCTACATCCCAAAGCACAGTATTTCTCTGTTTTGGCTGTTTAATATTACATTCATATACTTAAACGATTATAAATATTTCCAAAATCTGTGAACATCTGTCAATGGATCTGTCAATGGATAATGCACATTTTTTAAACTAATTTTAAGCAAATGTTTTGTAAAATTAATACATTTATCATTACATTTACTTTATTTTTAATAAGAATTTATTGCATGTACCAGTGTTGGTGACAAGAGAATTTCTTACGTTAAGCGTCTCCAAGAAACAAACATAGATTGGCGTTCCTGACTGAAGTGCTGTTTTTGAACAAATGGGTTAAGTGAATAATACAATGACTCACCCATAAAGAATTAGCGTTTTTGAACAAATCTGTTAAATAATCAATTCAATACTTGATAGTTGTATTACTTGATTATGCCAGACATCAGCCAAAGAAACACACATGGAGTGGCATTCCTGAATAAATCAATGTTTTTGAATAAATAGGTTGAGTGAATTATGTAGTGACTCACCCATAAAGAATCAGTGTTTTTGAACAAATCGGTTAAATAAACAATTCAATGACTCACTTAAAAAGTGGCCCCATACTGCTCTATCGAACAGCAGTTACATTACTTGATTAGGTCAGACATCAACCACCATGACGTCTAATTGTTTGATCGAAGTGTTAAAGGCCACAATAAGAGGGTGACTATTTTTATATACGTCAGCAACAACCTGACCAACTGACCACAAGTATGAAACGTTTTCTCCCACTAGACATCTGCACTCTGCCTCGCAGTTGAGACACTGTCTCTGTGGGCTGAATGTTTCCACGGGGGTGTTCCTGTCTGCTTCCTGTGTGCGTTAGAGCCATTCTCAGTTTCTGTTCAAACGCTGCATGCTGCACACTGACCCTCTAAACATTTTAAGGAAATTGGGTTATTTCCCAAAAGTGCTCTTCCTTATTTCGAAATATTCTCTTATTGCTGCTGCAGTTTCTACAAGAACCGTTTCTCTTTTTAGAGCCATTATTGTTTCATTAAACTTAAAGCCTTGTGGCCTCACATGCTGGTGCATAAGATCATCACAAGAACACATCACGCAGTATCATGTGCGTTCTCTCTTATATTTTCATGTGAGAAGTGTGTGACTGACTTCATGCTTAAACTGTTTATTTTATCCTGCTTATTACCTTGTTTTCAGCATAGTATTTTGAACAAGCAGTACACAACATGTTTTTGCTTTACTTATAAAAGAACACAGATTCCCAGAAGGGAAATCATGTCTGTTAAAACCTCCTAGTGGAGTGAAAACAACTACCTTTGCCAGAAAAAAAAAAAAAAGGTTGGGATTCCTGAAACAAGCATTCTCTGGATTCCTAGACTTACTAGTTTGCATGCCATTCGCTTCCGAGTTTTGGTGTCCTGAGCCAAATGGACTTTCCCAAATGAGCCTTGGGAACATGTCCAGGGCCTGGGGGCTTGTAGGTCAATTTCCATGGAAATAGAAGCACGTCCAAGTCAATGCGATAATGCCCCTCCTTAATGACCATGTCTGTCTGCAGGAACAAAACAGGGCGTTCATGAAAATAAGGCTATTACAACTTGTTAAACAAGTAAGCACTCCTTATAATGTACAAACAAGAGTTGTTTTAATTGAGCCTACAATCTCACAGTGTAAAGAATTCATGCAGCTGTATATGTTATGCATCTGTTATGGCATCAAAATGGAGCTTACCTTGTTTAACAGGACGCCCATTTCTTCACCCACCTCTGAAAGAGAGGATGGTTTGTTTGAAACCATATTTACAAAGTCCAGGAGGTCGGATGCTGTCCCATAACGAACGTTTCCAGGACTTTGCACATGTGAGATTATATCCTGAGGCGTCTCCTCAATCTCATCCATGTCTTCCTGAGAGAAGCTTTCCTCAAACAAAACTCCTGGTTCCACCTCCTCGTCAACACAGTAGAAATTCTCTGCCTCTTGGATGAAGTCTTCAATGTTCATGTGAGCAAGAAGCAGTTCTATACCAGCATTTTCATTTTTGTACTCCATCCTGGATTGAATCCTACAACAGAATGTTTGATTGTCAGAAACAGGACATTAACTAAAGTTATTTAGTGCATACATCCATTTTGTTTTGCACCCATATGTATGTTTACAGTGTGGTCAGGTATGTTTCCTGAACTGCTTGCTTGCTCTATTCTGCCTGCATGCGAGGGGTGGTTTTCAGGGGGTGGGAAACCCCGAGATGGGCTTTCTTCTTCAAAACAAATACCACCTAAAACTTTTACGTTGAAACTTCAGAATATTTTCACGATCCTTAAGCACTCTTTTTCGACAGAACAACACAAACCCAACTTTTCACAGTGCTGAAAAATTCTCATAATACATACTTTGTGGAATTAAGTAATAGAAACTCGTATAACGACAACAATAATAATGTATCATTAGTGCTTAAAATAGAAACACTGACTAGAAATAGTCAGCTGACAAGGTTTTCAGTCACTGCCAATAATTAACCGGCTAGCTGTGTACATTTCAATCTATGATAATCGTAATAGCTGCTCGAAAACATAAAGTAATGTAGTACACAAATTATAAAACGATATACCATCTATAAAAGAATAGTCGTTTGCTTACCGTTCGGTCAGTGTGATCACAGCAGGACACATGCTCACTGATTGTCCATAGTTCCCACTGAAGCGCTTACAGCCTGACGCTCACAGATAAGTGGAATGAGCAGCGCCTCCGCTCAGCGCCTACGTCAGCTGCGGTTTCGTTTTCTTTTTTCACCGAGAGGTATTTTCTCATTCAGAGGTCACGTATCTGTTTAATTTTGCCGCTCTCCTTTATCAGAATGTTCCGTGGAAGAAGAAGGATGTCATTCGCTTTCATCTTCATGATACGCAAGAGAAAAAGTTATGCGTTCTTGTAACAAAAGAAAAGCATAAACTATTATGAACGGGTATAAAGTAAGACCCACACGTCTGTGCTCTTTATGAGGTGAACAACTTTTTTGGTGTTTGTATATCTCAAAACGTTTATGCAAATTAGCGAAGTCCGTTAGCGCAACAGGGGGTGTCTTGTTCATAAAGGAGTCGATGTTTTAAATGAATCTTTTAGATAAGTAATCGTTTTCGTCCTGTGACTCGTTTCTGAATGATGTAGGCAAATTCAACAGCCTAAAGCAAAACAGGAAAGAGTGGAAAAATGATCAGCAAAACACCCCACTTTTTACCTCTGAATTTAAGTAAAATATATCCAAAGAAATTTTTGAAATAATTGATATATTTTGGATTTTATGAGTTGTATCTCCCAAGATACGTTGCAACAGGCGTCAATGATTCTATTATTTATTTGATGCAAACAAATATGTAAAATTCAAAATATGCTTCATATATGACATAAGTGTCCTAAAATTGAGGCACTGGTATTTCCTGCATTTTTACATTTTTTTTTAACTGTCTGGTCTTCTTTCTCAGGGGTGGCCAATTCCACCCCTTGAGGACGTCCACTGTCCTGCACAGTTTCACTCCATCCCTAAACAGTCATATAATGTCATTTATATAGCAAGATACTTTTTGTGTAATCCTGAAGACTTTTGTTCGATTTTTCAGATGTGTGTGATCATAGTTGGAACTAAACACTGCTGGATGGTAGCCTTTCAGGAGCAGGGTTGGACACCCCTGTTCTAAAATAAAATGAGCTGTGTAAAACCTTGCAAGAAAAAAAAAATGCAAATATTGATATTTGCACAATTTTTAAACTCAAAAGAAATAGAAAGGGAATTGTGTAAAGGGGGCCAGAGGCCTACTTATGTGATTTCTACAGCCTCTGTACCATCCCCCTCACCACCCCCTCAAGCCCCATCACACACCGCCCCAGAATGCACAATAATGAAACTTTCTTTTTCAACATCTCAAGACAATGCCTTTTTTTTGGCTGAAATAAAGTTAGATTAATATATGCCTACTTTCTACATCTGAATGTCCAGCCCAATGGGTGTACATGTTGGCTTAAGGTCAAACTGACAAAACAAGCACAGAAAATTTGAACCAAGTCATGTGACCCCCATACTCTAAACAACCTCAACTATGATAATGATAACAGTATTGGATGAAAAAGTCCTCCTCATGTCTCCTACAAGAGACCAAAGAATATGTATCCCCTGGTGCATGTTGCCTGTACAATATTGCATAACTACTTAGTTACTTGTTTTTTTACGAGTGAGATGAATTAATGCATGTTCACGATTTTTCTCAACATGTTGACACTTGTCAGTCAGTTAATGGGAACGCAGTAACTGCCGTTACTTATTTGAAAAAATAATTCAGATATTTTCTCTTAAATTAAAAAGTAATACTTTACTACTTATTTTTAAAAAGTTATCCGATAACGTAACTCGCGTTACTTGTAATGCGTTATACCCCCCACACTGAGTAACTGACATCATAACTTGCACTTGCAGAAATGATCACTAAACGAATCAGTGAACGAATCTTTTGGTGAATGAGTCACAGGAATTAATGGGGATTTCTGGGTTGCTCCTAAGTTATAACGGTCTCTGTCTGTCACCCTCAAAATGTTGTTGTTGTTGTTTTTTGAAAAGTAAGAAGTCTGCTGGCGAACCGATGTATATAAATCTTTTAGGCATGTAAATCATTTTTACACAATTTTTCATGCACTGACTCGATTGTGAATGTAATGAACTGTGACTCGACTGGCTACTATTTACAGCATAGCTTGTAAACCAGCAAACGACTCAGTGAACAAATTCAAAGTATTCAAAAATGAGTCAAAATCCTCAGCACTATTTTTCAGTAAGTATTTTCAAATTTGGTGATCTCCAGGCTGCACCTATGGTTTAACATTTGCCGTTTCTTCCCAATTCGAAACCGCAGGTCCGTTCACAGCCACCGTAGAGCCAATGTGTACGCATGCGCCCGTCTCAAATCAACAATGGCGGCCTCCTTTGGCGTGTGTAGGTTACGTTTCAGGGGTTTAGGAGGGTTTGATAGACTTTGTTTTGGATTGGAACCTCAAACGCAAGGAAGGTTCACTTCGACTACATCAGCAATCAAACCCCAGATAGAGAACACAACAGCGAAAGCCGGTAACATGATTTTCTGAAGATCTGTAGGCATGACATTTAGCAAGTGATCTCCGTTAAGTCATGGAAATGATAGCTGTAAAACGTGTTCTCGTCTGACATTTTATGTTAAAAATAAATACCAAGTTGTCATCTCATGGTGAAAATAGTGATGGAAATAACATGTGCATTACACCTCCAATAACTCAAGCTTCTTTTCTCTTGCTCCACGAAAGCCAAAGAGAGTAAAACATTTCAAGCAATCCAAGAGGAGAGAAGAGAGCAAGCTGAAAGATCTGTTTTGATCAGCTGTCCGCCTAAGATCAACGAAAAGAAGTTTTTAGATTACCTGTCCAAACATGGAACAGTCAACAATCATTTCATCTACAATAGTTATGTAAGTGTTGCAGAACTATTGAATATTTGCAAATGTGATATTTATAAGTCATGTGATGCTTGATCTCAAAGATCTGAAATTGACAGAACTGTTGTTTATCATGTGATTCTGTTTCTGTAGGGAGCGTATGCAGTAGTTGAATTCTCCAGCAGAGACAGCATTGCCTCATTGAAGGAGAGCACTAATATACCAGCTGTTGAACATGAAGCTGCAGTGCCTTTCAAATCTCGCCTGCTCTCATTAAAATGGCCAGGGAGTCAGTCGAGCAATCAACCCATGCTGAAGTTCAAAAACCAGTCTCCTCCATCCATTGGTGAAATCACCCAGCTGCTCACGGAAAAGGACAGTGTAAGTCTTCTCTGGATGACATGTTAATTTTTTAACCAAAACATATGATTAGGCTGGATCTACTGGAGCTTCAAATATGTATCTTCTGTTTACATTTCTTCCACAGATTGATGAGCAACTGCAGTCTCTGACAGAGGCCTTACAGCTCACAGAAGAGAACATCAGTCTGCGTTTCCTCGTTTGTTCCCTGCTTCAAGACATAGCTGGAGCATATTTCCCAGAATGCATCATCAGGCCTTTTGGATCCACTGTCAACAGCTTTGGCAAACTGGGCTGTGATGTTGACATGATTCTGGATCTCGATGGCATCTATGCAACAAGCCAGAAAAAGGTCAGTGCTGTGGAGTACTGAAATGGATAGTTCACCCAAAAATGAAAATACCCAATGATTTACCTTCAAGCCATTCTAGGTGTATATGACTTTTTTTTTTCAGACGAATACAATCGGAATTATATTAAAAAATGTCCAAGCTCTTTCAAGCTTTATAATGGTAGTGGATAGTAATAAAGGCCTCCTGAAACTAAGCAATGCATTTGTGTAAGAAAAACTATAAACCATACTCTCTAGTTTCTGCTAACTCTCATACGTACATTCATGAGAGAGTGGTGTTCCAGCAGATGATGTAGGACGTAGGTGTAGGATTTTTGTTTACAACAAAGGAAGACCAGTCTCGTCTTAGCTTATATTGAAATCCTCCATTTTACTTTACAAGTTCTTGTTTTGTACTTCTAATTTGTGATCGGTGTTATGCTCTCTCCTCTGCGCTTCCGCTTTCTTCACTTCCATATTCGTCACCGTGTTTGCCTTCATTCTAAGTCATACGCAGGAGAGCCACTTTTTTGTGAACGTGCGTATGACAATTAGTGGAAGTGAAAGGACCTTTTTTTTTTTATTAATCTGATTGTATTCGTCTGAAAGAAGAAAGTCATATATACCTAGGATGGCTTGAGAGTGAGTAAATCATGGAGTAATTTTCATTTTTGGGTGAACTATCCCTTTAAATATATTGAAACTAAGTGGGATAGTTTACACAAAATTCTGTCAATTACATTCTTAGGTCATTGCAAACCTGAATGACTTTGTTTCTTCTGTAGAACGTGACGTTATTTTGAAAAATGTTTGTAACCAAACAGTTTTGATTTTCATTCTGTGGACAAAAACCACTGAGACATATATCACAATGTCTTTTTTTGTTCTGCCGAAAAAGGTTAGTCATATAGTTTTAGGAATTTGTTTTACAGTACTAGGGAAAAGTTTTTGAACAGTAAGGAATTTAATGTTTTTCAAAGTCTCTTCTGCTTACCAAGCCTGCATTTATGTGATCCAAAGTACAGCAAAAACAGTACTATTTGGAAATATTTTTACTATTTAAAATAATTATTTTCTATTTGAATATATTTTAAAATGTAATTTATTCCTGTGATTGCAGAGCTGAATTTTTCGAATCCTTACTCCAGTCACAAGATACTTTAGTAGTCATTGTAATATTCTGATTTGCTGCTCAAAAATGTATTATTATTATTTTCAGGATTCTTTGAATAGAAAGTTTAGAAGAACAGCATTTATCTGAAAAAGAAATCTTTTGTAACATTGTAAATGTCTTTATCATCACACTTTTCATTAAAGAATCCTAAAAAATGTACTTAACTGTTTAAAATATTGTTAATAATAGTAAAATGTTTCTTAAACAGCAAATCAGCATATTTAAATGATTTCTGAAGGATCATGTGACACTGAAGAATGGAGTAATGATGCTAAAAATTTAGGTTTGGTCACAGGATTTTAAAAAATATATTCATATAAAGCAGTTATGTGAAATAGTAAAAATATTTCACAATATTTCTGCTTTTGCTGTATGTTGGATCAAATAAATGACGGCTTGGTAAACAGAAGAGACTTATTTAGGAAAAAAACACATTAGAAATCTTTCTGTTCAAAAACTTTTGACTGGTAGTGTATGTATATGTGTGTGTGTGTGTGTGTGTATATATATATATGTATATGTATATATATATATATGGAAGTGTGTATATATATAAAAATAATAATAATTAATTCCTTAAATTTACAGATATATATAGCGCTTTTCTGGGCAATCAAAGCGCTTTACATAGAAGGGGGGAATCTCCTCAAGCACCACCAGAACAATAGCAGTGAAACTTTTTTTTAATGTTCCTTAATTATGCAGTATTGTTTTGTAAACAGGGTTCAGGACTGTCTCTTGAGTACCAGGTGAAGAGAGGAGCATCAGAGCGAGCTGTGACCCAGAGTATCCTCTCAGTCATTGGAAAATGTGTAGACCAGTTTGGCCCTGGATGTGTGGGAGTCCAGAAGATTCTCCAAGCTCGATGTCCTCTCGTCCGTTTTGCTCACCAGCCCTCTGGCTTTCAGTGTGATCTCACTGCAAATAACAGGTAATGTCTGCTAAATGATGTATAAAATTTCAACTTTCAGCTTCTGCTAACCAAGCCTGCATTTATTTGATCCAAAATACAAAGATCCAAATATCAGCATTTATCTGAAATAAAAAGCTTTTGTAACATTATACACTGTATAGTAAAAATATTTCAAAATTTTAGTGTTTTTGCTGTATTTTGGATCTAATAAATGCAGGATTGGTGAGCAGAAGAGACTTCTTTAAAGAACATTAAAAATCTTACTGTTCAAAAACGTTTGTCTTGTAGTGTAGTTATAGTTAATCTCTGTAAGTCCCATCGAAAGACTTTTAAAGTATTGTTATGTGGGCATTAAGGGCTGTCGGTTTATTTTCTCACTCCCATTTGTACTTCCTTAAAATAAAGGTCACTCTTATGCTTCCTTTTTTGAACGTGACAAACTAGCAATGCACAGAAACCTGTTCAGCAGTTTTTGTTGCGCTGAGACCCCTCAAGGGATGTGGGTTGGGGAGGGGTATTCCCACATGTGTGTGGTGTAAGCTGTATATGCATAATGAGAAACGCAGACCTTTATTTGACCTTAATGGATATATGGTGGAGGACACAGGAGTAAAAAGACTGAGGAACATGAAATGCATTAGTTTAATATTAAAGTTTGTTGTTTTTGTTTTTTTGTTTTTTTTTCTGAGGGACAGGATAATTTGTGTATTTCTAAGAACATACATTCATACATTAATAGCAGGATTGCTTTGTATTTTTTTGACAGCTTTGTATGCTGTTTTTTTCCGTGTTTACTTGCTTAGATATTTATACACTTATTCATTTGAGCTGATTATTTTGATATGACTTAATAGTTTAAATATGATATGACTTATGTCTTATAAAGATGCAGTGTGCCCCTAGTGGGACCAGATAGAATTACAAAAAATGATATAATTTTTTTTTAAAACAGGTTTTTCAATTATTCTTAAATTTTTATTTCATGTTTTCATGTGTGCAGGGTGGCGATGAAGAGTTCAGAACTGCTGTTTCTCTATGGCCAGCTGGACCCTCGTGTTCGGCATCTGGTGTTCAGTGTGCGGTGCTGGGCTCGGGCTCATAGCATCACAAGCAGTATTCCAGGAGCATGGATCACTAACTTCTCTTTAACGGTCATGGTAGTGTTTTTTCTACAGCAGAGGAATCCTCCCATACTGCCCACACTCGACCGACTCAAGGAGCTGGCAGGTATACACAATTGTCCTTTTACAACTTACAGCTTGTCTGCAGTTTCTTGTCTACTGTACTACACTGCCATACAAAGGCAAAAGACAGTAACTACACATTTGGTCAAAATAGAGCTATGACTGAAATAGGAGCTCTTAGATTATGTTCTGTCCTGTGACAGATGAGTTTGGCTCAACTATGCTCAGAGATTCAGAGAAATTAGAGTGTGAAAGTAATATATTAAAAAAATACTATTACAGTTATACTATTATAGGTATTACAAATGATAAACGTTTACTGCATCACTAATGTGTTGCAAAATTAAGACTTTTGAATGGTATTGTGCTTTTTTTTTTGTTTTTCGTTTTTATTTAAATTGCAAATTGTGTTTGCGTGTATATATGGGCCATTCTATAGAATTGGTTCAAAGCCAGAGTTGGAAATGTCTTTTCCCTCAAATTTTGTATGTATACAAATTGTATAATATCCAGCGTACACTTTTCTAGTAATTGTGCAGTTAATTCTCATGTTGTATTTTTGTTTAGAAAGTTTTATAATATTTACCCTCCCCCCAAATTTGTCACTACCGAAACACAGTAATATATAATTTAATAGGAAGGGTTATATTGACCTGTTAAGATTTTGTTTACATCTTCCTCGTAAATATATATATTTTTAATTCTATTAAAAAGTTTTCAGAGGTAAATCAATAACAATTACAATTTTACAATATTTCAAGTGTGATTTATGAAATTTGTTTTTAAAAGTTGATCATACTCATTTCAAACTTAAGGATTCATTAGTTTGAATATGCATGAATATACAATGGTTGATAACTCAGTATACTTTAGTATTTTTTTTAGTATTTTTTTTTTTGACAAAACATCCCGTTTTGGTCATGACTGCACATTTTCGATAGTGACAGTAATGTTTTGGTAGCCATCACATCACATTACAGAATTTTTCATACTAAAATATAACGAAAACATACTAAAATACAGAAAATTTGCATAACTGTACTAAAATTGTGTTTATTTCCCCCAAATAAAGGATTATGCGTTCTATTTTGGCACTACCGAAACAATGATGACATGTTTCGGTTGTGACGGTTACAGTGGTGACAATTTTGTGGGATAACAGCCAAAAAAAAAATAATGATGTCACTACTGAAACTTCACCAGTTGTTTCAGTTGTTTCGATAGTAACAATTTTAGATACTTTGAACGTAGCTCAAAGATGCTAATCAACACATGGTTTCTAGCACAGTTCTGAACTGTTGTACACATATAAAAACTATATGTTATGGAATAACTCCCAAGAAAATGTTTAATTATAGAAAAATGGTGTTCGGTTGTGACTCTTTTTTTTTTTTTTTTTTAAGTTACACACAGATTCTTATTTTACACACAAATATTTCCTGATCATAAATTTAGGGGTTTAGTTAAAAATTCAGTCTCAGCCAGTGGACTAAAACATACACTTTCAGTAGAGACATGAAAATGTGGAAGACATTTTATTTGTTTTATTTTTTTACGTAAAGTTTCATAATTTGCAAAAAAATATATATATTTTTAACTTCACTTTTTTAACAAAACCAAAAAGATGTTTTTAAAACAACAATGGGATAAAATGCAAAAAGTATTTCAATATCATTTTCATAAGTTGAAATTTAGGGGTTAGGGTTCAGGACAGCCACCTCCCAATTGAAAGTACCTACAAATGATAATTTTATACATATTAAGCTTGCTGATATTTTTAATATTATTGTGAATGTCAATAGATAATAAAAGGATCTTAGTAAACATCTAAAATGTGAATACTTAATGGCTTTTTAAATGTGTTTTTTGGTTGTGGCACAGCAGCTTTATTTATGTGTATATATATATATATATATATATATATTACCGTTCAAAAGTTTGGGGTCAGTAAGACTTGTAATAGTCTTTAAAGAAGTCTCTTATGCTCATCAAGGCTGCATTTATTTGATTAAAAATATAGAAAAAAAAACAGTAATATTGCAAAATGTTTTTACAATATAAAATAATGTTTTTTATTTTAACATACTTTAAAATAGAATTTATTCCTGTGATGAAAAGCTGAATTTTTATCAGCTGTTACTCCAGTCTTAAGTGTCACATGATCCTTCAGAAATCATTCTAATATGCGGATTTATTATTAGAATGATCAATGTTGGATAATATCAACAGTTGTGCTGCCAAATATTTTTTGGAACCTGTGATTTTTTTTTTCAGGATTCTTTCATGAATAACAAGTTTAAAAAGTACAGTGTTTATTCAAAATATAAATATTTTATAACAATGTAAATTATTTATTATTAACTTTTAATAAACTTTTAATTATTAACTTAATACATCCTTGGTGAATAAAAGTATTAATTTCTTAAAAAAAAACAAAAACAATAAAAATGTACTGACCCCAAACTTTTGAACGGTAGTGTATGTATATATATATATATATATATATATATATATATATGTGTGTGTGTGTGTGTGTGTGTGTGTGTGTGTGTAAAATACATGAGACACTGCTGTCCCATCATCTGTGACTTCGATAACCTATAGTGGCTCTGGATGAATCACTTTATGGCTCTCCTCTGAGCTGACTGTCTACACACAATCGTTTTCTTGCCTGCCAGGGTCAAGGACAGTGATGCCACAATAGTGATACAGAATCTATTTCTATATGGAAGGCCACTTAAATTATATTTATGTTTTGTGTGTGTGCTCTTTCCAGGACCATCAGATAAGTGTGTCATTGAGGGTAATGACTGCACTATTGTCAATGACCTTAGTAAGATTACACTGCAGCAGAACACAGACACATTAGGTGAGTGGAGCACATGGATTGTTTTCATAATTTACCCAAACCTAATGAAAGGTTTTACCTTTTCACCCTTGGGCAGATGGCGCATTTCTGTGATGCGTTTGTTATGCATTCGATTATTATTGAGCGTTAATGACACTGCTGTTTATTTTTCTGTTTTAATTTTTGTATCCACAGAAAAACTGTTGCAGGAATTCTTAGAGTTTTATGGCAATTTTCCCTTCAACAAGGCATCGATCAATATCAGGAAGGTGAGTCATCCACCGACGACACGTGCATCCATGCGCAAACTCCCAGAGGGCACTGCTGACGTCTTAGCGAACCCTCTACAAACGCCCACCAGAGGGCAGTGTGTTTATAGTCAATTTAAAGAAAGCGTCTAGGTCTGCAGTGGACGCTGATAATACGGTTGCCATCAAATATATTCAACTCCCTTGCCCTGTAAGACGTTCCTCTGGTGTAAACAAAGCTTTAGGAAGACATTTCAACCAAAAGCATCTGTGAAGTGTTAAAGGAAGTTTGTTAATACACATTTGAGTGATTCTGAGATTTATAATTATATTATACAATATGATTTAATGCAAAAAGTCAAATTTTGTAGATAACCTTTTATTCGTTATCTCCAATAAACATTATATGTGACCCTGGACCACAA
Source organism: Labeo catla (assembly GCA_012976165.1). Lineage (NCBI taxonomy): Eukaryota > Metazoa > Chordata > Actinopteri > Cypriniformes > Cyprinidae > Labeo > Labeo catla. The sequence continues at coordinate 1,013,915 of VONZ01000078.1, forward strand.
AACCAGTTATAAGTAGCATGGGTATATTTGTAGCAATAGCCAAAAAATACATTGTGTGGGTCAAAATGCATAAAAGTATTTCTTTTATGCCAAAAATCATTATGATATTAAGTGAAGATCATGTTCCATTAAGATATTTTCCTAATTTTAGATTAGTAATATGCATTGCTAAGAACTTTGTTTGCACAACTTTAAAGGCAATTTTCTCAATATTTAGATTTTTTCCCCTGAGATTCCTGATTTTCAAATAGTTGTATCTAGGCCAAATATTGTCCTGTCCTTACAGCTTATGTATTCAGCTTTCAGATGATGCACAAATCTCAATTTCAAAACCTCATGACTGGTTTTGTGGTCCAGGATCACATATTATTATTATGTTATGTTATTAAAGTCTCTGGGGATTGAATAATTTTGACTGCAGTTGTAAACAATGCAATCCATATGTCTAAGACCACCAGTGAAAAAGCTTTTATTTTGTGGGTTCCTAATTTTATACTTTTTGTTGTTGTTTTTGTACGTTAAATTATGATTATAATAATTTGAGTGCAACTGCTGGTGCAATTGATGTGTTAGTACTATGTTTAATTGTTTAAAGGCCTAAATATCCTGCTTTCTATCTTTTTCAACAGGGAAGGGAGCAGACCAAACCAGAAACGACAGCTTTGTATATCCAAAATCCATTTGAAACCACTCTGAACGTTAGCAAGAATGTTAACGGAACACAGCTTGAACGTTTCGTGGCTCTTTGTCGAGAAAGTGCTTGGCTTCTCCAGCAAAAGGAAATTCTTAACCGAAGTTCGGTCTCACCGTGGGGGTTCGCCGCACTTCTCCTTCCTTCAGTCACCTCGGGAACTGGGGTGAAAAGTCGCAGGAAGAGGAAACTGGAACCGGCTAGTTCAAGAATAAAGAACCTGTTAGACTCTCTGAAGATTAAAGGTGGTGAAACTGTTGCAAAGAAGGGAAGTGCAAACTCTAGTAGGTGATCTGGTCAATAAATCCCACTCACCCTGAAGAACACGGGGGGGAAAAAATCTTCTGAAGAACGAATTTAAATGACCAACATGCCCAAAGACTGGAACAAACGTGAACTTCATACATTTCTACAGTCTGAATCTGTAAGTCTTTTAAGAAACGTTAAACAACTACGCTCAGTTTCCTGTCTACTCAAGTATTTCACATGAAAGAGAAGCTTTGTAGATCCCAACATGATATAACAGGAGGAAGAGGTCAGCTGCGGTCTTTGACTCTCAGAAAAATGGAGTTCAATGGTTGTTGTGTTGATCTGATAACACAATCATTACGGTTTCCAGAGAAGTGGAGCAGAACCTCTGAACACTAAACAGCTTGCATGGAACAGTTTTGATTATGGTAGATCACACACAAACTCCATCTACTCTGAGTTGCCATATCAATACAATAGCCTAATGACTCTATGTAAAAGCAAAGCTCATGTCATGTTTTACTAGGGCTGTCAAACGATTAATTGCAATTAATCGCATATAAAATAAAAGTTTGAGTTTGCCTAATATTTGTGTGTACTATGTGTAATTATTATGTATATATAAATACATATTAATGATTATGTATATATAATACAAATTAATGTATATTTTTAAGAGAAATGTTATGTACATATATATATATATATATATATATATATATATATATATATATATAAATTATAGAAATTATAATAAATGCATATACTTGTAAATATTTCTTGTTTGTATTTATTTATACATAATAATTACACACAGTAAACATATGTTAGGCAAACTCAAACTTTTATTTTGCATGCGATTAATCGCGATTAATTGTTTGACAGCCCTAGTTTTTACACAAATATCATGGTGTTGTGAGAGCTGCAAAAAGAATAAACAGGCACTGTCAACTAATGTACATAAATAATGTTTTATAAGATATTAAAACAAAGTAACATTCAGACCATTACTGTTTGTTTCTTCTTGCGCTTTTTATTTCTTATTTTTCCCATACTCTTCGTAGAGTTTGATTGACAGGCGATCTGACCAATCATATCGTTGAATCTGCCATTTTGTCTGACAAATAACCCAAACAGGAGCGTAGATTAACATCGGTGGACTTGAACTTGAAAAATGGTTTGTGTTTTGTCTTTCCGTGGTTGAAACAAGATATCTTCTGTTCGTTCGTGTTTATTTCATGCTATAACTAGTAAAGAGAAAGAGATGATCAGTTCACATGCCGCTGGAAATTTTTTTTTAAAAAGGCTATAAAAATTTAAAGGCTAAGACTTTGTTTCATACCAAAAGTAACCTGTCCCGTCTTGTCTGTCAGCGTGTTGTCAGTTTCCTTTGCGATGTGTTTTTCACTGCGTGAGAACATGATGTGTGGCGTGAGAGTGCAATGGTTTTTCGGACATAGCAACATGAACAAATAGCGGTGGGTCTTGCGAAAGGTCAATTGTGACATCATTTTTCATAATTGGGACTTATTCTCCTTGTAAATGTGACTTTATAGCCATAACATGACTTCCTTACAATTGCTACTATATACGTCACAATAATGACTTTATTGCTGCTTAAAAAAAAATCAGCTTAAAATAATTTGTTACCCTGCTGCCTTAAAATTTTAAGTTCAGTCAACTAAAATGTTTATTCAACTTGAAATGTTAAGTTGTACTAAGTAACAACTTAGATAATTGTGTTTGCTAAACTTAACAGATGAGTAAGTAACCCAGCTGCCTTAAAATTTTAAGTTGATTCAACTCAAATATCTAAGTTGTCACTTAGTATAATTTAACATTTAAAGTTGAATGTACTTTATTTGAGTTGAACTTAAAATTTTAAGGCAGCCAGGTTATAAATTATTTTTGCTGACTCAACAAATTGTTTTTTACAGTGTAATTGTGACTTTGTATCTCATAATGAAACTCTCACAAATGAGTCTTGTTATCTTGCAATACTACCGGTTGTGATTTCTCATCATTGAAACTTTATCTTAATATAATGCTGAGTTTCATAATAAACTGGAAGGTAGTGTTTGAAAACGGATGGAGCAAGATATGGGAAAGGTGAAGAACTGCAGCACTTTGACGGGGAGGGCAGGAAACAGATAGTGAGTTGCTGGAAAAAAGTTGTGGAGTGTTGGCAAATAGAGAGGAAATAAGTGTTTTGAGACTCTGTCACAGGACGATTAGTAGCAGGGGAAGAAAACTGTAACGGGAGAAGATGAAAGAGTGTGAAGTCTCCTGGGAGAGCTAGTTAGTTGTTTTAATGTTCACAATGGTTTTACCACTCAACTTGATGAGGTCAGAGGTCAAAGAGTCTAGTGAAAACCATTTCTCTTAACCTTACCCCTTCTACTGAGAGGCAGAGAATAACAGCGTTGTCACCTTTACACCATCTGAACTGAATTTGAACTTAAGTGGCTGTTTGAGAACGTGAGGAAGGTCATGGGCTCCTTAAGACAAGCAAATGATGGAGTGATAAAGTAATAAGTACTTGATATCGTAATGCAATTTCACAGGTGAAATCCCACCCAGAGCTGCTTAGTGGTGGATTTATTCGAACAGCTGAAAGACATTTGGGTTTTATGAGCTTATATCTGTGTGGCATCAAACGGTTCACAATTGTTTATCGGCTCAGTTATGTCTCATAAGGTTCTTACAGTCACAGCGTAGGCTACACAATGACAGCTTAGGACTTGCAGAGCTGCTAATGCTGTCTTTGTGCCTCCCAAAAGGTAAGGTTTTTTTGTTGTTTGTATGCATTTGTTAAAATAACAAAAAGAAATCTTAGTCTTGAAGTCTTTCAAAAAAGAAACTCGTAATGTGAATGTCTGACGCTTATGGTGAATTGAATGCATCCTTGCTGAATAAAAGTATTCATTTTTTTCAAATTAAAACATAAAAATCTTACCGGCCGTAACTTTTTGGGTGGTAGTCTGTGTGTTTATTACTAGGTCTATCCATTTCATCATTTGAAATATAACCTGCATGTAAACCATTGTTTTGATTTGGCCAGGCAGGGAGCTCAACCTCCCGTGTGTTTGTTTGGCCTTTTAGGCAGCAGACGGGTTGAGGCTTCCGCTGGGTGTAATACTCGTCAGGTTACGCTACGATTTTTTTCTTCACCCTGCTGCCAAACAAAACAAACCTATTCAAATATGATGATTATTTCCTTAAATGATGATTGTTATGACCCCGTCTCCAATGGAGATGTGCTTTAGTCATATTCTCCAACTGTTCTCTGTACTACCCATAGAGTAAGTTTGCTTTTGAGTATGTACAAAATATATACTTTCATTCTTTCTCTCGCTCATTCTGCTTATTCTTGGCTGTAGGTTTTTCTCTTGAGCCTGAAAGAATTTCGGAAAGGTAGCTTGAGGGTTTGAAAAACACAGGGGGGATCTGCAGGAAAAACAACATGAAATGAAAATGGTCTTGGCTTTCCCGTCTTAGTGGAATTTCAGTCAAAACCTGTGCTATTTACAACCTCTTCAGAGGATTTTGCTGGTTAGGTGCAATTTAGCATTTTAAAGCCTTGGGTATTTGTAAAATACTCCTGATATTATTTTACACGTTTATAGGCAGTGATTAGTGTGCTGTTAAAATATTTGATACTTAAATTATACTTTAATATGTCCACAGCTGATATCAATTATTTGTGTGACTGTAATCACATGATCTTAGTTTCTCATGTTATATCATTCACACCCAGGCGTAATGTAACTTCCTTTTCCTTTTCAAGTTCATTGTCCAGAGTGGTCTATAGTTCTTTTCCAACTTCAAAGCTTGTGCTTGTGCCAGTCACTTGCCATGTAATACCAAAACACACAGGCTTCCAAGGAAAATTGTGTAAATACAGTTAAAGTCAAAAGTTTACATACACCTTGCAGAATCTGCAAATGTTAATTATTTTACCAAAATAAGAGGAATCATACAAAATGCATGTTATTTTTTTATTTATTTAGCACTGATCTGAATAAGATATTTTATATAAAAGACATTTACATATAGTACACAAGAAAATAATAGTGGGATCAAAATTTTCTTATTTTGTTCTCTGGGAAACATGTAAGTATCTTTCTGTAGCTTCTGAAGGCCAGTACTAAGTGAAAAAATATGATATTTAGGCAAAATAAGAAAAATGTACACATCATCATTCTGTTCAAAAGTTTTCACCCTTGAGTGTTAATGCATTGTTTTTCCTTCTGAAGCGTCAGTGAGTGTTTGAACCTTCTGTAATAATTGCATATGAGACCTAAGTTGTCCTCAGTTTGAAAAGATGGATCTCAAAATCATGTTGTCATCGAAAAACCAAAGAATTTGTGGGACCTGAAGGATTTTACAGAAGAACAGTGGGCAGTTTAACTCTTCGAGACAAACAACAGGCTCATGAACGACTATCACTAAAAAACAAACAAACAAAAAAACACAGCTGTGGTTCATTCAGGTAACAACACAGTATTAAGAATCAGGCGTATGTAAACTTTTGAACGGGGTCATTTTTATAAATTCAACTATTATTTTCTCCTGTGGACTATATGTAAACATCTTTAATGTGAAATATCTTATTCAGGTCAGTACTAAATAAAAAATTACATGCATTTTGAATGATCCCTCTGCAGAACCTGCAAAGTGTATTTAAACTTTTGTTTATGGGTAAATTCGGAGTAATTGCACGCAAAACCCGAAAACTCTCCGGTTCAGAAACGGCTTGTAAACATCAGATTTGATAGTTAAACGTGTATGTTAATGGATTCCAATCATTCGTAAATAGTGCACGCGCAATCACAATTTGCATAATCCCCGTCTATGAATTATAGCTACGTGAATTACGTGTCCATCAGGAACGCGGTGGAATATTCCCCAATAATCCAGCCTCCTTTCTCAGGTTTGACGCCGTCCAGTATACTGCACAAATGCAAAATGATAATAAAGTAATAGACCGTATGCCTAACAATAAACATTAAATTAAAGTATGTCCGCCAAAGCGTTAGACAGAAAAACAAACGCTAGGCGCTTCCCAAAACGGCCAGCTTGTGACACTTGAGAACGCGGCACAGTTTTTTTTTCTTTTCTTTCAGCTGGGACGCTTTAATTGCTATGATCCACGACAGTAACGTATTACTAGTGTCTCATTATAAAGAATATTACTAAGTTATCCACCTTATTATTTTGGAAGAAACCGCCATTAACAAATGGCGCTACCATTTGTTAAATTTTACAAATCTGGCTTCCGGTTTCATCCGCGTCCAGCTATTTTTAACGTTAAGTTACCTGTACAAAATAATATTGCAAATGGGTGTGTCTTACCATGTTATTTTTAATGTATTATCTTAATTATGAACACACTGGTTTGTAGTGCAAACAGTTTTAACGTTTACTGCACATTGTAAAGACGTTGTAAACTTTAAGGTTTGGTCAGTTACCTGAATGTGCGGCCATTTTGGAGATATTTGGATGTAAACAACAGCTTTATTTGCACGGTTTTTGTACTACGGTAGGTTGTTCTGCTAATTTATGGTGTCTAAACTACGGGGCAAAAACGTGTGGAAGCAACTAAATCATAGAGAAGGACTTAGTAAACAGGAAAGGGCACAATATTTTGACAAACTAAAGTTAATAGGTGGTAAAGATAAGTACAAGCAGTATTAATTTAGATATTAGCCTAATATTTCACATACCTGAGCGGAAATGATAAAAACAAATGTGACTGTTGTCAAGAAATCCTGGTTTGGTTTAGCCAACCACAAATGCCTTTTGTTCCTCGGACAGTTTTTTGCACTCTTCTCATTGATTTGTTATAACTTTTGCCAGTCTATAGTACTTTGAATGTTTTTCCCAGTCTGACCAAGCCCAAATCATGACAATAATTGACCATTTTCAGCAGCAATAATTAGCAAAATATGCAAGTTTCATTCAGTTCAGTGGCATTGTTTATGTTCAGTGCCGCCAATATCGCCGATTGTTGACGCATTGTGAAAACGGATATAGGATATAGCGGCTAATGAGCCAGAAGTCTTGACCATATGCTTATTTCCGCTTTGAAGAATAAGGTGGATAAAAATTAAGTAACCAGAAATTTCTCTATTGTCGTTCGGTCATTTTCATGATTTCAAACGTCTACTTCAGAGTGGCTTTGCAAACGATTTACAGCTTGTGTTTCATGAATGAGGTCCACTGAGCGTCCTTCCCTATGTCCTCTCTCAATCTTTTCCCTGTCAGTACAGGGTCAATGTCTCTAAATCTGTTCTTTGCCTTTCCTCCTTCTGCCGTTTATTTCTCCCAAAGCACCTTGTGGATCAAGAGAATCTGAGAAAGCTTCTGACGCAGTTTTTTTCCCTGTCGGAAGCACTGCGCCAGCCAGTAGCATTAGCTCAGTAAACTGGTGGAAAGTCCTGCCCTGTTGTTGTTGTTTTTAGCAAGCTCAAGCACACACACACACTGAAATTCAGTTATCAGAATGGGCCTCTGTGTGCACCCACAATTCCCATTGTTTTAGTTCTCTACCTCAGCAAGGCTTAATTGAGCCTGGCACCAAAAGTCGACCTCAGTGGAACGATAGAGCTATGCCTGTCGATGGCATTTCTCTCTCTTTCTCTTGTCTGCTGTTCTGGTGCCGAGGGCCTGGCTGCAATACAGGCAGTACTAACACAATATGAGTGTCTGGAAAGACCTCTATTTAATAGGTCTGTCTCTGTTTAAAACTTTAGTCAGTTTACAGTTACTAATGATGGGTGAAAACAGCTTACTGGACCTTGTGTCTGAGTTTTGCTTGCCAGCATTAAAAGGGATCAGAGTTTAAGTTTCTTCTTATATTAGCATTGTATATCCGTGTGTGTGTGTGTGTGTTTGTGTCTGTGTGTGTGTGTATTCACTATCGTTCAAAAGTTTATTATATATATATATATATATATATATATATATATATCCCACTCAGAATTTATGATTCTGTATTGACTGTATATGATTTTTTTATAATAATTAGAAATAATATATATATATATATATATATATATATATATATATATATATATAATTAAATTTTATTATATATATATATGTATGTATGTGTATATATATATATATATATATATAATTAAATTTTGTTTAATATATATATATATATATATATTTCCCCTCAGGAATTTATGATTCTGTATTGCATTTAATATTGCACTTAATTGCATTTATTATATTACATTTAAATTACATTTTGTTCATTTTTTCATAATAATTTACAATAAAATGTAATATTATATAATGTTTATTACATTATATTACATTATGTTATGTTATATTATATTATCTTATATTACAGTTTTATAGGGGTTTTTATTTTTGTTCTATGTTACTTTCTATGGTCTCTCTTAATTCTTTTTTTTTTCATCTACAGGATCTACATCAGTAGATGTTCTGGAGGAAGTGATGTATCTAAAGGTACTTCTTGGTTAGCTTGTAGTTCATTGCTGGGTTTAATGTAATTCTTGTTTTCCTAGTGTCAACCACTCAAGCTTTTGGCTTTCACACTCTTTGCATATGTGACCATTTATATGCTTCCTGCAAGAAGAAAAAAACTTTGCTTTGAGAATCCCATATGGACTTTATTGATTTTAATTTTCTTCAAGCTTTTCACAAGTGCTGTGATGATATTTTTGTTTGTTTTGTTTTTGGTGCACTAATGCTCTTTATAAAAATAAACAACTAAACCATCAATTTATTGAGGTCAGGATTTCTTCCCTGTCACCAGAGCTGGCCTTTTTCCTCCATGGCTGTACGCAGCTGCAACTTAGAAGATTTGGAGCTTGACTGTGCAGGGTGAGTAATAGACAAGAGATTATGCTGAGTTCAGTGTATGCTGGATCCAGTGTGCTGGCATGAGTGTATTTGTGGCCACTTGTTGAGAGCTTGCTTGATGACAGAAAAGGAGAAATTGGGAAATGGAAGAAGTTTTATTATTCAGCCCTGAAACCATTTGTTTTTAGTCACTTGTGAGGTTTTCTCACTGTATGTGTGTCTTATTACACCATGAAAAGTAGAACCACATGCATAAAATTGATTACATGGGCATTTGATTGCTATCGGTCTGTGTAAATTAGAATTTTATTCCCTCTCCCTTCTCTTTCCCGAACACTCTGGAGCGTCAGCGTGAGCCTTTCCATGAATATTGGGTTCCATCAGCGGTGGTGAATCCATATGTAATGACATCCATTCCTGGAACCATCAACTCTATGATCTGTCTCTGCTAAAACTATTAGAGAGAAGCAGCAGCTCTCCTGTTTCATTACTGAAAAGCACAACAGTAGGATCCTATTCCACTTTTCATCTTTCAAACATCTTCACCTCACACATGGAGAACTACAGGGACATTTTCCTCCCACTCTTCCTATTCCACAGTTCCTCTTAGGTGTGTGAGTTTGTGTGGGTAGTTGTTTGTGTCTAGCAAGAGATTATCTGCCTTGAAATCATTTTAATGCATTAATAGGAGCAGAGTTGACAGTAATCTCGATAATTAATCATTTAATTTGGGATATGGCTATGGATTATTAAATTCTTTTTGCTATAAATGCAAAAAACATTTCTCTATGTTAATAGCACAACATCCTGCCGTACAGCTGGAACAGGAATGGCACTGTGTGCGAGTAAATGAACTGATGTCAGTTGGAAATTAAATTTCAGTCTTAAGAGAGAGTCTGAATTAGTCTATATTTGGCAAGGAAGTAACTAGGTTTTCTGTTAACGTGATTTAGGTGAATGGTGGATAGATTGGAGTGAAAAGAGATGAGATGACCTCATGGTATTGGAAAGCAAAGGTCAGAAGAGTGAAAACAGGTAATGAACAAAACACTAAAATATAAACAGATTTTAACATCATAAATGCCATCACATCTGTGTTAACATCATCAGGAGATGTTTTTCCAGAAGCTACTTCTGTAAAAAAAGAAAAATACAACAGAAGTAATTAACCAATACAAATATCAACATAATAACATTCAAGCACTTCTACCCAGGGCCTCAACTGACATTTATGAATCACCAATGAATCGGTTCGTTTGGGTGGTCAATGTAAAACAAACTGGTCATTAAAAATCATTTTATTTGCACGAGCCATTCAAACTAACTAATTTACTAAAATGAATTAACTTTCCCAGCATTACAACGCGAGTGAGAGAGAAGAGTTTATACGAGCATGTAAGGAGCCTTTCACAGAGAAAGCTTTTTTGCATTTCTAAATCTAAGATGCTGGGTAGCAGGAAAAAAGGCTATAGAGGCACGTTTAATAAAAGTTGAACTGAAGTTGCGTGTTTAGAACCTCTGCTGTGTCCCAATTCAGATGCTGCATCTTTTGAAGTCTGCATCCCGAGACCAAATGTGACACAGCAGTGCAACAAAAATGTGGAATTGAAATGCGTCTTTCATTTACTGGGAATTAATGTTTGACTATTCCAAGATTTACTGTGTGTTAGTGACGACAGGAGAGAGAGAGAGAGAGAGAGAGAGAGAGAGAGAGAGAACAAAAATGCCAGATTACACTTTTTAATGTTAGTATTGGGTTTCAACTCTGATATCTAATGATACAAATGTTAAAAATATAAACACTTTAAAGCAGTTCAAATGTTGACATGTTAGTAGGATGCGATTTTAGTGTATATATGTACAGAAATGGACCAAGGTTACTGTCACAGTCACTATAAATCTCAAAGTCACTCTTTGACTAAACATGATTCAATCATGGACAGAAGTTCCATGTGACTGAATCATGTTATTTGGATATGATTGAATCAAGTTATTTTGAGATGTAATTTTAGTTGTTGCATGAAATATTAGAGTAGAACCACTGTCTATGCAAGTTCAGCCAAAGTGTTATAATAACATGTTAGCAAGTAACATAACTTTTTCTTTACACATACAGTTGAAGTCTGCAAAATGTTAAATATTTTACCAAAATAAGAGGGTTCATGCAAAATGTGTGTTATTTTTTTATTTAGTACTGGCCTGAATAAGATGTTTCACATAAAAGACGTTTAAGTTGAATTTCTAAAATATGACCTCGTTCAGAAGTTTACGTACACTTCTTAATGTTGTTACCTGAACGATCCACAGCTGTGTTTTTTTGTTTAGTGATAGTTGTTCATGAGTCCCTTTTTTGTCATGAACAGTTGCCTACTGCCTACTGTTCTTCAGAAAAAAAAAATCCTTCAGGTCCCACAAATTATTTGGTTTTTCAGCTTTTCTGTGTATTTGAACCCTTTCCAACAATGACTGTGATTTTCAGATCCATCTTTTCACACTGAGGACAATTGAGGGACTGTTACAGAAGGTTCAAACACTCACTGATGCTCCAGAAGGAATCATGATGCATTATGAGATGGGGGGTTGAAACTTTTTGAATTTGAATATCAGGGTAAATTTAACTTATTTTGTCTTCTGGGAAACATGCAAGTATCTTTTGTAGCTGGTTCTAAAGGGAAGTACTAAGTGAAAATATTTAGGCAAAATAAGAAACATTTACACATCTTCATTCTGTTCAAAAGTTTTCACCCACCAGCTCTTAATGTGTTTCATCTGAAACATCAGTAAGCATTTGAACCTTCTGTAATAGTTGCACAGTGCCTTAGTTGTCCTCAGTGTGAAAAGATGGATCTCAAAATCCCACAGTCATTGTTGTAAAGGGTTCAAATACACAAAAATGATGAAATTGTGGGACTTGAAGTTTAACTGTTCAGGACAAACAAGAGACTCATGAACAACTATCACTAAAAAAAAAACAAAAAACAGCTGTGGATCATTCAGGTAACAACACAATATTAAGAATCAAGTGTATGTAAACTTTTGAACCAGGTCATTTTTATAAATTCAACTATTACTTACTTTTGTGTACTATATGTAAAAGCCTTTTATGTGAAATATCTTATTCAGGTCAGTACTAAATAAATAATAACATGCATTTTGTATAATCCCGGGTAAAATAATGAACATTTTGCAGATTCTGCAAGGTGTATGTAAACTTTTGACTTTAACTGTATGATGTTAGTTGTTGGCCATTTAAAGATGGGACTGAAAAAAATGATATAATAATAAAAAATACATTAACAAGTTTCATGAATGACATTAACAAGTCCCTCTATTTTCTTATTTTGCTAAAAAAAAATGCATAAAATAACACTTGAGTTTGACATTTTCACTCTTCATATCCAGCCCTGGTCACAGCATGATGGGAAGTTTAAAACTTATTTTGAGCTACTTGATTGAAACTTGTTCTTTCAAAATGAAAACATCAATTTAAGCCAAAAATAACCATTTCAAGTCAGTTTAACATGATGTAATCATGTTTGAATGATAAACCTAATAAAATTAATTGTTTAATTGTTTTTTTTTTTTGAGTGAATCAATGACAAGATCAATCCTCCAGGCTAGACCATCCTGTTTGACAAATCTTGGTTCGACCATTGTAGATTTCGAAGTCCATGTCCTAAGGATGCAGTCCTTGAACTGGACTCTAACGTCATATGCTGCAAAAGATGTGAGTGCAATGATCTAACACATCCATCTAGTGAATTTTTACATAGAAAATAATGGAAAAGCAGCACAGTGGAATGCAAAATGCGTTTTGTGTGAATGGCTCCTTATTAGATTTGCATAACTGCCACATTACTTTTGCAAACAGCTTGAGTAGCATGCTAAAATGGCATTAAGATAGTAGTAAACACTGCTCCTTTAAATGTCCTATAAATTGTCAGCAACAAACTTTGAGGGAAAAGGTAAAAATAATAAAAGACCTAAAAAGTTTTTAATGATGTTTTTCAGCACATTACTAACTTTAATTTTGTTTCGGAGTGGGATTAAATTGGTTTGGGATAAATAACAAAGGTCAACATCATGTGCTGAACAGCTTTGTTTTTCAAGGGCCAGCACTCTTTAGAGTCCCATTATTTTTACAGAGTTCATTTGGAGTGGATGAATTTGTGGGCTGACGCAGACAAAGCTCGCTCTGTCAAAATGGCCTTTGTTAGGGATTCTCCCCATTATCCCACCACCCCTTGCAAAGACCCAGCATTCTCTTTGTGCTCGGAAACTGTTTGTGTGTGGTTGTTTGGCATTTCTGTGTGCTTCACACTGTCCATGGTAAAATTACTGTCCAGCTAGGAGTTTTTTGTTTTCACTCTTATGTGTTTAAGTGTATTTTTAATTACAGGTTAGTAGCATTCAGTTGAACCTTAAACAAACATTAGAACGTGATTCAGCCTGAATGTAAATGCAGATAATTCACACATGTAGACAGGTCGTTTTAAATAAGAGGTTGTTAAGGGGTAATGATGTCTGGCATGGTAGCAATGAAAAACCCATCTGCTGATATCATATGGACAGTAACATCTTTGATGCTGTCAGCATGGAACTAAAATAGAAAGACCAACATAAGGAGCTGTAAGTGAAAACACATTCATTTAAATGTTGCTTTCAATTTAGGAAAAAAACTGGAAAGGAAATGAGCTCCGAATCCAAGAGACTCCATTGAGAGGTCTTGACAACTACAAGAATGTTCAGTGACCTGATTAGGTAAACAAACACTCTAATGTCAAATCTTTATGGCTTTTAAAGGTCAAAGATCAAAGGGCACCTTTTTAAGGCTGTGTTGCTGACCTGTGCAGGGTCACAAGGCACATGCTCTACACGTGCTTCCAAAGGTCTGGCATTAGTTGAGCTGTTGTTTCGTGGTGATGAGCTGGTCTCTGCGTCCTTTCCCTCGGGCCGTTTTTAGTTCACCTCTAACAGAGGTCACCTGTCCAAGGAAATGGTTGGGAAATTCGTGGAGTGATGTGTCCTAAATTCCTCCTCTATCATTCAGTGGAGCAAAAATAACAGGATTATTAACAGTTCCTTAGAAATAACTCCACCGAAGCAAGCGTGCTATTTTTATTGTTAGATAAGAGATAACAGCAATGATTGCATAAATAAGCAGCCACGGGCCCAGTGGCCAGAATCGCTGAGTGTACATGATGATGTTGCCATTTAAAGGTTTTTGATTTCTCTGGGCTCTTGTGATGTTCGACTTGTTTGGAAACCCGCAGCTAAGCCCGTTAATTACTGGTGCTCTTCCTCAGTGCCTTGTGGTAGTGACGTTTATAGATGACTAAAGCTCACTTGTTGTCAGGAGGATTCTTAAATGTGTTCATAAGGTGCCACAAATACAGAGCATCAGTAGTGTTACTCATTTCATCTCTGGTCTGGCTCCTCAGGGTTTTTGGAGAGGAATATAAATGATAATTCACTAAATTTACAGCAGTGTGATCTTATAGTCTAAGAATTGATTACGAAACTCACATATGTGCACATGTACAGAATGTCAGAACAGCTTTTATAAAGTGGGGCCCAATTCTGACAAGATGATTTTTTTTTTCATAACGATAGTTAATAATTAAAAGCATTTAGAATTCTGCACTATTTTTAGGTCACTCATTAAATGTAAGGAAATGCGTGACATCAACCATGTGAAATCCTCTTTACAAAAGGTCAGATGTTGTCGCTGCCATTGGAGCACAAGATGAACATTCTCATGCTGGATAACATGATCATTCGTCCATGTCAGCTCGAGTTCTGCTGTCATTAAAAAGAAAGGAGGGCATACAGAATATATATATATAACAAATAAATATATATATATATATATATATATGTATATATAACAAATAAATATATAAATAATGTCTTCATGAAATGTCTGCAACATACAGTGCCTGTGAAGGTATTCATACCCCTTAATTCTTTTGTTTTGTTATGTTGCTGCCTTATGTTAAACTGCTTTTTAAAAACTTTTTTTCCACATCAATCGACACTCCATACACTATAATGACAAAGCAAAAACAGAATTCTCACAACTTCGAAAATTTATTAAAAAAAAAACTGAAATAAGTGCATTGCATAAGTATTCATACCCTTAACTCAGTACTTAGCTGAAGCAGCTTTAAGTCTTTTGGGTATGATATGACAAGCTTTGCACATCTGTATTTGGCAATTCTTCTCCTCACCTCTTCACCTCTCAAGCTCTGTCATGTTGGATGGAGGTAGATGGACATTTTCAGGTTTCTCTAGAAATATTTGATTGGGTTCAGGCCCAGGCTCTGGTTGGGCCACTCAAGGATATTCACAGAGTTGTCTATAAACCAATCTTGCTTTGTGTTTTGGCTCATTGTCCTGTTGGAACGTTCTTGGGCACCAGTCTAACCAAGGCCCTTCTCCATGAATTGCTCAGTTTGGCCAGCTCTAGGGAGAGTCCTGGTTGTTTCAACCTACTTCCATTAAGGGTAACAGAGACTATACATGCTTCTGTGAACCTTCACTGCAGCAGAATTTTTTCCTGAACTCTTCCCCAGATGTGTGGCTTGATCCAATCCTGTTTCTGAGCTCTACAGGCAGTTTTTTTGTTTGACCTCATGGCTTGGTTTTTGCTCTGATATGCATTTTCTGTTTGCTGTTAGATCTTTTTAAGACATGTGCCTTTCCAAATCATGACCATTCAAATGAATTTTCCACAGGTTAACTTCACTTGAAGTGTAGCAATATCTACAAGCATTATTAATGTTCCTGAGCTAAATTTCAAGTGTCCCAGATAAGGGTATGAATACTTATGCAATGGAATCATTTAAGTTTTTTATTTTTAATAAATTTGTAAAGATGCTAAAAACCAGTTTTTTTGCTTTGCCATTATGGTGTATGGAGTGTAGACTGATGTGGAAAAAAGTAATTTAAAGCAGTTTAACCTAAGGCAGCAACATATAATGTGAAAAAGAAAAAGACTCATGTTCACTTTTACATCCAGCTACAAAACATCTGCACTGCTTACGAAACGTTGTCGCTACAGCTGCTCGAGAGAATGGCGAACAGCGTACAACTGGGTGAGGTCAGAAATATGTTAAAAAGGGACAGTCCATCAGCAGTTGTGGGCGGGGCCTGAGCAGTATGACATCATATTGCTCAGAAAATCAAAACGGCTTGATAATTAAGACTGTTTAGGTTTTTTCAGGGTTAAAAAAAAGGAGTGAATGAATTTTAATCATTGTAGGGTGGATGTGTCCACACACTGCTAAGGCACATTTATATGCAAACACCATGTTAGCATCTGATGTCCCCTGACCAAAATAATTATGATGATTATGATTTTTGACAATCGCACAGCTCTAATAAAATGTTTTCTTTAGCTAGAATATTTAAATTTTGGACCACCCACTGTATATGCACACAGTCCGTCGTGAAGTGTCAGTCACTACCTTCCCACTAGTGCAGCAATTTGTCTCCAGAGGAGACTGAGTGAGAAGCCCGAGTGAGATGTATATCTTTCTTCATCTATATTTATGTAAGGGGGGGAATGACAAGGAAGAGGGTGGGTTTGGGTGGGACAATCCTGTGTGACCCCCTATTTTAATTCCCCCTCTGGTGAGGCAGGTTAAGCTGGAAAGAGTTTGTTTTCTTTTTATTAAACTGGCATTTAGGCTATTCGCATCTGTGCTAAGGACTTTCGAACACCCTTTCTTCCTCCCACTCCAGCAGCTCAAAGAGAGAGCGAGGGGGCTGTACAAATGAGCAAAAGAGAGATACACATGGAGTGCTGGATAGGAAGCACATGTGCTGCTTCGTCCCCTGGGAGCAGCTCCACCCTTCACTTTTCCCTTTCTCTCGTACTTTAAACCATCTCTACTATTCTCTTTCATCTTCTGTACGTTATATCCTCAGAGAAAATCAAGCTCTGCTCACTCTCATCTGCTTTTAACTCCTATTTTTTATGTATCTGTTTTTTTTTTTTTTGGTCATCCACGCTCTCAAGGATCATCTAATTCCCTTTCGCCTTTCCCCCATTCCCCTCTTTCCTTGCTGTCAGAGCCTTCGCTCGAGATTCCACACATGCCTTTAATTTGGAAGGGAGGGAGCCCAGGAGTGCAGCTAGCTTACAGCTCAGGAATTTTCCACCCTCCCTCCAATCTGCGTTAATAGAACGGAGGGAGATGGAGGTGTGGGGCCACCGGCGTTCCGGCCCAACCCCCTTTTGCAAGGATCCAAAACTGTCTGTTTAATAAGTGGCCATCAAATGAAGGTGCTGGAAAGGTCATCAAAGCGATGTGGAAAGTGAAGAGAACTAGATTGAGAAATGTGGAAACGATCTGAAAAAGGGGAGGTTATTGAGTGATTTAGAAAGGAGGAGAGGGTGAAATGGAACAAGATGGCAGCGTGTGGAGAAGTGATGAGGGTGTGAGGTGGAAATGATGGTTGTGAGTTCATCCCAATTCTATGTACAAGAAAATGTGTCACGAACAATCAGACGGCACATTGCACTGAATCTGCGGTGACCTTTTAGCTTTTCTAATAATTGCAAGGTCATAGGGTGTTGCAATACATGCTGTCTGCAGACTACAGGCCATTTATAATAGTCTCTGTGGAATAAATCAGAACAGAAATTGAAGTCTAGACATCCACAGGAAGTGAGTCGAGGTGGCAGACAGCACTAATAATATCACATCCAAAGTGCTGTTATAATTCCCTATAGGAGGTGGAGGTCAGACAGAGTGGTGTAGTCTCAACTGGCATGATTATGCTGTCAAACATATTGTTTTTAGATATTTTTCCTGAAAAAAGTCATCATTTTCTCACTGTCAGGTCATTCCAAATCTAACCTAGGCTCAGTGGAAAAATGTGTCTGTGGTGGCATTTCTGTATTCTATACAGGCAATTCTATACTATTCACTGCCGTTTTCACTGCCGACTACTAGTCGTTCATTTTTAACATTAGTCGACTGTTAGTTGCATGTTTGTTAGTTGTTAGCGACGTGCCTGTATGTCCGGTTCACACAGATTACGTAATCTGAGAATAATTTTCTATTTGAATTGGTTTATTTAAAAGTAGACATTCCATTCTCTATAGATATATTTTTCATGTCTGTAAGGCAAGTATACATGGAGTTTAGAAGTTTTGTGCACAAGTTCACAGATGGCAGAAAGCGCATCCTGCTTTCATTATTTTACAAAAGCATAACGTTTTGTTGTTATTGTGAGTGCACACAAATAAACATAGAGTCTTTACAGATTCAAAAGATGTATTTTTTAACAGTATTTTAACAGTAAGTGATCGCACAGACACTTATAGCGCACATTTTTTTTTAGGTTAACATTAGATTGAAAGGCTATGTAAAGTTGCTACTACTTAGCCATATTTGAGGTTGATGAATGATAGGTGAGCATTTGGATGTCCTGCCCGATGTACTATATTACAACATAGACCAGCCGTTAAAGATCTGTCCGTCATGGACTGTGTGACTTTGCCACTTTCTGTGGATTTCTATTTCTGCGACTAAGCGACTAATAAATTTTTGGTCAACCAAGCATCTTCTCATCGACTTACGGTTTGTCGACTATTAGAGGGCAGCCCTACACAATACTATAATGGCCTCAAAACACTTTTACCGTAGTGCAGGAATTGTAATGCATACATTTGCATTACATAACCAGCTCCATATATTTGGCTTTTCTGAGTAAAATTACCTGGTAGCCCACCTGGTAAAGGATTGCACTTGCGATGTGGAGTGCTTCAATATGAGTCTACAAGTGTAGAAGCACCTTACTGGCATGGTTGTGGGTTGTGTTTTTTATATCAAGTTTTGTTAACATTATCAGTTAGGTTTTGTGTAGGTGGCACAGTATTATTTTCAAGCACAATTAAAGTATTAACCTTTCAGTGCCTCTCATTTCTTTTCTGAACTGATGTGATATGTACAACAACTACCATAATATAATGTTGGCATGTTCATTTTCATCTGTTTTTGATGAAACAGAGTATTTTTACTGGACATTTCACTTTGAAAGTGTTGTGGCATAAAAGCAGTCTAAATGGCATTTGTTCTGTTGTCTTTGGATGAGCTTTGAGTGAGGAAATCACATGACACATTTATGATTTTTTTGTTACCATTTTGGTGCTTTACAGACCCATTCCCCATTTACTTTTATCACTTTCATTATATTAAAAACATACCAGAATATTCTGCAAAAAACACTTTATGTGTAACAGAGAAGAAAGAAAGTCATATGGTTTTGGATCGGTATAAGTTTGGGTAGATGACAGAATTTGTATTTCTTTGGGTGGTTTTTGGTCTCCCTGCAATGAGGGACTTTTCATTGTCCTCTCTGGAGTTGCTTTATTCAGGCTCCTGCAGGCTAAATATGTGCCTTTAAATAGAAAGACAGAGCTGAGCATATATGATGAAAGAAAGAAGTTTTTGGTCAGCTTTTGAGTTTGAGAGTGGTGTTTCAGTAGATCCTGAGGAGGGAGAGGAAAGTCCCTAAGAGTTAAAATAATTATTACAGGGGGCTTTGATTTGCACGATACTGCAGACGTAACTGGGTCTCCCTTCTTTTCTCAACCCCATTGAAATGCAGCAAAAAAATTTTACATTTCTCTCTGGTAATGACTACTGCAGTCTTTGGAAAAGGCTTTTATGTAGAAAGAACCAGTATGTGAGACTGAGGGACTGGGAGTGTACTTTCATTTTGCTTTTTCGTCTTTTCACTTACTTGAGTCAATTTATAAAAATATTATTTGCTAAATAATTAGTGTATTAATATAGAAAGCAGTTAATATCAGCTGCTACTATGCATACAAGCAGTCTTGTTTATTAAATGCTGTATTTTGTTCTGCATGAATTATCAATAGTATATTATCAGATGAGTTACAGATATGAATGAGTAATCTATTATTGAATCGTAACAGCGATGTCATAGATTCCTTTTCAGCTGTCTTCTAGAAACCGATTGAATTAAACATTCATCATAAAATCAAGAATCTCAAAAATGTCCTGGTATCGTTCCATTATGAGTCTGTTTTTAAGACAGCTCACTCTCACCAGTGGCCAAGGAATCAAAACATAGGCGTGTGCTGTGGAAATAAGGAAGTATGAAAAAGATTTTTATTTTTTCTCGTTTGGCTGGTGAGGATATCCAGAGCAGCCAGAACCCCATGGCTCTGATTAATCTCAGGTCCAGTAAAGTGAACAGCTCTCTGGAGCTCTTAATGATCGCAGGTCCGGGACGGAAAGCATTTGTTCATATAACTGTCAATTGTATTGTTTTTCCAGAGTTATTCTCAGTTTTAGTTATATCAGTGCCGTCTATGTATTAAATCCATTTTAACCGTAGTTGCAATGCAGCGTGGTATTGGTATTCCTCAACCGATGTGGTTAGAGGTTTCTTGTAAATTAAAATTTAATTAGTTCTAAAATTATTCATTAAACCTATTACACTTGGCAGTTATTTTAGTCTGAATAAGCCTTAACATCCCTCTTAACGACTCAGCCTTCAGTTGGCTGTTTTTTTTAAAGAATTTAAAGTGAGAGTTCACCTAAAAAAAAAGAATTCACCCATAAAAGAATTCAGTCATAATTTCCTCACCCTTATGTTGTTCCAAAGAAGTCTTTGTAAAGTTTCTTTGCTTACTGTAAATTTTGTTCTCAGCTAGTGCTAGTTTGAATTAGATATTGATTTATATTTTGAATGTTTGATTAGGAGGATGTTCCATGCCACCTTATTTTCCATGCGAGTCATGATCTCTCTCATGCACCCTTGGCCTTGATATTTTCTGTTTCTGGTTTCCAAGATGGAAATTTGCAGCTGCAGCCCACATTGATAGACTACATTTGGAGCATCTGCAAGAATCCTGTGATGCATGGGAATAAAGAACTCAAAAGTTTAGTATCAGTAAAGCCTTTTTTTTTAAATTAATACTTCTGTTTAGCTAGGATGCATTAAATTGATCAAATGTGACAGTGAAGACATTTCTAAACAAAAGATTTCTGTTTCAAATAAATGCCATTCTTATGATCTTTCTGTTCATCAAAGAATCCTGGAAAAGAATATATCAACACAACTGTTTTCAACAATGACAACAAATAACCGATGTTAGAAATCAGAGAATTCTGAAAGCTTTGCCATCATAGGAATAAATTGCATTTTTAAATATAATGAAATAGAAGAATATTTTAAATTGTAATAATATTTAATAATAATTGTATTGTTTTTAATATATTTTTGATCAAATAAATGCAGCCTTGGCAAGCATAAGAGACTTATGGATGCCTTTTTCTTGCAATTGTGAGTTTATATCCCACAATTCTGACTTTTTCCTCACAATTCTGACTTTATAACAATATATATCACACAATTCTGAGAAAATAAGTCAGAATTGCCTGTTTATATCTTGCAATTCTGGAAAAAAGTCACAACTGTGAATTTTTCTCAGAATTGCACGTTTGTATCTCGCAGACTTTTTTCTCGCAATTGTGAGTATTTATCTCACAATTCTGAGGTTTTCCGAGTATATATCAAGCAATTCTGAGAAAAAATTCACAGTTTATGGCTCTATTCCAAGAGAATATCAGGGTTTTTTTTCCCCTCATAACGGGACTTTGTAACTCACAATTACAAGAAGAATTGCAATTCTGAGAAAAAGTCAGAATTGTGAATTTGTCTCTTGTAATTCTGACTTTTTTCTCGCAACTGCAAATTTATGTCTTGCAATTCTGACTTTATTTCTTGCAATTGCGAGTATTTATTTTACAATTCTAACTTTATGACTCACAATTGCGAGTATTTATCAAGCAATTCTGACAAAAAGTCACAATTTTGAGTTTATTGTGCAATTCTGAGAAAATATAATTTTCTTCACCTCAGAACTCACAAGCTTTTTCTCAGAATTGCAATTCTTCTTGCAATTCTGAGAAAAAGTCAAAATTGCACGTTTGTAACTCGCAATTCTGACTTTTTTCTCGCAATTGCAAGTATTTATCTCACAATTCTGAGTTTTTGTGAGTATATATCAAGCAATTCTAAGAAAAAAGTCACAACTGCCAGTTTATGGCTCTATTCTAAGAGAATATCAGGATTTTTCCCCCCTCTTAACAGGACTTTGTAACTCACAATTGCAATTCTGAGAAAAAGTCAGAATTGCGTGTTTTTTTATCTTGTAATACTTTTTTCTCACAATTGCGAGTTTATATCTTGCAATTTTGACAGTTTTTCTCAGAAATACATGTTTGTATTTTAAAATTCTGACTTTATTTCTTGCAACTGCGAGAGTATTTATTTTACAATTCTGACTTCACAATTGCGAGTATTTATCAAGCAGTTCTGAAAAAAGTCACAATTGCGAGTTTATTGTGCAGTTCTGATAGAATATCTTTTTTTTTCACCTCAGAACAGGACTTTGTGACTTGCAATTGCAAGAAGAATTGCAATTCTGAGAAAAAGAATTGCGCATTTGTCTCTCGTAATTCTGACTTTTTTATCGCAATTGCGAGTTTATATCTTTATAGCAGTTTTGACAGCTTTTCTCAGAATTACATGTTTGTATCTTGCAATTCTGACTTTATTTCTTGCAATTGCGAGTATTTATCTCACAATTCTGACTTTATAACTCACAATTGCGAGTATTTATCAAGCAATTCTGACAAAAAGTCACAATTGCGAGTTTATTGTGCAGTTCTGAGAAAATATCATTTTTTCACCTTAGAACAAGACTTTGTAACTTGCATTTGCAAGAAGAATTGGAATTCTGAGAAAAAGTCAGAATTGCACATTTGTATCTCGCAATTCTGAAAAAAATCACAATTGTGAGTTTATTGTGCAGTTCTGAGAAAATATAATTTTTTTCACCTCAGAAGAGGACTTTGTAACTCGCAATTGCAAGAAGAATTGCAATTCTGAGAAAAAGTCAGAATTGCACGTTTGTATCTCACAATTCTGACTTTTTTTCTCGCAATTGCGAGTATTTATCTCACAATTCTGAGTTTTTATGAGCATATATCAAGCAATTCTGAGAAAAATGTCACAATTGCCAGTTTATGCCTCTATTCTGAGAGAATATCAGGGTTTTTTCCCCCCTAATAACGTGACTTTGTAACTTTATAAGAACAATTGCAATTCTGACAAAAAGTCGGAATTGCGTGTTTGTCTCGCAATTTGGAATTTATTTCATGCAATTGTGAGAAAAAAGTCAGAATTGCAAGATTTAAACATGCAATTCTGAGAGTTTATATCCTGCAATTCTGATTTTATCACTTGTAAATACAAGTTTATATCGCACAAATCTAAGAAAAAAAGTCTGAATTGTGAGATGTTAACTCAAAATTGTGAGAAAAAATGTCAGAATTGCGAGATAAAAAGTCGCAGTCACCTTTTTTTATTTTTGCTCAATGGCGGAAACAAGCTTCAATAGAGACTTCTATCAAAAGCATTCAAAAATCTTACTGACCTCAAACTTTTGAACTGTAGTCTGTTTCTCACACACTAGTACACGCACACACCGTGTCTTTTTAACCTCTTTATCATGAGTAATCCTAATGCCTGGTCACCACCGCACAGGCCTGACCCAAACCAACCAGAGAGGTTAGAGATGAAGGCCATAGGAAGGTTTAGAGGTTAATGCAGGGATCATAGGGGTCATGTGCTCTTGTCTGGTAGGGCTTGTGTGGAAAGTCCTGGTTGATTGTTGCATGCTTCAGCAATGACTTTTTGTTTTTTTCCCAGGTTTGGTTTGAAAGAGATGAAAGAGACATAATCCATGAAATAAAACATGATGTCCAGTGATGAAGATAAGAATGGGTGGGGAGTAGCAACAAATCTGCGACGTTTATCTTGGCTTTGATTGCTTCAAGTAATTGTTTTTAAACCAGACCTACTAATAAAACATAATTACATCCAAATAACGATTTGAAATGATCTACAATCAAGAAATAGTTTGATTATTGTTCATACAATAATCACTGGAGGTTAATGGGTGGCCCTCAAAAACTTTTTTTGTACTTCTCAAACTAAGAAATGAACTATTGCACACACGATAAAGCGACATCATACTTTACCAAATATTATGACTTGAATGTCACATATTAGAATAAACGCATGCTTCTGGTCCACCAGTTATGCCACTGTCCTGTGAGTGGCTCTATTAATAGTGTTGTGTTTTCTTGGTTGGTATCTGTGTTGATGATAAGGATGCAGATATCTTGTTTCCCTTGCTCATTATCTGTTGGAATGCAAACACAGTATCAAACACAGCAACGTTTAGACACAGGGTTGGAGGTGAACTGGGAATTCTGTGGTCATAGGAGGGGAAGAGATTGTTATGTAAAAGTCACACTTTGTCAGAGAGGAATTCCCAGACTCGAGGCAGTCACCGGCTGTTATTCCCACAGAGAGTATGTCAGGATGGGAGTGAGAATGGGAGGGGAGTGTTACTGTGAGGTCATTTCGTGAAGTGGAAAGACAGGCTAGACTGAGAAACAAATGTTTACTGTAGATAATGGAAAACTTTTGTGAGCGCTTATGAAGGGAATTGCATATTTTGACTATAAGTTGTTCCCTATACTAATAATTGAGGACTTATGTCTTCTCTTTTCTCGCTTTGTCTCATTTTCTTTCTTACGTACACGCAAACACACAGATGTACCACTGTGTCTGCAAATTGTTTAATCTAAAGATTCATTGTACCCGGTTCTCATGCCCATTCCAGGACAAATAAATCCAGTATTTTTTTCTCACACTGGAATTTTGGTTGCAGATGGTAGGCGCACGGTTCATTCAGTGACATTGATGCATATTGCGCACAAACCGGTCTTATTAGGTTTTTATGAAACTTTCACTACAGCCGGCCAATGTTTTTAAATTATTTTCAGACTTTTGTCTGTAAAATAATCAATGCTTATTATTTTTGTATGCAAGAAATTCCCCCAAACCTTTGTCTGTTGTGCAGCCATTTATATAGACTGCTTTTTAAAAAAAATATATATTTAATGTAAATCATTTTCAAATTATATAAAGTCATAGAATTAGTAATATGATTTGTTTTGTAATCAGTAATAATTCCCAGTAATCAGTAATAATCCCCAAAACATGATTGATTGATTGCAACACCCTTTCATGAAGACCACTGTACAGTTATTTTAATACATGTTCATATAATGAATGCCATATAATTGATTATTACCATATAATCAATTTAAAAAAAAAAAAAAAAAATTAAGTTTTGACTGTAATATAAACAGTATTTATTACTTTTGGATAGCTAGAAATTGCCCTTAAACTTTTTCCATCACTATTTTTATTAGTACTTTTGTTAATTATATTTGCTTGGATTTTTATTATTTTCTTGTACAGCCAATCATTAAGACTGCTGCACAATTATTTTAATATATTTTCATATAATTATAATTTTATATAATTAATGTCATATAATTGATAATTCCCTTATAATCGATTTGTAATATAAACAATATAAACTGTAATATAAACAATATTTATTACTTTTGGATAGATAGAAATCATGCTTAAGCATTTTCCACCACTATATTATTAGTTTAGTTTGATTATTAAATTTGTTTGCAAATTATTATTGCTATTTTTTTTACAACCAATCATGAAGTCCAATCATGCTGCACACTTATTTTAATACATTTTCATGTAATTATTTTATTAAATGAATGTCATATAATTGATTATTGCCAAATAATAAGTTCTGTCTGTAATATAAACAATACTTATTGCTTTTGGATAGCTAGAAATTGCCCTAAAACATTTTTCATCACTATTTTTATTAGTGGTTTTGTTAATTATATTTGTTTGGATTTTATTTTATTTTTTAAACAACCAATCATGAAGACTGCTGCTCAGTTGCTTTAATACATTTTAATTTTATATAATTAATGTCATATAATTGATAATTGCCTTAGAATCAGAAGTTGTGAAGTAAACAATATTTATTAGTTTTTGATAGCTAGAATTTTCCACCACTAATTTTATTAGTATTTTTAGTTTTATTATACCTGTTTGTAAATTATTATAGATTTTTAATGCTTTTTTATGTAATTAACATTTTTGATTATTGCCATATAATCAATTTTTAAATTATTTTAAGTTTTGTCTGTAATATAAACGGTATTTATTACTCTTGGATAGCTAGAAATTTCCCTAAAACATTTTTCACAATTTTTATTAGTATTTTTTTATTGTTATATTTGTTTGTAAATTATTGTTGATTTTTTTTTTTTTTTTTTTTTTTACAATCAAACATGAAGACTGCTGCACAAATATCTGAATACATTTTCAATAATTATAATTATTTTCATATAATTAATTATTGCTTTATAATAAATTTGGAAATAATTGTAAATTTTGTCTGTAAAATAAACAATATTTATTACTTTTTGATAGCTAGAATTTGCCCTAAAACATTTCCCACTACTATTTTTATTAGTATTTTTTTGTTTTATTTACTTGTTTGTAAATTATTATAGATTTTTAATGCATTTTAATGTAATTATAGTTTTATATAATGAAAAATGTCATTAAATTGATTATTGCCATATAATCAGTTTTTAAATTATTTTAATTTTTGTTAGTATTTATTACTTTTGGATAGCTAGAAATTGCCCTAAAACATTTTCCACAATTTGTATTAGTATTTTTTTATTATATTTGTAAATTATTTGTTGATTTTTTTTTGAAGACTGCTGCACAAAATATTTTAATACATTTTCATTAATTATCATTTTATAAAATTAATGTCATATAATTGATTATTGCCATATGAAATTTTATTTCTTTTATGTTCTGTCTGTAATACGAACAATTTTTATTACGTTTGGATAGCTATAAATTGGCCTAAAACATTTTCCACCACTATTTTTTTTTTTTTTAAGATTTATTTTTGGTCTTTTTGCCTTTATTATATAGGACAGATCATAGCAGACAGGAAGTAAAGTGGGAGAGAGAGAAGGGGGCACGAGCCGGGATTCGAACTCGGGACGCCCGTAGCGCAACGACGCTGTCCACAAGGCTATCGACGCCAACAAATTATTATTAATTTTTTAACCAATCTTAAAGTTTACTGGACAATTATTAGATTTTTTTTCATATAAACTATGCATAGAAATATATAATTTTTAAAGGGATAGTTTACACAAAAATGAAAATTGCGTCATCACCATGTGTCGTGGTACTCTCCTGAATGCACATAATGAAAGATATTGTTGAATAAAGTTATTTTAGTTTTCTTTGCACACAAAAAAGTATTTTCATAGCTTCATAAAATTAAGGTTGAACCACTGATGTTACATGGACTATTTTAACAATGTCCTTACTACCTTTCTGGGCCTTTAATGTTTCAGTTGCGTTGCTGTCTATACAGGGACAGAAAGCTCTCAGATTTAATCAAAAATATCTTAATTTGTGTCTTACGGGTTTGGAACTACATGAGGGTGAGTACTAAATGATAGAACTTTCATTTTTGGCTAAACTATCCCTTTAAGTATTATCGTTTAATACCCACCCACTAAACAGCACATAAAAGCGAGCAAACGTTACAAATCTGTCAGATCCTTTCTCCGAGTGGGCGGTACTCCAACGTGGACCAGACTTTAGTTTGGCCATCCGACACTACGGGCATCCTAAATACCTGACGTGCTATAAAAACGAGAGCGAGAAAGAGAAAAATCCATCTGAGAGCAGTGATGCTATGCTCTGTGTTGGTGGTCTGGCCTGAGTTTGGCAGGAACTCATTGTGGTGCAGTCTGGGCGACCCAGCAGGTGGGTCTGCAGTAGTATAAACTCATAAGCTATAATATAACCTTGGCATCCGAGCTATACCCAAACTCCCGGGATCCGGCTTAGACCTCCTAACATAAAAACGAAATTATAAATATCCTTACTTTGCAGATTTCAGCCTTCCAACATCGTGTGGTTTTGATCAATGATGAGCCCCATCTGAGTAATACCTATATAATTAGATGTTTGATTTGATACAGCATACGGTAGTAAACCACCGAACCTCATCTTAGCTTTGAAGCTCGTTTAAATCCAAGCAGGCTTAGATAGCGTGCCTGCGCCATGTGAAAAGTGTATTAAGGTTTGAACGTGAGAGATAGCACCGCTTACTGTTATCTGAGTGTGTGAGATCAGGTTTTACAAGGACTCCTCAAATCCTACCGGTTTTAAGAGCTGCGTTCCCACAGCTTAACCTGCCCATGTGTGTGCGATTACCACACGTCGCTGTTTATTCGGTTTGAGCGTGAAGGTTTTTCTTGATCTACCTGTGTGGATGTTTATAGGTGGGAGTTCTAGAGAGTTTTATGACCTCCAGGAGCGACGGAGAGAGAGAAAACTCTTCCTCTGAACCAGACGAAACCCTAAAAGCCCATAAAGTCAAGCCACGCCAAACGAGCTTTTAAACGCGCACCAAATATAAAAACCATAAAATGTTTTTTACCTCCTTTTTTGAACAAAAATGGCCCTTTTTATAACTTTGCCAAAGGGTAAGATGTCAGGATGGAGTCTTTGTCCTTTTTTTTCCCTCTGTGTCTCTCCGTCTTTCTCCATTGTTTACACTGTCTTTCTTAGCTGGAGGAGGTTTCAGACCGCAGACCAGCGTGTTGCACTTGGACTAAAGCGGAGCAGCAACATATTCTCCCTCTCAGTCACATTCAAAACAATCCAGCAATCACTCGACCGGTGCTGATTACATTGGCAAGTCTCGTAGCTCAGATCCACTATCTTTATTGGGGGTAAAGCGTGGCCGAGAGGTTTGTTTATAAAAATTAATAATGTGATGATTTTAAAACAATGATGATTTATAATGATGATATTATTTTAGATTAGGATCGCACTAAGGAGGTCGGATAACTCTGATCTCTATCTCGCTCACACACCCAACCTTCTTTTCTAAACTTCTCCCAGCTGTTCTTTACACTGTAGTTGAGAAATGAATGTCTGACATGGTCTTCTGAGAATGACTATGAGTTATGACAGTCCTTGAGCAGGCGAATGCGCTGTCTTTAGTTTTTGCTCTCCCCCCACACACTGTCTATCTCATCATATTTCAGTCAACCGCACGTCCCCGCACAAAGACTCTCTCTGGATCGAGTGCCGTGGGGGGCTCGCTGCTGTTTACCATAAGGCCTATTTTTGTTCTATTACGAACTTGACTTGCGTGTGATGCATACCAATGCTAATGTTTACTTTGTGAATGAAATATCTGTTTGAATGAAGCAAGCTATTTTTGATTTGATGGTTGGTTTTGAAATGGATCTGGTAATATAGCCCACTGGCGTCCGAAAGTTTTGAGAGTACTTGGAATTAAATTAGTTTCTATTTTAATGCATTTTTATATGATACATGATATTATCCGCAGAACTCTTTTGCTTTAATGACAGCAGCACTCAAACATGAACTCCAAAGGTTTCCAAACTTAAACAACTGACATTTTTTCTATATGACCTTATCCTGAAATTTGTAATTGAAATGATATATGTTTACATATTTTCTAGATAGATAGATAGATAGATTTCAAAAATTACATATTTAGCTAAACAAACACATTTAGCTTAGTAAACTTTTTTCTCTTAGCATTTAAAATAATATATTTACATATTTTTTAGATAGATAGATAGATAGGTAGATAAAAAATAATATATATTTATATATTTAAAATATATTTAATGTGTTACAATAGTATATAGACATTTATTATAATAAAACAAAAATTATATTATATTATTAATATTATATATTATGGCAGTTAATTTACTTTAAATTAGCATTACCTTTTCTTTCCTTATCTGATGAGTTATTTTAGTCCTGTTTAAAATGATATATATTTATTAGATGATAGATAGATAGATAGATAGATAGATAGAAAAAATGTACATAATATATATTTATATATTTAAAAATACATTTAATATATACTACAATTGCATATATTATATTAATTATGTTATGTTATGTTATGTTATGTTATATGATATTATATTATATTATTATGTATTGGCAGTTGATTTACATTAAATTAAACACATGCAAAACAATTTAACTTTTTTTTGTTTGCCTTAATATTAGTTTTAATATTATCTGATTAGTGATTTAGTCCCATTTAAATTATATTTAGATATTTTATATACAAATAGATAAAAAAATCTTTTATTTAGAAAACACATTTAATATATATAACAATTGTATATATTGTATTATATTATATTTATTATATTATTTTACGTTATTATGCATTTTGGCTGGTAATTTACTTTAAAATAAACACATTAAAAAACAATTTAACTTAGTAAACTTTAACATTAGCTTTTCTTTTCTTATCTGATTACTGATTTAGTCCTACTTAAAATAATATATATTTAGATATTTTATAGATAGATAGCTCAAAAATATTTATAATCTATATTTATATATTTAAAAAATATTTAATATAACAATTGTATATATTATATTATATTATATTATTATATACATTTTGGCAGTTAAATTACTTTAAATTTAACTTGGTATACTTTTTTTGTTTTAACATTAGCTTTTCTTTTCATATCTGATTAATGAAATAAAATAAGAAAAAAAATTATGTGACAATGTTGTTTCTATTGACCTGATTCTTAAAATTGTAATTAAAATTCTGCATGTTGATACTTATATAGAGAGAGATTTAGACAATATAATATTATATTATATTATATTATATTAATTTTCAACAGTTAATTAACTTGAAATGAAACCCGTAGTAAACTTTTTTTTGTTTGTTTTACATTTTTAAAAATTCTAAAACTTAATTTTCATGTTTAAATTAAAAAATATCTTGTGTGCATGTAAACACGCACACACACTGCGGTTGCCTCACATGTGGTGAGTGTGATGCAGGGAGTGTTTGGGTGTGGACTTGGAGAATTATGGTCAAGTTGTTTTGTAAGAGCACTTCCAGGAAAAGAAAACAGTGGCTGCAAAAAGACTGATTCCTGAAAATTAAGCAAACGGCCAAACGAAGCCTCGATCCAAAATGTCTTACGTGAGCACATGTATCATGCATCTTTAAACTGCCAAGTCCTCTGATGTGTGAATGTTTGATGTTCACTCGGGATATCTGCTTTTTTTTCTGTACTTTTTTTTTTTTTAAACAGTTCCTCTGAAAGTGAAGGAATGATCTTTCCTTCTCTCTTCATTCATTTT
The DNA here is from genome assembly GCA_012976165.1 of Labeo catla. Lineage (NCBI taxonomy): Eukaryota > Metazoa > Chordata > Actinopteri > Cypriniformes > Cyprinidae > Labeo > Labeo catla. The sequence continues at coordinate 1,044,927 of VONZ01000078.1, forward strand.
GATGATGACAGAAGGAATGATGCTGATGTCTTGAGGTTCAAGGTTCAGTCCACCAGAGGAAAACCCATTTGTCACAGGTAACATACAGTTCAGTGCAAGAAAGCCACGGGGTTATTAGCGAGTCATACTAGCATGTGTCATCAACCCTCCTGATGCTCAGGAATTTTATCTTCCGTTTTAAACACACAGCTGTGTTTTTAACTTTGAAACGTAACATTCCTATTTTTCACCGTGGAATGCAGTGTTTTTGTGTGCCTGTTTTGTTTAAATGAACATTGTTAGGCTCCAGATGGTGGTTATCTTAATGTCTTTTGGCTTTCGAGTCCTTCACAATGCACTCCCTTCTTTGCCCTGTGCTCTCTATCTGTCCTTCCCTTTTCCCTTACCTCCCTTTCTTATTCTCTGTTCTGTTTTCCTTTAACCTATGCGGAAGGAGAAACAGAACTGTGAGATATCACTCGCATTCAGCCTTGGTCAGTTTGACTGTACAGTAAACATTTACACCATTACATTTATGTTCTTCACAGATACTGTCTCAGCAAATAAGAAAGACACAAAGCAGTTTTGTTAGTGGCAAATGTAGCATTATTACTCTCTGCTCTCATCAGTCAAGCATAGACAGACAGATCAGAGCTTAATGTTTGCATTTCACAGTCTGCTAACAGTCTGCACAGTCACTGTGTGAAAGTGTGTGTGTGTATATATGTTCTTGTTAATAAGCTTTTGAGTTGAAGGGAGGCGGTGAGTGTGTTTTGAGTGCAGTGGTATTGAAGCTCAGACTGGCTTGTAAACACGATGGTGTTCCGCACCCATACGTCAGAGCACACAAACAAAGGGCATGAACCAGATTCAAGCACACAAACACACACGCTGCAAAGTCTTGTTAAAATCTCATAAAATGAATATGGCTTGCATGCAAAGTGAAATTACGCTATGAAACATGATTGTTTTTTTTCCATGATAACATGTTTAGGGCACGTTCTGAGTAATAACACAAAAGACATAAAGTGTACCAAACAGTCTGCAGTTTCCATACTATGAAAGTCAATGGTTACCGTCAACAGTTTGGTTGGCCACATTCTTTACAGAGATCCAAAATGAGAATCTGTAGATTAATTACTCACCCTAATGTCATTCCAAACTTGTAAGACCTTTCATCTTCAGTACTCAAATTAAGATATTTTTAATGAAATCCGAGAGCGTTCTGACCCTGCATAGATAGCAATGCAACTACCATGTTCAAGGCCCAGAAAGATTTGACAAGCTATGCAATATCGCGTTCATAATTGGAGATGAATCGCATCCGATTACGAACGCGATTTTGCGTAACTTGTCAGTGATTTACAGCTCTGTGTATTAATTGCCGCTCCAGCTGAATGCACGCAATGGAGATTTACTACTAATCACAGAACCGGCTTTACTGACTAGATGTGCATGGCAATCACATGTCATTGATTGTGCAGCCCTAACCTGCATCCAGTAACAGGTACACGGTTTTAGCTACTTTACCACTGTTGCCGCAGGTTGTTTTTCATGTCTGTAGGCTGAAGCAACCCCAATAATGTGAGAAATTTGGCCCCTGGAATGCGAATTTTACCAGGGGAACTGTATTTTACCCCAGGAACGGAACTACCATGTTCAAGGCCCAGCATATATAATAACCCATAGCCGATCGATATAGGTGGAGCTGGGGAGGTGGAGGGTTTCAGAGGAACTCTAGTGAATGAAATCCAGCCATTTAAATGTAGAGACATAAGCTCATTGGCTGCGTGTGCAACATGAACCAATCAGCTTGTGCCGAGTAGTTAACGGTGTGAATATCATCAGTTTGCACTAACGACCGATCAGCCTGCGCCATGACAGAATTTGGCATTTTTGCAATTCTTTTTAAACTTGTATCTTACTGTGGTGCGCAAATGTATTCACTTTTTTATTTCTATTCACCTGCATCCAGTGTTAACAGGTATTTGGTTTTCCAGCGGAAATGAGCTACTTTACTGTAGACACATACATTGTCCATGGGTTGAAGCGACCCCAATAATGTGAAAAATTTAGCCCCTGGAATGCAAATTTTACCAGAAGAACCCCACCAACAAAAACTGTTTTTTACCCCAGCAACAGAACTGCCACATTCAAAGCCCAGCGTATATAATAACCCATAGTAGTTCTATACAGGTAGAGCTGGGGAGGTGGAAGGTTTCAGAGGAACTCTGAAAGTGCACTGCGGACTGCTCTAGTGAATGCTAACCAGCCATTTAAATGTAGAGCAGTAAGTTTATTGGCTGCGTGTGCAACATGAGCCAATCAGCTTGTGCCGAGTAGTTAATGGTGTGAATATCATCAGTTTGCATTAACGACCCATCAGCCTACGCCATGTCAGAGTTTCATGACAGAACTTGGCATTTTTGCAATTCTGTTTGGTGCCTGTGATGCGGAAATCACATATACTTTTGACTTTTTAAACCTGTGTCTTACTGTGGTGCTCAAATTTATTCAATTTTCTATTTCTGTTCACCTGCATTCAGTGTTGCCAGGTCTGCATTTTTTCCATGGAATTGGGCTACTTTAACACTGTTGCTGCAGGTTGTTTTTCATGTCTGCGGGTAGAAGCGACCCCAGTAATGTGAGAAATTTAGCCCCTGGAATGCATATTTTACCAGGGAAACCCTACTAAAAACTGTATTTTAGCCCAGCAATGGAACTACTACATTCAAGGTAGGGGTCGACCGATGTGTGTTTTTCATGTCGATACAGATTATTACAGATCAAGCAGACGGATAACCAATATTTAGAACCAATATATATGGCTGGTGTAAAAAATAAAATAAATGTCAAAATTAAGAACAACAAGGGCTCTGACAAAAAAATATATTTTAATGCTTTAAAATTATTTTATCGGCAAATCGGTTTTGAAAATGACCGATAACCATAAAAATGTTTAATATCGGTGCTGACCGATAATCGGTCGAACCCTAGTTCAAGGCCCAGAAAGGTAGTAAGGTCATCGATAAAATAGTCAATGTGACATTAGTGCTTCAACCTTAATTTTATAAAGCACAAAGAAATAAAAATAACAACTTTATTCAGCGATTTCTTCTCTTCTGTGTCAATCTTCAATGCACATTCACACGAGTACACAACACCAATATGCTTGTGTGAGTATTTAAGACATACTGCTGCTGCACAAATAGTATATATAATAACCTGCAGCAGATCTATACAGGTGGAGCTGGGGAGGTGGAGGGTTTCAGAGGAACTCTGAAAGTATGCTGCAAACTGCTGTAGTGAATGCTAACTATGCTTGTGCCCTTAAGGACCCATCAGCCTGCGCCATGTCAGAGTTTCATGACAGAACTTGGCATTTGTGCAATTCTATTTGGTGCCTGTGATACAGAAATCAAGCATACTTTTAACTTTATGAGCTTATATCTTGCTGTGGTGCTCAAAATTATTCAACTTCCTATTTCTGTTCACCTGCATCCAAAGTTGCCAGGTCCGTGGTTTTCCCGGGCTACTTTAACACTGTTGCCACAAGTTGTTTTTCATGTCCATGGGTTCAAGCAACTCCAAATAGCGTGATATTTAGTCCCTGGAATGTGGCTTTTACCAAAAACATGTATTTTACCCCCCTTGGGCTAGTTTTGCGGAGGAATTGAGCAAGTTTTGTTGTGAAAACCTGGCAACCCTACCTGCATTCCTCCCTATCCACCTTTTTCTTTAACACGGAAGTAAGCCTAAGGGGGAGACTTCCGGTTCATTAGCTGCTATAGGGAAATAATGAGAAGAACAACAACGTGCAGTAAATGGTAAAAATGTTTGCATTACAAACCAGTGTGCTCATAATTAAGATAATACATTAAAATAATATGATAAGACACCAATTTGCAATATCAAGCACCAAATTGATAAATTGATCAAATAAAAATAGCTGGTGGATAATTCGGGTAAAACCCAAAGATAATTTAAGAATAAGACTGCAAGTGTATCAGAGTCAGAGGATGAGAAAGCTTATAGCTTATATGCACTGAACTTGTTTTGTCTCTAGATCGAAACTGCATTAGGGAACCTCCCCTTTTTATGGCTTTTACAGTAATATTATACTGCAATATACTGTATGATGGCAGGTGGAGTTTGCGTGGGATGTATTAAATGAACTGTGCTGTCTAGTCAGTCCGATAGCCATCTATGCTTACATCAGGCCTGCTGTCAGATGCTCAGCATTGCTTGCCTATTAAAACAGGAAGGATTTCGTAATCAGCCACTGGCACGTGGCTGTTGGTCCCATTCCAGAATCCTTTCACCACTGGGATGATTGTGTTTGCTTATTTGCCTTTCTCTAAACGAACAGGGCCTTTTTATGATTTTTCCATGACTTGTATATTGCTAAAAATGCTAATCGTGACATTTGGCAGAATGACGATAAGGAGATGTATTAGTTTCAGAGAGTCTGCGATTGTTTCGCACATATATACGTATTACATTTTCACGCATATGCCTTTGATGTTCATTGCTTGTCTATCAAGGACAGCAGTTGGGTTTTCATATTCCACGGCGGAATGGCAGTTATGTAATAACGTGCACCGGCACAGAATTTCACGGTGGCAGATGACGGATCCCCGAGGACTTCGATCACTCTCCTAGCTCTCAGTTCAATGTGTCTGTGCACTTAACAAGACATGACAAAGTGTGCTGAGGATCTAGGTCAGCTTTTTTGAGTTTTCTACTATTCTTCACTCTCTGTGTGCATTTGACATACGATGTGATGTTTAATTAGGCGACATTCGACTTGAAATTTGACTGAGATTGAGATTTTATCTTGAATTCTTTGTATGGATTCAAACTAAGCTGCACCTCCCTGATGTGTTTCATTATAGAGTGCTCTTGAACAGAAGTTCTCAGTATGAGGTTGTGGGCTTGTGCTACATCAAAGTAGATCAGCATGAGTCCTAATATCAACAGCTGGCAGCTGTTCGCACAGGAGGTTCAGAGGTGAGTGGGTTCTACATGATCCTCGTATGTTTAATGCAACCCCTCTGCCACACCAGTGGTCCTTCCTACCTCGTGATATCCAGATGCCACAGCTGAGGTGGAAACATAAACTAGGCCCCGCCTTTAGTCTCTGATCTGATGCCCCGGTCCACCCCCAGCACCCCTTTTTGTGGCTGAAGTGATACTGTGATTCATCTCTTCTAGCGTAGACTTGTTGCTTTTTGTCAGCACAGGTGGTAGCCAAGGATTTAGTCATTTTATGGATCTGTTCTGGTTGAGGTAGAGGAAGAAAATAGTTTTTGCATGGGAGATCTAATTATGATTAATTGTAAAGTATATGTTTGGGTGTTTACATACAGCTCAAATCAACTGTGTGATGGAGTGTTATTAATAGATTATATTAATTATTTATTTGTATTAATTATATAAATTAATATTAATTTGTACTTTCCAAAATCATTTTTATTTTTCTTTATTTAATACAATTTCCATTATATTTACATAGCTTTTTGTTTGTGTAATTTTTCTCCCTCTATTAATACACATTAATTAAAAAATGAATATGAAAACATATGTACATACATATACATTACTGTTCAATGATTAGGGGTTGGTATTTTTTTTTTTCTCTTTTATGGTCATGCATTTATTTGCTACAAAATACAGTAAAACAGTAAAAACAATTTTGGAATATTACAAAATATCTTATATTATTTTAATATAATTTAAAATGTAATTTATTTGGCAAAGCTGAATTATCAGACATTCACAGATATTTGTAAATAAAATATTTAGATAAATGTGTAAATAAAAAAACAATAAAAATGTAATGTTAAATTAATACATATAATACATTTATTTATTATTAATGTAAATATTAATGCAGTATTTTTGCATTACATTTTGTTTTATATTTTAAATAAATAGTTTAATGTGCTTAGGCATTTATTTGCTACAAAATACAGTAAAGCAGTACATTTTTAAAATTATTACAGTTTAAAATACTTTAAATTACTTAACTTTTTCTTCTAATTTAATTAAAATGTAATTTATTCATGTGATGGCAAAGCTGAATTATCAGACATTCACAGATATTTTTTAATAAAATACTTAATAAATAAAAAATAAAAACATTAAATATTTATTGTTACATTAATACAGTATAACACATTTATTAACTATTTTAATATATTTTGAAAGTAATTTTTGCACATGATGGCAAAGCTAAATTATCAGACATTCACAGATGTTTTTTAATAAAATATTTTAGATAAATATTTAAATAAATAAAAAATTAAATTCAAAATGTAATGTTAAATTAATACCGTATAGTACATTTATATAATATTAATATTAATACAGTACTTTTGCATTAATGTTTTCTTTAAAAATATTTTAAAGATTTTTTTTTTAATATGCTCATGCATTTATTTGCTACAAAATACAGTAAAACAGTAATATTTTGAAACATTATTACGATTTAAAATAACTTTTTTCTATTTCAATATAATTTCAAATGTAATATATTCATGTGATGGCAAATTAAAAATGTAATGTTAAAATAATATTGTACAATACATTTATATAATATTATTATAAATATTAATACAGTATTTTGGCATTCAATATTTTCTTTAAAAATATTTAGATATTTAGATGTTATTTAGATATTTAGATGTTATTTTTCCATTTTAATACCATTTAAAATGTATTGCATTCATGTGATGGCAAAGGTGAATGATCAGACATCCACAGATATTTCTGTAATAAAATATTTAGGTAAATATTTAAATAAATAAAACATAATAAATTTAATGTTAAATAAATACAATATAATACATTTATATAATAGTAATATTAACATTAATACAGCATTTTAGCATTAATATTTTCTTTAAGGATTTTGTTTAATATTCTCAATCATTTATTTGCTACAAATCAGTAAAAGTCATATTTTGAAATATTATAATTTAAAATAACTTTTTTTCTATTTTAATATAATTTAAAATGTAATTCATGTGATGGCAAAGCTAAATCATCAGACATTTAGAGATATTTTAATAAAATATTTAGATAAACATAAATTGTACAAAAATGTTAAATGAATACTGTATAATGCATTTATATAATATTAATATAAATATGAATGCAGTATTTTTGCATTAATAATTTCTTTACAAATAGTTTAATTGTTCACCCAGTTTTGTCTCTCAAGCAGACTACTGTCATAAATCATGGCTTTTCTCATCCCACAAGCTTTTTTTTTTTAACCTGAAGGAAAAATTGAGTACATGAGATAAAAATGGGAGCACCATAACAGATGTGGCGCGAACAATGCCTGTTCTTCAGACAGCAGCAGTATCCTGCTTAATTTAGATAGAGGACTTTCCAAGTTTCCAGTGATGGACATTCAAGTAGCAAATACCACTGAATGCCACTTGATTAAACTCATTCATTGCTGGGTATTTTGTAAACATGTGAACTGAAATGATTTAAATCTCCAATTTTAATCAAATAACAATGATTCGCCCTGTGGTCTTAAAGCCAGCGACATCAGTTCTGTCAACAATAACAGCCTTGTCGCCTTCAATCATTGCTCAAACTTGTATGCAAAGAAGCTAAGCCAAAATATCTCAAATATGTTCCCCTTGGTTTCTCAATTTCCCTTTTAACAGACTTACGTGTCAACAACAATCATTGTGGAGACAGTCGACCCGTTTCGGTCAAACAAGTCTGAGGAATGGATAACTCCACGACCTGGTATTTGGATTTGCGGTGGCATTGGTCCAGTCACCACAGGCCACTCTGCAATCCCCAAAATAGTCACTCCAAATTATAGGTTCACTTTGGGCCCAAAAAGTGCAGAGCCTGATTTCGGTGGATTTTAAGAATACGTCTACGAACACTATGGTTATTCCAGCAGATCTGCGTTTGGAAACTTTCTTTTATGCAATTAAGGAAATAGCGAACCCCTGCAATGTTTTCCAACTCAAAACCACAAGTCTGTATTTTGGTGTTTCATTCAGTCTGGCAGAATAATAAGATGCCTATGGGAGAGCCGCAGCATTTTAAGGTATTTCAGCCCGCAATCACCTAGTTTGTCTTTAAAATATAAAACTGAGATTAGAGTCCAGTTGCGTTTAACGTAGATGAGCATTTTCAAACACCGTAGATGATATAGTCCGGTTAAGCAGTTGAGGTTTTCACGCTTCATATGTATAAAGGCGCCCCCTTGATCTATTTACAGATTAACTGGAAGCCAATTAAATAATCTGTCTGACAGTTTCTAGTTGACAGGCTGTAAATGCCAAGTGAACCAGATCAGAGCCGAGCAGACAGTCCAAGGTGAAGCACACTGGCCAAGAGGCACTGAAACCTTGAGTGGTAGACAATCTCTCTGTTCACCACGCCAAATTGTGTATGTGTATGATTGAGCTAAAGGGGCTGGAGCTATGCTAGCTATCACAGCTGATTGATTGTCCTCCAAAGCCCATTACCTTGTGTTCTGTTTCAGGCTGCCAAGCGTCTCCCCTTTGCTCCTGTTCACACAGGCTAAGCAAAACATTTCAACACTTCAGCTGATATTAATTAGCAATCACTTAGTCTGTATGTCTGTCATTTAATGTAATACGTTAAAAACATTCTACACGCATCCAGTATTTAAGATCGTTTATCATGCTAAATATATATTATTTTATAATGATGTTATGTTTATATTTATATTTTTATATTTAAGACTTGTATGGCTTCTCTTACTGAAATATGTAGTAGATAACTCATGGAAGATTTACGTTATTTAAAAAATCTTGGACTGTAAGAGGCACCATTATTTAAATGACGTGAAATGGTTGCGCTACCTGTTGCTATTTTTACTGCAACACAACTCGGAAAATAAAATACTGATACAATGACCACAGCTACTGAACGAGCCTACAGGTGGCGATGGATATAAGCATAGGCTTTAACCAAATGCCATACCATCGTTTTTTCCCCCACAATGAGTCTAAAACGATCCTGAAATTCACACTGAGAAACTCTTTCATGCCAGGGTGGCATCTAGCATTTGTAAGCTCTTTCAGTAGCTGTGGTCTACTAAAAGCCTTAAAGGCATCAGGGCTAAAGTGGAGAGAATAAAGACGCAGGTCTTTAAGAAGTTTTTTTCCCCAGGGCATCCAAGATGTAAATGACTTTGTTTCTTCAGCAGAACACAAACGAAGATTTTTAACTCAAACTGTTGCAGTCTGTCAATCATATAATGTCCGTCAATGGGATCTGTGGCTCATGGCGATACATTGAGATGTTAAAGGAGAAGTCCACTTCCAGAACAAAAATTTGCAGATAATTTACTCACCCCCTTGTCATCCAAGATGTTTGTGTCTTTCTTTCTTCAGTCGATAGGAAATTCTGTTTCTTGAGGAAAAAAATCAGGAATTATCTCCATATAATGGACTTCAATGGTGCCCCCAACTTTGAACTTTCAAAATGTAGTTTAATGCAGATTCATATGGCTCTAAAAGATCCCAGCCGAGGAAGAAGGGTCTTATCTAGCAAAATGATCAGTCATTTTCAAACAAATGAACAATTTATATACTTTTTAACCTCAAACGCTCGTCTTGTCTAAGTCTGCGTGAACTCTGTTTTTTTCCCGGTTCAACACGGCCAAGACTTCATCGCTGCAAAAGTACCGACCCAGTGTTTACAAAGTGAACATGCAAAGAAGATCAAACGCTGTTTAAAAAAAAAGGTAAAACAGCGATGTAGAACGATTTTGATGTTGAAGAAGAAAACGAGACGAGAGTTTTTCAACTGTATTGACCCGGATTACACAGACTCACAGAGACAAGACAAGACAAGACAAGCATTTGAGGTTAAAAAGTATATAAATTGTCAATTTGTTTTGAAAATGACCAATTGTTTTGCTAGATAAGACCCTTCAACCTCAGCTGGGATCATTTAGAGCCCTTTGAAGCTGCATTGAAACTGCATTTTGGAATTTCAAACTTGGGGGCACCATTGAAGTGCACTATATGAAGAAAAAATCGGGAATGTTTTCCACAAGAAACATAATTTCTTATTGACTGACAAAAGACATGAACATCTTGGATGACAAGGGGGTGAGCAAATTATCTGTAAATTTTTGTTCTGGTAGCGGACATCTCCTTTAAGACACGAAACAATCGGTCTGTGTAAGAAACTGAACAGTAGTTATATTACCGGCTGGTGTGAACAGTTGGACATTGCGGTGGATCAGAGGAAAAAAAATTATATAAAAACTGTTTAGTTTCTTGCACAGACCAATTGTTTCATGTCTTAACACCTCAATGTATTGTCTCAAGCCGCTGCGTTTAATTTGTTTTTTTTACTCTCAAAGACATGGATCCCATTGACTGCCATTATATGACAGACAGACTGCAACAGTTTGAGTTAATCTTTGTTTGTGTTCTTCTGAAGAAACAAAGTCACCTCCATCTTGGATGCTTTGGGGTAAGCAGATAAACACTAAATTTTCATTTTTGGGTGAACTATCCCTTTAAATGTTGTCATGCTCATTCTTAAATGCCTGAGCAATGTCTGTTGTCAAAGTATTTCTGTATAATTGCCTCCCAGAACTATCTTACACAACTGCATTCCCAAACAGCAGGCATCCACCTCCAAAAGCAACAACTGTGTTTATTGTGTTTCCCCTGCTCACTCTAAGGTGCAAAAAATGTATTTTATATGAAAATTATTCTATTCAGTTGCTTCTCATACTTTTCTTAGTAATATGTAGTGCCTGTTTATCAGGAATTTTGATCTCTTGACTCATTAGATAGAAACGTGCTTAATAGCAAATCTATTTTTTTTGTGATATCAATAATTTTTTGCTCATGTTGAATTCACAATTTTGGATGGAAACCCAGCTAATGTGGCATCGTATCAGTAATTTATTTTCCAAGTTGTGTATTCCGAGTTGCGTTGCGGTAAAATAGCAACAGGTAGCATCAGTAGCTCACCCGTTGCAGCAATTTCACATCATCTAAATAATGGCACGACTTTCCAATAGTCCAAAATATGTATAAAATACATCTACAAACTACTACATATTTAAGTAAGAGACGTCACATCAATTATGTTATATTAAGCCATACAAACCTTAAAAAATGCTGTAATTTCACACTGATGTTTTCAATGAGAGACTAATCCACATTAGATTTAAAATGCACATATGTCTTGAGATACTGTTTTTATTGGACATAGCATTGCTTTAACGCTTATAATGGTTTCCAGGTGCACTAATATTCATTAATTATTGGACTTCTCGTGGTTGATTTATTCAATCCAAGTAGGAAAATGTTTTTTTGTACCTCTGTTTCAGCAAACAGACACCGGTACACCGGACGCTACCTCTTTTCGTACAAGCTATGACTTTCCTTAATACTGTTTATCTGAACTTTAGTTCAAGGGAGGCAGACTTAAACAATGGCTAGATTTACAGGAAGCAGATAAGCAGCGACTAGGTAATTTAAAGGCGGTTGGAGTTATCACAAACATCGAAGCGGCTGAAGGTCTATGACCTTGAGAGTTACTTCAGCAGATGTGTAAGCATAGGGTGACCTCGCAAAACAAACTTAATGATTCCACTGGAAACACAAGTAAACCACAGCTCAGATCAACTCTGGTGATTTCAAAATGAGAAGTAAAAAGGGAGCACGCATTGAGACTCCAACAGCCCACTCCTCTTCCAAAAATCTTGAGTGGATTCTGTTATATGTACCATCTGTGTCAATATTATTAGATCCGTCAGCCTTTTTGCGCTTTTGAATTGCTCAAAGCGAACGGCTTTCCATCTGTGAACGGTCAGCCGCGAAAACACTCAGGTATGGGGGAGTGTGTGTTTTTTTGTGTGTCTGTGCGCTACTGAACTACATGAAGCGTCCAAGGAAATATTTTAGCCCACACTTTCCTGGAACTTGACTCGAATCACTGAAGGGTTGCAAGCAAACAACAAGAAATGCCTTGATTTCAAGGTTTAAAGCAATAAGTGTACTAATAATTGATCATACAGTAATGACCATCCAGTCTGTTATCAATGAATATATGGAAACCGCCGTGAGGTTTTATGCAAATTTAGAAAAAAAAGTGGTGGTGTGCACTACTTCATACTGTAATGCTATTTACAGTTTACTACAGTGCTCAAAAATGTATGACTATTGTACTGTTCTTATATAATATGATGCTGTTGACCTTTTCAAATTCAGGGGTGAATTACAGTAATTTGCCAGCTTCCATATGGGAAGATTTTCATTTATCACATGGGACACTGTAAAGCAATGGCATTGACTTTAATATAAACTCACTATACTTGGCAATACTGTGTCAGATACAAAACTAATCGATATACCAAATGGTTTTTCTATTAACCATTAAGATCAGATGGATTAAATGCTAGTCAAATGAGAATCTGCAAATTAAAAGTTTTGTTTTAACCTCATTATGAATTACTAGGTACAAATACAACTGAAATTGCTGATTTTTTTAAAACAGATTTTATTTAAAAATTCACCATTTACTTAAAGAGGACCAAACTGAATAAAAATGTAATATATTATTAATTCAAAGTGTAATTCAAAGTCCATCTTAAAATACGCCACACAGCTCCAGAAGGTTAGATTAAGGCCTTCTGAAGCGAATCAGTGCCTTTTTGTAAGAAAAATATTCATATTTAAAACACAAGAAAAGAATATGCATTCTAGCGGATGATGTATGACATAGGCAAACACAGTGATGAACAGAGGAGCACAGTGGAGAGAGCAAAACAAAACACCAGTTATTAATTGAATGTACAAAACAAGGATTTGCAAAGAAAACGGACGATTTTGATATAAACCAAGAGGAGACTGGTTTTCCTTTTTAATAAACAAAACTTGGTTCTAGACTAGTATATAAACTTGGTAGAGAGACTAGTATATTCTCAGTGGAGCTTAAGCTACGTCTACGTCCTATGTCATTCGCTGAAACGCCACTCTCGAACGCGCATACGACAGTTAGTGAAAGCTAGAGATTATGGTTTATAATGGTTTAAATATGGATATTTTTCTTACACAAAAGCATCGATTTGCTTCAGAAGCCCTTTGTTAACCCCCCGGAGCTGTGTGGAGTACTTTTTATGGTGGATGAATGCACTTTATTGGACTTCAAAATCTCAACACCCATTCACTGCCATTATGAAGCCTGGAAAAGCAAGGACATTTTTTAATATAAATTGTACTCATCTGAAAGAGGAAAGTCATATATATCTAGGATGGCTTGAGGGTGAGTAAATCATGGGGTAATTTTCATTTTTGGGTAAACTATACCTTTAAACCTCTCTAAACTGGTCTCCAACTCTTGTGTTTACTGGTTTAAGTCTGACTGCCCAGCTGGGAGAGCAAACAACCTCAAGCTAGCTGAAGCATTTTTTCTTCAGCTGGGTAAAAAAAAGTGATCTAATTAGGTGTTTATGTTTTTTCAACATAATTCAACAGTTGTAGTTATCAAGATCATATGTCCAGCATGAATAAGCCAGTATGGGTTTGTGTAATAGTGGAATGGGATGGGGTGGGTGGGGTATGTTACAGTCTCGTCAGTAAAAGTTTACCCACACGCTGGGAGGAACCATTCCCCTCGCCAGCCGACCCACACAAGACACATTTGAGCTGAATTCTCCCTCTCCTCTGCACAACCTTTCCCTCAGATATGCTCAGCACAGAGCGGATTCAACACACTACATCACGAACTAAACACGGACCTCGAAAAGAGCACACCTCAGGTACGTGAACGTTACATTTTACTGAAATATGTGAACATGTGAGAAAACAGGCTCGTTGACGAGGCTTTCTAGTAGACCGTGCAGAATTAAACGCGATTTCAGCTGCTGACGTTAGTAACGCTGACCCGTTCAATAAACGCAGGGGATGAAGCGTCTCATAAGGGATGAACTTGCGAGATAACGGGCTCCTGCATCTATCGTCCCGTAGGCTAATGTCCCTGCATCTATCACAGAACAAATGACCGCTGGAACCATATTGAGGACGGAGATGAATTGCATTGATTATTATCAGCTAATTTGTTGCTTTCCGCTGTGGAAAAAAATACTTCAGAAGGCAGACAGCTTGCTGCTTGTCTGTGAATTGTGTGCTTAGGGGTCGGGCGCAGTGCGCAAGATGTGTGCTACATTAGCGAGGTAAAGGGTGAAATGAGCAGATTGTTAGTGCAGAAGAGGGATGAGCTTCACATAACATGCCATTACAACTTTGATGTCAAGTTATGTCCACATGGATTCACTGTATGCTGTTACAAAAGTGCTCAAATCAACAGCTAACAACCGTTTCATTTTTTTTAATGCTTTAAACATGCACGACATTTATTTATCACTCGTGCAATCCAAAAATAAAGTCTAAAATAAAAAATGTGGGGTGAGGAGGTGTTGCCTAACCTCATAATTTTCCTATATCTCTTACATATTTGGCATATTTACAGGTTGTGTTTTAATTGCGTTTTGGAACTTTTTAATAACCATAAAAGTTAGATCTTTAGAATTTTGTCTTTGAACTTCCATTTTGAAGATTAATTAGCTGGTGAAGTGGATTTACTTATTGAAGAGTTAATGAAAGTTATCATGAGCATTGTAATGTTTGAAGTGGATGTCATAACAAATGTCAGTAGACCGTTAAGATTTTAAAACGAGTGGTTCATTCATAAATTTGTAAGATCCTACTTACAAGCTGTGGAAATACACGGAAGACAGAAGACGACGACCGCAGCGTGTTACGATAAGGGGCGTGGCTACATTTCACCTAGTTAAAAAATACGCTGGCCAAAATAAATCGTGTTTGTCAGGATGTAAACATAGCAACAGCGGTCCAGGAATATCCAAAAATGTAAGTATTGTCATTATTTGAAATGTATTGTCAGTATTTGAAGCCGCCATAGAGAAATAACGAGAAGATTAATGAAGCACAGTAAACTGTAAAACTGTTTGCACTGCCAACCATCGTGTTCATAATTAAGGTTGGTCATAAAACAATACTTTAAAATAATATGGTAAGACACACCAGTTTGCACTATCAAGCAGCAAAACAAGCTGACTCTTATGTGAAAAATAAGATGGGCCTAGGTTACAAAAAGAAGTTTAAAAATAAAATGTCCCAAAATTGACTGAGGGGAAAATACAATTTTTGTGGTTTACATTCCTGAAAACAATACGCGTATGGCCTAAATGTGAATGGAGATCAGGCAGCTTCTATTGGTTGTGTCAGCAGTTGTTCTTAAACTGTTCAGACAAACAGCCTCCTGTTGTGTTGACACCGGCTGGATTGTGAAAAACATCAAAGGGCATGTGTCTCACGTGCAGAGGAAGCGACCTGTGTGAGTTCGCGGGATGCGAAGAGTGAGGTGCGAGGTCAACAACTCTGCGCCGGATGGTAACTCCACTCAATTGGGAAGCTACTGTTCAAATGAAGAGTTGCTTTTGGTGGTGCTTTTGACCTTGACTTGTGTGCATGCCAGCAGAGCAGAGGAGTCTAGTTTAGAATGAGCCATTATTTGTGTGAAGTGATGTTTTATGATTAGAGTGGAAATGGTACAATGTATAACAGGCCTTTTGATTGCCAAGGTCTTGTTTGGAGGCTGTTGGAAAGGAACTTAAAGCAGGTCTGTTCTCATGTGGTTTACATATTTTTGTTTTCAGAAGCAAGAATTTTGTGGTTAAATGTCTGTGGACATTGGAAGCTGTTGTAAAAGATGAAGAAACAAAACAAATGGTCACTCATGATAAAATTGTGAATAGGTCAAGTTGAGGACAGAGGAATCAAATGTTCAAACACGTAATGTGAGTGAAAGTTCGTCGGTAGACTAAAATACATAACTGTAAACTAGAAAGATGACTATAACGGTAATATAACCGGTGGATTCTGATTGGCTGTCAATGTTTTTATCGTTCATCAGCTGAAAGTGATTCCACTATTATTTTACTGTGTTGTTATCGTTATACCTGTGATATGGTTGTCTAATAATTATAACAGTTAAAACATAATAGTTATCATCTTTGGTGTAAATGGCTCTTTAGCCTAAATTTCATATATATCAACTTTATACCACACTAGTTATTGTTTCACCCATTTAAAAAAATGCATTTTGGTTGACTACTCAAGATATTTCTTTTACACAACTTTATCTTCACCAGGTAACAGAACTAGGAGCATGTACATTCAAAGCTGTCTACTTAAGTATTCCTTAAGTCTAAAGAAACAAGAGGGCAACGGAAGGACGAAAGAGGAAGAGAGCTGAATCACTGAGCATCACTTATCTAGTGGTACGTGGAGAAAGACTGGAGTCTGTTTCCTGGAAATGTGGAAATGTGCTGATACCGCTGGTGCACACATGCAGTTGTTCACAAAAGGGAATTTTGAATGAATTAAGTGGTGAGGGCTGTTCATTACTGAGCAGACTGATGACATTATTCTTTCCTAGTCTAAAAAAAACTGCTCATTTAATCATTCAGATGAATTAGAATCAGTGGAATTTTGGGGCTTTTACAGTTACAGATTTTGTAGTGTAGTTCCATTTGTGAGCAATCCTCCATAATAGAGATTAATGGATAGAGTTGTCTCATTTGGAAAATAGAGAATATTCTCACAATCTCCTTTGTATTAGCTTAGAACAAATCATTACATAGGTTCATGTGCAGATCATGAATATATTCACATTTATTTCATAGTAAATATTTGGCCATTGCTCATTCAAAGAATAGATAACATCAATGTAAGTTTATTTTCAGTTCTTGCCTACAGGGTATTGGAAACAAAATATGGAAAAAGAACTTCTGACACATTTTTTTACTTATTGCACATTTCCTCCACTTAAAAAAAAAGAAGAAATGGTATTGTAACTTTATTAACTCACAATTCTGACTTTTTTTCTCAGGATTGAGTGATACAAACTCGCAATTATGACTTTTCTTCTCAGAATTGTGTGATATAAACTTGCAATTGTGACACTTTTTTTTTTAGAATTGTGAGATGTAAACTTGCAATTGCAAGTTATAAAGTCAGAATTGCAAGATATAAACTCACAGTTCTGACTTTTTTTTAGAATTGTGTGATACAAACTCACAACTGTGACGTTTTTCTCAGAATTGTGAGATATAAACTCACAATTGCAAGTTGTACAATTCACAATTCTGAGGAAAAAAAAGTCAGAATTGCGAGTTTATATCTCAATTCTGACTTTTTTTTCCTCAGAATTGTGATACTCCCAATTGCTTGTTATTAGGTCAGAGTTGTGAAATATACACTCACTATTCTGAGAAAAAAAGTCACAATTATGAGATATAAACTTGCAATTCTGAGAAAAAGACAGAGGCGGACAGTAGTGAAGTATTTTTACTCGCTTTAAAAATACTTTTCAAGTGTCTGTACTTTATCAGAGTGTTTTTCCTAAGAAAACTTAACTTCACAACATTCCAAAGCATAATATTGTACTGCTATATATTTAATATTAAATAGCATTTAATAATAATAATTCCTTACATTTATATAGCGCTTTTCTGGGCACTCAAAGCACTTTACATAGAAGGGGGAATCTCCTCAACCACCATCAGTGAGCAGCATCCACCTGGATGATGCGACAGCAGCCATATTGCACCGGAACGCGCACCACGCACCAGCTTATTGGTGGAGAGGAGACAGAGTGATGAAGCCAATTAGAATCAGAATATGGGGATGATTAGGAGGCCATGATGTTAAGAGGCCAATAGGCAAATTTGGCCAGGATGCCTACTCTTTTCGAAGGACATCCTGGGATTTTTAATGACCACAGAGAGTCAGGACCTCGGTTTAACGTCGCATCCAAATAACGGATAAATTAATACTTAATTTAATTAGAAATCTAGTACTTTAGTACTTTTACTTAAGTAAAAGTAATTCAGAGATTTACTTGAAAGTACCAAATTTTTAATGTTCGTAAGTATTAAAGGAAAAAACACCGGCAACTTTTATTTATGAAATGTAGTGCAGTAAAAAGTACAACATTATTCTTTGAAATGTACTGAAGTAAAAGTTTTCCAAAGAAAAACACTCTGATAAAGTACAGATTCTTATTAAATTTACTTGAGTAAAATAAAAATCCTTTACTACTGTCCACCTCTGCAGAATTGAGTTTACATCTCGCAGTTCTGACTTTATTTCTCAGAATTGCGAGTTTATTTTACAGAATTGCGAGTTTATATCCTACAATTCTGACTTTATAAATGCACTTCTGAGTTACTATTTAAAAAAAAAGTAGCCTACTGAACCATACTTTGTAAATGAATAAAAATATTAATATTAATTATATATTGATCATTACAGTTAGTTCATTATTAATGTTAACAAAAGCAACTAAAAATGTTTAAATATATCAGTAAATGCTGACATTTACACACTCTAACAAGGAACAATACTTCTATTCTACAGCTTTTATCAATCTTAATGTTACAAATGGACTCGTATTGTAAAATGTTACCGTTACATCAACAATCAAGCTAAAGATGGCCATCTTTAAATATCTACACAAAGGCCACAGTATTGAAATTGCATACATAATGGATATTGTGTACTTTCAGAAATGAACTGCTTCTATTCTAGAACATTTGTGGTTATCTAATCAAAATATAAAAATATGTTAGTCACACAACGAACAAAAGTGCAGCACTGCGTCTAGAAGAAATCCCAGCTATCCGGTATCACACACACTGGACGCGTTGTGTTAAACTCAAGCGGCGGTCTAAAAGACTTTATTTGATCACCAAATGGACAAAAGTATACTGCTGTCCTTTCTCCACTAATGCAGTATCTAGTCAACAAATTCATCGCTTAGTAATAACATGAAAACATGCACTACAGTGTACTGTACACACCGTTTCGTTGTCTATGTTTTAAATCCGCCTTTGAAGTGTCCCGCTCTGTGCAGCGCACAGTGTCACGTGTCTAAACAAATAGCACGTGCTGTCAGTGATTTTCACCACTAGAGGCCGCTCTCAGCGTTCCGCCAATCACCTATCGGTGCCGATTAATCGGCAAAACCGATACATCAGTCATCCTCTAGTTTATATCACGCAATTCTGAGAAAAAAAGTCAGAACTGCAAGTTTATATCTCAGTTCTGAGAAAAAAAAATCTGAATTGCAACATGTACTCGCAATTGCAATTTTTATTCAGTGGTGGAACAGGCTTATTCACTCCCTCCACCTTCAAACCCTGCCGGACCTGGGACTCGAACCCGCAACCTTTCAATTACAAGCCTGACTCCCTAACCATTAGGCCACGGCTGCCCGTATATAGAAATATATAGTCACCTCAAAACAATTCATAAAAAACATAAGTTCTATGTATTACTAATATGCATGAATCAATTACAATAGTTTGAGTTTATACATATTGGTTGACTTTAGGCTGCAATAATGTATAAAACACAAGCTTTCCCCCACAAATTCCATATATATTGCATAGTAATGAAAGATGGTGGACCAACAATTTAATTGCTTTAAGATCAGAAGCTTTTTGGTTGTGATAAACATTTAACAAGCAAAGTGCAACCATCTGCAGATGAAACAGTGCAATGAAATCGCAGCCAAATGGTAATTAAAAGAGATGCAGGGTAAAGGATTGGTATATAGCCCTTGCGTATGATGAAGTCATACATTAGATGCCTTAAACTCATATGGAAAACAGATGGACTGCTGAACTTTCCTATATGCTCCTGTATGGATTCTTCTGGTCAAATGCATTAGCTAGAGATGATTAAGCTCAGGGGAGGAACTGAAACCGATAAGGATCACTGGTCAGCTTTTTTCTTTTTCTTGATTATAACAGCGACCTTTTTCACTTTTCAAGGCTTGAAGGTCATGAGCAGATGTAGCACTGCATATTATGTCTTGTTACTTTGATATTTATTTGTTAATATTAACTTGTCGGCTGTTGTTCAGCAATTGCGGTTTCAGTCTGTAGTCACCAAGATTTCCTCTTAACACAGTGCTGTTTGTTGAAACGTCTCTAAGCTTCTTCCCCTTCATTTGAGATCATATTCTTTGGCAGGATAAGAGTGTAATTAGCAGAATGCTTATGTATGCCAGTCCTTTGATCAGAGTGTTTTTAACTGATAAACCTTGTCACCGTCATCTCTCTGTAAGTCAAGTCCCCTTACTCTAATCATGTACAGCCATGCGGGTTAGTTCATTTGAAACAATGTAGCGAGTGATTCATACTTATCATCAGTGTTAAGAAAATAAATAAGTCCTATAATGTGTTTGGTTGGTGCTTTTTGTAAGCATGCATTTGTAGATGTCATATAAGGTCTAACACAGCCATTTTTTCCTCACGTATAAATTGTTATAATACACTTTTGTTGGATCATCTTCCTCAAGGCCTTTGTGCTTCCTGTCATAAAATAGGAAGATTGGGGTACAAATCATAAATGTCTCAAATGACATTGAAAAATATCACCCATTAGTGACAGTCACAGGCATATATTTTAATAGACATATAAATTTTGATTTGTTTTATTGGTCATTCAAGTCCTGACCATTCTGTGCACTTTAAATTGCCACATTACTAGCGCAAGACACAGAGAAGCAGTTGACCTTGAAAGTACATTCAAGCATTGATGCGAAAGATCCCATTTTGAGGTAACGCATTTTAGTACTGAGAGAAGAAAAATGGTACCTTATGCTTTTAAATGTTTAGTTAGGTTCGAATGATGAGTAAATAAACTTACCCAGCATGGCCCAAAAATCTTGTTTCTTCAGAAAACTGTTTTAAATCTGATCAAAGAAATTTTATTAAGACAGCATGTGGATGTGGATTTTACACTGTCTTTTGTAAACAAGCTCTGTGAAATTAGTATTTTTCAAGGTTGTAGAACACATGGAGAACTGTGAGTTGTACTGTAGGTTTGGCACTGTGGTTAGTCCCAGCCTGGAAAAGCATTACTTCCTGCTTTGATGATTCTCTGGTTCTCCCGCCAATTGAATTACCAGACTTTGAAAACATTTCTTTAGTGTCGCCAGTGACACCGTACTCGTAGTCTATTGTTTGAAAACTTGCGTTTCAAAGAAAGCAAAATGATCATCTCCATGGCCACAGCTCAAACAAAACAAGAGCTGCTTTATGTGTTTCTCCTCAAAAGATGCAGCTTATTGTAAGTCTGTCACTTGTAAAAAAAAAAATAATGGAGGCGTGAATAATTTGACAAAAAATTGACTTAAAAAAACATCTAAAAACAACTTTAAATACATCTTTCTTAACTTCCTATGGAAGCCACTAAATAAAAAGTAAAAGAACGTAATTGCGACTTACCTTACAGTTCAGACTTTTTTTCTCGGAATTGCAAGTTTACA
Source organism: Labeo catla (assembly GCA_012976165.1). Taxonomy (NCBI): domain Eukaryota; kingdom Metazoa; phylum Chordata; class Actinopteri; order Cypriniformes; family Cyprinidae; genus Labeo; species Labeo catla. The sequence goes on from VONZ01000078.1 coordinate 1,066,308, forward strand.
TCTCGCAATTCTGACTTTTTTCTTCAGAACTGTGCGAAACAAACTCACAGTTCTCACTTTTTTTTATCAGAGATGCGTGATATAAACTTGTAATTCTGAGAAATAAAGTCACAATTCTGAGAAATAAATTCTGAGAAATTTATTTCTTACAATTGTTAGTTAATATTTCAGAATAATGAGTTAATTCTGACTTTACAACATGTGACATAAACTCGCAATTCTGAGAAAATGTCTTTTTTCCCTCAGAATTGGACTTTAACTTGCAATTGCGAGTTTATATCTCCGAGAAAAAAGTAGAATTGCAAAATATAAACTGACATTTGTGAGAAAAAAAGTCAGAATTGCGAGAAATAAACTCACATTTGTGAGAAAAAAAGTGAGAAATATGAGTTTTTTTTCTTGCAATTCTGATTTTATTTCTTGCAATTGCAAGTTTATATCTCGGAATTCTGACTTTATAACATGGAATTATTATTATTATTAAGTTAAAACTGTGAGATAGAAACTCACAATTCAAATGTCTTTTTTTTCACTCAGAATTGGACTTTAACTTGGAATTGCGAGTTTATATCTCACATTCCAAAAAAAATAGAATTACGAGGAAAAAAAGTCAGAATTGTGAGTTTTTTCTTGCAATTCTGACTTTATTTCTTGCAATTGCGAGTTTATATCTCGGAATTCTGACTTTATAACATGGAATTATTATTATTATTAAGTCAGGACTGTGAGATATAAACTCGCAATTCAAATGTCTTTTTCCCTCTCAGATTTGGACTTTAACTTGCAATTGCGAGTTTATATCTCACATTGCGAGGAAAAAAGTCAGAATTGCGAAATATAAACTCACATTTGTGAGAAAAAAGTCAGAATTGTGAGTTTTTTCTCGGAATTCTGACTTCATATCTTGCAATTGCGAGTTTATATCTCGGAATTCTGACTTTGATACTATTATTATTATTATTAAGTCACAACTGTGAGACATAAACTCGCAATTCTGGGAAAATGTCTTTTTTCTCCCTCAGAATTGGACTTTAACTTGCAATTGCGAGTTTATATCTCACAATTCCAAAAAAAGTAGAATTGCAAGGAAAAAAGTCAGAATTGCGAAAAATAAACTCTAACAATTGCAAGTTTATATCACGCAATTCTGAGAAAAGAAGTAAGCAATATCATATATATATTATATCAGTATTGTGGCACTAATAATATTGTTGACTGCTGTATGACAAACTGCTTGTTTTTTTTTCCATATAGTTACTCTACCAGTTAAAAGTTTGGAGACTGTAATGCTTTTTAATGTTTTAAAAAGCCTTTTATATGCTTATCAAGGCTGCATTTATTTGGTAAAAATACAGTAAAATCAGTAATATTATTAAATATTATTATGATTTAAAATAACTGTTTTCTACATTAATACATTTTAAGATATAATTTATTCCACTGATGGCAAAGCTGAATTTTCAGCAGCCGTTACTCCAGTCTTCAATGCCACATGATCCTTCACTAATCATTCTAACATGCTCATTTGCTGCTCATTTTAGTTTAGAAGAAGACAATATATCTAACATAGATTTTTTTGTTTTACTGTCATTTATTATCAATTTAATGCATTCTTATTGTTGAGTGAAATTAATACTTCCTTTTTGAAGAAATACAGACCCCAGACTGTTGAATGCTAGTGTATACTGTTCTATTAAATACTATATATTTATTAACTGTAAATGTAAAGGACCAGCATATTTCCATAGTGTATTACAGCTGACCCAAACTTAAGCCTAAATTCAACTAAATATATTCCCACTCTAAAAATATGTCCACTCTAGAGGAAACCCACTTCAAAGTTACGTTTCCCTCTCACACTGTAAAGATATATAGATGTATATTTTAGTTTGCATACTGTAGCAGAGAATGGAGACTACTGAAACCTATCCCACACCCTACAAGAGGCCCTAAGAAGGATAGATGAATGGGTGAACCGGAGATGGGGACGAATCGTGTACTGTAGATGTTTGCCAGGCTACTTGTTTAGAACCAAAATAAAATTCAGTTGAAAGGCCTGTGAGTTATGACTGGCAGAATAATGATATTTAGATCCCAAAATCCCTCTGTTTTGGCTCTCAGTATCAATGTCTGGCTGACAGCCTTATTCAACCCCTCCACCCCGTCCCTAGAAATGTGCACATCCTCAGGAAGCAGAGGTCAGCAGTAGTGATGTCACATTGTTTACGATGAAGCGCCTGTTGTACAAGTGTGAACACGTGCCTATTAAGGGACGGCGTAGGAGGTCCATGTGGATGGACTAAACAATGAAGGGGTGAGGCTCTGAAAGAACTTTTTATAGGACAGTGTGGACATTGTTTTGTTTGTTATAAAACATGTTTTTTGGTTAGCCATGGACACTCCTTATTTACGTTCGACTCGGTGAAAGAGATGATGCCGTGTCATGGTACAGTAGCTGTGCTCTCAGGCTTAATACTGCGTCGGCCATTACGTGTATGTTTATGGCAGTTATTAGGCAATCTGTGAGGAGACATTAGTCTGATGAGGTCGTTCATCATGAGCTTCTTCGCAGTTGTTCTGTCAACATAAAATCAAAACTGACCTTATTTACTCTCTAATGCATGTTCCTGCTCTTATTATGCACATTTCATTGGTTCACATTGTCTGAGAGAAAACAAAATGTTGTCTTTGTAATCCTTCATCAAAATGTAATGCTTGCTCCGCCTCTTTCAACTGACATGCATGGTTTGGTGTACATCTAAATCACACTTTTTCACAACTTCAGTTTATTATCTAATTCTGAGTGAAAATTTGCTGTGTTTTTTATTAGGCCCTCTCTTTTAGTCTTGTTTCTTTCACAAACACATACCACAAATCTGACTAAGTCTAAGAATAAAGAGTTGACACCAAACTGTCATGGCGGCAGCTCTGGGCTCCGCAGGCCTGCTGCTGAGGGGGGCGCGAGGCGGGCCGAATCTAAAAATGTGTGATTCATTTATGAGGGAAGGCAGTGCTGGCTCCACAGGCATACCTTACGGTCTTTAGAGGAAAAGAGTTCAGTCTGGTCTGAGGTAAGAGGCCCACGGCCTTTATGGGTTTTATCTTTAGCATTTAGCCTCAAATAAAGGATTTTATAGGAAGTGAGTGACACAAAGAGGTGGTCCTCAGCTGGAAAAAGAAATCTAAAGTTCTTGATATCTGAGTGGAATCAAATGATTCACTGTTATTGTGGAGTTTTGGCTCAGAAGAACGTCATGACATCACTCGTCTGCCTGTGCTTTTGTTCATTTTTAGCTCACGACATGTGTTAGCCATAAAAGCAGGTCATTAATAAAAAAAGCAAAGTAGTCTAGATCACTAGATCTCCAATTTTATGAATTTACTCATGCTCTTAGCGGCAGTTTTGTCATTGCTTAAACTTCAGCCATGCTCTGGAGCAGACAGACATTTCAATGCCATTTAAAGTCTCTGTGGACCTGACTTGTTTCCACCTTTTGCCCAAGTCTTAGGCTTTTAAATTTAGTTATGTCGTAATGGGATGAAGACGCACGTAATGTGGGGCCTGAGACTGTATTTTTATTTTTTTTTACTTTATTTTTTACTGTGCTATTTTTTTTGTGGTATATGATCAAATAATTTGAGTTAAGAGTAGAATTTACTTGTTTGCACTATCTGTTGCTATTTTTACCTCAGAATACACATGTGGCTTTTGGTTGTAGTTTTCAGTCGAAAGACAGCAAGAGAAGTGACGTAGATCTTCACTGCTTTCCTAGTGATAAGAAAAGGAGAAAAGAATGGGAAGATGCCTGTGGACAAATAAAACTTCCTAAAGATCTACGTCTTTCTTTGTACCCTCCACTTTAGTCCTGATGCCTTTGAGGCTTTTAGTAGACCAAAGCTACTGAAAGAACATACGAATGGCAGAGACAAGAAGCGCTTGATGCCATCCTGGCAGGATGTAAACATACCGACGCTTGTAATGAAGCCATAGCCACTGTTTCTCAGCGCAGATTTCACTCGATATCTAGGGGCATTTAGACTCCTTGTAGGGAAAAATTGATGGTACGGCATTTGGTTTTAGCTTACAGGTGGCAATGGATATAAGCGTAGGCTTAAACCAAGTGGCGTACCATCGTTTTTCCCCACAAGGAATCGAAACGCCCCAGGATATCGAGAGAAATCCATGCTGAGAAAGTCCGTCAGTGTCTGCGGTAGGGCTGTGACGGTGGCAGATTCTTTCCACCGCGGTGGTAATGGACCAACTACCGCCGGTGGCGCGGTGTTGATATATAAATTTAAAAACATAAAAGCTAAAGTAAATATCAAAGAAATTATACATTTAAATAAGAAAGTAGCCAAAATAAGAACGGTAAATATTAAACAAATATTTGTTGCATAAATTTGTAACAACCTCGCCCAACCCTTGTCTGACGGCTCATCAAAATTACTGGCCCGAGTCTTTTCTCTCTTCTTCCCATTACACTGTTGCATCCATTAAAACAGTTTTGTTTTTAACAGGAACGAGTTTATATTTCTTTTCGTTTCTTTATAAAGTTAATTTATAAATGTGTTTGGAACATTTTTGTGTGTTAAATTAAGATTTTTGCCATAACGAAATTAATATTGTAACGTAACGACCAAACCGCCAGAGGCAGGCAGTGAGTTGATCACAGCCTATGTTTGATCAATTTTGCCTTCTCAAATCATCACGACTTGCCTAAAATAAAATCTTCAAGCATATCACAGTGTTATTTTAAACGTTTAACTTAGATGCACGCTATTATGCGCATACAATCGTTTGGTGGAGAGGGGAAGCTAAATGCTTTGCAGGACATGGAGGCGCCAGCGCAATCACTTGAAAAAAAATTTAAACACGCCGTAATCTTTGCTCATAAAGGTAAGCGTAATATATCATCCGGAACTATAAAGGGTCTAATTTTATTTGCGTGCACTCACAATATTAACAAAATGTTGTGCTTTTGTAAAAATAAAGAAAACAAACAAGATGCGCTTTCTGATGTCTCGGTGTTGAACAGGAGCGCTGCACAAAAATGAAACGAAAGTCAGCGAATACTTGCCTTACAGATAAATGTATCTATATAAAGCTTTAAATTATTACTATACTACTTTAAAACTAAAAAAATTAAAATCGAAAACAAAAACTCTTTCATTACAAAATCTATAGAGATGCATTTCTCTCTAAATGCGCGTCCAATGAGCAGATGGTGAGAGTCAGGATACTGGCTCAGAAAACACTAGTTTATTAATAATTCATTCAGGTATGTCCTTATTTCCCTCCGACACATTCACAGTAATTACTTTTCCCGGAGTTTTGCTAGCTTTAGCCTATTGTGTGTGTAAGAACGCGGATCTCTTCCACCAGCTGCGAAGGCACTTACGCTCGCTGCTGTTGCCGGCGGGGACACTAAATACGGCCACGGCAGAATAATTGTTGTAGAAACGCTATATTTTATGCTTGTTATAGATTGTGTGACATCACGTGCAGTACCGCCGGTGGCAACTGACCACCGCGGTGGCGCGGTTGTCATTGCGACCGTCACAGCCCTAGTCTGCGGTGTCAAGCGTCGGTATGTTTACATCCTGTCAGGATGGCATCTAGTGTGTCTTGTCTCTGCCGTTTGTAAGCTCTTTCAGTAGCTGTGGTCTACTAAAAGCCTCAAAGGCATCAGGGCTAAAGTGAAGAGAACAAAGACGCGGGTCTTTAGGAACTTTTATTCGTCCACAGGCATCTTCCCATTCTTTTTTTTTTCATCTTCTTATCGGTAGGAAAAGCAGCGAAGACTTACATCGCTTCTCTTGTCGCCCTTTGACTGAAAATTACAACCAAAAGCCACACAATGTGGCATTGCTTTCTAAGTTGTGGTAAAAATAGCAACAGGTAGCGTCAGTAGCTCACAGAGTGCAAACATTTTACATCATTGAGATAATGGCATCCCCCATAGTCCAAAATATGTATAAAACGATGTGAATTTTTTAAATAACGTAATCTTTTATAGGTTTTCTACTACATATTTCAGTTGGAGACATAATTTTTGTTATATTAAGCCATACAAGCCTAATACCCGGGGTTCCCTTTAAACAAACATTTCCTTTTTTAATAAAATATTTAGACCTTAGTATACAGTATGGCTCATATTTTTTCTAAATTTTCTAAAAAGGCTCAAATATGTATGTGTGTTTGCAGGTTGACTCCTAAATGTTTCTGAAAGACATAGCTAATGATAACGGATGGCACTGATAAACTCACATTAAGGGCTTTCCCTCTGGCAGTATGGATGGGAAATATAGCTCCCTCATTTTTTGTTTGTGCTGAATTCTTCTGTGTGAGTGTCTGCAAAAGGAGACATAAAAAATAGAGGAAAGAAAAAAGAAAAGTTAGCATTATTTTTGGTGCTTCTTTTGACCTCTGTCTGTGCTAGATGATGCTGTGAAAGGCAGTTGCCTCCAAGGGCCTTTAATGGTGAATGTGGATCAGTCTGGAGTATCTGGGTTGGAAAGTGTGAAAATGTGAAAGTCATACCTCTGCTAACTGCTTCCTTCGACTTCTGACAAACACCATTTAGATCAAAACAGACATGACAGGTTTTTTCCCTGCTTCATTTTTCAGTAAATATAGCGGCATGAAAGTGTTTATGCATTTGTTTCATCATGCGAATGTTCAATGCCATCAGTAGAAACTCAACCCGTGACGTCTCATCAACATGTAAGCTGTCATCTCATTTGTTACCTGTTTCACTTTCAGAGCTCAATCCTCCAGCACTAATGGGTTTGTGAAAATCATATTGGCGTACTGGCATTCTATGAAAGAGAGCTGTGCATCTAAATGAATGGTGTACGCTACCAGCCTGACCTAATCTTTTGAAGTACTTCCTGATGTTTAAATAACTATTGTGTGGTTTATTTGGAACCAGAAGTGAAAAAAATGTTTTTTAAAGTCAGTTGTGTATGCTGATAGTTATGCATTGATTGTTTTATAATTAAATAATCATGTATTTTTCCCTAAAAAATCTGCTTTAGCTTGTTTTAGGGAGATTACAGAATCATTCAGCATGCAACAGTGAGAACATTCAGGTATTGTGGATGTCTAAGCTTCAGTTTGGACTTTACCCTCAGCAGATCAAAGAAATAACTGTAATACTTATAATGGAGGGAGATTGCAGGCAATTTTGTTTTGTCCTTCTCTCTCTGAGTGTGTGTGTCTGTTCAGAGCAGGTTAGGTAACCTTTCTTTCCTTAGTCTTTCTCAGACAGTTCCATTTTTGTCTTTTCAAGGCAGGTTTTGTTTTTGTTGCTTGCTACACTACACTAAGTTCTTGTAAAGGTTTGAGTCCGAAATTTTTATATGCGCTTTTTCCTCAAAATTTATCATGCACAGAATGTCACGATGGATCTGAATTGTCAAAACACATCTTAAAATGCTTGCTATGGATGCGGAAAAAGCAGAAAATTGAACTCGGTCTTATTTCTTTTGTGATGGATGAAAGTTTTGGAGGGGGTGTGTAAACGTGAGGTCGTATTTATTTTTTAACGTGCGAAAGTTTCAGAAGAGAATTTCAGACTGAGTGTGCAAGGACCTTTAAGGTCATTGTAATATGGATTTTGTGGAATGTAGTTGGATATTTTCCAGCCCTTAACCAAAATCATAACGCTCACGCTTCATACTTTAGATGTTAAGACATTATTTAGTAGTTTTATTAAACTGTTTTCGTCAAAGGACCAGTTCTGTCCACATTGTAAGTGAATTCAAGTTTTCTATCCTTGTTAATTCAAAGATTCACACTGCTGTGGAACTACTTCAAATAATTACATATTATAATTTACTGAGGTTTATATTTTTAATTAATGAGTTTACTAGTTGTCATCTTATTAAAGGATTAGTTCACTTCCAGCATTAAAATTTCCTCATAATTTACTACCTCCATGTCATCCAAGATGTTCATATCTTTCTTTCTTCGGCTGAAGATTTTTGAGGAAAACATTCCAGGATTTTTTTCCATGTAGTGGACTTCACCGAGCCAATGGGATGAAAGTCCAAACTGGAGTTTCAATGCAGCTTAAAAGGACTCTGTCCTAGCCAAGGAATAAGTGTCTTATCTAGTGAAATGATTGGTCATTTTCTAAATTAAAAAAAAAAAAGTATATACTTTTTAACCATAATTGTTCATCTTGCACTAGCTATGTGTTGCGCGTCTGTGACTTCACGCATTGCATAATCACCATGCGCATGATTAGTTATTCGTCTGTGTCCGAATACATTGTTTTGCCCTTTTTTTGTAAAGGGCATTTGACTTTTTTTTGCATGTTCGCTTTGTAAACACTGGGACGGTATGCATGACTTTTCCAGCGTGACTGTGTAATGTCGAACTAGTGCAAGATGAGCATTTGTGGTTAAAAAGTATATAAATGTTAATTGTTTTTTAGAAAATGACAGATAATTTTGCTAGGCAAGACCCTTATTCTTCAGCTGCGATTGTGTAGAGCCCTTTGAAGCTGCATTGAAACTGCAATTTGGACCTTCAACCCGTTGGTCACCATATTGAGAAAAATCCTGGAATGTTTTCCTCAAATAGCATGATCCCAGCCAAGGAATAAGGGTCTTAACTAGCAAAACGGTCAGTCATTTTCTAAAAAAAAAAAATGTTTATACTTTTTAACCACAAATGCTTATTCCTTTACCCTTATTCCTTGCCTGGGGTTGTGCAGAGTCATTTGAAACTGCAATTTGGACCTTCAACCCGCTGGTCCCCATTGAAGTCCATTATATAGAGAAAACTCCTGGAATGTCTTCCTTAAAAACCTTAATTTCTTTTCAATTAACATCTTGGATGGCATGGGGGTGAGTAAATTATCAGGAATTTTCATTCTGAACGTGAACTAATCCTTTAAAATTGTCTACTGTCACAAATCTTATTAGAGTCTTACTACTTGTTTGCTAAAGTCAGGATTGTGGCTTGAGTTTTTTTACGACATTCCACACATAGGTAATAAGAAGTTTCTGAGCGTGAGGTAGTCAGTCATCTGGAGAGATTTTCCTTTCTGGATGGAGAACAGAGGAAAGAGGAGAAGAGGGGGCAGATGGGAGAAGAGAAGACTGGGTCAGTGGATAGACAGACCGTCAGCCACACGAATCATTTCTCTCGTGGTTCTCTCGTTTTGTTTTGGCTGTGAGCAGCAATCCTCTTATGAAAAAGACTGAGAGAGAATCATTTTAACTTCATCTGTGTGTCTCTCTCTCTCTCTTTCTCTCTCTCCCTCCCCTCTGTCCCGTTTTCTTTCACAGCGATGGCCTCTCCTGTGCAGCTGTTCATGAGCTTGCCTCATCTGGACTAGGAGCGGAATTCATCTGACACTCGGACACACATACATACATACACACACACATACAGCACTAAAAGCAAAAACACACCGCTTAGCCATGTACAGCGTGGAAGACCTTCTCATCTCTCATGGATACAAAGTCCCTCAAAGGAACAGCAACAATGTCCCTGTCTCACATTCGTCTTCCCCCCACCCCGCAACCTATGAGAAATGTCTGCCGACGCGAAGCGACAGCCGGTGTGAAATCGCTGAGAAGCGGAAAGGACACAGTGGCGTGAATGGCTATGAGGGGGACCATGTTTACAGCGGCGGAGGCATCAGACAAGCTCCTGCCAGGGGATTCCCCGGTGACGCCGAGAACAGGGTCAGGAAGCAGAGGACACAAGACGTGGACAACGGTAACCTAGGAGATGGACGTTTGCCGGAAGACACCCTGACTACGGACAGTGGGTGAGTTGTGCTGATGAGTTGTTTTTGACCTCTTCGTCTTCTGCCCCGCACTCTTGTATTGCTGCTGTCATTCCTTCTTTCTCATTCGTCCCTTTGATCTGAGGTTTAAGCTGTCTTGCATGATGAAGAGTGTTACGTAAAGGTAGGAGCTGTCAAGGACTTCCTTTTCGCACCAGGACAGATCTCAGTTTTTCCCCTTTTTTTTTTTTAATTCCTCCCTCGTCGTCTTTCTCTCTCCATTTCTTATTTTTTGTTTGCACTTTCTTTCATCCTCATCTCATCCTCTCAAATCTTTGTACTTCCTACATTTTCATGTACTCCGTTTCCTCTGTCTCACTCATTTCCCTGCACTCTTTACATCACTCCCCCTGTAGCCTATGAATTCATTAACTATGTTTAGTAGATTTTGCAGTGCGGTTTTTATTTCCTCTCATTTCACACGGGACGTAGTGGAATAAACACAAATGCTGTCAGAAAGCCCGCAGCACCCCCTACTGAGCATGCTTAGTTCTGCAGACAGAACTAGCAGTAAACTACATGTCCCATGAGCCCTTTGTCAGATCAATATTCCATTCCTTATAACAATCTCTTATATAACACCATTATTAATAAAACATGATGCATATAAATGTGAATATCTGCATTTGCCAGCCATATAGTCACAGAGCAGCTTCAGAGATTAACTTGCTTTAGAAAAATTAAACAAGAATTTTCTATAGGAAGAGTGTCATTTTTTCTTATGTATGCTGATTAGATAGATAGATAGATAGATAGATACTAATTTCTTTTGACATTATTATTGGCATACTATCAAGCTATAGTGCATCCTTGCACTTTAAAGTAATTGCATGTCACATGGTTTGAGACTCAGCAGTTCAGGGCAAGAAGTAGCTCCAATGTTGTGACTGTTACTAAGCTAGCTTATCCTTCCATGAGTGCAGGTCAGGATTGTTTAACATGCAGATCATATGCTCTCTGTTGCCAAGATATTGGATGAGAGAACAGACCTTCAGTGCTGACTCAACGGTTTGCACCACACAAGCTAGTCATGTTCCTGCTTAAGAGAAAATGCTCATTTATCTTGGTTTGTTTGCACCATTAAAGCCTCCCAGTTCATTGGGCCCTTTGAGGTTCTCTGCTTTGTTGACAACTCTGGCAAAATATACTTTCCCCTCTTCATTTAGTTTTGTCTGATGTTGCCAGTGTGCTTGCATAGTGGGATCACCAACCTATGGTTGTTCAAAAACTAAATTAAAGGGTTAGTTCACCCCAAAATGAAAACTGTCATTAATTACTCACCTTCATGTCGTTCCAAACCTCTAAGACCTGTCTATGAAGGTTCACAAAGCTCTCGGATTTCAGCAAAAAAACTTAATTTGTGTTCCGAAGATGAATGAAGGTCTGACAGGTTTGGAACGACATTAGAGTGAGTAATTCATGACACAATTTTTATTTTTGGGTAAGCTAAACATTTAAATCCTTCATCCTGCAACCTCGAGTCTTATAGATAGTGCCTGTTAAAGTATGTCAAATATAACATCTGACCTCTGTTTATTTCCATCTGTATGTTTTTAATGCAGGTTTTTTGAGACCCACAGAGGAATACACTCTCAACCTAGATCTGAGCAGGATGTTTCCTACTGGCGAAGAAGAGGTCAGGACTTTAGTGTGCTTTTGGATTATGCAGACTTCAGGGACCCACGTGGAAGCGGAGGAGGGGTTCCCAACAAACCAGAAGGCATGCAGCGGAGACCAGAATCTGCCTTAAGCACAGAGGAACATAACCGTGAAAGACAACGACGGGCAGAGAGTGCACGTGCCAGGGAGAGAGAGATGGCCCTGCATCAGTGGAGAATTGCAGCTGAAAGGAAGTACCAAAGTTTGGGAACAGAGGAGTGGCGTCCAATGACCACCATGAGCCGTCAGCCATCTGAAAACGAGGTGGCACAAGAGCAACGCAGGCCACGAACAGCAGAAGGAGCAGTTCCACCCAGAACCAAAAACAAGTCCCAGTCATTGCCCAGAATGGCTCTGCAATCTGAAAGCCTCCAGTACTTTAGCATACCAAATGCTGGGCAAGATTCATATGGAGGCTATAAGTTAAATGGCCACCATGCACGAGATCCTCATGGACGGCATCTTAGTGATGGGGAGAACAGGCAGCGGTGGACTGACCGATCAGGTGCGCAGTCTGCACCACTGTCAAAACCCAGATTCAGCCGACCTCTTCGACCTCCATCTTATGAAGTGCACCAGCAAATGCGTGGGAGCGCAGAGATGCTCACAGGGGAGCTTGCCCCTCGTGCCAGAGACAGAACTCCACTGCCCTTCTCAAGGCAAGAGTACTTTGTACAAGAACTTGCTGGATCTGGCGTGGAGCCCCCTGGTTATATCCCTCCTCCGTCCTACAGGAGGCAGCCTGTAGTTAATAGAGGTCACAGAACTTATCCTATCTCTATGGGTAACCACCAATATAGAGGTGACCCATATATGCAGGGTTCTGCAATGACAGAAGTGCAGGAATGGTTTATCAGGCAGACTGGGATGGCTTGGCCAGACCATTACAGAGATGGAAGAAGAAGCATGCCCTGCAGGAGACAGGCGTATCCAGGTTACAGTGAAGAACGGATGGGTAATGTTCAGTACATTCCTTTTGACGACCCCCGCGTCAGACACATTTCAGGAGCAGGGATAGATGGAAACTCGTTGACGGATGCAGACAAAATCAGAAACATCAGAAATGAGATTCCGGTTAACCTCTTATCTGAGAAGTCTAATGACAGTGCCTTTCCTCTTACAGAGAAATCCTTTGACCGCACTGAACCAAGTAAAAGCAATATTAGTGATTCTGTTAATGAGGACAGTATACACAAGGAAGTGCTGAAGGAGACAGAAAGTTCAAACACAATACCTGACCAAAACTGCAACAGGCATCCAGCTACCCATGGAAATATAGTTGCTCTTCAGATGACAATGCAACAGAACTCAAACCAGGGTTTGATTGAGACAGTGACACAAGTAAAGAAATTTGAGGCAAAAACTGTGTCTGAGAACAAGAAGAACTCAAAGAAGAAGCTAAAAGAGACAATGTTTTGCCTGGTTTCTGTCCCTATTAGTATGCAAGCTAACAAAAGTATCTCTGACCCAAATAACAATGAAAAAATGACTAATTCAATAGAAAACACAGTGATGCAGCATGACAACCAAAGCCTTTTAAACACATCAAGCAAAGAGAAACAAAAACAGTCCAGCAGCTCCCCATCCATTAAAAGTTCCCCTTTGAGGAAAGAGATTGTAGACACTAGGTCCCATAATCCAAGCCAGGAAAATGAACTGTTCTTTGCAGGATCCTGGCCTGGAGATCAATACAGAAACCAGGAAACTCAGACGGGTTCTCCAGAGGTTTCCAGAAATACCCATCCTCCGGCAAATACTCATTCCTCCCCTTACACAATCACCGATAATGATGGTGAAACCAACTGTAGTGCCAACTACGGATATCCCATGATAGGTCAAAAGGATCTCAACCCTTCTAGCAACAGTGCATTCTCCAGAACTAGGACTGGAAGTAGTTCAAGTATCAGGAGCCCGACTCTACCCCAATCAGCGTCAGTTCCAGCATCTCCAGACCGTCAACCTTTGCTGAGAAAGACAAACCAAACAGCAGATGGTCAAGAAGTTTTTGGACAGTTCTTGCTAAAACCAGTGAACAGACGCAAATGGGATGCTATTGGGGAGCTTGAGTCCTTTAATAAGGAGATACAAGATCATACTGGGAAGTATCCAAATGTTGATCAGAATATAGAGGAGCTGGATGAAGCATTGAACAGTATTCTGGAGCTGAGTGACACAAACAGAGATGTCAAAAATACAAGACAGGAAACCACCTCGCTTCACGTGAAGAAGGAAACTGATCAGCAGTCACATATAGTGCAGGTCACAGAGATGCAAATGAAAAGCAATAACTTAAATGTAATATCTGATTCAGGGAACAGAGGCCATCCAGAATACAAAGGTATAAAAAGTTCCAAGGCAAAGGTGAACTTGGACAGCCAGATGCAAGAGATACCTGTCACCAAAACTGATAATTATGTCAACTTTGAGATTCTGCAGAGGGGGGACACTGATCCAGTAGTACATCGGCAGGATATCCCAGTGCCAAAGGAGTGCTTGCTTAAGGATGTTGGTTTAACAGTATACACTGCCATTCCAGACACTGTGACCTCTGGATCCCCTACATGCTTGAGTCCTGAGTCACCAATGTTAACTAGCCCCTCAGACAATTCTGAGATGTGTGAGACTTTGCAGATTACATCATCAGACAGTAGCGGAGATTTGAGCAGGCACAGTCCTGAGTTTGCTGAAGGAACTCAAAGCTTGAACAATAATAATGCCTTCAACTCCAAAGTCCTCAACAAGAAGGAAGCTGGGAGAAGAAACACAGACGTTACTAGATCGGGGAGGTCCTCACGTATCCACGTGATCAAGAGTCTTCATTGTAGGTTTAAGGCTAATTATGAGGACGATGATGATGACAATTGTTATTCAGATTATTTAAGTTGGAGTAATGAAAAGACCTTGGCAGATGAACATCTTGAGACCCTTTTGAGTCAAGAGAAGGCCAATAGTCTGCAGACTGAAGACCTTAGTAACCTGTACCAAGTCCAGTGTGCTAAAGGCATCCCTGAAAATGAATCCATTGAACAACGGGCTGCCAGAATACTTGGCATTGCAGTGCCAGTTGAAGCTTTGGTTGATGACAAACCGGTAGAAAGAACTTTGAAAATCACAGATGCTCCAGAATTGGCAGCACAAACCAAAGAGATGAGCTTAAATGAGGAGAAACAGAATGTCAGTAGAGAGTGTGAGGAAGTGCCAAATAGGTCTATGGAAAGTCATGGAGATATGTCAGAGGTCGAACTTGGAGGGGATCCAGAATCAGAAGAAGATTCACCTAATGCTGAAAAGCACAGCCAGAGAGTCTCCTCAGTGTTGGAGCTTCCAGAGTTTCCTCCAAGTAACTTATGTTTGTCGCTTCCACTGGCTGAAGATGAGGAATTGACTCTTAGTGTAGGTGGTGGAGACAGGAAAGAGATGGCTAACTCTGAGATAACAGAAGCGCCACAGGACTTGCAGGCATATTGCCCACCTTCTATGTCTCCCTCATCCACAAATGATCAAGCATCCCTGGAGTACACCGTCTATGCAAAGGAAGAAAGCTCTCAGTCATTAGTGAGAACTATCACCAGGATCACCTTGGCCAAAGAGACAGACTTGGAAGACAAGGAAGAAGAACTACAAGAATCAGTTAAAGAGGACGTAGAAGAGAGCCAATACAGTGAGGATGAAGTCAGAGAAAACAAAGACATGACCAGTTATATGCAAGAAGAGGATGAACAAAGAGCTCAGGAGGAAGTTTCAACTGAAGAGGTGATACTAGCAAGATCAAAGCAGCCACCAAAGTCAATGGCACGTCCAATCCCACAACCCCGTAGTGGCATGGTAGCAAAGAGAGAGATCACTCTGCCACAAGGATTTGACATGGATAATACAATGTCTGCAGTTGAGGATGATGACAAGCTGTTTATTTCAGGTGAGTACATTGAACTTCAATCAAGTTTGTAAGGCTTACACACTGTATATACAGTAACAGTGCACTCCTGGGCAAAAAAAGGTTTAAAATGGCACTAAAAAGTTTTAAATGGTACACATTGCTTGTAAGGAAATTAGCAAGAATTACCTTACAGACAAAATGAGGTTTTTGGCAGAATACGGGAAGTTTGATTCAGAGTGCTTCAGCAGAATTGTGTGGAGTGATGAATTACGTTAAAACACGACGTACATGGTGATTCATCTGAGCGGTGCCTTTGAAGATCTGGTGAGAAATACAATAATGAATGCATCTCTACAACAGTGAAGCATGGATGAAAATGTGTCATGATGTGGGGAGCCTTTTAGCTCCTGGTACTGGTGAGCTGCTTCACTGTGAAAACTCAAGCAATCCTTTGGAGTATAAGAGGATATTGCAGAATTGCTTGTTTCCACAATTGAAAAGTTATCTAAAGAGGAACAATCAGATGTTATTTTTCAACAAGAAAACACTGCACAAGCAGCAAAGACAACTAAGAAGTGATTTGAGAATCCATCAGGCTCATGTTTTGACTTGGTCAGAGTCCAGATTTGAATCCTATAAAATACTTAAAGGAGCAGTTCACCCAAAAATGAAATTCTGTCATTAATTACTCATGTCGTTCCAAACCCGTAAGACCTTCGTTACTCTTCGGAACACAAATTAAGATATTTTTGATGAAATCTGAGAGCTTTCTGACCCTACATAGACAGCAACACACTGACATGTTCAAGACCCAGAAAGGTAGTTAGGACATTGTTAAAATAGTCCATTAGTGGTTCAAGCATAATGTTATGAAGCTACGAGAATACGTGTATGACGAGAGCTCATGACCACACGGATGCGTCGTGGTACTCTCCTGAAAACGTGTTAAATATTGACACGGAAAAGACGAAATTGTTGAATAAAGTCGTTGTTTTTGTTGTCTTTGTGTACAAAAAGTATTCTTGTAGCTTCTTAACATTACGGTTAAATTACTGATGTTCCATGGACTTTAACAATGTCCCTAAGACCTTTCTGGGCCTTGAACGTGTCAGTTTCATTGCTCTCTTTGCACTGTCAGAAATAACTTAATTTGTGTTCTTAAGATGAATTAAGGTCTTACGGTTTTGGAACGACATGAGGGTGAGTAATTAATGACAGAATTTTCACTTCAGGGTGAACTATCCCTTTAAAAACCAACTTACTGGGAGACATTTCTCAACTACTCATGAAATGTTGTTTTAACTACTCATCAATATTGAATGGAATAACATAGACTCTTCTTCTTCTAAACAGTAGTCTGCAAGAAAACAAAGGGAAAGGCTATCACATACTAAGTTACTTTATCTACAGTATTTGTGCAGTTCTTGGTAATTTCCTGACCAGTGATTTGTGGTTAAAATGGTAAAATGTGCACACCTTTTTATTTGCTCAGGATTAGCTTACTGTAGCTGTTGTTTACTAAGTCTGCTTTTAATTAGTGTTGTTTTAAATGCTATTGTGTGAAGTCCACTTCATAGTGCCCTTAGAGAGGTCATCTGCAGCAGTATGTTGTAAAGATAATAAAATAGGTATTTTATAATGAGCATTATGAGCTGCCAAGCCACAACAACTGGTTTTAATACTTGAAGGCAATGAGTTTTCTCACCACAAGAGGGAAGCGTGGTCTGATTTATCATACTCATTGTCATCACAAATTAGCAGAGAATAGATAATGGATCAAATCAATCAGTGCAGATTAGATTTTTTTTTCCTCTCTCAAAAAGTTTAGACTAAACTGATATTTACAATCTATTTTTCTGTTAGACACATATTGTACTATATTGATGGTCCTTGACATGTCCATTCTCTTGTTATGTTTTTGATTTAAAAAATGGCTGATATAACTTATGTTTGTTTTCAGATGCATATGACCCCAGTCGTGTGGAGAGAGTCTGATCTTGGACACTCTCAGAGCTTACTGGAGTTCTGGACGTGAACAAACACTCATCTGAAACTAGTCATGATACAGGCTTGGTCTCCATTTGCTAATACATAGTCATAGAAGTTCATAAGCAGGCAGATGGACTTCACGCCACATATAAAGACTGATTTTCAGAACTTCTATGGTCTGTTGATGGATGAAGTAGCTAAGTTGTTTATCGATGAGACATGAATGTATATCAAGTAAAGCTCAGACATTACAGAAATAGCTACAAATCAGTCTGTATAGACTTAATAATTTTCTAAAGTTTCTCTGCACCAGCAAATGCTGGAGTTCTGTCGGACTTCCACAGAACACAGTGTCATTGTGCCAACAGCGACAAGAAAGACACAAATGCTTGCACTTCTCAGTTTCTGCAGTATTACCAATGAAAGAAAGGAAAGAGGCCTTGATGTATTAAAGCAATGAATTGGGCTGGTTAGGTAGCAGCTGAATCAGTGACATTACACTGTGCTTTTAATCACAGAGAAATATTTTTGTAAGAAATGTAAGGAAAGTGTGATTATCTGTTTTACAGGTGGGAGAAACCATGCATGTCACTGTGGTAAAACTGCAATACAAAATCATATTTTTTTGCAAATGGAACAGGCTGCTTGTACCCAAACGAGGCAGCTAAGAAGAAAGCTAAACGGAGGCAAAGATTTAAGAATATTTTGTGTGAAGTCTTGGTCTCCAGCGACTTTAATCTTAACTGCAGTG
Source organism: Labeo catla (assembly GCA_012976165.1). Taxonomy (NCBI): domain Eukaryota; kingdom Metazoa; phylum Chordata; class Actinopteri; order Cypriniformes; family Cyprinidae; genus Labeo; species Labeo catla. The sequence continues at coordinate 1,084,390 of VONZ01000078.1, forward strand.
ACTTCAATAGTCAGTTTCCATAGCTCCTTCATTGAAGATTTTTTTTTTTTTATATATATCTCATATGGAGTTTGAGCTTTTGAGAGTGGCAATCTAATAATGTATCATCTCATCACAAAATGCAATCAAAAAAAGAAAAATGTATTTATTTTTATCAAGCTATCAACAATCTGTACAGATGAAAATGTATTCAAAAAGTGTTTTATTTTACCTAGTGAGTTTGTTTGCTTGCTTACAATCATTATGGATATATCATATCTGAATATGTCTATTATCCTGTATTACTCGGACAATGAATGATTCTTTTATTGTGCCGTGTGGTGTGCTTTTTGTTGCACAAATATCAGAAAGTGTTACATGTGTTTCTTTATGCACACACAAAGTATTTTGCATCGTAACTCCATATCAATTCTGAAAGCTTACTCATATTGTGAGTATCTATGGGATGTAGTGCTAGTTAACCACTTAACCCTTGTAATTGCTTGGATACTTTCTGTTAGGACACAGTTCCTCAAAGTTATATCCAGTCCAATGTGCACTAAAATGAATTTAGCAATTAGCACATCCAAAAACTGGCAGTAGCGCCTAAAAACTTCAGAAAAGTCATTGCTTCCATTTACTTTGAATATAGATATTATGAATAAAGAGTGCAATACCATAATGTTATAGTAATATTATTGTCAATATATTCCATTACAATAAACTATGAATTCATGCAGATAGATGTTCTGTAGTCAGTGGATGGTTAGAAAAAAATATAAGGCATAGCATTCATCCCACTTACTTTATTGTAAGTTAGAATCAAATAATTGTTGTAAGTATTCCTTGGTTGTTTCTACCATTTTGTACAATTTTGTTTTTCAGAACGGATGATTATATTGTTGCATATAACGTATATGGCATTTAATATCTTTTTCTATTTTCATACAAAAACTGTACATGATTATTTTGTATTGGGTTGGAATTGATTTGCCTTCTCTGCATGATATAAGAGATGTAAACTGGGGTCAGGAAAATGTTTTGCATACAAATGCATTTGGTACTACATTAAAAATATATTCATTATATTACATTGTGCACATTTTTATCCTGCTAAAAAGCTTTGAACAATATTTAAATTCAAAACAAGCTATTTTTTGAATATTTTACAGAAAGGGAAGTATTTACTGTGCACTTCAGTACTGGTGTCTTTGAAGTATTGGGTGAATGTGAATGACATGTTTGAGAGGAAATTCCTTTGTGTATTATAGCAAATTGCTCATTAATAAACTCCTTGCATGGACTGTTGTTTTTATTTTTATCGATTGGTTAATTCCATGTCTAACATGGAAGGGACAAACTGTTTGAAAGCTTGTTTCCTCTTTAAAGGGGACATCGGATGCCAAATTCACTTTTACATGGTGTTTGCATATAAATACAATGATAAAACTCCATTCACTCATTTTTAAATTCCCAAAAAACCTTTCTCAATTATTAAGCTGTTTTGATTTTCTGAGCAGTATGATGTCATACCAGACAGACTGTCCCGTATTAGCATATCTCCGCCCTTAGCCAGTTACACACTGTCTGCCATTTTCTCCTCGCTTAAAGGCGAACTCCACTTCCAGAACAACAATTCACAAATAATTTACTCACCCCCTTGTCATTCAAGATGTTCATGTCTTTCTGTCTTCAGTCGTGTAAAAATTATGTTTTCTGAGGAAAGCGTTTCAGGATTTTTCTCCATATAATGGACTTCATTGGTGCCCCGATTTTGAACTTCCAAAATGTAGTTTAAATGCAGCTTCAAAGGGTTCTAAACGATCCCAGCTTTTTATACTTTTTAAGCACAAAAGCTCATGTAGAACAGGCTCTGGGATGCGCGTTCACGTACTATTGAATCACGTATAAAGGTCATGCGAACCTAGGAGGAACCACAGACCTAGTGTTTACAAAGCGAACGTGCAGAAAGTGAAAGTGCAAAACGCTGTTTACAAAAAAACGATGTTGGACAATTCTGAAGTTGTAGGAGAAAATAACATGGAGTTTTTCGACATTACCTTTTGGAGCCGGAGTACACAGACGATTAACTTGTGGTGATTCGAAGACGTGATTCGTAGTAGTGATGGGAAGTTGGGGTCATTTTACCGACTCGGACCTGTGAGTCTCGTTTAGCAAAATTAACAAATCTTTTTTCGAGTCATTTCGTTCATTTTAGCAAAATCACGTGACAGCCCCATAAGATGAACGAATGACTCGAAAAACCCGAAGACTCGAAACAGGTGAACTAATTCCAGTACAGAACCTAATAGGATGTTGCGCATGCGCGACTGAACGGATCACTCCCCGAGGCGGTTCTTCCCAAATCACATTAAAGATTCGTTCAAAAAGAAAGAATCGTTCAAGAGCTACCCGTGGACGCGCATCTCAGAGCCTGTACTACACAAGCTTTTGTGCTTAAAAAGTATACAAATTTATATTTTTTGAAAACAATGACTGATCGTTTCGCAAGATAAGACCCTTCTTCCTCGGCTGGGATCGTTTAGAGTCCTCTGAGGCTGTATTTAAACTGCATTTTGGAAGTTCAAATTCGGGGCACCAATTAAGTCAATTATATGCAGAAAAATCCTGAAATATTTTCCACAAAAAAAAACAAAAAAACAATTTCTTTACGAATGAAGACAAGAACATCTTGGATGACAAGGGGGTAAGTAAATATTTAGTAAATTGTTGTTCTGGAAGTGGAGTTCTCCTTTAAGCAGCTGCAATGTCTTGCAAGCAATGCAGGTGTTTTGCATTTAGATGTCTTATTTTCTCCTGACATGAGAGCCACTTCAGGATCAGTTTTGTTTTTGACTGTAACTGAATACAAAAAAATGGAGGAGAGAGTGGAGTGAGCAGTATGATCTTATCCATTGAAACGATTGGTTATTTTCGAAAAAAATGTACAATTTATATACTTTTTAACCTCAAATGCTCATCTTGTCTAGATCGACAATGTGCATGTGTACTCTCTGTAATCCGGGTCTGTTAGGGTATGTCGAAAACTTACCATCTCATTTTCTCCTCCAACTTCAAAATCATCCACATCGCTGTTTTACCTTTTTTTGTAAAGGACGTTTGACCTTCTTTACATGTTCACTTTGTAAACACTGGGTCGGTACTTCTGCAGCGATGTAGGATGATTTTAATGTTGGAGGAGAAAAAGAGATGGGAGTTTTTTGACATTCCCCTAACTGTATTGACCCAGATTACACAGAGTACGCATGCACATCGCACAGCTAGACAAGACGGGCATTTGAGGTTAAAAAGTATATAAATTGTAAATTCTTTTTAGAAAATAACCAATCGTTTCGCTCGATAAGAGCGATTCCTCCTTGGCTGAGATCGTTTAGAGCCCTTTGAAGCATTTTGGAAGTTCAAACTCACAGGCACCATAGAAGTCCACTATATGGAAAATGTTTTCCTCAAGAAACATAATTTCTTTACAACTGAAGAAAGAAAGACATGAACATCTTGGATGACAAGAGGGTGAGTAAATTATCTGTAAATTCTTGTTCTGGAAGTGAACTTCTCTGTTAATATATAAAATAAGCCAAAGGAACACAATACAAAGGAAGTTAGAATACAAAGGAAGTTGGAACCAAAACTGTTTAGTTACCAACGTTTTTTAAAAATATCTTCTGAAGAAAGTCTTAAAGGTTTGGAATGACATGAGGGTGAGTAAATGATGACAGAATCTTTACGTAGGAAGCAAAACTTGCAAATCAGTTCATGAATTAGGAGGAAGGATTATCTCAGAGTGCGGTATTTGGGGCCACAGGTTCCTTAATGCATGCAGCGTATTACAATGGAAACCCTCTACTATTTTTAAACATCTAATTTTATCCTGTGTTATGTAAATCATGACTGTTTTAATCCTTGTCACTTCATGTAGGATATGGGGAAATGAGGATATATGCAAAGAGGATGTGGCAGTGTAAAATTACATGAAGCTCTGTTGGCGTTTGCCAACACTTAAATAGGCAACATATATGTTGTACAAAAGCTTCAAATTCTCAGAATCAGTGTGAATGGAATATGCATGTTTGGCTCATAGTAAATCTTTCAGCTCTCTCTCTGTCAGTCTGTCTGCCTCCTTCTCATGCCTCTCTGTGTTATTTTAAAAGGTCAGAAGCATAAATCGCCGGCCAAGTTCAATTACAGTCACAGACAAAATTGTCAGTTGATGAGTGTTTGTGGGTGTGTGTTTGCGTCTCCAGTTACGGAAAGAAAAGGTTAGGCTAAAGAATTACCCTTCCGCGGATTGAACCAGAGCCAGTGGCCTTTTCCAAGACTGACCCTTAGATGAGCATTTACCCGGCGGCTAACAGCCATGAGCTCATTCCAATTAGACCGACCAAAAAAAAACCAAAAAAATCCTCTTATTGTCAGTGTCTAACAAATACGTTTGATCTCACTACCTAACAGAGCTTTCAGAGCAATCTCAGATCACTCACTCACCATTGGCAATTAAGAAACTACTTACTGTCATTACTTCAATCCAGATCTAGATAGTCATGTAACTGAATCCTTGTATCCTATACCCATCATGTCCAGGGTGATTCAATCGGATTCACTGCCAATGTTGGATTACTGTGTGGTTTCTTGTCCCAAGGCCTGGATAAAGTTAAAAGTGATTGTACTTGTGACAAGGATGGATGGTTTACCGTTTACCCCTGCCAGACATTTACTTGGTAGCCTTCACAAAGTAAAAAGTTTAAATGATGTGTTGTTGACTGGTGACTCTTTTCATCAAAAGCATGTTTGAAATCAAGCCCAGCTCCGCAGGAGGGTTTGGCCAACTTATTTATGAGATCTCTAAACTAAAACCCACCATATAGCCCACCAAGAAACTATGACCCACCTTACATCACAAAGCTGGAATCTGTGTAAAATATGGACGGATAAACCATTGCCAGTACTGCATTTCATCTTTCCTACTTGTTTTTCAATTGCTGTCCCTACCTTCTGCTGATTTTCCCAAAGTGTCAATCAGTAGCCATCTTCATACTAGTTCCAGTTCTCGAATTTCTCTGTTATTTAGATACACATTAGCACCAGTTCTTGAAAACTTAATTTATCTATAGTTATGAACTCACTATAGTTAATACTAAAGTATGCTGTTGATGCTGAAAAACTAGCTAAAACTACCTAAGCTGGTTGGCTGGTCTTAGCTGATTTAAGATGGAAATAACTGGTTTTAGCTGGCCTTCCAATCTGGCTAGGCTGGTCAGGCTGGTTTTAGCTGGTCGTTCCAGCTGGTCTCTCAGTCTGAACAGCTAAGGAAGTGTCCAAAAACCCTTTAAAACCAGCCTACTGACCAGCTAAAACCAGCCAACCAGCTCAGGCTGGTTTTAGCTGTTTTTTTCAGCAGGGATACTACAGTATACTACAGTATTACTATAGTGAAAACTTAATTTATCTATAGTTATGAACTCACTATAGTTAATACTAAAGTATACTGTCGCTGCGGAAAAACTAGCTAAAACCAGCCTAAGCTGGTTGGCTGGTCTTAACTGGTTTAAGCTGGAAGTAGCTGGTTTTAGCTGGCTTCCCAGTCTGGTCAGGCTGGTTTTAGCTGGTCGTTCCAGCTGGTCTCCCAGCCTGACCAGCTAAGAAAGTGTCCAAAACGCCTTTAAAACCAGTCTGCTGACCAGCTAAAACCAGCCAACCAGCTTAGGCAGGCTTTAGCTGTTTTTTTCCAGCAGGGATACTATAGTATACTACAGCATTACTATAGTGAAAACTTAATTTATCTATAGTTATGAACTCACTATAGTTAATACTAAAGTATGCTGTCGCTGCTGAAAAACTAGCTAAAACCAGCCTAAGCTGGTTTTAGCTGGCCTCCCAGGTCAGGCTGGTTTTAGCTGGTTGTTCCAGCTGGTCTAAGTGAAGTAAATACTGTAATATACTACAGCATACTATAGTTTACTATAGTTTGTAAACTCACTATCTATCACTTACTACAGTATTTTTTCATTGGGTGTATATCTTGTATAATATATACATTTTTAACCTGTTACCGAATAGTGTTTTTGATGAACTTTGTGAATTTAACTGCTTATAGTTTAAATGTGAAATCACCTTTTAGTTTGGTTTGTTTAATGTACTTTAAGTAAGTTAATAGATCACCAATACCTTCAGCTCTTTCAAACTAGACATTGTGTCAGTTATCTCTCACTCATTTGCTTTGTTATTGGGCCTATAGCTATTTGTTAGTTTCTCTCTCTCCTTCTGTAATGTTTCTGTTTATATGAGTGAGTGTATGGATGTCTTTAAATTATTTAGTGAGAGTAACCGGAGGCCACATACAGGATGAGATCTTTTTGTATTCATCCTCTCAATGGGCTTGACTGAATAATGCATATCTGAGAGTCATAGGAAAGTAGAAACTGGATGAGACCATTTGACAAACACAATGCAGCCACAGGCATGTTGTAGTTGAGCAATAATGTTATTATGATGTCTAACTCAATGGGAGGGGGATGGTGGTCATATTTGAGGCCTTTGTATTCTTTTCCTTTGCTTTCATTTAGGTAAACACAGGCTTTGTCTCAGCAGGAGCTAAAGATATTTGACACTGCTCAGCATGAGCATAAAACATTTACAGATTGTATCAATTTGTATTATTTTAAAGATCCCATGATGTGTTTTGTCACAAATTCAGTTGTTTTAGTCATCCGAGACGTTGCTTTGCTCATGTTGTACATCTGTTTTGTCAGGACTATTTTAGATGTCATTTCACAAATGTTTTGCTGTGTTTCGATTCTTTTTTGTCCTAACTTCTTTGAGAATTCTTCAAGCTGGAGGCTTAGTTTGAAGTTAAGACTTTTAAAATAAGATTCAGTTTAAACTAGGGTTCTACCAAAGAGAACCAAAACAACCAAAGCCCAAGTGCCATGTGAGATAAATGGATCATGAAGTTGGAAATGAGTGTGCATGCAAACTGCCAAGGACAACCGGTCAGCAAGAAATACTCCATCAAAGCTTTGTAATTCTCCGGTCAACTCGAACCTATGATTCATTCTTTTCGCTCTCAAAAGACACATTTTCCCTATTATCTGGATCCCGTGGTATGGTGTAACCTAGCTCTCTTGGGTTTTTTATGAAGCTTTTTTTCTTCACACTTCCAAGTTATGTCTGATCTAATAGCATCTAGCTCCCATAAATCTGTACTGCGTGGAGATTCATTGTTGTAGGCAAAATAGACCTCCTATCGCTCACACACAATATGGCTCTCGCTCTTTCCTCTGACCCAGAGACTCATCAACACCGACCCATGTAATAAGTTCTGTTGTTGTCACTCTCATTTCACTCTCCATGTGTGCTTCTTCATTCCTTTCGGTTTAGATATGTTCCTCCTTGTCCCTCGTGAACCATCCATCCTTCGTTCTCTGTCTCACAGCCTTGCAAGAAAAAGGCCTCCAGAGCTTGGGCTGTGCAGAGTGTTGTGTTCAAGTGGCCGTCACTGTGATTATCACAGTGCGTAAAACTATTGAATAATTCAGAGATCTAAAATTGTCTTTAGATTCACAAAGGCCAGAAGAGGCCTTCTGCTATAATTAACATAGCTGACCCTGTTTTAATAGCGTCTTCCTCTTCATAACATTTCCTTGTTGTGATCTTAAATTGGGTCATTTATTTTTAAGCTTTCAACATCACTACCAAACCTGAATAAATACTGATTTAGTGAACTTGTGTCATGATGTGATTATGCATAAAGAAATTGTCCATGTTCTGAATCCAAATAGTGACAATTGTCTTAGTCTGCACATTTATTTTATTCATGTCTTTTTATTGGAAGCTGAGGATATGAAACACTGATTTAACCAAAGAACAGAACCTCTTTGACCACCTCGGTACACTGGTGGCATTACAACAGCCTGAGTCAAAAGAGCATTGTTGATCAGTCCTTGGCTGAAATACAAGAACTGACCTTACACATCCTTTTTTATTTATTTATTTGGTTGTAGTTTCAATGAGTTTTGTTTGTTCTCTTTCAACCTATCTTTGTCTTTTTAGCCTCATGAGAGTATTAGAATGAGTGTTATTTTATTATTATTCTGTTAGTTTTTATTCATATTTTTATTTTTATATTTTCAGTTTTCGTTGTAATTTTAGTTTTAGTAATTTTGTACTTTTTTCATTTTTATTAGTTTATTTATTATGTCCTTATATTTATTTAATTATTGTCATTATTAATATTATTTTTTTTGTATTTATTAGGGCTGTCAGTCAATTCATAATTCATTTTTTTATGTAATTAATTACATGATGTTTCGATTAATTAATCTAATTAATTGCAAAATAAATTTGACTAAAAAAATCCCACAAAAGATTTTAAGCTATTTTTGCGTCGAAAAATGAAAAAGTATCAAGTACACATTACAAATTGTATTTTATTTGATTCAACATAGAATTTATTACACATAAACATTACGTAACCTCAAACATTAGCGTAAATTATGGAACATAAAAGAAGATCATTTGAGAAACATCTCAGTATTTTGTTCATACGATGAAAGCTTTTGGTAACCCAAACTGCCAGCAGGTGGCGGTAAATGTCTTTATGAGTCATCCATTCGATTCGTTCAAACGGTTGATTCATTCAGGAATGAAGTAAATGGCTCTCTTTATGAATGGGATTTTGAATCATTGGTTCACACGATTCGTTCAAAACGCGAATTCATTCAGAAACTAAACACCACTTGGAGACCCGCAACAGTTTTTCTATGGCTTCGAAGGTAATATGATCTCTGCAAAATTGAGCAAAATCACATATTGTGTTTAAAATATAACACAATATCAACTTCTTATTTACTGAACTGTTATATAAAATCATATTTAAGCTTTTGGAATAAATCAGTACTCCTGTCATATTTCGCTTGCTGCCCATGTGATATCGTGTGAAATGTGATATATATATATATATATATATATAAATATAAGACAAAACGCATACAGGGACTTTTTTGCACCATTATCTTGAATTTTAGGGTGTAACTGCATTTGTGGAGTTGCATCATATTTGTCAACAGTCAACAATATGAATATGAGATGACGTACATATCTGGGGGCGGGGCCAGTGCGTTAACTGCGTTAAAATATTTTAATCGCGTTATTTTTCCATAACTAATTAACGCGTTAAACTGGGAGCCCTAGTATTTAGCTTTGATTTTATTTTTATTTCAGTTTTCGTTTCAGAATGTTAGTGTTTTTAAACTTATTTGCCAAAATGTGTAATTTGTCTAGTTCTTCATGTAATATTTTATTTCAACTTTTTAAATATCAGTTTTCAAAAACAACTTTTAATTATTGTAGTCTTATTTAGCAATAACAACAGTGATTACAACAGAACACGCATCAGCTTTTTATTTCATATTGATGCATCATTTTCATAAAGTTCTGTAAGTTTTGCATGAGACTCGAAATGCAATATCAAGACATAGAGCAAGATTGCTGATGAAGGTCACATCTGTTTCCTATGTATCAAAATACCAAATGGATTTGCAATGAAATTTCCCTTCTGCTGCATGTGAAACGACGATTCACGGAACATTATTTAGTGTTCAACATCTGAATTTTGTTCCTCATCACAGTGAGAATCGCAGTGGGTCTTACATTAGTGAACTCATATGTCTCATATATAAACTTCACAATTAAATTAAGATTTCATCTTAATTACTCATAGAGAATAAACTTGACTGGTGTTGAGGAAAAAAACTGACGCGTACCAAAGGACCAATTTGTTATGAGAGTTTGATCCAGCACAGGTGTTTAACTCATAAACTGGATGGACAGATTCAATACCAGTGTATTCATAACCTCTGGCTTCTCCAGAGAGACTTTTCTTGGAGTTAATGCACTGTGAGGTTTCCAGGTCTGGTGAATGACATGTAACTAATGCTGGAACGGTTCCAGTAGTGTCTCAGCTCTTCTGGGTCCATTGTCTCATACGTGGTAACCACATGTTTTCCCTGTTTCAAATTTGTTACGCTGGCATGCTGTTTCAATTCATGTTATCCGCCAACTAACAGTCATTGTCTTTACAAACTTTAGCTCTATGAATACAAAGATGTCTTTATTGCTGTAGGGAATTTTTGCTGTATTTGTATTGTAGGGAATTGGGTTGCAAACCACAATGATGTATCTAACAGTTTGTATATTCATTCAAAATAATGAATAATGGAACGGCTGATGATAAGGGAACAATTGTTATGTCTATTATGGTTTCCATGTACAATTACAATTTAGTGATTGTTGGCTATGTACAGTTGAGAAGTTTATATACAAAAGTTTACATACATCTGCAAAATGGTAATTATTTTACCAAAATAAGAGAGATCATACAAAATGCATGTTATTTTTTATTTAGTACTGACTTGAATAAGATATTTCACATAAAAAACATTTACATATAGTCCATATACAAATGTCCCTTGATGATTCTTAATACTGTGTTAGTACCTCAATGATCCACAGCTGTGTTTTTTTATTTAGTGGTAGTTGTTTATGAGTCCCTTGTTTGTCCTGAACAGTTAAACTGCCCACTGTTCTTCAGAAAAGTCCTTCAGGCCCCACAAATGAACCCTTTCCAACAATGACTATAATGCAACGATGACTCTTAATGCAAACTTTTTGAATTGAAAGATTAGGATAAACTTATTTTATCTTCTGGGAAACATGTAAGTGTTTTTTGTAGCTTCTGAAATGCAGTACTAAATGAAAAAAATATGATATTTAGGCAAAATAAGATTTTCTTAATTCTGTTCAAAAGTTTACACCCCTGGCTCTTAATGCATCGTTTTTCCTTTTGAAGCATTAGTGAGCGTTTGAACCTTCTGTAATAGTTGCATATGAGTCCCTCAGTTGTCCTCAGTGTGAAAAGATGGATCTCAAAATCATACAGTCATTGTTAGAAAGGGTTCAAATTCGCAAAAAATGCTGAAAAACCAAAGGATTTCTGGGACCTGAAGGATTTTTTTTTGAAGAACAGCGGGTAGTTTAACTGTTTGGGACAAACAAGGGACTCATGAACAACTATCACTAAAAAAAAATTATAAAAAATAAAAAGTACACAGTGGTGGATCATTCAGGTAACAGTATTAAGAATCAATGTACACTTTTGAATGAGGTCATTTTTATAAATTCAACTATTATTTTCTCTTGTGGACTATATGTAAATGTCTTTTATGTGAAATATCATATTAATGTCAGTACTAAATTAAAAAATAGCTTGCATTTTGTATGATCCCTCTTATTTTGGTAAAAATTTTTACATTTTGCAGATTCTGCAAGGTGTGTGTAAGCGTTTGACCTCAACTGTATATTCCATTCAGCATAAATAAAAATATTTATTTCAGAAACTTCATGTTGTCTCACCCTGGTTCCAACCCGAAAAGGGTTCCAAACAAAAACGTACATGTTTGGAAAAACTACCTCAGTCACCATTCAATTTTATTTATTTCAATTAAAGTGCACGGTGACTGTCGCTGTCAGTCCTTAAAATCTCCTTTAGTGTTCTACAGAAAGAAAGTAATACAGGTTTGAAACGTCGCGATAGTGAGCAAATCATATAGATTGTTTTATATTTTATTTTTATGGGTGGATCAGCTATGCCTTTAAGATTACACTCACGTCGCCCGGAAGCTGCTGCTGAGGACAAATGCAAGTTCGCTGCGCGCGCTAGTGAGCGTGAATGACAGACGGACACGCGCGCGGTTTCCCCGCACTCACGCAACTCATTCGTTTGTCAAGATATGTTTGTTGACGCTTTTGTATTCACGAGCTGCAGTTTGGAAATAACTCCTAAGCTTCAGTGACAAGTACCTCTCGGGTAAGTTGTTAAATTTATGAACTTGCTTGCGCACAGTTCGTCGGATGTTAACGTTACGCCTTTTAAACATTATTTCGCTTGTTTGTAACGTTAATTCCCACGTCTTGTTTTCAGCAATTAACAAAACAATAAACAGGTTTGTTTTTAAATACTCTTGAGTAGTTAATAAATAGTGTTAATGAGCTAAAGCTGTTTCTCCTCAAACCTGTTGGTGGTTTGTTTTTGTTTTAGTCAGTTTGTTTAGCGGTTTTCCGAGAGAAATATTATAAATCGTTTTTATTTCTTTAGTTTTACTTTAAGCGTTGCCTTTAAACAGTGCGACTATTGTTTTGTAAATGTTTATTTAGTTTACTTCAAGGTTTCTTGAGTATAACAGCGGACAGGATGCGCGCTCCCGTGCGCCAGCAATTAAATGATGGTTGGGCAAAATAGACCGTGAACTAAAGTATTAAACTTTATTGAAGTGTACCCGTATGATAAGAACAGGGCGAGGTTTCGAAGCGGCTTGTAAAGCATACCCAATGGTCTGTTTAGCCTTCATTGTGACTAAAGGAAGGGTCGCTCCCGTTACTTGATACACTGCATGTTTCCCAGCTGGGGCGCGCGGTCATGAAGCGCGCTCCAGGGGAGATGCATCTCACAAAAGCAGAGAAATGAATGTGACGGACTTGGCATGAGGGTGTACATTGTGCATTCTTTTGCATGTTAAATCCTTAATGTTATTAGTTGTATGCGACTAATGATAAAGATAGCTAAATGTCAATGTAAAAAGGTTAGGGTTAGATTCAAGTCATTTATAGTTTAAGAGCCACCGCTTTGTACATACATTTCCTTAGCGCACGGAGTAGCAGAGCAAAACCAGCTTTTGCTCTGCTGCACTGGATTATTTTATGATCCAGTCTCATTTGCATTGATCTAATATAACACCATCAGTGATGCAGCTTTATGACCTTTGTGGTTCCTTTTTGTATGTAGTTCTGCCAGAAACTTCATTTTTACATTCGGTAGTTGGTTTAGGCAGGGGAAGTTGTTCTGTGGTGTGACACCATCAAAAACTATTTTAAACAGCATTTGCGTAATTAATTTATATGATTAGGCAAGCAGTTTTATGACATCATATTGAGAGACTGTGTGTATTTGTACTTAAAGGAGAAGTTCACATTCAGAACAAAGATGTTTGAATGTTCTCCATATAGTGGACTTCTATGGTGTCCGCGAGTTTGAACTTCCAAAATGCAGCTTCAACGGGCTCTAAATGATCCCAGCTGAGGAAGAAAGGTCTTAAAGGTCTAGTGAAACGATGTTTATTGGTTATTTTCTAAAAAAAAAATTACAATTTATATACTTTCTAACCTCAAATGCTTGTCTCGTCTAGCTCTGCATATGCTCTGTGCATTTCGGATTAAGAGAGTTAGAGGTTGAAAACTTCAATTTTGTCTTTTTTTAAGAAAATAACTGACTGTTTAGCTAAATTAGACCCTTCCTCCTCGGCTGGGATCGTTTAGAGCAGCATTTTGGAAGTTCAAACTCACGGACACCATAGAAGTCCACTATATGGAGAACATTCCTGAAATGTTTTCCTTAAACATAATTTCTTTATGACTGGAAAAACAAAGGACATGAACATCTTGGATGAACATCTTGGGTGAGTAAATTATCTGTACATTTTTGTTCTGAAAGTGAACTCCTTTTAAAAAAAAAAATAGAAGTCAGTTTAAAGTGGACTACTTACAGGGCCTACGATACGCTTTACCTTATACCTTCAAATAAGTTTTAACCTTAAATCTGGTTGATTTTAAAGCATTACTATACATGGCTTTAAACTAAGTTCATTACTTTTTAATCACATATAGATTTTATTAGAAAATGTGAATGCATGTAAATGCATATGGCTGACAATGAACATTGGTGATCTGTCCTATCAAAGAGCCCTTATTGTAAACCAAGCAGTAATAAATGCAATATTGCATAGTCTCTTACCATTACATTTGAATTATTAAAACCTTGTTTTGCATTTACACAGGGTAAGGAGCAAATTCAAGCTCATCTTTAAGATATATTCTTGTTTTTTCCATATTTCTTTGTTTTTAACAGGCTGTCAAGTCTGTTTGGTTGACAAAAAATGTAAAAATGTAAAATAAAAGTGGCAGAACCATAACAAGAGCATACTGCTATCAGGTCTTTTTACTTGTATTCAGGCTGTGCCTGGGTTGCATTTGGAAACCCTTCTGAGCTTTAACGATTTCCTGCTTGGCCTTTAAAATCTGAGTTTAATGGGTTTTGTAATGCTGGCAGCTATTAGTATAGATCTTCAACCAGAGAGAGAGTGAGAAAATTAAGGGCTTGGAGATTGGTATAGACTGAAGCAGAAGTGAATTGGCCCAGCGACATTAAATGTTCAGGATGCTTTTTAAATGTCCATTTCTCCATTAGGGTGAAAGCAGGCTAAAATAGTTAGATGTGAAATTGCTGATCCATGCTTACGTTTTTTTATTTTTGTCTCAATGCTTTTATCTGCTTATGATCTGTACAGTAGATTCCTAGTCTTTTCTTTTTCAAAATACTTATTTTATTAAAGCACTGTCAGAAAAAAAAGGTACAGTTCTGTCGCTGGGGTGAAAGTGTACAAAAGTGAAAAGGTGCATTTTTGTATCTTACCTACCCCTAAATGGTATATATTAGAACCTTAAAGGTACATTTTAGTACTTTAGAAAGTACATATTAGTACCTTAAACACACATATTAGTACTTATAAGTACATATATTTACCTTTTCACTACCTTATAGGGTGTTGCCCCAGTGACAGAACTGTACTTTTTTTTTCTGACAGTGAGGAATAGTGTACCCAAAAATGGAAATTTACTCACCCTCAGGCTATCCAAGATGTAAATGAGTTTGTTTTTTCATCAGAACACATTTGGAGAAATTTTGCATTGCATCATTTGTTCGAATAGATCCTGTGCAGTGAATGGGTGCCGTCAGAATGATAAAAACATCACAATAATCCAATTAGTCTGCATGGCTCCAGTCCATCAGTTAACATCTTGTGAAGTGAAAAGCTGCATGTTTCTAAGAAACAAATCCATAATTAAGACATTTCAATATTAAACTGTTGTTTCTGCGCAAATATGAGTCCATATTCAATCACAAGAAACTGAAGAAGTCCTTAGCCTGTTTTCCACACATTAAAATCCATTGACATATTTATTTAGAATTTTTTTTTTTGGACTGTTTCCACTTGTAAACCATGCATATTGCTCCCTGATTCTGAGAAATTTTCACTGGAGAAATCAAATCATGGATAAGGGGCTCGTATTTTAGTCAGAAGCAATGATTTAAGGTTAAAACTTGTTTTAATAATGGATTTGTATGTTACAAACATTAACTGATGGACTGGAGTTCAATTGCTTAGTGGCATTTTTATCAGCTATTTGGACTCTCATTCTGATGGCACCTATTAACAACAGAGGATCCATTGGTGAACAAATGATGTAATGCTAAATTTCTCCAAATCTGTTCCAATGAAGAAACTATCTCATTTACATCTTGCATGGCCCGAGGGTGAGAACATTTTCAGCAAATTTTCATTTTTTGGCAAGCTGTGCAAATGTTTTCTCCAGTAGGAATAGGCAAATTCATTTTTCATTCTCCAAACTAGTCAAAGGATCATGCTGTCCATCCGTATCTGTTTTCATCACAGTGATCAGGGGAGCTTTGCCTTGTGACTGATCATAGCTCTTATGTTTCATAACAAAGCTGTCTTTCCATAGGCTGTTATATTTTGCAACATCAGGCAGTGGAAGGAACATGATGTGGATTACAGAACAGGACATCTAGTCTTGTAAGTTTATGGTTAACCTCACTTTCCGCCTGTGGTCCTTGAGTCAGATGACTGTTGTAATGTATACGTTCTCAAAGCTCTTTCCTTGTCTGCTTCAAAGCATTTTAAAACTATAATTTGTATTAATTGGTTCACTTCTTAATGGTCTGTGAAAACCAGACTGTGATGGTATAAAAGTAATGTCAGTTGTTTTTAAATGTGTTAAAAGTGAACTTTAGTACAAAAATTGGTATTTGCTAAAGATTTAAATTTAACTGGTTTATCAAATTGTTTCTGTTTTATTAACTAAAAATAGATAGAGCATAGATTATAGCAAAGGTAATTCAAAGTAAAAATAGGAGAACTAAGCATAAGCATTTGCATTGTTTATCCTTTTGATCTTTCGTTAAAAAAGTCACAAAATTCTAATCTTTCAATGAAGTAAAACAATAGAAAGTTTGGGGGAAATCTCATTATTAAATGATTTTTTTTTTCTCTAGTTCACGTTGGTCACAATTATTGGCACCCAATTATTGCAACATCCTTGTCCCAAAATAACAGCTCTGAATTTTCTCCTATAATCCCTGGTGAGTTTGGCGAACACCTGACAAGAGATCAGAGACCATTCCTTCATATAGAATCTCTCCAGATCCTTCAGATTTCCAGTTCCATGTTGGTTCTTCTCCTCTTCAGTTCACCCCACTCATTTTCTAAAGGGTTCAGGTCAGGGAACTGGGACGGCCATGGCAGAAGCTTCATTTTGTTTTCAGTGACACATTGTTGTGTTTGTTTTGGATTATTGTCCTGATGTAATATCTAAACTTGGCCTAATATAAGATTTATAACAGTGTCAGTCAGGTTTAGTTTTTTTATCTCTTAGTATTTAATAGAATCCACGATGCCATGTATCTAAACAAGATGTCCATGATCTCTGGCAGAAAAATAGGCCCAGTACATTAAAGATCCAGCAGTTAATTTAAATGTGGGCATGGGGTACTTTGTATACCTGTTTGCACCAAACCCATCTTGAGTGTTTGCTGCCAAAAAGCTCTTTTAGTTTCATCTGACCATAGAAGCCAGTCCCGTTTGAAGTTCTAGTCATATCTGACAACTATGCTGGAGTTTGTTTTTGGATGAGTGGGCAGGTTTTCTCTTGAAACCCTCCTAAACAACATGTGGTGATGTAGGGGCTATTTTATTTTATTTTTTTAAGGCTTTCTGGCCAGAAGACTTAAATAATCTCTTCAATTCTTCAGCTGTGATCCTTGGAGAGTCTTTGGCCACTCAAAGTCTCCTCCTCACCATCTATTATAACGATATAGACACACTTCCTCTTCCAGGGTGATTTGTAACATCTTTAGTTCATTAGAACAACTTAATTATTGCTCTGATGGTGGAAATGGGGATTTTCAATGCTTTAGCTCTTTTCTTACAGCCACTTTCTATTTTGTGAAACTCAGCAATCTTGTTTTGCACATCAGAACTGTGTTCTTTGGTTTTATTCCTTGTGATTGACAATTAAGGGAATTTGGCATTTGAGTTCCTCTCATTTATAATCCTGTGCAACAGGAAGTCATGGCTGGACAATTTTATGTTCCTAGTCACCCTGGTGTGCTAAAAAAAATTAAATATGAATAGAAATATACTTCAGAGATATTTTATTCATAAGAATGTAGCGGTGCCAATAACTGTGGCTAACGTGAACTGGAGAAAAACATTTATTTCATATAGAGATTTTCTTCTCACTTTCCATTGTTTTACTTCAATGAAAGGTTAAAATTTTGTGAATTTTTTTTTTAAACAATACAGAATTATTTCCACAGCTGCCTTTGCTCATATTTACCAAGGGTGCCAATATTTGTGGAGGGCACTGTATATGCAATATTGATTGCAGTTATTTTAGTTTATATATATATATATATATATATATATATATATATATATATATTTTAATATTTTAAATTAGATATTTCATATATATTGTTTATTTTAATTTGTAGTAATTTTGTTATTGCTTCTGTCATTATTATGAGTTATCTGTGTTTAGGACTTATTTTCTAATAATTAATTTAGAATTAATTTATTTTCATTTCAGATTTAGTTTTAATTAATTGAATTCGCACACATTTCTCATTGAGTATAGGTCTGCATAATGAAGGAATGACCATGTTTTGAGGTTGGCACAGTAACACCCGTACCCATCATTCAGCAGACGTGTCCCTCAGGACCTTCTGAAGCAACTGCTCATTAATCAGAAGTATCAGTTCTCTGAACAAGATAATAGCAGCTGTAGTCCTGTTCTGGCCTAAGCGGGGAGAGACTGCCATGACATCCCAAAGAGACTGAATTGTTTTCTTGTCACCAACAGTACTTCTCGTGTTACCTTTGATTAATATTGTGATTTCCTTCTCAAAGGCTGTCATTGTTTTAATCGCATGACAGGAAGACAGTACATGCAGCATTGAGTTTGTTTGTGTTCCTCTTTCCTTTTCAAATATTACTGATGAACAAACCCTTCCATCCTAGTCTCTGAGTGAAATAAATCGAAACATGTACAAATAAGTATTTGCCTGCAAAATTATGAAAACATAACCAGCACATGTAAAGCTACAAGAAATTGGCCTTTCAACAATCATCTAATAAATGTAGCTTATGAGAACATTTAATGAGAAAAAGTTCTTGATGTTCCCTTTTCTAGTGCCCCTAAGCTTTCTCTCACACAGGCCCGGTGTTGTCCGAGAGGAGAACTTCCCTGTAGACCCTCCTGCTTTCTCTCTGAGTCATGGCTGACCCTGTTGCATAAGTGCAAGGGCTGACATCATTGCTAGAGACCCAGCACTGTGGTTTGAAGGCAGTGTGAACCGGTGTGGGGCCTCAAATCTCCCCCCTGCACTGGGATGAGGAGCAGCTGTGGCTCCTGAGGTGTGGCCCTCACTATTGAGAAAAGATTGTGAAATAGTTCCTCTGTATGTACCAAACACAAGCACCTGGTTTTTGCATTTTGCTACGATGTGGGCCATAGCCTGGTGTGTGTGTCTTTGTCTTTGGTTTCTCCATTGAAAGATTTTGCCAGGACATAACAGCAGAGAGATATTTAAAATGCCAGCGTGTGCACATCTGTTTTACTAATCACAAGCTGCATTTTTATTATCCTTCAAATTGTGCAATTTAAAATTGTGAATTAGAAATGCGCCTAATGGAAACGCGTCAATTTCACAAAAGCTTCCATATATCGCAAAAAAAAAAGTATTTAGACTTGCATGAGGTGGTTTTTCAAACAAATCGAAGAAAGAATATTTCGCAAAACTGCAATGGAAATGTCTTTTTCGCGTTTACAGCTCACTTGGCGTATAAAAAAGTCATAGGATCATTCTTTAATGTACTATAACCTCAAAAAAACACCTCATATGTGGCCGCTTGCACAAGCTTTGACAACACAATGCTTGAATAAGGGGCTTTTCTTGGCATTAAAGCTTGGATAACCCTTATTTTCACTGCACAAGTCTGCAGCGGTCACCGGAGCATGTTGTGGCCACTCTAATCAATGCTTGAGTTTATACCAGAGGCGCCCTTGCACGTATCAGAAGCGCCGCAGAAGCTGCTTCTGTGTCTCTTATTATTAAAATTAATGGCTGGTGTGATGGCTATGATATATGTAAACCTGCCAACATCTATCGCTATCACTTAATGCGAGAGGAAAAAAATAAGTTTTAGTCGCATAACAGGTTAATGGAAACGGCATAATTTCGCAACATTTTTAAATCAAAATTGATAAAATATCGCAAAACGTTTGGGCAAATCCGTATTGGAAATGCACCTACAGATGGCAACAACAGTAAATGTCAACTTATCCGTAGTGTTTGAGCAGTCAATTGTCATTCATAGCCCATGGTGTTTACTGTAAATAAACTGCAAAATTAAAAAAAATAATAATAATAAAAAAAAAACATTTTAACGGGATTATATCATTAGTAGTTTTTCTCCCAATGATTCTCTGTAATGATTTTCTTTTTTTTTTTAAAACAGGCTGTTTGTTGCCGCTTTTGCTTTAGATCTTCTGTGTAAACACATTTGCATGTAAAATTAGGTACATCACTTTGCCGCACTTATTTGCAGCCTGTGGATTTTCTGTCAGGTTTTTAGTTTTTAAGCTGCTATGATGTGTTTACAAAATAATGTTCACGTATTGTAAAGGTGGGATTGTGATTCTATAGAAGAAAGTGCAGAGCAATAGGTGCTACACACAGCCAGTAACAGGCCAAAGTTTAACTGAAAAGTTCACATTTTATTATATATTCTGATATTAGGAATAATATTTCTTCAGATTTCTCCACATAACGTCATTAGGCAGGTCACGTTTCTGAATACCAGGGATGCATGATATTGGATTATTGGATTTGCCAATATTTTTCAACTCATTTTGGCTGATAGCCGATGCCATTTCCAATACATTTCCTTTTGTTTGGAAACAACACCAAGTCTCTCCTGTGTGGAAATTATAAGAAAATTATTTTTCATTTTGGTTAGTTTTTAACAAGAACTTGTTTGTTAGAATTAAATAAACAATAATGAAGTTCTTTTATAATGACAGTGCCTTTGAATATAACTATAAATAAACACAGTGGTAAATAAAATAAAATGCAGCGGTAACCTTTTGTTTTAAGATTTAATATTTGTAGATGGTCTAAAGCAAGTTGTAAAAATTCTGAAAATCTTTTAGAGCTCATAATTGAACAAAATATAACACATTACACATTAATGAATAAATCAGTATATATAAAACTGTTTAATTAAGTGTCATTTGTTTTTTATTTTTTAAAATTCATGTAAGCTATAGCTTCTGACCTTTAAATTAAAACATACTCATAATTTTATGACATCAATTACTGTTTTATTTAATCAAAAACACAGTCTAAATGTAATTTGTGTATTTTACTTTAATTTTATTAGAAGTAGGCCAACAGCCAACCGCACATGCTATTACTGTTTACTCTATCACACACCGAAGGCCTCATTCTGTACGTGCGTTCTCAGATTAAATGCAGCATTCCAGAACAGTTAATCTAATCATCATTCAGGCAAAATTTTGGTTCAAGAATGAGCCACATTGCTGATGTGATCTAATCGCTAGCACACTCTGAGCACATGTGACTTATTCCTCTTATTGGCAAGACATATTGGCATAACTTTTCACATCATGTTGATTCCAGTATTTACATTTTAAAGCCATTATCGCCTGATTCCGATCTCATGGCAATTCATGCATATTTTGCGAGGTGGCTAATTAGTATGACCTGGCTCATATAATTTGTATGTTTTGTGAAAAATCGTATGTATTTTACGAGGTGGCAGATTTGTAGAAATTCGTACGAATGACCACCCCTAAACGTACCCCTCCCAGAAAACATACAATATTGTACGAGTGAGGTCGTACAAATTCGTACGAATTAGCCACCTTGTAAAATACGTATGAATTGATGGTGAGATAGTGTTGGAATATCAAACAGCCGTTGCTGATGTGTAAATGTGCTAATAAGTTTCAAAAGTACAATGTGCAGTTTAGTTTCTTTTTTACACTGGGGAGGAAGTTTTGAAAGTTACAGTATGTTTTCATAATACACTGAACTCTTCCTGGAAAGTTCAAGGAATATTTGATCCCTCATGATATGCCCCCTTTAAAGCTTGAGCTTAAGTTTGGAGGGCATGTTTTCTTAGTTTTGAGAGAACGGATGTGTCACAATTTATGAGTAGAGAACATCTCTGACTCACTACGGAGTATAAACGCATACACATGAGCTCCTGACCATGGACAGACTTAGCACCGTATTTACACACCGACATACCTTCTGCCTAGACGCGCGTAGTTAAAAACGTATACTTAGCGCTCACATGAGGATCCCAGATGTGTTGATCGCTCAGGATGTTCTCTGGCAGTGAGCCACAGAATCCTAGAGTATACTGGGAAAAACAGTCTCTAAGTTTCTAAGGCCTAATGAAGACATTTTCTGCTGATGCGACAACTGTTTTTGTTCTCGAGTTAAATATATATGTGTCACAGCAAAAAAATGCATCCCTTTAGAGGTTAGGAAGGGTCATGTCTTTGTTTTTCATCCGCTCGTTTCCTTTGCAGCATTTCTGACTTCATTTAAAAACAACAGTGCTTTTAGATTCATTCTTTATGTGCACCGTCAGCTGTTTGGCTGCTTGCTTATTCGATCTAAGATGCTTTGAGGAGGTTTTAATTTATGTAATTGTATTTGTTTAAAACATTGTTGCCCATGTGATGGAAGCTAACAACTCCAGACAGTTGTTAAACTATGTGTGGTTTGCAAATTACATTTGGTTAGTCTCTAACATGGGATATGCAGGCACAGTTGTGTCAGTTTTTTTCCTGGCTGTATAGTTTTGCTCTCAGCAAAATCATTCAACTTTGGCAGGTAGTCAGCAGTAATTTTATTAGCGGAACTTTTACATGGATGGTTTTTGTTTCTGCAACTTATCGTAGCTTGAAGTAAATGATGCCAGTGAAATCGGTTAGCCAAGAAATACAAATGAGAAAGAGATCCAATATAATAAGAGATTGATCCAAACTTTTTGTTGAATAATGAATTCATGTAAGGCTATCTAGTAATCCCTGAGCGTCATGAGGACAAACAAATACTAGCATGCTTTAGACACACACATCTTCTTGCTTTTGATTGCCTTCCTTCTGTATGCTGTGTTGGGGATGGATTTGACTTTCCAACTCTCAGTGCAACTCTGTTTTATATATCGATTTATCAAATGGATCAGGAGTTGATTTATATGATTTATACAGGTTTGTCCGCTGCAAAGTATTGCCTCTGCAAATGGCACTAAACTCCCTTAGCACAGTGGATGTCACAGAGAAAAAGAGGCATGAGGCTGTTTTTTTGCAGAGGTGATGGGTTCAGCTTGTGGTTGAGCGAGAGAAAGAGAGCGAACATGATTTTTCAATTAAGCCTTCCCTCAGAATTTTCTTCGTAAGAGTGCAAAAAGCCAGATCTGGAGGGAGATCAAACCTCCACCCAAGTTGTGCATGTTAAATTGCATACACTCACTCACACAGACACACACACACACACACACACACACACACACTTATATAGAGTAACAGAGAACCACCCCATCATGTTTGAAACCTTTTCCTTTAACATTAATTTGTTATATGCAACGTGTAGTAGAAAGCCAGCAGTGTCAAGCCCATGTTAAAGAGTTCACAGTGTGGGTTTTTTTTTGACACTGCCTGTAAGACTTTATATTCTAACCTGTAAGCTAATAGCACACAAAATAGCGAATGATTTTTAGTGATCTACTAGGTTTACTGTGCATACTTGGTTGGATGATTTAACGCACACATGGACAATAGAATCACCATTGGCCAAACAATTTTTTTTAAAGTGCTGCGGAATGAACACTTTCTTTCAGTCATCTAGTCATGTGTATACTGTATATCTGCCCTCCTTTTATAGCATCAGCATTTTCTTCCATCTTGTGGATGTTCTGGGAACTAACATTCACGTAAAGTGTGAACTGAATGTATTTTCCAACTTAAGAACTATATTTGTGTATAATACAATGTATTATAATAATGTTTTTGTGTTGAATTGTATTTTTAGCTCCGTCTGTTCTTTTTTCGAGTTGGCATGCACAAGATACGCAGCTTTTTTTGTTGTTGTTGAGTATTCTTTGTGAATACATGTTCACAAGCATTTCAATGCTTTTGACTGTTGCCATGTTTTCTTACAGTATCTTTCTCTAAATTATTTTTTCCAGTGTTGAAATCCATATTTGTCTGCCTACTTTGAAAGAAGTCATAAAATATGTTCTGTGTGGGATGGACATGCCTAAGTCTTGCAAACTCTTGAATCCAAGAAGTTGGATTTGAAATTTGGGTGTAGTGTTGCCAAAAGTACCAAAGTACTATACTGAAATTTGAAAAATGTGACACTACCAGCATTTTCCACTAGCATTTTTAGTGCCGTTGAGCGAATTCTCATGAAAGCCTATTTCCGGCACTGAATTTTTAAAAAAATACTTTTTATTGACTTTTTATTTCACAATTCTGACTTTCTTTCTCAGAATTACATGATACAAACTTGCTATTCTGACTTTTTTCTCAGAATTGTGAGATAAACTTGCAATTGCGAGTAATAAAGTAGGGCTGCACAATTAATCGAATTTCTAATCGTGATTACATTTACAGATTCCACAATTATGTAATCGTTCAAAGGCACAATTAAAAAAAAAAATTAAAATAAATATCCAACTACATTATTCTGCTTTCTTAAGATATGAGTGAGTGAGTGAGTGAGTGAGTGAGTGAGTGAGGAGTGAGGAGGAGTGAGTGAGTGAGTGAGTGAGTGAGTGAGTGTCCCACAGGTTATCTTAAGGTTTTTTTCTTATTATTTTAATTTTTATATTTTTAGGTTTGTATATATATATATATATGTGTATATATATATATATATATATATATATATATATATATATATATATATATATATATATATATATATATATATATATATATATATAATATAAGAAGAAACTACATATAAAAATGTGGCATGCAGTTGCTTCAAACAATGCTATTCAAAAAATCATTCAAATCATGTAAATTTTGATAATCGTAATTAATAATCGCAATTACAATTTTATGGGAATAATTGACAATTATGATTTTTGTCATAATCGTGCAGCCCTTTCTCAGTATTGTTAGATACAGTATAAACTCACAATTGCGAGTTATAAAGTCCAATTTTTGTTCTCAGAATTGCGAGTTTTTACCTTAGTTCAGAATTGTGAGAAACCGTTGCAATTACCTTTTTTTGTTTAGTGGCGGAAACGGGCTTCCATAGATTCTTAAACAGATCCGATATGTCTGTGATTGGCTACAATGATCATCACTTCACGCTCTTCACTGAGCGCTTACACAGATACATACGGGAGCGTTTGAAAGCCGCGTCTATCAGCAGATCCCTAATATATCTGCTCATAGACAGATTCGCTGATAGACACAGCTTTTAAACGCTCCCATGTGTATCTGTGTAAGCACTCTGTGAAAAGCGTGAAGCGATGATCAATGTGGGTTCCATTTTGATGAGATTTTCTTAGATGTATGCTACTCTTTGCTTTCCCTGTACCTGTTTTGGCACGTTACATGCACAGACATTGGATGCAAAGACATTATATGCTCATACTTTAGCTTTTGTCGCAAGTGGTGATCTCGGCAAAAATATCACTTGCAAATTAATAAAGTTGTTTGCGCAATTATTTCCACCCATTGCTGGAGGAACCAGTCGGTAGTGGCTTTTGCTTGGTCTTAAAGATGTGTAAGGTAGTTGTTTAGTACGAAATTTAGTTGGATTTGCAAGACATTCCCTGTTAAGAAAAACAGCATATGCGGTTTAGGTATGTTTTGAAGCATGGTAGCTGGTTTGAGCTGGTTTAAGCTGATCCTGAGCAACTAGCTCCTGCTCAGGACCAGCTTAAATCAGCTCATGACCAAGTAAGGCCTAGCTTCATCCAGCTCAAATAGCTACCATGCTTCAATAAATTCCTAACCAGCATATTCCTTTTTTTTTTTTTCTTCCAACAGGGTTTACTTAGAGAGGGTTTTGTTGATTCACATACCTTCAATTTTGTTATGCAGTAAATACACTGTTGCTTCGAAACAACCAGTTCCTTGATTCCTTGGCTAAGAAAATCTTGCTACTTGACACTTAATGCAGAAAAGAGTGTTGTGGCTTTAGCTGCTCATGCATAAAGCTTTGCATAGTTTCCATAATCAAGTTTGTACATACTATCTATCTGTATGCGAAAAAAATAGTGTATGTAAATTATATGTCTATACCCAATGCCCTCTTATAGTTTACTTTGTCATCTAAATGTCTTGAGACTATTGGTGAAAGTGCTTCTATTGTAGAAGCTCTCCTATAGTGCAATGCTTTATCTTTACGTTCAAGTGTGCTCAGTATGGTCTCAGACTTCTTGTACCCCACTGCATGTTTGAGTACTCTTCCAACCATCCTTAAAATACCAGCCAAAACACTATAATTTAGTAAAACATATCATGTTGACTTCAACTTACCAGTTTGACATTGGAGTAGCTCAAAATTGTATAAGAAAATAGGGCACTTTACTAAATGTGTACCTAGGAAGTAGAGCACTTTTTGTTACAGATTTATACGAGACCACTGCCTGCCTTCCAGTAGTGCTTATCAAAAGATTAGGCATTATCTCTGTGCAATATATCTGTCAGACATAATGCAGTAATGGAGAGATAAGTCTCCATGTTTTATTTGATGGATGGTGTGGTGGAGATAGAAAAATTGCCTGAGGAGAGACATGGAAAGAGGACGGGTGGATACAAATGTCTTTTTCACGCATTTTCTACGCTTTTGAAAAGCATTCACACAGATACCCAGGGACGCCACATTCAACTGCTAGTTTGATTCTGCCCCCAACCGTCTAGAAGAATGTCAAGCTTAAGTTAGTGGAAGAATGGGTTGCTAACATTTAACCATGAAACATTAGTGGGTGGCAAAAAAAATCGTATAAGTAGATAAAAGACTCCTTTTGTTTATGTCTTTCTTACGTTGTCAAGTATTGTTTAAAATAATTTTAAACGTATAGATAAACGTCAGGTTATCTTTTGGCAAGAGCTGAGTTTTCAGTTTGTTGCTGACACAGGAAAATGCAGATGTCTTAACGAATAAAGAGGCTACGTTTATTGTGTGTCTGGCCAGATGGACCAACTGGCTTTGCTCCATGCATTATATACAAAATGTTTTCCTACCCTGACCCACTTGTTACCCTCATTAAAAGTTTTTCATCATGATTTATGCCTCTATCAACATTGCAGCACTCTAATGAACTGTTATCTCCATTCATTTGAGTTCTTGATGAGTTGGCCAGCTTTTCCGTTATCCTTTTGTGCCTCTGGTTTGGGACGGCGGACGTTATAGCTTTGGCAAGGTCCGATGTGGGTACTGTGCTTGATTTTTCTTCCGCCTGCCCTAAAACTGTGTTCTAGATTTACTCTTGCACCTTACTAGTCATAAAGCGTTAACCTCTAACAAAAACACTCTGTGGTTGCAAAGCTTCTCTGGTGTGAAACCACATCATGGTTTTGGGTGCATGTCACGTGTTTCTCAGTTCACTGGGCTGTCCTGTCCTTCCCAGACCATCCCATTTGGCATGCCTTTCTGTACAGTGACTTCCAAGTCTTTGCAGGATGGATCGTCTCTCTGTCAGTTGTACATGGTCTGAAGGCTTCTAGATTTCACTTTGGTGTCCAGGTGCAAAGACAGAAATGCTAAAGGGAGAGAGAATGTTGAGAGGTAAAGTGCTTAAGCTCAATGTACAGTATGTTTTTCTGTCATATACTTGACATAAAGAAATCTTGGGCTGTTTGTTGTTGTTGTTTCTTTGGTCTGTATTTTAGCCCTTGTAATACGAGTCTGTGTTCATCTGAGCGGTTTATCATATTTGCATTCTCTGCCTTTAGTCTGGTTTCTTTTTGTTAGGCATGTCAGTGAGGATTAAGAAAAATATTGAATAACCTCTTTTGGTTTTGCCTATTTTAATGAGGCATATACAAGAATGTTTGTTTCTCATTTTTCTCTGTGATGGAGTGTGTGAGCAAAGGAGGTCGAGGAATTGTTGCTATACTCCTAATGGTTCCCTCTCTCCTATAAATATACATCTTCTGCCAAACTTGCTTTGTCTAATCTTATATTTCTATTTTTTTCTCAGTAACAGAGAAATTTGATTCAGGGCTCCAAGGTTGCTGCAAAAATACATTGCCATTAGTATTTTAGTATTGTTTGAATGTGTCCTTGTTTTGACCCATGAAAATGAAGAAGAATAATGTGTTAATTTCATAATGCTGATGACTTTTATTCTGTTTCCTTTTAAGTTTTAAACTTAAAATAAGTTGATTATGCGTTGGTTGACTGCTTGCCTCATTGCAATTCTTTTCAGTCATTTTGTTATTTCTGGTTATTTACTAGTTGGATACATCATGTACTAGTGATGGGAAGTTCGGATCATTTTACCGACTCGGTCCTTTGAGTCTCGTTCAGCAAAATGAACGAATCTTTTTTCGAGTCATTTCGTTCATTTTGTTCATTTTAGCAAAATATAATTAAAATGTTACGTTTTACTTCCCTAACACATCTGCTGCTTACACAAACGTTGATCACACTACAAACAAAACAAAACTATAATGCTATAAGAAACAGAAAATATTAATTCATTGTTTACCTGTGTCTTTAGTCTATGATTCGCTCACCTCGCCTCTTATCTGACAAGTTTTCGGGTTTGAGTCGTTCGTTCATCACCTGACAGCCCAATTAGCTTAACCAACGCAGTCTGAGCCGGAAAGAGAATTGATTAGTTCATCTCTCGAGTCCTCGGGTTTGAGTCGTTCGTTCATCACGTGACAGCCCCGTAATGTTAACCTATGCAGCCTGAGCCGGAAAGAGAATTGATTAGTTCATCTCTCGAGTCCTCGGGTTTGAGTCGTTCGTTCATCACGTGACATCCCC
This sequence comes from Labeo catla, assembly GCA_012976165.1. Classification (NCBI taxonomy): domain Eukaryota; kingdom Metazoa; phylum Chordata; class Actinopteri; order Cypriniformes; family Cyprinidae; genus Labeo; species Labeo catla. The sequence continues at coordinate 1,112,642 of VONZ01000078.1, forward strand.
GTAATGTTAACCTATGCAGTCTGAGCCGGAAAGAGAATTGATTAGTTCATCTCTCGAGTCCTCGGGTTTGAGTCGTTCGTTCATCACGTGACAGCCCCATAAGATGAACGAACGACTCTAAAACAGTTGAACTAATTCCAGTACAGGACCTAATAGGATGTTGCGCATGCGCGACTGAACGAATCACTCGCCGAGACGACTCGTTCGTCCCGAGTCACATTAAAGATTCGTTCAAAATGAACGAATCGTTCAAGAACGACCCATCACTATCATGTACAGGCACTGTAGTAATTGGACTGAAAATGAAAATGTCCTGTGGGCAGTGACACAACACAATCTAATAATATTTAATTATTTAATATAAAGTTACCAGGAGTTGCATTTTGGACCAATGAGATTTCACAGTGGACACATTGTTTCCCATTTCCACAAAATGGGAAACGATAAACTACTTGCACAACTACTTCCGCATTCTACTTGTTACGGCTCGGGAGTTTCCGGTTAGTGGTCAGCGCACCTACATACAGACAGTTTCTCATGAGAATGCAGATTATTACTACATTTTACTGGCATTTCTTTAAAAAAAAAAAAAACAATTAATCATATTCTCTGAGTTAACATGAATCATCTTCAACCTGCTGAAATGTTACTATATACTATAAATGTATTTCCCTTCCGTATGTGCATTCAGAATAATAAATATTTCCCCACTAACCTGCCGCATTCTCAAAAAAATATTTTTCTTTGACTAAATTTTCCATACCTGATGATTGTACAGATTTAAAGTTTGACTAATAAACACCCTTGCGAAAATTAACCATGGTTTTACTATAGTAAAAGTGCCATGTTTTTTCCACTTTTACCATTTGTATCACAACACTTTTACTACAGATAGCCTACCATTGTTAAACACTGGACAGTTATTTGTAGTAAAACCATGGCTAATTTGTTTGTGTGTGTTGATGCTCTGCTCTTATTCCGAGTCTATACTGCTTATTCCATTGTTTAAAATGGCTGAATGAATGTGCGGTAACTGCCTTATTTAACAAAGTTAAACATTTAAATAATTTTTAACAATATCATGCTGACAGTGCGACTATTGAATATTCATAATGTGGCATTAGGCTACATACAGTGAAAATGATGACAAAATATGACACAGAATAGTGACTAACATATTTAATACAGATAAATAAAGGTTCATTATGATTTTATTTATCAGATCACTGACACCATGCGGTGAAACAATCACGTACGATTACCAGCCACCGGTTTGTCAGATCGGTTTATGTTGGATTAAAACGTAACATTCCGTTGAGTTTGGAAAATTCTGTACACAGTAATCATCAGAATATGTCTTCTCCTGTCTCTGAAAATTTCTGAATTTGAAATCATCCCGCAAACTCTTTTTATTCGGCGTTTAAGTCAGCTATATGATTACAGCGCATTGAAAATGTACATAACCGGAAATAGCTGAGCTGTAAGATTTCCAAACGGAAGGCTCAGTGCAAGTAGTCCGTTAACTGAAAAAATGTCACGGTCAAAGTGTTAGGATAAAAACTCAAATGAATTTGGAAAACTAGACTCCATTATGATATGTCTTGGCTTTTAACCAGTTCAATGAAGTCCTCATCGGTTTAATTACTATTTGATGCCATCTACATAAACAAACATACTTTTACTTATCTAAATGAGGACATACTGAATGGATGTACTCTAAATGAGGACCTACTTTATGTGCTTTCTAATAGGTTTTTGGTAATATAAGGAAGTAATTATGAATTATTTCTCTTATCGAGGGTGTACAAAAGAAAGTTCTGTGCACAAACAATCTGACTGTGTTGTAAAATGCTGGATAAATGCCCAGGGTGTTGACTAAATCAGTCCAGAGTTAATTTTCCTCAAAGGTTATGAGCACAATAGGGAAATGGAAAGAAAAATATTTGTGTGTGTGTGTGTGTGTGTGTGTGTGTGAGGATTTGAGAAGGGGCACTAGGTGGAGCTCCGAACTCTTTCAGGAGCACAGGTGAGGATCTTTGTTTTTTTTTTTTTTTTTTTTTCCCCACTGTTTTTCTTTGTGTTATGTCTCGATCACTCAAACACTCATTTACTGTTTTTCTTGACTCCTCACTCTTACAGAATGCAGTAATCTTAAACAGACATGATCTGTTTTATCTCACGTTGACACCTAGACTCTGTTCTGCACACTGTCATCTTGTTATCTCCTGAGATCCCTCTCTTGGTTTAGTGTATGCAGCACATTGGTTTTATTTAGAGAGGAAACAACGTGGACATCCTCCTTTCACAATGTTTTACACATTTGCTTTGATCTTTTTTTTTTTTTTTCTTTGTGGCAGCAGCAGTAAGTTCAAGTCTAGTGATTTATACTGTATATTGACCAATATTTTGCCACTTAAAATTTTCTAATAAATGCTGTTTTTTTTTTTTTTTTCTTTGTCTCTTTACATCAAATTATCCTTAAAAAAAGTATCCCAGTTTTCACAAAAATAAGAAATGTTTCTTGAGTACCAGTAAGCATGAAGGATCATGTGACACTGAAGACTGGAATAATGGCTGCTGAAAATTCAGCTTTGCCATAACAGAAATACAGTTCATTTTAAAATGTATCAAAAAGGAAACCGTTTTTTTTTTTAAATGATATTTTTAAACAACTAAATGCTGATACAGTAAGCATAAGAGGTGCATCAAAAACATTGAAAAATCTTGCCGATCACAAACATTTAGATGCGTTTAGACGGTTTAATCCAGGACGTGAATGCACTTAACCTGCAGTTACAAATGCATAAATGTTTTGAATTTTTAAAAACAAAATGTGATGGTGATATTTGAAATAATTTTTGAAAAAATTTAGAAATTTAACTTAAAGGTGACCTATTATGCCCCATTTTACAAGATGTAAAGTAAGTCTCCGATGACCCCAGAGAGTGTGTATGTGAAGTTTTAGCTCTCTCTCTCTCTGTGTGTGTGTGTGTGTGTGTGTGTGTGTGTGTGTGTGTGTGTATATGTATGTGTATATGTGTATATATATATATATATATATATATATATATATATATATATATATATATACATATACATACATACACACACACACACACACACACACATATATATATATATATATATATATATATATATATATATATATATATATATATACATATACATACATATATATATATATACACACACACACACACACACTTGACACAACTTAATAATTCAGCTTTCAGATGATGAAAAAAATGGATCCTTATGAATGGTTTAGTGGTTAACGGTCGCATATAAAAGTCACACAGGGACATTTTGGCCCTTTATCTTGAATTTTGGGGGATTTTTTTTAATGTATTTTATTAAAATAAATCATTTAAATGTGCTTGCGCAGTAGTGTAACTTGCATCTCAGTGTATGCGTGTACGTGTTGGGTTTTTACTTTTTTACGATATACTTAATGTCAAATCACATATAGTTTAAAAAAAAAAATTACGTTATTTTTGTAGACTATATAGCACACCCCTACTTTTCACATTTTTTTTATGCTTATAATAATTATGTAAATGTGATCTCTTGTTATCTTCATCTAGACTCCTTATAAAACCTTGCATCCCTGCACCGATTCATTCCATTCTTATATTCCTGTGATCTGCATTCATGCTTTAGCTCACTCACACATCACATCAGTGTGTCAAACTTCACTTTGTCCTTGTGCTTTCATGTCACAGGATCACGTTTCCACTACTCTCCTCCCTGCCAGTCTGTGAGGCCTGCTATGGCATGACTGTGGTGGGAAAGCACCGTGCTATATTTGAAAGCCTCTGATGTCTGTCTTCACATGAAGCCTTAGCTGCCTCACAGTACTCCTGTAGAGGGGGTGTGATTGACAGTGAAAGGGAGCTTGTGTGTGTGTGTGTGTGTGTGTGTGTGTGTATGCCAGTACCACATGGCCCTCTGCTGTCCTCCCCTCTTCCTGTTGCTTGTTCGCTCTCTGACCTTCTCCAGAGCCGATACATCTCTTTTGAAGAGCAGTGAATACGTTTGTCCTGAGTATTACTCTCTATTTAACCCTTTCATGAGTGAAACGCAGTGAACGTAGTCCACTTTTCCCAGTGAGGCACATCTGATACAAACATCACTGTAAGTTATTTGGAGACATTTAGTCTTTTTTTGTTCTAGCATTCATTCTGTTTTTGAGTTTCATAATGGGTAAATACAAAAAAGCATGCTGTTTGAATCAATTTTGTGTTCTTTTAAGGTTTAGTCTGTGTACAGAATGTTAAATGAACCCAGAATCCCAGTATATCTGGTTTCCTACTGTAAGTAAAGTGGGTCAGTATCAGTGACCGAGAGTTCTTAGCGACCAAGCAGTGTCCATTAGAACTGAGTGATCTTTGATATGAGACAGACATGGAAAGACAGTGACAGAAAGTACTTGTATAGACTGTTGGACTAAGTGGTATTGAATCCTAAAGGCCATTTGTTACCTCCCATTAATGACGAATTCTTTAAAATCTCCCAATGAGTCATTCTTACTATTCTAGGCAAATCATTTGTATCAATTGGACTGTGGGGAGTTTTTAACATCATAGCATTTGTCATACTTTATTTTGCTTGTTGCACAGGCTGCATCTGATAAAGCAGAATATAGAATATGTTTTAAGACTAGATAATGTATACAGATGTTTGGATAACATTCTGCCTGTTTGGATACCTTAATCTAGTCTTAGATTTGTCCTTCACTACTTATATTGTGTGTTCAGTTTGGCTGTTTGGTGGAAGGAATAAAAATAGTGTCTGAAGGAGTGGCTAAAGGAGTAGATTTATTTATAAATGTCCCTTTTTTCGTTTTTGTCAAGTAATGACATTACGGAGCCATGCACACGACATGCAAACAAAAATATATTTATCATGGCTACAAATGAAGAATTTATCCCCTTGTTTGATTAATGTATTGTTTAATTTCTTAATATTAATACATTAATATATAGTATTTAATTAAGTTTTTATGTAATACATTTTAGCTAATTTGTAGATATGACCTAGGAATTCATTTCCATTTACTTAATTCATTTTATTTATTAATACTTAATTCATTTTATTTATTAAATTTTATATATATATATATATATATATATATATATATATAAATATGATTTTTTTTTTTTACACAGAAAAGTTAACTTATTAGCTGACTTGAATTTTTTTATTTTTTTATTTTTTTTTTTAGATCATTAGACATGATGTGCCTTGAAAGCTTGTTCCATTAGGAGGTGCTTTCGTTTAAAAAAAACAAAGAAAATCACTGCTTGTGAAGTGATTGACCTTAGGTTTCAGACACAGCCCACTTTCTGTTGCGGAGTTGTTGCTGAGTTGTTCATCCTTTAATGGTGTGTGCGGGCAGTAAGCCTAAATAACGAAGCCTCATGCTCAACAGCTGTCCAGTGACCCCACCTGCTCTCTCTCCATCACTCCTCTGACCAAAATAGACCCACACAAATGGCAGATACACATTACAAACAATATTTTCTGTGCAACATGAGGTCAGAAGAGGAAATTAGGCTTTTATGTTTGTATCCATATGCAGTCTGATGTGATTAGGATGTGAAAACACATTCTGTACTGCTGGATAAGCTTTTAAGCTGTGTAAATATTTTAACACTATTTCCACACTGCAATATCATTTGCCATTGGATGAGTATTTGTGTCTGTAGTCCTTAATAGTATGACAGGCTTACGTGTTAGCTGTAAATTAACTATAGCCCAATGCTAAATATACTTGCTCTAGCTTTAGCTAAGCTTAGCTGGCTAACAATGACTTATTATCTGGCTTAAGGATGATTTTCTGTGCTTTCTGTTACTGTAGAGAGTGTTTAGCTCAGAGCTTTTTTGAAATTTGTCAAGCCTTGTGATATCAAAGACTAAAAACGTCTGAATGCGTTGTATTCAAAAGAGATTGAACGCAACGAATGGAACAGAACACAGGACTCTTGAGATTCTTTTTAGAAAGTTGAACTGTTTTTAAGTTGACACCGCTTCTTAAATACTGCATAGATATTCTTCTGCACATGTACACTGCAGTTTCAAAAGTTTGGGTTTTTCGTTAAGTGTTTTAGAAAAGTATTTTATGCTCACAGAGTTGCATTTATTTGGTCAAAAATAAAGTAAAAACACTAATATTCTGAAATATGGTAACAATTTAAAAGGACTCTGTTTTATTTGAATATATTTTAAAATTTATTTTGTTTGTGATGGCAAATCTGAATTTTCAGCAGTCATTTTTTCAGTCTTTAGTGTCACAACACTTACCTGGTCTCATGACGAAAACGTACCTGTGGGAACTTTTTCGCAAGATGCGAAATATGTACCAATAAGTACATATCAAAGCAGTTTCCAACAGAAAAACAGCAAGCACCTGTAATCGTTTTTGTACACAGTTATGATTACAGGTGTTTCACTTTCCGGACAAGCTTGCTCGTTAGGCATAGAACTGGATTTGAGATGCGGAATCCTTGGGTACGAATCTTGTGAAAAACATGATTCCATCGCTTTTGTTCATATTATTGTGTAGGTTTATTTAAAGGGATAGTTCATCCAAAAATAAAAAAATTTGCTCATTATTTACACACCCTTCAGACATTCTAGGTGTATATGACTTCCTTTTTTCAGACGAATCCAATCAGAGTTGTATTAAAAAAATTATCCTGGCACTTCCAAGCTTTAGAATGGCATGGGTGGGTGTTTCTCTTCATCAGTCCAAAACAAGTCCAATAAAGTGCATCCATTTTTGTAAAAAAAAAAAATATCTAAAATGTAATAATCTATCTTACGCCAACTGGTTGTACACGGAAGCTGCTCAGGGCGGAAGAAGTAGGACGGCAGCTTTTCGCATGCGCCGGTGAGTCTTGCACAGACCGGTGTTTGTTTATGGGAGCAAAGGAAGCAAATGTTTCCTTTCTTTAGTAATGGAAAACCAGTTTCCTCTTGGTTTTTATCGAAATGCTCCATGTTTCTATACAAATCCTCATTTTGAACTTCTAATTTGTGGCCGTTGTTTTGTTTTGGTTTCTCCATGGCACGTTCATATTCGTCACTTCTGAGTGGCGCATGCGCAACACCGACGTATTATGTCATCCACTTAGGAAAGGCTTTCAGGATTAAAGTGACTATTACATATTAGATGTGGATGTTTTTCTTACAAAAATGCATTAATTCACTACAAGAGACCTTTATTTACCCCCCGGAGCCTGTGAAGCACTTTTTATTATGGATGGATGCATGTTATTGGACTTGTTTTGGACTGTTGAAGAGAAACACCCGCCCATGCAATTCAACAGCTTGGAAGTGCCAGGACATGCACTGTTTTTAATGTAACTCCGAATGGATTCGTCTGAAAGAAGAAAGTCACATATACCTAGGATGCCTGGAAGGTGAGTAAATCATGGGCTAATGTTCACTTTTGGCTGAACTATCCCTTTAATACATCATTTTTGAATAAAAGCATTGAAATAAATAAAGCTTATTGACCTCGAGCTTTTGAACAAAAGTGCCCTTATAGTAACCATCAAAAATACTTTTTGTGTGAGTATTTTGTTTGTGTTATGTATATGTATAGTCATACTGGCACTTGTTTATATTTTCTGTAAACTGGGTTTGAAAGCCATGGCTGGAACTGCTGGCTTTCTTTAGAAGGTGATTTGCCCTTGGTGTCCTAGATACTCTGTGAGGGTTATACACTGGACACACACACATACACACACACAAACACACAACCTCCTATTGCTTTCAACATAAAGGTGCAGTCACATCATTGACAGCCTAGCCATTCCAACAAGGGAAAGAAAAAAGCGGTGACCCAGAGTCAGCCACTCAGAAAACACATTCCCTTTTTAGGACAGAGGTAGGGGTGTGTGTGTGCGTGAGTGGTAATTTTAGGTAAATGTGATGTGGAATGAGTGGACAGTTTTCTGACCTTGTCCTGCTGCATAGTACCGACCCAAATCAGGTGACCAATGTGTGGTTGAAACAGGACTCCATGATTGTTTACCAGTCACCTTCCAATCTCAGGACTTTGATTATATATCAAGCGCTGTAGTCATACTGATTAAACGGAGCAGAATGCAGCTATGGGTCATCGGTTCATTCTTGTGTGGTACAATCTGGGGTTTCATTCTGCTACATCAATTACAGGGGGGAAGTGAAGCATTGCTTCACTGATGCAGCATGATTTCTTTTGCGTTATTCACATTCTGCTTTAGGTTCGGCAGCATTAACACAAGTGGTTTCCAGCCTTTAATCAATTTGCGTATAATTTTTATAAATGTTCATGATTTAGTTTAGCATTGCTCCTTTTTGTTTGAGTCTCATTACAGCAAACTGAAGTGGCATTCGCAGAATTAGCTACTGTACCTTGGATCTGTAGACTGTCAGTGTTGCAGGGAAAATGTTATATTCATCTTTCTGTGGCCCAGCACTGCTGGAAACCCGACTCTCGTAGTCTAACATTCAAACGGCAAAGATGACGACAGATACCCATCTAAAGAGATGCAGTTAATCTTTCTTCATATAATCCAGCAGCACAAGATAAGGCAGCACCTTCAGGGTTTCACAGTACATCTGAAAAGAATGAAATGATATATTTATGGAGAATATTTCAGACTTGGTTGGTTTCATTTAGCAGATCATTTAGTTCTATTAGAAAACCAAAAGTCAGAGTAGCTTAAACTCCCTGCCAGGTTGTGTTGTTCTGGCATGGGACTTTCTGAAAGTTGATATGTGTGGAAATCAGGGCCATTTTCAGGACAAAGTTGGACTTGAGCTACAGTATGTTCACTTAAACAAAGTCCAGAACCACAACCTCTTTGTGTTAGTTCTCCTAGTCATATTTGAACTATCCAAACTTATTAATTGCTAAAATACTTCATTTTTTTTTCTTTCTGGCTTTGCTAGATGTTTCCATTCATTTATTATCTGTTTATTTGCCTGCCCTGGAACATTTGACAGTAGTGTTTGATGAATGACTGATACTTAAGCTACGATTCAACAAACCAAACTGTGGCCAATTCTCTTTGCTTTGATTTATTAAATTTTCTAGTGCAGGAAACAATAGGCTAACATGTGATATTTAAACTCTGGATTTAAGCTTAGACCCACTTCATGGCCTTTTGGTTTAATTTGTCTCATAATTCCTCTTTATTTCTGTTTGTTTGAGTTTGTCACCATTTACCACTTTAATCTTTATTTACTACTGTAGCGTGCAGATGGTGTTAACCAAACCCAAGAGTTTGAGCTGTAAATACTGAGCACATGTGCAGAAGACCGTGTCATTAGATGGTGTGTTTTGGATTAAGGGATGATGTCATTTTTGTGCTATTTGTCATTTGAGAAAGCGAACCAGTCTCTATGGAACTAGTAGATTACATTATTTGTAATGACAAGGCAGCGCACATGCCCTCCTCGAGAGTCACGCGGTGATGTCATCTCTTTTCAGCCTTTAGTTAGATCCCCGACTGGGACTCAAGTGCTGATTATTTTAGATATTCGTTCAGTCTCTGGAATGTCTTTGATTTCCTAATCACAACCTGTGATGAAGTCTGATGCTCCGTATCTTGGATTGGCTCAGTGATTGTGTCAAGAACAACAGCAGCTGGTTTCTCTGGCCACTTGAGAAACTCATTGACACATTCTTGATGGGTCTCAGTCTCAGGCCATCCTTAAGGGCGTTTGTTTGTGTGTCTATGAGAATGATAAGTATTGGAGTGGAAACATTGCAGTCAGGATAATAGGCCAGAAATAGTGCAGGGCAAATGCCATTGTGCATGTACACGAGTGTTAAAATGCCCTGCTTGCTTGAATGCACACCGAGGTTTAGTTCTCACCACTGCTGTTCCACACTGACCTGTTTCTCATTGTTCAGTGTTTTGTCAGCTTCATACTGCCTCCCTCTGTTCTTTCTTTTCTATCCCAGTGACTGTTTTAAAAAATTATTTTTTATATGTCCATTTAGAATAAATATGGTCAGTCCAGGTTTAGAGGGCTGAATACAGTTACTAATAAAGTTGAGTTGACTGTAAGGCTTCTCTGTGTTATGGAGGGTGACATCTTAAATATTTGTTTATATTTAGCTTTTAGACCTGTTATAATTGGCTTACCTACATACAAGTTCAGTCTGTCAGTCTGTCAATCAGTCAGTCAGCCACCGCCATAATGAACAATAGTCTGAACTACATTCTAATGTGGAGATTAGTCAGTAATGCCCTGAGGATGCATTAAATTTATATAACAGTAAAGCCATTTATAATATTACTAATTATGTGACCCTGGACCACAAAAGCAGTCATAAGGGTCAATTTTTTTAAAAATTAAAATTATTATTATTATTATTATTATTATTATTATTATTAATAATAATAATAATAATAATAATAATTCGAAATTGACTATATTTGGCTAATACAACTTTTTTTTTTTTTTTAATCTGGAATCTGAGGGTGAAAAAAAAAAAATAAATAAAAATAAAAATAAAAAAAAATAGTGAGAAAATCATCTTTAAAGTTACCCAAAAGAAGTTCTTAGCAATGCATATTACTAATACACTTTTTTGATATATTTACTGTGTGGTACCTCGGTTTTTAACCACGGTTTTCGGTTCGGTTCTGATATCTTGATATCTGATAGGGCATACTTCAGTGTGGGGTTTTTTGGAACAAATTAACAAAAAACTCCCGTAAACCTCTTTACACTAGAAAAAGCGTGGTTTAGTATATGTCTGCTTAATTATTCTTTTGAGAGAGGTATTATTTTTTTGATTTTTAGGCAAAATAGAATGGGTTTCATTCATACTGGATGCCAGAGGGAGCCCTTGTGCAAAAAAAACACACATGCGTCAAAGTAGTAGCAATGATGATGTTCCGTTCCAGGTTCTTTAATATGGATAAAAGTATCGCTATTGCTGTAACTGATTTAAAACAAGATATAACGTTAAACGTTTTGGATGATGAAATGTAAGGACAATAAACAGTCGTCTACAATAATATATGGTTTATCTGTGTTCTTCAAGCCATCTCGTGTATTTTCATAAGCCATTGCTAATCGACATGCATTGAATAGGAGTATAGAATTTATTGTCTGCCTCATTCTGTGATAAGAATCCACATCAGATCACACAAGGAAGTTATTTCAAACACTCGACTGATGTTGTGAATTAAAAACAAGTTATAATGTTTTAATCTTCTTTCCTCATTTCAGCAGTCGTGGGCACACATACAGCAAATACGGAGAGAAGTAAAACAAAGAACTTATTTAAATGCAAAACCAAAAAAAAATATATATATATATATATATATATATACATATATATATATATATATATATATATATATATATATATATATATATATATATATATATATATATATATATATATATATATATATATATATATATATATATATACATATATACATATATACATATACACTACCGTTCAAAAGTTTGGGGTCAGTACATTTTTATTGTTTCTTTTTTTTTTTAAGAAATTAATACTTTTATTCACCAAGGATGTATTAAGTTAATAATTAAAAGTTTATTAAAAGTTAATAATAAATAATTTACATTATTATAAAATATTTATATTTTGAATAAACACTGTACTTTTTAAACTTGTTATTCATGAAAGAATCCTGAAAAAAAAAAATCACAGGTTCCAAAAAATATTTGGCAGCACAACTGTTGATATTATCCAACATTGATCATTCTAATAATAAATCCGCATATTAGAATGATTTCTGAAGGATCATGTGACACTTAAGACTGGAGTAACAGCTGATTAAAAATTCAGCTTTTCATCACAGGAATAAATTCTATTTTAAAGTATGTTAAAATAAAAAACATTACTTTATATTGTAAAAACATTTTGCAATATTACTGTTTTTTTCTATATTTTTAATCAAATAAATGCAGCCTTGATGAGCATAAGAGACTTCTTTAAAGACTATTACATGATATATGTGTATATATATATATATATATATATATATATATATATATGTGTGTATATATATATATATATATATATGTATGTGTGTGTGTGTGTGTGTGTGTGTGTGTGTGTGTGTGTGTATATATGTATGTATGTAAATTACGTGTAGATATATTTATCTCCATGGAACATGACCTTTACTTAATATACTAATGATTTTTGGTATAAAAGAAAACCCTTTGCAAACAGCTTGATTGACAGGCGATCTGACCAATCATAACTCAGAATCTACAATTTTGTCGGACACCAAAGAAATTAGACAGGAGAGTAGATTAACTTCGGTAGACTCAAACTTGGAAAAATTGTATGTATTGACATCTTTCCGCAGTTGAAATAAAATATGTTCTGATGTTCATTCGTGTTTTTTGTGCTTTAAGAAGAAAATACGATTGGTTCACGTGTACATTTTAAAGCTAAAACCTTGTTTCATTCCAGAAGTGTCTGCTCTGTCTTGTCTGTTGGCATTTTGCCAGTTTCGTCTTTGCTCCGCAATGTATTTTTCACTGCATGAGAACATGTGTAGTCTGAGAGCGACTTTTTTGGACAAAACTAATGAGTGGGTTTTTGCGGAGAGTCAATTGCAATTTAATATTATATTTATATAGAAAATAGTATGCTACAGTGTATATAATATATAAAAATATAAAATTGTACCTTAAAAAGGGTAATTCAACCAAAAGTTTTGTCATTAACAACTCACCCTAATGTCGTTCCAAACCCGTAAGACCTTCGTTCATCTTCAGAATACAAATTAAGATGTTTTTGATGAAATCCAAGAGCTTTCTGACCCTGCATAGACGGCAACGCAACTGAAACATTTTATGGCCCAGAAAGGTAGTAAGGACATTAATGAAAATAGTTTGTAATGTTATGAAACTATGAGAATACTTTTTATGCGCAAAGAAAACAAAGCCCTGAATGCGTGTCCAAGACTGACACTTGTTGAATAAAGCTGTTATTTTTGTTTTCTATTCTCATAGCTTCATAACATTATGGTTGAACCTGTCATGTGGAGTATTTTAGCAATGTCTTTATTACCTTTCTGGGCCTTGAAACTGTCAGTTGCGTTGCTGTCTATGTAGGGTCAGAAAGCTTACAGATTTAATCAAAAATATCTTAATTTGTTTTCTGAAGATGAACAAAGGTCTTACAGGTTTTGAACAACATGAGAGTGAGTAATTAATGGCAGAATTTTTGTTTTGGGTGAACTGTCTCTTAAGTTTCTCTAGCTTTTTTTTCTACTGCCCATTTATTTGACCCTTATTTCTTTCTCTCTTTACACTTTCATCTTTTCCAGTCTCTTTCCATTCTTCAGCACTCAATGTCTTCCTCACAGATGGGTGACTTTACTACGTGAGAATTTCTGAGTTTGGCTGCTGGTTTGGATATTTTATCCCATTTGAACCCCGGAGCTAACAGGTGCTCTCGGTCAGAGTCGTTCTTTTGAAACTCCTCGTTATTCCTGAGAAGAAACTCAAGCTAGGAAGTTTTTTTTTTTTTTTTCTTTAATACACTACAGAGACCAGGATAGTAAAAATGAAAAATCTAAACCTATTTAACACACAGCATCATCTGTTGATGTTGGGAAGACTGAGTGGGAAAGACCTGCTGAGTCCATAAATCGAATTATTATTTTTTTTTTACTCCGCACGTCGTCAATTATTTCGTTCCTCCCTTGAGCACTCAGCACAACAATATGACTTGGCGCGTCGCGTTCCCTGTGGCAGAGATCTTGCTTTTCCACTTTCTTTCTCTCGGTACCACACATACGTCATTGCTCAGAGATGAGTGGAATTTCTAGTTCCTTTGAGACACTTATCTTCTTACTTTCTCACCCTTTCAGCTGTCCTAAAAGCTAAACACACATCCACTGTGTGCAGCTGCTAGCGCTACTGTCTGACCACTGTTGTCTTCCCTCTCACACCCCTTTCTATATATTTCTCTTACCCTTAATACTGCTAATCTGATTAGCAGTGAGCAGCATTAGCACCGTAGTTACCTTCCTAGCATTTAGCAGTAGCCATGCAGACAGCGGAAAGGCTCTCCGTCAGCATAGTGTCATAGTGCTGGAGAGATACCGTACTGTTCTCCTCCTCCTCCTCCTCCTCCTCTCGCAGCGTTTCTCTCTCTCTCTTTCTCTCCACCTCCCTTCTCTGGCTGTCCCAGGACTGCTGCAGCTAACTCTGCATCACCTTGCAGTTCAGACACTGCTGCCTTTCTGCAGTCCTCTCTCACTCTCTCCTATTTTCCTCCTCTCTTTGCTCCTTCACAATCCCCCTCCCTCCTTTCTGGTGACTTTGTTTTCTTATCTGTCATCCACCCCTCATTTATTTTATCAATATGTACCGGAACCCTTGGATCTCCAACTATATCAACCATGTCAAGTTGTGCCAAGGTGAGTAAATGGCAGTTGGGGTGGGACGGGCCCACCACATGTCTGTTAATGCTGCGTGGGTTTTAATGGTTCTAGAGCCTCCAAGGACAGAAGTATTCAGGACAGGGAACTCGCTGACTCAAAATGAAGATTTTTGAATAGAATAAGAGTTGTCTTTTGCATATTGTGGTTTGGATGCAAATAATTTAAATTCGGCAGTTCAGTTTAAGAGAGTTCGACTCGTATTGCCTTTTATTGGCTTTGTTTTGGTCTATGCACTTGCGCAAGAGCACATGCTTTTCTATTTATCCTGTGTGTTCTTAGTTAAGTGGTGCGTTTGCACATTTATAGCAGGTGTTGGTGTCTAGCAAAGCAGTTTTAGACAGATTTTGTGCATCAGAATGAATTATAATTGTTTTCATTCAAATGTTTAATAGTAAATAGTCAGTGTTCTGACTGGTTCAAATGTAAATGGGTTAATTCGTAAACATATGAATGGGTTTTAGAGATCCTCCGTCACCTAATTCGCCCTTTCCTGGAGTGCAGACACCAGCTGTCTCATTTAAGACTCTTAAGATCTTCCTCTCTGTCTGTGAGTCCATAAATGACAGTTTTATACTCGTTTGAAGACATTGAAGAATGTTTGGAGTTGAGCTGGTATTTAAACATAACATTAAACATCATGATTTACTGTAAGTGTCGCCATACTTATGCGTGATGGCACACTTCCTGTGTGCGCACTGACTAATCCTATTCCTCTTGAAGACTAATCCTTTATTAGCTGAGATGAATGCTACAGTAACAATTGACTGACACATTTTGGCCTTGTTTTTCAATATAACATGTTGTTTTTTTTTTTTTATAGTTAATGACTAGCATTTTTTTTTTTCTGCAAAGATGAAATAAATTGATCAAAAGTGACAGCATTTATTCAAAATAATCTTTTGTAACAAAACAATTTTTTTTTGAGGAAAAACTACCATCATATTATTATATTAGGACTGTCAGTTTAACACGTGAGTTTAACTTAATTAGTTATGAAACAAATAACGTGATTAAAACATTTTAATGCAGTTAACACACTGGCCCCACCCCCAGACCTGTACATCATCTTACGTTTTATACATTTGACTGCTGACAAATATGATGCAGGGTACAAGTGCTGATTTTCTCGTGAATATCACAAGTTTAAATGTGATTTTATACAACAGTTCAGTAAATAAGAAGTTGATGATGTTGTATTTTAAACATAATGGTATGTGTTTTTGCTCAATTTTGCAGAGAACAAATTACCTTTAAAGCCATAGCAGAATTGTGTATCTCGGAGCAACACAGCAGTGTTTAGTTTCTGAATGAATCTGCGTTTTGAACGAATCGTATGAATCAATGATTCAAAAGGCTCATTTATAAAGAGCGCCGTTTACTTAATTCCCAAATGAATCAGCCGTTAGAATGTATCGAATGAAGACGTTTACTGCCACCTGCTAGCAGATTTAGTTTCTTTTTTAGAGTATAATTTATTAATAATAATAATAACATTAAAGGGATAGCTCACCCAATGACTTTGTTGTATGAACAAAAATGCTGAGGTGTTTCTTAAATGATCTTCTTTTATGTTCCATAGTTTGTTAGGCCGTTGTATCCTAAATGTTTGTGTAATACATTTTATGTTGAAACTAATAAAATATTTCTTTCTAAAGCTACAATTTGTAATGTCTCTTGTTTAATGCAAAAATAGCTTTAAATAATCTTTTGTGGGTATTTTCAGAGTCAAATAAATTTTTTGAATAATTAATGGACACATTGTGTAATTAGATTAAAAATTTTAATCGACTGACATCCCTATATTATATACAAACAGAAACTTAAAGGTTTTCACAGGAACCCGACAAAATAAAAGTTTGGTTTCATTTAAATAAACTATGACAGAAATATATTAGTTAATGTAATGATCGTATTACTGCTAATAAAAGTATTTTTAAAACATTATTTTTAAGGAATATTTACCAGAAAAAATATATATATTTAACAATTTATTTACCAGAAAAATGTAACTGCACAACACAGTATTTCTGAAAAAATAAAAATAAAATAATAATAAATATTTTTTTTTAATAAAATTATTTAATTAGAGATGCTTTTATTACATGTTATGAAAACATCAAAATTGGAAAAAAGAATTTGCTAAAATAAAACTGAATTTAAAAACAAAACAAAAAAAAAATTAAATCAGAATTTGGAAAAAATTATGGCAGATTTCATAGGTCCCTACTTGTTGAGCACTTCTTTAAAAATCATTAAGAAATATTATCAACAAATTTTTGAGTGGTATATGTGACCCTGGACCACAAAACCAGTCATAAGGGTCAGTTTTTTTTTAATTGAGATTTACACATCATCTGAAAGCTGAATAAATAAGCTTTTTAGGAGGGGACAATATTTGGCTAAGATATAACGATTTGAAAATCTGGAATCTGAGGGTGCAAAAAAAAAAATCTAAATATTGAGAAACCTTTAAAGTTGTCCAAATTAAGCTCTTAGCAATGCATATTACTAATCAAAAATTAAGTTTTAATACATTTACTGCAGGGAATTTGCAAAATATCTTCATGGAACATGATCTTTACTTAATACTCTAATGATTTTTGGCATTAAAAAAAAAATCGATAATTTAGACCCATGCAATGTTTTGTTGGCTATTTCTATAAATATTTATATCCTGTGCTACTTATGACTGATTTTGTGGTCCGGGGTCACGCATTTGTTGAAAAGTGATTAAATTAAGTCTTTCTACATAGTTTAATCATACAATAATTGTTTACTACAGAGTTTAGAAGCCTGAGAGCACTGGGTTTTTGATCTCGTCATATGATCAAACAGGCTGTGACTTGCTTCAGCTGTATCTCCTCCATGTGCTTTTACTCTGACTAATGCCAGATATCAGTGACTGAACCCTACAGTCATGCAAGTTTATCAGCAACCCAATTATTTAGTACTGACCGTGCTGGAAAACAGGTGTGTGATATTCTGGAACATAAAATTAACCTGAACAAGTTTTAGAGCTGTGCAGTCATCTTCTATATGATGCTTGTTGTAAATCGAAGAGGTACGTTGGTGTGTCACAGGCCTGCGGAATAACATACATGCCATTTAAAGTGCTGTAAATGTCGCACTTGACTGTGTCTGATTAGCATCTGTACTTAAGAGGGCACAGAGCCAAGGTGTTGTGGATTTCTGTGCATGTCTGTTAGCAGTGGCTGCTCTCAACCAGACCATGCAATGCATATAATGAGCACTTAGGATAATTTTAGTGATCAGTCTAGTTTATCAGCATTACAAACTGTCAGCTTGCATGATGGTTTTGTTGTTGTTTCTGCTTCTGGGAAACACTGTCATTAACTTTTCATTTACCCTGTAGTGTTAATTTAGCAAGGACATTGGAAAATCTGTCAGCACTTTGTTTTTTAATACTGGCATCATTAATCACTTGATTTGCTTCAACGGCAATGGCTTTGTAGTTGAATTATCCCAGATGCAACAATAACACATTGGTAACATATGGTACAGGACGATGTCCTCAGTGTAGGGTACCAGAACAGAGGAGCTTCTGTCATTATTTTTACTTTAAAGGTAAAAACCAACTTCTATCAGGCATAGCAGCTCAAATCCACATTTCTAAGTTCGCTTTCCATCCCCCTCCCAGTTGATGTTGCCTTGTCCGTTGGCCCTGTGACTCTAAAGTGAGAGGAGATTTTTAGGCAGTGAGGAATGTTTTTAGCAGATACTCATCCCAGCTGTGAAAACTCGCTCCATAGCAAAACACAGTCCATCAGTTGGCTCTCATTCACTTTCTCTTCTCAGATGTTTTTTATTGAAAGAGATGGAGGTAATGATATCTAACCACAGGCTTTACCGTAGATTAGTATATTTAAAAATTGCATTTTTGAATGTCAAATAGAGTGTTTGGTCTGTGTGAATGTGTGGTCAGGCTATTGATCTGTGGGTAAAGTAGAAACACATGTTCTACACTTCTAATCCCTCTGTGAGGCTCAGATGTCAGATCTCCATGTGCTTATTCATAGAAGTGATGCCACACCTGGATAACAACACTAGAAGTCGATTTGTTGCATTAATCCTGTAAATGTTAACAAAAAAGCATGTTAAATTAGTACCATCAGTTTTTTGATTTCATTGATTTTGTATGTTGGCATCGTATTGGCTGTCTTCCAGTATTGATGATTTATTTTCATAAAATTCTTTTTATTATTTATTCTTGTATGTTGGCATCATATTGGCTATATTCCAGTACTGATGAGTTTTATTATTTTATTTTATTTAATTTTTTATTTTATTCTTGTATGTTGGTAACGTACTGGTTATCTCCCAGTATTCATAGAATTTCTGCCACGTCATTTCTTTGCATTAGTCTTGTGAATTTTAACAAAAACTGTTAAATTAGTCCCTTTATTTTATTTTATTTTATTTTATTTTATTCTTGAATGTTGGTGTAATATCTTCCAGTATTGATGATTGTATTTTTTTTTTTATTAATTTAATTTTTTCCTTTTTGTTAATTTTATTGTAACTTATTTCTACTGATTAAAAAAATTCTAATAATTTAAATTACTCCAAAGATTTAACCTAGTAAGAGTACCCATATCCATTTAGGCATCAGAAAATAGTTTTACATTGACAAGATGTTTTATTAATAATAATAATAATAATAATAATAATAATAGTATTAACAGTATTACTAATTTTATGTATGTATTTAGTTGCCCCAACAATTTAAATAATATAAAATGAATTATTATGGTTAGCTGGGCAGAATTTATCATCACTGCAATGCGGTTTTCTTTTCATATCTTTGCTGTTGATCATAATGGTGCATTTCCACTCAGGAGGTCTGTGAGTGTATGTTTCGTAAAAGAAACAGATGGCTTTGTGCATTACACGGTGGTCAGTTTGACTGACAAAACCATTGGAAAAGCATACAGCACAAGAGCCCAGACACTTTACTCTCTGCATACAGATGTACCTATGAGTGCATACAGAAATAAGCCCGTTCAACTATGGACACAGCACCATGTTGACATCCATGAAATGGATACTATTGTTTTCGTTCCTGCCCTTCACATGGGGCCTTTGAAACATCTTTTGCTGATCACTCCTGTCACCAGCAGGAGTGTTTGTAGTCTGAAGGCTATGCTCTCTTTTGTGTGCACAGGCTTCACAGGAGAAACAGCTCCTAAAGTTGGCAATACCAAACTGCAACGAAGAGCTCTTAGGTAAGATCTATATTTTTATGTAACAATTTAGTAAAATTTTATGTAACTTGGGTTTTATGTGCTTTTATATGCTCAGTGGAAAAGATCCACACCAACCAAAATTCAGTCTTTTTACTTGTCTTGTATAAGGCTTGAACAAATTTAATAGGCCTACATTGTGTACCTCCAGATGTAGTCATGTTTTGAGATGTGGGATTTTTGTTTTTAGTAGAATGTTATATTTATTCTCCCAGCTAATTATTTTCATTCTGTATGTGCTGTTATTTGCTATTAGGAAAATATTTGTTAACCTTGTTACTTGTTAAAAAATACTTTCAGTATTTCAAATCCAGTTGTGGAAAATATCATTTTTATGTGAAGATATTGCATTTCACATTTTTTGGATGAAACTCTGTGATTTCTGCCAAGATTCAGATCCCTTTAAGGTGCTGCTTCAACAAAAGCAGGCAATTCTAAAGCCTCATGTTTCTGTTATAAACATTATATGCAAAGTATATTGAAATTTAAACCTGGTTTCTCTTTCTTGTCCAGCTTCCAGAAAGAGTTCTTGTTTGAAGAGAAAGACGAGGGAACCAACAAAGAATTAGATGTCAGTGTGCTGGGAAATACACCCAAGGGTAAGTACAGTACATATCAGCACTTCAGCTGTGTGTTTTTTTTTTATCATGGCTATTATATACCAGTAAGTATTTGACTCTTACTAAACCAGGAGCCATGAGCTCTGTCACAAACGTGGGAAGATTCAGTTGACTTCTGCGCTTTTCTGGTTGAGGTGTGTTAGCCTGAAAGTTAAGTATCTTCATACAAAGGTTGCATCCCAATTCAGTCTAAATTCACACTGGTGTTTTAAGAAGCCAAACAAATTGGAATATTATAATAATAATAACAATAACAACAACAACAACAACAACGACGGTAATAGCTATATATTGTAAAAAGTGCGCTGTAAAATAAATTAAAATGAATGTTAGGTTATTTTTGCTTAACACTGCAGTAGGGAAATTACAATACTACTTTACTGATTTCTACACTTAAATTAGATGTTTTGAATTTGGACTGCAGTAACGTTACCCATTTAAACCACTAGCTGTCAGTAATTCATACTACACTTTTAACCCTTGTGCATCAATTTAAAATAGTTACATATAGGTTCATAAAGGACAAAAATTACCATGTCAAAAAACTGTCATAAAAATTTGAAGCTTGGGAGTACAGACTTAAGTTTGGTCTCATTAAAAAAAAAAAAAGACCCATGGCAGAATATTGTTGAACTTAAAGTTGTAAAAAAATTTAAACCAAAAAAGTTATAGAGGTTTATTTATTTATTTTGTAAAATATATATTTTATAAAACATTTTGATAGAAAATCAAAGGCATAAATCTAAACAAGTTGTGTTCCAAGTTGTGAGGTTGATATCTCAAAAAATGAGCTTTTAGTAAGATTTTGTTTGGGTGCACTACAGCAGATTTGTGATTCACAGTACAGTATAATTTCTCTCTCTCAAACATTACAGGTGCATGCATACACAAATACACAGTTTTATTTAGGAAATGCATACAAACCACACTGACGTCCTTGCCAACATACCCACACAATTATAGCTGCATTAACCAATTGACTCTATGGCAGACTATAATATGCATGAGCAGAAAACAGGAATAGAGTATTTGCTTTATATTCCAAGCTGGTAAAAATGGCATCATCTAGTAAAAAAAATTAAAGTAATTTTTTTTTTTCCCCCGAAGCATTGCCAACAGAATGAAAGCCTATTAACAAATATTGCATCATTTTATAATTAAATGATGGCCCTGGGATTAAAAATGGCAGTTTTAATGGGTTTCAGTGAGGACATTTTTGTCCTTAAGGTCCTGAGAGGAACTATTTTTTTTGTCCCTACTGTAAAATAGATTTATTAAAGGAAATGAGGGTGAAATATTAAAATTCCAATAAAAATACACCTGTGCCAAAATTTATGCAGTCAGGCAAAATGATCAAAGATTTGCACAACTGAAAAAGACAATGTCCATATGGTTGCACAAGAGTTAAGCTTTTATTTTGATGAAAATGGCAGTACAGCTTTTATTTTGAAGGAAAGCTCCAGCCAATCTAGTGAAATGCTGTATTCATCTGCTGTGGAAATAAAGCTTACTGATGGCTGTTGCATTCCCAAAGGCGCACCAAACTCACAGAATATACAATAAACGAGTTCACTGCATTTATTCACAGGAAACTGATCCGTTCTGAAGCGTGGAAAACACCAGATCGCGAGCTAATCGCCCGAACAAAGTGCGCGCTTCGCTTTGCAAACAGCGAAAACGGGTTTGATGAAGAGTTTAAGCCATATTGTGCTTTCGGTTTTAGTTCGTTTGACAGAAAGTGTGTCTAAGCATAATGGCCCAAAACACAACTTTAAAGAACTGTTATGTTACAATACGAAGTTTAAATATATTTTAAAAATTACATTTTTTGCCCAGAAGACCTATCGTTTCATATTCATATGTGACCACGATAATATCGAGACAGTTTTGCTGTCGTGATATCACAATATTGATAATATTGTTACATCCCTATTGTTAATATAACTCAGATTCTATTCGTCTATTTAAGTCATATACACCTAGGATGGCTTGAGGGTGAGTAAATCATGGGGTTATTTTCATTTTTAGGTGTACTGTCCCTTTAAGCCTGCTTAATTTTAGGGTGTCTGTCCCTGATATAGTCACTTGAGACATTCTGTATTCACATTAGATGACAATGGTCTACTAAAATGGCAAACAACAAGGTATATAATGCTAGCCATAGTGCCTAGATCAGAGATTTCACAGGTTGCTATAAGACTGTATGTTCTTTCAATTAGCATTGTCTTGATGGTTCCTGGACACATGGAGGTCACTGGGTTGGGGGGATGGGTTGCCGATGACCTATATTTGGTTTGCTCGGGGCCACCTGTTGTTGGGCAAGTTGTCTTGCTTACTGGCACTGAAAATGTGACAGTTGTGTGAAAGAGAGTGCCAGGATACTTTGTAAAATCTTTGTACTATAAGTCAGTGCAGAAAATGGGTGAACATGATTTTGTGGAGCTCTCGCAGGAGCAGCCTCCTTCTGGTAAGCTCCAAATGCCTCCAAATGCATTTTTAAGGTCATATTCTGCCTTTCTTTTTGTAAACGCTGCTAATGCATGTTGTCAGTCTCTGATCAGACTAGTGTGTTGTGTTCTTGAATTTAAGCATATTTTTATTGATTTATTCTGCTTGTAATTCAAATGTAAATCAAAATTTTATATCTTTGTTGTTCTTAAACGATCGTAATTGTCCGCTGACGTCACACAGGCTATTTGATTTTTACTCAAGAGCCAAATAGCTGTTTAGACTTTTGTTTTAGTAAACTCCCATTTGGTTTGGCTCCATTCTAGTGCACAGCACCCACTTTTCACCTTTAATTAATTCCTGTTGGATGAAATCAAGTCCACATTGTTTCCCCTTGTTTTTTTTGTATGTGTGTTTTGTAAATTTGCTGGTAACAGTAGGTTTTCTCCTTTCAGGAAAATCTCATGACAGTGATTAGTCTTGGCTATAAACTTTGTGTGTTTTAGTTATTTTATGTCCCCCTTTCATTTTGCTGGCATTAGGTTCTTATAGTTGTGTAATCCTGGCTTGTTAGAATCAGGTCTGTCTAGTGTCAGATTCACACTGCTGTTTCTTCTCCAAGTGGGAACTTGATTTAAAACATGAGACAACTTGAACACACTCATGTGTTTTTATTGAAAGTATAGTGAAGCGTCTGATAAATTATTAAAAATAAGTTAAACATGATAAATTGTTGTCTGACATTTTTACACATCTGTCTAATGAACTTTTTATTAGAATTATTTAAGCTAATCAAGTACGACACACTTGACATTACTTGAAGGTGTCTGCAGGTCTTAAAAAGTCATAATTAATTAGCGCTTCCACAAATTAAGGCCTAAAAAGATCTTGGGTCAGCAGTTGGAGCAGAAGATTTAAAATTCATAAAGTTATGGCATTAAATGTTGCATGCACTGCAAAAAAAAAAAAAAGCAATATCTTCCTCAGTATTTTTGTGTTTTCCACTACAAATCTAAACATCCTTGAATCAAGATTAAAAGGGTTTATGCATAATAACAAACATTTGAAAATTACATAGATTTTTTTTGAGGCAGATATTTGTTATTCGTCCCGTCCCCATCTCTCTCTCCCAGTTTTTAAAATCATTTCATTTTGATAAATTTTTCATAAAAAAAAAATAGAATTCTTATTTTGCAATTTTGCTTCTCAAGTAATTGCAACTTATTTAAGAAACTTTAGACATTTGCACTGGAAATCAAGACAAAAATAAATTTACAAAATGAATAAAAACGAATTTATAAAAATGGAGATTTGTTGGAGGTTTTTTCAAACTTTTAAGCTTTGCCACTACAATACCAAGCTAGAAAAGTTCAGACTTGCATACTTGGTTGTTCGGACTTTGCATGTTCGAGTCCAGTACTTCTGCAAATGGAACAGCAATGTACTTGATAGCATCAGTCAGTTTGCCTTTTATACTCTGGTTATCTTCACTATATGTTTTTACAAAATATATATATATAATATGATATCAACCACCATGGCCTTTTTTCATTTTCATTTAAACATTTTAATATCCGCAAAAATGTAGTTCAGGGAATGTAATGCATTACAGTGAAACAAAATATCAAACTCCACTGCCTCTTTTTGTTTTCTTCAAGAATATAAACCACAACCCTCTTTTTGTTTTCATTTAAAAAATAAAAAACATTAATTTGTGGTTTAGAAAATGTGCACATATACTCTGATTAACTTCATGTTAACTTTATTATACTATGTATAATAAAATGAAATATGACAAGCACAACTCTGCCTTTTTTTGTTAAATGTCAGTTTTAATGAACAATAATAGCCATTATAAAAGTGTATAAAGTGTAAGAGGCTTATGTAATAGGAATTGAAGACAAAAGCAAACAATTCAGTCAAATGCATGCTACAGTATCAGTGCTGTTATTATGATTGAAAAATATAATTTAAGAAACATAACTTTGTCCTCATCCAAAATGATATGACCTGGAACAAATTATAGATTCACAAGACCAAAAACTACCTATTAGATTTACCCAAAATGAATTAGATCTCATGTTTAACCACTACAGAGACATCACAACCAGTGGCAGTTGTTAGAAGGACTAGCTGAGGATACATGAGCACTGAACGCCCGGTGTTCGCCTGGAGCTCACATCTCCGAAATCGGCGAAGCAAATATTCAAATAGGCGCTATCTTTATAAATAAACCACAGATTTAAGTTTTAAACAACTACATTCTCGCCTGAAATCCTATTAAAGCTACATTTTGTAACAAAATAACAGTAATATTTAGAAAATTATGCGGGTTTTCTCCTATGCCATTATGCTCACTGGTTGGTGCGAAATGCATTTTGGGATGCCTGATTGCCTCAAGTTCGCGCAAGTCACCTCTTGATACATCCTTGATAAAAAGGGCAGAGCTAGAACACATTCGGGGATTTGAACTGTACTTCGCTAGATGTGAAATTTGAATTGGAACAGTACTTGGGAGACGCCTGATGGCCTTTCACAAATACAGACAAGAATGCATATTGACAAACGGCCATTTACATTTAAAGACTATTTTAACATTGTGTTCCTTTTTTTCCCCTTACATTTTCTCTTAAAAGGGTCTTAAAAAGTCTTGCTTTTTTTTCTTTGCCTTTATAAAACCTGCACAAACCCTGTTGCTTGACTACATGTAGCAGAAAGAGAAATCCTGCCCTGTGGGAATGAACCTGCCCTGTCTCTTCATTGCATCGCCCAGATCTTTGCTTTGGATCCCAGAGAGACCAGGCTGAGAAAGCATTGTTAGAAACAAGTGTGCCGTGTGTACACATTAGCCCGTGATGAGTCTCCTCTCAATCACTTCTCTGGTCTCCTGGTGACTGGACACAGCTGAGTGTCATATTTCCATGGTTACAGCTGAAACAACATTCACTGAGGATGCACCTATGATTGGCTAACTTTTGTGGAAAGCCAGTCAGCCATGTTCCTAGCTAATGTCAGACGGCTTAAGTGTAAGCAGCTTTTCTTTTAGATAACACACTGGACTTTTGTCTCCTTGACTGTTATTGGAATTGTCACTGTAATGACATGGCTTAGTGTACTTGGGGACATAGGGAGCATGTCCCCAAGTATATAAAGATCATGAAGGATATTTCTTTTATTTGGAAAGTAAATGCAAGGGATGGGATTGGCTTTTTTATATGCTTGCCATTCATTCTTGAGCCTTGCTGTAGGAAAATGTTAGTGTTGCCAAAGAGCTCTCAAAATTTAACAGGTTTATGATGCTGTTGGATATGCCAGTGAGGATTAGTGTAATACGTCAAATATATCATAAAACATGACTTGAGCAAAGGTAAACTATGTAAAGATTAGATTGACCTCATGTGGTGTGAAACACTGTTGATCTTGTAGTATAGAGTTGTTTAAGAATATAACAAATACAACATTCTATATACTGTATGTTTGAATGTGTTTCAGTGTTTGTAATGGTTTTGATGGATTTACTTATTTTTCTGTATTTCTTTCTCACTCTTTTCCATTCTAACTTTGCCTTTTTTTTTAGTTTCAGAATTAAGGAAACGTTTTGAGACTGTAAGTTCGAGTCAGAGTTGGGACATGAACAGGTGAGAAGTTAAATCATTCTCAAAGCATGCACAGCCAAAGTTCAGTTACTACAGGTGTTCGGCAACAATGACAAAGTCACAAAGTTGTCAACATGCTGTTTTTGCTGAAAAACACTCAAGTTTCTCTTTCACCACGCACATTTCAAGCTCTTCACTAGAATTAAAGTAGCATTCATATCCAAAAATACAAAAATAAGTGAATAATGTATAATAAGTGTGTACACTGTTATTAGAAGTTTGGGGTTATTACTATTTTTACTCTATTATTATTATTATTATTATTTTTTTTTTTTTTATCAAATACTCACAGCCTTGTTGAACACTAAAAGCTTTAAAGAACAGAATCCGAACTTTTGAATGGTATTGTATAATATAACAATAATATATGGAAGAGTTACTAATAAACACAGTGTATTTCATTAACAAATGTTTTTTCCCCAGATGAAGAATTATGCTGTTTAATGCTGTACCGCTCCTGTTTGTAGGAAAGAGCGAATTGCAAGGCGTCTGGAGGGAATCGATAGTGATGTTCTCCAAAATCTCCCAGGTTGTGGAGGTCTAGTTAGTAATAGACTGCTAGAGGAGGACACTCCGAGATATACCCGTGCAGCAGACACCTGTGACCCCTGTACAGGTGAGAAATGTGCTTAAAGGGAACCCCAGGTATTAAGACTTGTATGGCATAATATAAAGTAAATGATGTCTCTTATTGAAATATGTAGTAAAAAACACCCATAAAGATTGTCATTATTTAAAAAATCAGCATTGTTTTATGCATATTTTGGACAATGGGGTGCCATTATTTTGATGACACAAAATGGTTGAACTGGGCTCATACAAGATGCATAAAGTGCTTGAAGTACTTGAATTTGACTTTTTGAAATTTAAGGCCTTGAAAACCCAAAATCTTTTCACACAAAATTCAACAATTCGAAAACATCCTGCTTTTTTTGCTTATTTTATTTGTCATAAAACTAGCAAGCTAAGCCAGTAGTAATAATGACAATGCCATGTAAACATGGCTGAAGATGCATGAAGAGGAACAGATGTGATACACGATCGATTGGAGCGCTTCGAAACACTGAATAATTTTGCGACGCAATGGTTTAACTGATTCAGAGTTTCAAAAAGCTCCGTTTTACCCATCACTACATGTGCTTTTTAAAAATCATTACAAGCGATGAAGAAATTAGAAAATGAATGGAACTGCTCCGATTGATTTATTTTAAGCGATTCACTAGCAAAACCAGATCAAGTAATAAAAAAAACATTAATTTTCAAGTTTTGTCATTGCTTGTAATGATTTTAAAGTTTTTTTTAAAGTTTTAAAGTTGATATGATTCTTTAGGGTCTTAATGAAAAGTCTCTAATAAAAATTCTCAATGGTTTTGTAAAACAACATCCTTTTTACCTTGCCAAAATCAGCTCTGCAAAAATCATCTAATTCTAAGGGATTGTTCCTTTAAATGCAAATGAGCTCTGTTCGCCCCGCCCCTCTTTTCTCTCTGTAGAAAGATGGTCTTGTTTACATTAGCCGCATTTAGCTGCTAAACTTCCTAACTACCATGTTATAAGGAAAGGCGATCACAAAGATTCATAAAAAAACGCTTATACTTACTTCTGCTGTAAGTGAAGCTGGATCATGAATGATTCGCGCAAACATAGACGGATATATGTAGATCAGGAGGCGCATTCCATTCACAAACAAACGTAATCTACTGCATCTTCAGCAGTTCAGATGTCGGGAGTAAATGACGACCACTATGTTCATTATTACATCCAGCAACACAACACCTCAATTGCTCAATCAGAGATATTCTTGTCTAACTTACATCCCTGCTCTGGCATCAAAACATGGAAAGTTACCTCATGTCAATCAACTATCATGGGAGCGGCCTCTATCGGTGTGATGGCACACCGACAGGCATCTGAGAATGGCTCGATTTGAAAAGGGGGATAGTATTTTTACAGATTAATTAAAAAACACTGCACTGATTTTTATCATTATAGGGTAGATTTGTACATACACTGCCAACACACATTAATGTACAAACAACCCGAAAAAGTGAACTTAGCATCCGATGACCCCTTTAAAAAGCACATGTAGTGATGAAAAATGGAGCTTATCGAAACTCCAAATCAGTTAAACCATTATGTCGTAAAATGATGGTTCGCGAATCATTATTCGGATCAAGATTTTGGAGTGGGTTCACACAAATCTTTTTTCTTTTTTGAACCAATCTAAATCAAATTATTTGCAACACAAGCTCCGAAGTCCCGATCCAAAGAAAGAAAGAACGAAAGAGCGAACAAAATATGGTCAGTGTAGGAAAACTATGGTTTGTTTGTGGTTATCATGGTTTAACTATAGTAACCATGTATTTTATTAGTATATTTTTAACTATTTATTTTTTTTAGAATTTGAAAGGTAAGACATTGTTTGATAAGTGAGATCTTTGATTGAAGTCCTTGAAAATAAAAAAAAATAAAAAATAGTCCTTTAAGTTTAAAGTCCTTGCAAGTCCTGGAATTTCATTTAACAGTATCTGTACTAACCTTGGAACTGGCGCTATCACGGAACATAAAAACTCTGATGCGAAGCCACATTGTGCGGCTTTTGGTTGTAATTATTAGTAAAGGGCAACAAGAGAAGTGATGCAAGTATTCACTGCTTTCCTAGCCATAGGGAAGAGCAGAAAATAATGGGAAGATGCCTGTGGATGAATAAAACTTCCTAAAGACTCGTGTCTTTGTTCTCTCTACTTTAGCCCTGAGGCTAATAGTAGACCACAGCTATTGAAAGAGTTTACAAATGGCAGACACAAGACACACTAGATGCCATCCTGGCAGGATGTAAACATGCCGATGCTTGTCATGACACCGCAGCCACTGAAGGAATTTCTCAGCATGGATTTCACTCGATATCTGTGGGCGTTTAGTCTCCTTGTGGGGAAAATCGATGGTGTGGCATTTGGTGTAAGCCTACGCTTATATCCATTGCCACCTGTAAGCTCTTTCAGTAGCTGTGGTCATCAGTATTTTATTTTAGGACTTGTGTTTTCCAAGATGTGTTGCAGTAAAAATTTGCAGCAAACATTTCACGTCATCAAAATAATGGTTTCCCCCCATAGTCCAAAATATGTATAAAACAATGTGGATTTTTAAATAATGTAAATCTTTCATGAATTTCTACTACATATTTCAGTAAGAGACATCATTTACATTATATTAAGCCACACAAGTCTTAATACCTGGGGTTCCCTTTAATATTTTTATACTTTGAATCATTCACTCACCTATAACATAAAGAAAAAAGCTAGTGGTTGGTTAATTGTTTAAAGTTTAGGCTAATTGATTTAGTATCAACTATGCATTATTTTTCTTTCTCTCTCTCATTGTAGTTTCTCTTCAGCACTATGGCAAAAACGACCCAAACTTTCCAAATCCGCACAGTGCAGAGGTTCAGTCCAGAACCCACACAGGCCAACCGGATCCTGTCTACAGCACTGGCTCCACTCATGTGGTAGAGCTGGACTCTAAGGCCGAACGGATCGCACGTTACAAGGCAGAACGGCGCCGTCAACTAGCAGAGCGCTATGGCATCTCTCTGGATCAGGAGGCTGAGACCGACTATACCGCTCGCTACTCCAGAACCTCCAGAGAACCCGACGGCTCAGACCGACAGCACAAGTCAAAGGTAGAAGGAGGAGATGGGGTGGAGCATAATGCTTACACCCCCAGCCATCATGTAGATAGGGCCAGCTCACACATTCACAGCGATCCAGAGTACATCCGTCCAGAGTCCATCTCTGAGCGTGAGAGGATGATGAATCTGGAGAACCAGAGGAGGGCACATGAGCGGGATAGATTGCATGGAGGGGTTGCACCTGACCCATCTGCATATATGGATGTATCAGGGTCTGCCAGAGTCCCAGGGAAGGAACCAGGGGCTATGGGGGTTCCCAGCTCGCCTAATGCAGGCCGAAGGGCCATGATGCCATCTCCCAAACAGGCAGCGTCTCCTGGTGATCTGTTTATTGAACAGCAGGCTCACAACATCCTCCAAAGACACGGGTGAGTCTTCTCAGCATGATAGATGTTTCTTTTTTTTGTTTCTCTATGTATTTTGTTTCTTTATGTATCAGTGTTTTAATTTCCTTCTCTTACTCTTACTCACTTCTCTTGAAAAGAATGTTGGCTGGTATTCACCTTAATCTGTCTTTCACAGGTGAAAGAAAGTCATCAATTTGTAGGATTTGGCTTGCGTACTGTTAGGAGTGTTTCAGCAGCTCCCTAAAGATGGGTGGGCTCTGTTCAGTATGACACATTATTCATTAGGATTGACCTTTACTGTCCTTTGGCAGTTGTTTCTTTATGGCATGGGTCAGTGCTCAGTGACGCATCGGAATTAAAGTGCGTGCCAAATTAAGCAACAAAAGATTCCAGCAGAATTAAAATTCCTAACATCAAGCCAAGCCAAAAAATTACTAATGAATATGATAAATAATGATATTCAGGAAATACCCAGAGCACATTTATAATGTCAGTATAAAGTTTGATTGGTTAGTTAATGTGAACAAATGAGGACTTGGCCTTTAAAACCCTGTTCCCAGCAGGCTGAGTTTCATAACTTATTTGAGGCCCTACTTAGTAGTTTCCTAGTTTCTCTATAGTTAACCCCCCCGCCTTGCCTCCTCTTTCTCTACACGCATAAACACCAAGTTGTTGAGTGGTTCACTCACTTGGGCATTTCTCAACTAATTTAGCTCCCAGCCAACAAACCAGTGGTCACTTCAGACTGATTCAGAAGGAGACACCCTCTCTCCGATCAACTGGCCTTCCAGGTACCATATGTTTGGGATTTATGGGTGTGTTAGACACCCTTCACTTAACAGTGGTCCCACCTAACCTCATGGCCCTATCTCAAACCATCTCTAGTCCTGTCCTATAAACATCCTTGCTGGTATGTGAGGTAACAAGGATTGTGACTGGAGTCTTGTGTTGTCTAGTGGTTTACTGGTTTGTAGTCTAGTTGTTCCACTTTGCAACTTATGTCTAGGGACTAGGGGTGTGCGATACTGACAAAAAAAAATATTTCTACTTATTGAGATTTTTTTATTTTTCGATAACAATAATTAAACAATATTTTGCTAAGTGTGTTTTTGCAACACAAAACTCGTCACATATTGACGCTTCATCCAGGACCCCTTGGCGTAATTTTTTGACATTCAGGGTACCACTTTAGTGTTGCTTTTTGATATGCAGGGTCCTCCATTGCTTTTAGTTGTTTGCATTATGTGTTGCATTTAATGGTTTGCATGCATTTGCAAAAATAGAGGTCATTTTATATAAATTTATACTTTCATAGATATTTTGGAGCACCTAACCCCACCCCATTGACGGGTATTTTTTCCAGAACTGACCATTAAAAAGCAGTATAAAATTATTACAAACAAGTTGCATTGCATTCCAAGTCCTCTGATATCTTTATGCTAAGAACAGAGTTCAGTTTACACAACAACATTTTCAGCCAAAAATGGGAAATTTCTTAGCGTTCACACAGCAACTGCATTTTGGGGACTTAAAACAGATAATTTTGAAAACAGGTTTTAAAGTGCACGTTTTTGAAAACGGCATCGCTATAGTTTCCGTGTAAACACCCAATATGCCAATCTTTCAAAACAGTGACATCATGCGCATGCATGGTATGTGTTTGGTATGTAGGCATAAGCAGTATGTGACGATTTTACTTCCTTACAGGTACTGTTTGCTAACAAGGTGACAGCGCCATCTACTGGCCTTCCGTTTTTGCCTGTTTTCATGGATATGTGAAATTGCAAATCATTTTGAAAATGCTGCCGTGTATATGTGAAACTTTTTAAAATGCAAGGTAAAAACATTTCCGTTTTTGACTGCATCGTTTCTGTAAACGTAGCCTAAATTATAAGGCTTTATTTGCTGAAAATGATCTCCCTCCCGCACATATCACATTCAAAAAGATATTCCCAAACTCGCAATCGGTCACGACATAGGAGAGACAGTGGCTTTTCACAACCAAATTGGCAGTTTTTCGAATTTGTGCACAGACTGCACACAGGATGAACTTTACGGTGGATAGAGATGGCGATCGTGTCTATTCCTCTCAGAAATCAATCGTTTTGCCTCAGAAAACTTGGGATATTAATACTTTTTAAATAAATTTGGACTGTAGTTGTATCTGCTTGTTATATTGTTTTATATTGACAAATGGTTAGGTTTAAGGGTTGGGTTACGTGCTCATAAGTGTGTAAATAGTGTAATGTAAAAAACTAGTTTTGACTACATTGGGGAAAAAAAAAAAAAAGCATCCCAACATATATGCAATAATGGCAAAAATATTACCCAATATGAAATTTAATCATGCCGATAAAATTCCCTGTGCCTTTTGCGTCAACATATTGACACCAAAGGTTTCTTATTTAAAGCAACAGAGGACCCTGCATGTCCAAAAATGGCGCTAAAGTGGTACTCTGTGCGTCAAAAAGCGCTGCCAAAGGGTCCTGACCAAGCGTTAATATGTGACGAGTGAGGTTTTTGTGCTGGCAACTTGACTAATTTAGGCCTGTCATGGATAAATATGACACTAAAATCGCCAGTAGGTGGCAGCAGGTGTCCCTTTCTTAAAGTAATAGTACATCCAAAAATTATGTCATTAATTACTCACACTCATGTCGTTCCACACTCGTAAGACCTTCGTTCATCTTCAGAAGACAAATTATAATATTTCTGATGAAATCAGAATGCTTTTTCACCCTGCATAGACAGTAACGCAACTGACATGTTCAAGATATTGCGTTTAAACCCCTGATGTCAAATTGACTATTTTAACAATGTCCTTACTACCTTTCTGGGCCTTGAACGTGGTAGTTGCATTGCTGACTATGCAGGGTCAGAAAGCTCTTGGTTTTCTTTAAAAATATCTAAATTTGTGTTCAAAAGATGAACAAAGGCCTTACAGGTTTGGAATGACATAAGGGTGAGTAATTAATGACAGAATTTTCGTTTTTGGGTGAACTATCCCTTTAATTAGTGATTCACTGAATCATTCATTCAAACAATTTGCTCAAAATGACTGATTCATTTGAAATGAAGCAAGTGTCTGTACATGAATGGATCATTGACTCAAATGATTCGATCAAAAACAGGAATGGAACACCACAATGTTGCTCTGGGAAAAAAAATATATTTTGCTCCAGCTTTGTTTGGAGCTGTTTTCACTAGGGAAACAGAAAAAACAGATAATATTATGTCTAAAATGTTACTCAGTCCACATTAAAGTCTTTGTTGTGTAACTGTTCTGTTAAATTAATAGCACATTTGCAATTGTGCTCGCACACTAATATTTAGGAAAAGGGCGCTGTTGCTTGTACTCTTTCTTATTTATTTAAATATAAAACACAAAAACCCATACACAGGGAACAACTTTAATTAAAGGGGCATTCTCTGTGAATGTTTTGAACTTTCAAGATGTGTTTTTGTTTCTTATTTCAAAGTGAGTGACGTACTCATACCTGCAATTTTGTTAAAACAACAGTTGTGATATTACCGCAGATGATAAATATTGCACACCCCTACTAGAGACCACAATTAGCTTGGATGACTGGATCACAAAGCTGTTAATTATGGTAGCAACCTGGTTTTACAAACAGCTACTAAGGGCTGGTTTAGTCTGTCAGGTTATTTGGAACCAGCAAGGTAGAGGGCTCAGGGTGTGGTTTTGAGTCGGGCCTATCATTTCCGTAACAAAGCGGTCATCCTCGCACACATTTCTACCACCCATCCCATCCACGCTGTTAATGAGTGCTGTGGGTTTGAATTTGATCATTGAACATTTAGACCTCTTGCTGCAGTTTACCCTTAACTATTGCTAATGTCCAGTGACTTTGTGTGTGTGTTTGTGGTTTATTTATATACGTCCTCATATTTCAATACCTGGCTGAAGCAAGCGTGACTTGTTTGAATTTGTGGTATTGTGGTGGAAGAGAAAATTGTTGGGCTGTGAGTCACCAAACTCGACAGGAATGTAAATGCAGATCGTTTGGCCTGCATTAGCTCAATATGCCAAATGGAGAGTGTGATAACTTGATTAGTCATGCAAAACAGCAGAGCCAAGATAGCTGGGACTCATTTCACACGCAAATTGTGTTCCTGTTTTGCATCTTTTTTTTTTTTTGCTCTCTATTTTCCCCTTTTAAGTTCCTCTGCAGACTGTAGTGTGTTTTTTTTTTTTTTTTTTTTTTGTTTTGTTTTGTTTTTTGTTTAATGTGGACTTCTCCTTTGCAATTCATTGTCACTTAATGTCTGCTGACGTTAATAAACCCAATGTAGATAGAAGAGATGTGTAGTGAGAAATGGAGAATATACAGTCCTCTTAGATCAGGTTAAAAACAGTTCACATGACTCAACAATTACAGAGTGCAGAGCATGGTTTCACTTAAACAGAGGTCCGGAGGAGCTCAATGGAGTGCATGGTACCATATGTGAGTGTATAGATTGCAGCCGTCAAGCTCGGGTCAGGAGAAACCACTTTTATCGGCTAGAGGAGTATGGGATAGAACTCATAAAATGGTGATGTGTAGAGAATGGTTGAGTAATTGATGCTTTTTTTTTTAACAGTATCATGGCTCTCAACTGATGGAAATCAAGCTTTAACATAGGTGAACAGGTCGAAAAGAAGACATGGACATACAAAGAGTGTAACCCCATAAAAGGCATCTTTTAAAAGCATTATAGCATGTTTTCTCTGTGATTTACTTTAGGTTTCTTCACTGCGAAAGGTTTTGGATGAGTCTTTTGCCTCCCCCTGCTGAGAGTTTTGGTTCTGCTGACCTTAACCAAAAGAACCAGACATCACAAACTAAGCTAGCTTATCAGCAAACCTTTCTCACCCAGCATGTAAAGAAATGCTGTGTAGTGTGAAATTAGCTGGGTGTTTAGATGTCCATAGCTGCAAATTTATATGATATTGTATAAGGGAGAAACCGCCTTTATGCATCAAAATGGTTTGAGCTTTTTGTACAGTTCACAAATAAGCTTATTCAGAGTTCTCAGTGCCAAATTTCTAGGACTTTCAGTCATTTGTCATCTGAAGCAGGGCTTTTCAAATTGGGGTCTATAGAACCCCAAGGGCCTTTTGGGGCCCACGGTTAATTTAGAAGAAAATATGTGACCCCAGACCACAAAACCAGTCATAAGGGTCCATTTTTTTGAAAATTAGATTTATACGTCATCTTGAAGCTGAATAAATAAGCTTTTTATTGATGTATAGAAAATTATGCATTATTAAGATAGGACAATATTTGGCTGAGATACAACTATTTAAAAATCTGGATTATAAGGTTGCAAAAAAATCGCTTTTAAGTTGTCAAAAATGAAGTTCTTAGCAATGCATATTACTAATCCAAAATTACGTTTTTAAATATATCAGGTAGAAAATTTACTAAATATCTTAATGGAACATGATCTGTACTTGACCCATACAGTGTGTATTTGGCTATTGCTACAAATATACCCGTGCTACTTAAGACTGGTTTCGTGGTCCAGTGTCACATATTTGATTAAACAATTGTGGAAAATATGTGCATTGTAGGATATCGTATACATATCTGAAGAGGATTTTAATTATTTAATTTGGTATAATATTGACATAAGTATTTAATTTAATTTGTAAACATGTTTTCTTAAAGTGCCCCTATTATGCCATTTCAAATATTCCCTTTCATGCCGTGTGTAACTTAGCTGTATGTGGATGTAAACGATCTGCAAAATTGTAAAGCCAAAAGTGCAGAATTAAAATAAAGAATATAGAATTATTAATAATTCTATATTATTCTGGGAATAAAGAATTATTCCCAAAATAAAGAATTGACTCTGTACAGCCTAAACAAGTCATTAGTAATTCGAATCCCATTTCAGTGACAACTACACATCACGTGTGTTCTACGTTGGCCAGCTGCAAACAACTTGACCCTGCCCACAAACGCGTCATTTTACTGACGACTGCTTCTCTAATCTTGGGGAGTTCAACGCAGGATTCACAAAACGCTTGTTCTTGAAAGATGGCTCAGTACCCAGTTTATTTGGACTAACTGGTTCAACCTGTTAGTGTGATAAATAATAGATGTTTATAATTTCTATTTAGTGTTTAAATAGTAACAATGGCAATTTGCATATAATTTTTGACATGCTCTGTACATGGTGGACCAGTCACAACAGACTAAGCCATCTGACCAGTCAGAGCAGAGTAGGCTCATGGAACGTAGGTGTTTGCTTCGAATGAATCGTTTGAGAATCGCTGGAAAATTAGGTGCTATTAAAGGTGAAGTTCACTTCCAGAACAAAAATTTACAGATAATTGACTCACCCCCTTGTCATCCAAGATGTTCATGTCTTTCTTTCTTCAGTCGTAAAGAAATTATGTTTTTGAGGAAAATATTTCAGCATTTCTCTCCATATAGTGGAATTCTATAGTGTTCCCCCCTGAGTTTGAACTTCAAAAATGCAGTTTAAATGCAGCTTCAAAAAGCTCTTAACGATCCCAGCGAGGAAGAAGAGTCTTATCTAGCAAAACGATCTGTTATTTTCTAAAAAAATTTGGCAATTTATGCTCTTTTCAACCTCTAATGCTCGTCTTGTCTAGCTGAGTGAACTCTCTGTATTTTGGTTCATGTCAGTTATGGTATGCTGAAAAACTCCCATCACATTTTCTCCTCCAACTTCAAAATTGTCCTACATCACAGCAGAAGTACCGACCCAGTGTTTACAAAGTGAACAATCAGAGAAGATCAAATACCCTTTACAAAAAAGGTAAAACAGCGATGTAGGACTATTTTGGAGTTGGAGAAGAAATCGAGATGGGAGTTTTTCAACCTACCCTAACTGTATTGACCCGGAATACACAGAGTTCACGCAGAGCTAGACAAGATGAATGTTTGAGGTTAAAAAGTATATAAATTGTAAATTGTTTTTTTTTTTTTTTGTTGTTTTTGTTTTTTTTTGTTTTTCAGAACATAACCAATTGTTTTGCTAGATAAGACCCTTCTTCCTCGGCTGGGATCTTTTAGAGCATAAAATGCATTTTGGAAGTTCAAACTCGGAGGCACCATAGAAGTCCACTTTATGGACAGAAATCCTGAAATGTTTTCTTCTAAAAACATAATTTCTTTATGACTGAACAAAAAAAGAAATGAACATCTTGGTTGAGTAAATTATCTGTAAAGTTTTGTTCTGGAAGTGAGCTTCTCCTTTAAATGACCTTGCATGCATGTAAACCTATAGTAGGAGACTCCCAAAACAGTATTAGGAACCTTAAAAATGGCATAATAGGGACACCATAGGATCCTATACACCATAGGAACAAGGTCCCTTGCAGAGGGAACATAGTTTGGGATTTGAGGATCTGTGTTATAGTTAGAATGCCTCTGATCCAATAGAATGACCTTTATTTATGATGTTTTGACTATAACCCATATTTTAAGATTGTTTTAGTATGTTTCAGTTGTTTCAAATATCACAGTTGTGTTATGCCGTTCGATTTCGTTACGGTAGGCACACCATTTTTCACATGGTTTTCATTATTCCAACCACTGAAAACCTTTGATACACACTATTAGTCTCTCAATGTTTTTTATTTTATTCCAAACACTGTCAGAGTTGCTGTTTAACCACATTCTAATAAGCACAAACCATACTGAGATGCTTTGACTGGTTCTGTGGCATGGGTTGTTTAGGTTGGATCAGAATTTCTTGCTTCCACTCACTTCCAGGACCATGAAACAATTCTGTTTTTTTCTTTTTTTTTTTTTTTTGCAGAGTCAGTTAATATCTCATTTAAGTCTAAGTAACCAACCCTTTTCTCTTCTTCTGAAGAATCCGAGTTAGAGAGAGGCTGGCCCGTGATGAGCCGTTTCACAGGGGTCAAACAACAGAGGGACCTGTGTACAACCAGTTTCCGCAATCATACCCTCGATATCACCCTCACAATCGGAACCTCCCTGATGCTCCAGCCAAACAGCGGCTGACCCACCCTGGACAAGAGGAACGCCATGACCTGGGGTGCCAGAGCTATTTCTCAATGGGCAACGAATCCGGTTCCAGGCATAAGCAAGAGATTCAGGAAGTGCTTGAACCAGAGGGAAAACAGGATGTGAGGACGGAGGGGCTCCTGCGTAGCAGGAAGGCAGTTTTACCTTCTGAAATTCGTCGGAAAGAACGAAGCACTGAAGACCCATGCCGTGGAGGTACAGACAATGTAGAAGTAAACCCAAGCATCAGTCGGCACAGGAGAGAGGATGTTGTAGATGACCCCAGAGGGCGGCGTGGAGGTCATTCAAGGCGGGAAGTTTACACAGAGCATGTGTCCCGACTTCAGGCCACAGAGTCTATGCATGCCAGAGCTCGAGAGGCCCAAAGAAGGGCTGACACTAGCTGCTACGTCCCAGTCCAAATCCCCACTGGGAGATATATGCCAAATTCATCCAAACCTCTGGATACTGTCCAACAGAATCCCATCCAGAACCCAGTCAGAGATGAGAAAGTGCCCAATGGCGATCACCCATCCCATGATGCCAGAGTTTCAGTTGCCAAACTCCGCCACACATACCTGGAAAGTGTTGCGAGTCCACGGAAAGCCGAACTGTAGGTGGTGATACATTATCATTATGTGTCAACTTACTAACATTATCTAACATTGACGATTAACATGCAGTTAATCAAAGTCTCATCTAATGTAACTGCTTGGAGAATGACACTGTGACTTACAGAGGAATCACTCATTCAGTGTTGACCAGCAGATTTGAATACTGTTTGTTCAGTCGCCATGCTGCTCGGCTTGTCTACTGCACACTTTGTCAGTAATAATTAACCATTTCTGCCTGTCTTTTGTCTTACTGTACCTTGGCTTGGCAGCTTTGTGTTCCTAGAGACAATTATGGATGTATTTATGCTAGTTGTGCTGACTTAACCACTTTTTATGTTTGTAGGGTTTTCATTAGTTAGCATAACCCACTGTGAAGATGCTCAGATGAAATATTCATCCAGCATTAGCTTTTTGCTTTTGCTCTCATGCCTGTGCATACGCCATTCTTCAATGCTGCCTCGTTCAGTCATGCTTTGTGACGTAATAGGGCAGAAGAGGTGTCTCCAGAAACACACGCACCCTGGAGAAGTGAAAGAGTCAAAGATCGCTCCTCTCGTCGCCCTTTGCGGTATATATGTCCCACTGAGAGTAGAAAGACATCTGAGAGGTTTAGAACGCAGCCTATCACATCAACTGAGCGTGAACAGTCGGACCGGTAGGCCTTTTGAATAGTTTTATGCACGGTGTTGTAGTCCTGGAGTGCAAATTTAAAATCACGCGTGATGTACAGTCAGCGATAACCCAGAAAACTAAACCTGGTTCGATTTACCTTTTTTTTTTTTTTTTAACTGCACTGTATTTATGCACTGATTACTTATTAAAGTTAGTTTTTCATTCACTAAATAATGCTGTATTTTACTCCTTTAACATACTGTGTAATATTTTCATGTGTAGTGGAGTCTAATACAAAGGGTTGGTCAGTGGTTTTATGAAAGGTTCTTTGTTGTCATTTTCACTTCTATTTCTGTGGCATGTGGCGAAATCTATAATTCTGTCAAACGCTGTGGATTAAGCAGTTCTGATCATGTTTTCTGCACTTTCCCACTAGTCTCTTTGTGTATTTTCCTGTTTTTCCTTGCTGCGTTTGTCTGCTTACACTATTGCAATTTTTTTCAAGTCAGCTGGTTTACTTAATCATTCTAAAATCCTGAACGATTTGATATTTAATTGTAACTTTTTTTTTTTTTTTTTTTAATTTTTTTAATTTTTGCTGTCTTTAGGCCTCATCTGAGCCCTGAGCCACTGAGCCCTGAAGGTAAGTCTTTTTTGTCATATTAAAATAAAAAGTCACTCTAGCCACCTTTAGCTACAGTTATGCTGTCTGACTTATGTACAAAAGCTTTGTGATGGGGCAGGATAATGCAATAACAAAACATTTGCATTGGTTTCATATCTATGTAGCTCAGTAATACAAACTGACATGCTGATGTTAGATACAATAAGTTATTGTTAATTTAATACTGAACTGGGAAACATTTTCATTTGGAAAAGCTTATGGAGACATGGCACTTTGGCTTTAGAGATAACTC
The DNA here is from genome assembly GCA_012976165.1 of Labeo catla. NCBI lineage: Eukaryota > Metazoa > Chordata > Actinopteri > Cypriniformes > Cyprinidae > Labeo > Labeo catla. Next base: position 1,153,288 of record VONZ01000078.1, read on the forward strand.
TAGACAGAAGTAGTTGAATGTGTAGTTTGGCTGAGTTTTTGTGATTACCCCAGAGAGCAACAGACCTACTTTTTGGGGGCTCTGGATCTCTGTTAAATTTAGTGCTGCTTTGCTTTTCTAGTCCTAATGTACAGTATGTGTAAGCAATGTCAATTTGCATTGCAATGTTTTAGTGTTCACTGACATGAACATAAACTACCAATCACAAGTTTGTCAGTAAGATTTTTAAAAAATGTTTAATGAAAAAATGTCATGTACTTACCATTTATTTGATTTAAAAAAACTTTATTATGAAAAATTTAATTTAATTTAATTTAATTTAATTTTTTTTCCTGGGATGTCATGTGATTCATCAGAAATCATTCTAATATGCTGATTTGATCCACAAGGAGCATTTCTTATCAATTTGGAATATTTTTGTGGAAACCCATAATACACTTTAGGACTTTTTCAAAAAACAGCATTTATTTGCTGAAAGAAAAGTCTTTTGTAACATTTTAAATGTCTTTTATCATTTTTTTTTTTTTTTATCACCCTAATGCATCCTTGATGAATAAAAATGTGCTTAATAACTTTTTCAACAGTTGTGTATTATCTTAAAGTTCTGTCTTAAGGAAGGTGTAAAAAAAAAAAGTTATACTTGGAGACAAAACTGTGGTTAATCTTCGAAACACATTATTTTTAATAAAATTGAATGACACATGCGTAGTTAAATTTTGGTTACCTGATCTTTAAATGTAGGGATAGAAATCTCTGTGGTTTCATTAGAAATAGCTTAATTTGTATTTTGACGATTAAAGGATTACTCCACTTCCAGAATAAAAATTTCCTGATAGTTCGCTCACCCCCATGTCATCCAAGATGTCATTCATGTCTGTCTTTCTTTGAGGAAAACGTTCCAGGATTTTTCTCCATATAGTGGACTTCAGTGGAGCTCAATGGACTGAAGGTTAAAAATGCAGCTTCAATGCAGCTTCAAAGGGCATGGAGAAAAATCCTGGAATGTTTTCCTCAAAAAACTTAATTTTTTTGCGACTGAAGAAAGAAAGACATAAACATCTTGGATGACATGGGGGTGAGTTAAACTATTAGGAAATTTTTATTCTGGAAGTGGAGTAATCCTTTAATCAAAATCCAGTGGGTTTCAAAGTTACATAAGGGTGGTGACATGCTTTCATTTTTGGGTGAACTGTCCCTGTAAGTGTTGCATAAATCATGCCAAACTTTATATTAGAGCTGATTTTAAAATAATACATTGCATTTGGTAGATGTGCAGCATTTCTTTTCCACTGCTGTAGTGAAACAGAAATTTGCTTGTGTAATCTTTCTACCATATGTTTAGCATTGTGTTTGTCCTCTGAAAGTCATGGGATTTTATGAAATAGTTCTCATGAAAAAGCTTCTGACTCATTCCTTTTCTTCTCTTCTTCCTGTGTTTTTCCAGTGGATGAAGAGAAGCTGGATGACAGAGCAAAGCTGAGTGTAGCCGCCAAGCGCTCTCTCTTCAGGGTATGTGGTGCTTGAGTGTGTCTGTGCATCTGTTCCAAACCCTGAAAGTGACTATAAAGAGAGCATCCTAACCAAAATCTTTTTAAGTGCCTTATTTGAAACACACTCTGTTGGCTACACCCCTGCCACACAAATATTGTTATATAGTTGATTCCAGTGGAGTCTGATGTTACAATGTTGCTGAGCTAACTTACTGATGCTCTAATAAACACAACAAATGCATAACACACCAATACTAGAATATCTGCATTTTAGATTGAATGTTCAATACTTAATACAATTTCATGGGTGCATTCATTTCCCTTTCTGAGTTAGTTCAAGATAACATTTGCTGCCTGTTGATAGAAACATGCCATTGGTGACTAACAGAGTTTCTTAAACTTTCAGTTCTCTTGTTTTTGGAACAGAACTGGTCTGTCTGTGGTTGTACATGCTTATTAATTTTGCATTCCAAGAATTGTGTAAAGAGGACACACCTCAGTCCATTACCCCTCAACTCTTACACCATACACACATGCACATTCCTCGAATATGACATTTGAAACTCCAGATACTAAGAAGTAAATAAGAAATTTTGTTGTGACCAACAACACAATTTAGGTCTAATAGAAACCTGAGCAACAGGAAAAACATCTGATATCTTGTACAAGCTAGTAAAGTTCTTCAAAGTCAATTTTTTTTTTTTAATGAAACTGTGTACAGCTTTCATACAAAGTCTTTGTTTCTTAGGAGCTCGAGAAAACTTCAGATGGCTCCGTTTTGAAGACATGGAGCCGTAACCCTGCTGTTGAACGGAGGCTGAGGAGAGGTCAGGATCGCTCCCGCACTCAGCCGGTCACCTCAGAGGAAGTGGTCATTGCTGCTACGTAAGTTGTATAGTATGTGACATCTTCAGTAATACGGGTTGAGGGCACAAAACCCCAAATGTTTACATTTCTTAGCTTCAACATTTATGTAAACAGGAATATTTACAAGATTTGGCAAGATATAAACTACCGTTTAGTGGAGGTTCTGTAACATTTTGTGTTTTGAAAGAAGTCTCTCTATTTATTTAATCAAAAATACAGTAAAAACATTACAAATGAAAACAACTGGTTTCTTTTTTAATATACACTACCAGTCAAAAGTTTTTGAACAGTAAGATTTATGTTTTTTTTTTTGTTGTTGTTTTGTCTCTTCTGCTCATCAAGCATGCATTTATTTGATCCAAAGTACAGCAAAAACAGTAAAGTTTAGAAATGTTTTTACTATTTAAAATAACTGTTTTCTATTTAAATATATATTAAAATGTAATTTATTCCTGTGATTTTAAAGCTGAATTTTTAGCATCATTACTCCAGTCACATGATCCTTCAGAAATCATTCTAATATGTTGATTTGCTGCATTACATTTATAATTATAATATTTTTTCAGGTTTTTTTGAAGAGAAAATTCAGAAGAACAGCATTTATCTGAAATCGAAATCTTTTGTAACATTATAAATGTTTTTATCATTAATTTTTATTAATTTAAAACATCCTTGCTAAATAAAAGTATTAATTTCCATTATTTATTTCCCCCAAAAAATTAAGTGACTGAAGCTTTTAAATGGTATAGTGTATAATGTTACAAAAGCTTTTTATTTCAGATAAATGCTGATCTTTGGATCTTTTTATTCAGCAAAAAAACCTGAATAAAAATGTACTAGACTTTTTAAATATTGATAATAATAATAATAATAATAATAATAATAATAATAATAATAATAATGATGATAAATGTTTCTTGAACAGTAAATCAGCATATTAGAATGATTTCTGAAGGATCATGAGACACTAAAAAACTGGAGTAATGATGCTGACAGTTTTGATCACAAGAAGAAAATGCATTTTAAAATATATTCATCTAGAAAACAGTTATTTTAAATTGTAAAAATATTTTAGATTTTTATTGTTTTTGCTGTACTTTGACTGAAATAAATGTAGGCTTGGTGAAAACATTTTAAATTTTGACTGGTAAAAAAACTTATGACTGGTAGTGTATTTTAAAATGTGCTCAAGAAACATGATGTTGAAAACTGTTGTACTGCTTTTTTTTCTTTTTTTTTTATGGATGATGAATAGAAAATTCAAATTTGAAAGATTAGCATTTATTTTAAGAAGAAATATTTTTTTTTTGTAATGAAAAATCTTTACTGTCACTTTTAGTTAATTTAATGTGTCCTCCCTGAATAAGTGTTTTTTTTTTTTTTTTTTTTTTAAAAAAAAAAATCTTACTGACCCCAAACTGTAGTGTAAGCATCCTACAACATGTATCAGTCAACAAATGAATATGGCTTCATAATTTGTAGTATATACATTATTCTCAATGCTATTTTTCCTTTAAATCCTATCCCTTCCTTTTCTTTCATGTGGTGTATGTATCTCTGATCTGTGTTCTTCAGTTTCCTTCAGTTTTTTCCTGTGTCTCTTTCTTTTTCCTCCTGCTCTGTGTGGTTTAAAGTGTCCCTGGCCATTTGTCACAGTCCGTGACTGTACAAACCTCTGTAACGCGTGTTCCTAGTCCCACTCTAGTCAGCAGCTCTGTGACCAAACACAGGTACCCAGGACACACATATACAGTAAACACTCACATAAGCATCTCTGTGTGTGTGTGTGTAATACAGGCATGGTCATTCTTATCAATACTAATGTTCGTCACTGAGAGCTTGCATGTTCACAGATGTGTCTTCACAAAAATGTCTCAGTTTCTTTAGATTCAACATCATGAGAGAAGTTGTGTTTTGAAACGTCATCACAATTAAAAATAATTGCTTCCTATTTTAATATACATTTTAAAATCCGGTCTTTAGTGTCACATGATCCTTCAGAAATCATTTTAATAGGCACACCTCACATTTCTTACATATTATTTTCCCATACGTTTGAATGATAATGTATACAAATTAGAATGTGTGTATTTAAGGTTATGTACACTGAAAAACATTTTCACTTTGAAAATCCAAAAGTAACATGAAATTAGACATGAAATTTTGAGGTAGAAAAACACCACCACGTTTAATGTAAAGCATACTTCAATAATCTGTAAATAAAACAAAGAACCAGCACCCTCTTGTGGTATTTTCATGAAAATACAGTTTATAAGTTTAAATTACTTTTAGGATCAAGATTGAGAACAAATAAACTTATCCTGACCATCAGTGACTTGTTGAGCTATAATATACAGTAACTAAAATATATGGTAACAGCTGATTTAAAAAATGGATCTGAATTACTTTTGAAAGTATGACACATTGCTGAGAGGGATTTGAATCATTTCACTTGTGTTTTTTGCTTCATCAGCAAAATGTTAAGCGTATAAACTGCATGACATGTTGATCTGCACATGCTACTGTAATCTTAATATGAAGATTTTTTTTTATCTTTGAAAATGTTTAACAGACATTTATTCATTTGTGTGAATAAATGAACTGCTGTTTATGTGGTTACATTCACACTGCCTTATTCATATTGTAACATGAATCACGACTACTTGTATATTCTATGCATGCACGTGTGTTTATGCAAGTAGATATTTACCCACAACGTTGGCATTCTTTAGCATTATCATAATTATATATGATAAATGCAGTCATGCAGCCCAGCCTTACAGGTGATATAATGGAATTTATATGAAAGTGTTTCTGAACGGTCTGGTGTTCATGTGCCCTACAGCTTGCAGGCATCATCTCAGCAGAGCTCCATGGTGAGGGAGCAGGCCAGAGAGGTTCGGCTGGCTCAGGAGGCAGCGGAGACAGATCAAGCTCGCCACACATCTCCAGGCGAGGAAGGCCAAGAAGAGCCAGACCTTTCCACGCTCAGTCTAGCAGAGAAAATGGCACTCTTTAACCGCCTGGCACAGCCGTCCAGCCACGGCTCTCGGGCCAGGGGAGACACTCGGTCACGTAGGAGTAATGCACGCTACCAGACTCAGCCAATCACACTAGGAGAGGTTGAACAGGTATGTACCATTTCTCCCTTTTCATGAAACCATGCTTATACATGCCGGAACTGTATCAGTTTACTACATTACTCATCATGTAATTTAAATCATGAATCATGACTGGTCATTAAATTAAGCACGTTTGGGTGTGATCTTTGGGTGTGCAAATACTTTTGGCCATATAGCGTATGTCAGTTAAATTCTGGAGGAGAAGAGTAAAGACATATATAAAGACATTCATACAAACAATGAAGCCATAAAGCAAGTCAGAAAGAAAGAAAGAAGTCACAGGCTGATCCTGAAATTGCACACACTCTGAGTAGGTACGTTTATTTTTAAAAAACTTTGCCGTTATTAAAGAGTATGTTCTGTATAGTAGTAATGTGTGTATTTTGAATGAAATCAGATGTACTGTATTTGTGATTTTGTCATGTGACCTACAGCATCAGTTGCATCGCTTCACTGTCATTCACATTCTGTTTTTCCACCTACTTTATATCAATTTTCACTCTTACTCTTACACACGATTGAGCATTTAAAGGGGTTTGTTTTTGACGCAGGATTATTCTGATTCTGAGATGTTTGACGAGGATTCGGAGTTCTCAGAGCGTCTGAGTGATCTGGAACATGTGAGGATACCTGAGTCCTCTAGAACCGTATGATATTTTATAGAAACCAAGGTTTTACTCTGCCTGCAGTAAAACCAGTGTCGCCATGTCTTAGAAGCAGTTGTCCTAATGCTTCAGCATACATGTCTCTAAGTGCCAGTAGGTTAAGTTCAGGCATTTCTTTTAAGCATCTTGTTAGATGATAGTACAACCACCAAAAAAAAGGCATGGAGGTAAATGCTTCTGTATGTGAATGTAGTTCCAGATTGCTGGTAGCTCAAGTCCAAGGCTTTGCCGTCTTTGTGTGTTTTTGAAATGGAGCTGAGAAATGTGAAAGGATTTGTTCACTTTCCAGGATAAAAAAAATTCCTGGCTTACTCACCCCCATGTCATCCAAGATGTTCATGGCTTTCTTTGTTCAGTTGTAAAGAAGTGAAGGTTTTTGAGGAAAACATTCCATGATTTTTCTCCCCATAAAGTGGACTACAATGGGAGTCGACGGGTTGAAGGTCCAAATTGCAGTTTCAATGCAGCTTCAAAGGACTCTACATGATCCCAGCCGAGGAATAAGGGTCTTATCTAGTGAAACAATCTGTCATTTTCTTAAAGAATTAAATTTATATACATTTTAACCACAAATGCTAATCTTGCACTAGCTCAACGTACAGCAGGCGGAAGTACAAACCGAGCGTTTACAAAGCGAACATGCAAAGAAAGTCAAACGGCCTTTACAAAAAAAGGTAAAACAATGATGCTGGATAATTTTAAAGTTGGAGGAGGAAATGACAGTGTTTTATCCTACCCTACCTTCTTAAACCAGAGTTCACAGATGAGGAACTAACCATGCTTAACCTTCAACGTGATTATGCAATGTGCGAAGACACGCATGACGTATACATATATGTATTTGTGGTTAAGTATACAAAAAAATTTTTTTTTTTTTTAGAAAATGGCCATCGTTTCGCTAGATAAGATTGTGTGGAGCCCTTTGAAGTTGCATTGAAACTGCAATTTGGACCTTTAACCCACTGATCTCTGTTGAAGTCCACTATATGGAGAAAAAATTCTGGAATGTTTTCCTTAAAAACCTTTGTTTCTTTTCGACTGAAGAAAGCAAGACATGAACATCTTAACATGGGGGTGAGTAAATTATCAGGACATTTTTATACTGGAATTGAACTACTCCCTTAACAGAAACTATGTTTTGACTATATTGTGTTTTATGTATAAACATCAGTGCTGGGTTACTGTGATTAGAGAATGATGAAGCATGGAAGAATTGTGAAAATACAGACTGGAATGTCTCGAGTCAAGAAGGAACTATTTCTAATCACTCAGGGCTTTAGTAAACTATTAATGTTGTCCATATTTTGTATAATTATGGGCTTACACCTGGCTCTTTGGAGCATTTGTTCTGGACCCTGGCGTGTTTTCTCCCTTTGATTCGTCTAGGTGTATATGAACACGGTAAACGTGCAGTTACTAAAATAATCATTCTGATATCACCTGAACGAGTCTCAGCCTGTTTGAAAAGTCTGGGGTGGTTGCTACAAACTGTATCGTAATGTAAAATGTAACTTAAAGGAGAAGTCCACTTCCAGAACAAAAATTTACAGATAACTTACTCACCCCTTTGTCATCCAAGATGTTCATGTCTTTCTTTCTTCAGTCGTAAAGAAATTGTTTTTTGAGGAAAATATTTCAGGATTTCTCTCCATATAGTGGACTTCTATGATGCCCGGGAGTTTGAACTTCCAAAATGACGATTTGTATACTTTTTAACCTCAAATGCTCATCTTGTCTAGCTGTGCGTGAACTCAATTAGGGTATGTTAAAAAAACTCCCATCTCAGTTTCTCCTCCAACATCGCATGGCCCTACGTCGCTGCCTAACTACCAACCCAGTGTTTAAAAAGTAAACATGCGAAGAAGATCAAACGCCCTTTACAAAAAAGTAGGACGATTTTGAAGTTAATGAAAATAATATGGGAGTTTTTCAACGTACCCTAACTATCTTGAATCGGAATACACAGAGTACATGCAGAGCTAGACAAGATAAGCATTTGAGGTAAAAAAAAAAACAAAACAAAAAAAAAGTATATAAATTTTAATTTTTTTTTTAGAAAATAACTGAGTATGTCACTAGATTGTTTTCCTTGGCTGGGATCGTTTAGAGCCCTTTGAAGTTGCATTTAAACTGCATTTCGAAAGTTCAAACTTGCGGGCACCATAGACGTCCACTATATGGAGAGAAATCCTGAAATGTTTTCCTTAAACATAATTATTTTATGACTGAAGAAAGAAAGGCATGAACATCTTGGATGACAAGGGGGTGAGTAAAGGAAGTGAACTACTCCTTTAAAGGAATAGTTCACCCAAAAATGAAAATTCTGTCATGAATTACTCACTCTTATGTTGTTCCAAACCCGTAAGAGCTACGTTCATCTTCGGAACACAAATTAGGATATTTTTGATGAAATCCGAGAGCTTTCTTCAAGTAGTATTCATAAAATTATGGTTGAATCACTGATGTCCCATGGACTATTTTATCAATGTCCTTACTACCTTTCTGGCCCTTGAACATGGTAATTACATTGCAGTCTATGAAGGGTCAGAAAGCTCTCGGATTTCATCAAAAATATCTTAATTTGTGTCTGAAGATGAACAAAGTTTTTACAGATTTGAAACAACATGAGGGTAAGTAATTAATGACAGAATTTTCATTTTTGAGTGAACTATCCTTATAAAAAAAAAAAAATGGAGAGGCGCTGGTGTTTTCAGTTGCAATAAGACACTGCTGCTTTTTAAGTAACAGTTACCACACACTGCCCGCCTCTATTCATTATTGTTCTTTTCTATACTTACTATTATATGAATATTAAAATTATCATACTCCATGCATTGTGACTAAGCAGTTCTCTAGGGACAGTCGGTTGTTGTTCAGTCAGCAGTTGATGTTTTGTGTTTTGCCTATGAAGACTCCCTAATGAATGAGTGGGAGGGTTTTAAGTGTTTTTCGAAGAAATGTGTCAGTGCTGAATGCTCGCTTTATTTGGAAATCAATGATCTTATTCTGAATGTACACCGCAGCACTGCCTACAGCCCTGCTGACACAGTAGTGTCAAATTAATTGATTGTGTCTGTGACTCAGTGTGTCTGTTTCTGAGGGCATGATGTGAACAGTCAGGTTCTGTATATAAAGGGCATGGCTTTGTGAATGGTTTTGTTATTGGCTGATTTGCTGCTTGCCTTTCAGCTACAGGAAATCCACTAAGTCAGCCTCTGATTAGTCAGCATGATTGACGTGTGTCTGCTGATGAGCCGTTGATAAATGTGCCATTTCCTGTCCATGCTGACTCACTTTTTGTTCTCATCCCGTCCCTCTCTTTTTTCCCATCATGCTCAATCTTTCTCTTTCTCATACTGTTCATTCTCAAATCTTCCTCCTTCCCTTTCTTGTAGCTGCAGCCTATGGGTGGAGCTCGTTTTGCATCCAACTCTACCTCGGCCCTGAGATCCTCAACTGTTTCCACTGAACATGCTGGTGACATCCACCTGACCATGCCCAATGTATCTGGCCCTGCCTACTATGAGCAGACCCTCTCCCCACCTTACCATCCTCAGCCTTCCCAAAATGTCCAAGCACATCAGAGTCCAGATGTGTCCCCGGTGGCCCAAGGAGAAAAGCTGGTATTGAGCATGGGGAAAAGGAAGCTCCCATCTCCAGAGAGCATGAAACAGACACCACATGCTCAACCAACCAAGGACTGGGAGGAATATAAAGGGCACAATGAGGCTCTAGTGACCCCTCAAGACCTTTCAGAAACAGATGGAGAGCACAAGTCAAAGGCAGCCATGTCAGGTAGAGAAATATGGGTGATGTGTTTGTTTGTTTTCTAGACATTTTTTACAATGCTTGTACTTCAAGGTAATGTTATTTTTAATTTAACTTTTGTCTTATTTGCCAATTTTTTTTATTTTCCTAATTAATAGGACAAGATGCTCTCTGTGTGCATTTACTGATAAAAGTTGATGTCAAAAGTTTGCATACACTTTGCAGAATCTGCAAAATGTTAATTGTTTTACCAAAATAAGAGAGATCATACAAAATGTGTTATTTTTTTATTTAGTACTGACCTGAATAAGACATTTCACATAAAAGACGTTTACATATAATCCACAAGAGAAAATAATAGCTGAATTTATAAAAACGACCCCAATCAGAAGTTTACATACGCTTGATTCTTAAATTCTTAATACTGTGTTGTTACCTGAATGATCCACAGCTGTGTTTTTTTTGTGTGTGTTTAGTGATGGTTGTTTATGAGTCCCTTGTTTTTCATGAACAGTTAAACAACTGAGGGACTCACTGATGCTCCAAAACGAAAAATGATGCATTAAGAGCCAGGGGTGTAAACTTTTGAACAGAATGAAGATGTGTACATTTGTCGTCTTTTACCTAAATATCTTTTTTTTTTTCCATTTAATACTGCCCTTCAGAAGCTACAGAAGATAGTTACATGTTTCCCAGAAGACAAAATAAGTTCGATTTACCATGATTTTCCAATTCAAAAAGTTTTCACCCCCCCACTCTTAATGCGTTGTTTCTCCTCCTGGCGCATCAGTAAGCGTTTGAACCTTCTGTTATAGTTGCATATGAGTCCCGCAGTTGTCCTCTGTGTGAAAAGATGGATCTCAAAATCATACATTCATTGTTGGAAAGATACACAGAAATGCTGAAAAATCAAAGAATTTGTGGGACCTGAAGGACTTTTCTGAAGAACAGCGGACAGTTTAACTGTTCAGGACAAGCAAGGGACTCATGAACAACTATAACTAAAAAACAAAAAAAAAACAAAACAAAATAAAAACAGCTGTGTATCATTCAGGTAACAACACAGTATTCACACAAGAATTAAGCATATGTAAACATTTGAACAGGGTTTTGAACTATTATTTTGTCTTGTGGACTATATGTAAACGTCTTTTATGTGAAATATCTTATTCAAGTCAGTACTAGATAAAAAATTTTTTAAAAAATAAATAAAATAATTAACATTTTGCAGATTCTGCAAGGTTTATGTAAACTTTTGACCTCAACTATAGTTACTATAGTATAGTTACTCATATGTAGTGTGTTTACAGGTTGGCGACGCATTATCCAATACATTTTATGGAAATTATTAGGGAAAACGAATGGACACAGTTGCTTATTTAGTTTCAGTTTTGCCTGTTTGGGTAAGATGAGCCTCTGGGATAGCAAAAAGCCCCCTGGGATACAGGTCAGGTCATAGCTGTCATTGGATATTTGGTAAATATGCTAAATATATCCAATATCATTATAAATAATTTATACTACCAAGCTTCCAAGTAATTTTAAAGTCAGCGAGATGTTTTTTTTTCTTTTTTCTAAGAAATGAATACTTTTATTAAGCAACAATACATTAATTAAACATGACAGTAAAGACATTTATTTTGCTTTACATTTTTCTTTCTATTCTTTAGAGAATCCTGTAAAAATATAGCACTTTTTCCAAAAACAGCAACTGTTTTCAACATTGATAATACTAATATATATCTTTTTTTTATTCTTATTAAAAACATCCCCAAACTTTTGAATGGTGTACAACTTTAAAAAAGTGTCATCATTTTTTTAATTAATTTAAAATGAGCTTAGTTCATTCAAAAAGAAATAAAATCATAACAGCCAAATCTCAAAATGACAATCTAGGGGGAAAAAAGTTGAAAGATATAGATAAAGTTATATGGTATTACTAAATGCTAATTCCAATTAATTATTATTTAAAATGAAACTATTCACCGGGGTGGATAAGGGTCTTCACTTCACACAAAAAAAAAGAAGAAAAAAGCATATTTCCCTTTTAGGCTGATAATACACAAGGCACCTTTTTGAGTTTTTTTTTTTTGAGTAACAATGTTGCTTGGGCATTTCTGCATTGATGCACAAATGTTTATCTGAATAGTTTTGATCAGTTGTGGGCTCTGTGTTTTGCCTTTTGACGGCAACTTTGCTCCGTGTATCATCAGCCTTAATTAATTGCTGTGCATTTTACACTATCTTACTCTACAATTTACACAGTCATGTACTGTCAGTTTTATCAGGGATGGTTTGTTATGATGGTTTCCTGCAGTGTCTGCTGTACGAGTGTTCTGTGCTGATATCAGTGTGACTTTACAAAAAGATAGGGGTGGATAGGATATGATGTGCGTCTGTTCTGTAGAGTCTTCCTGTTTTGTCTGTCACTCAGCCTGGTGGTTTAAACTTCTCCTCATTTGAAAAGACAGAAAGCTGTCTGTCTAAGCCACATGGTCGCAGCGTGAGCAACAAAGCTTCTCTTTATGCTTAGAAACTGCCGCTCATTTCCTGTGTAGCACTTCTTACATATCCATCACAGTATGAGTGTATTCACATTCTCAAGCGAATATCAACTCTTGACAGGATTGAATGTGTGCGTAAGAGAGTTTGACTATGTTTGTATGTGTCTGTGTGGCTCCGCCTGTCACTGAGCTGTTATTGATTGTATCACTGGTGCTGTTCAAACCCTTTCCTGTGTCTGCGTTTAACAGATCTTCCTGTGCACACAGCCGCAGTACGTGCAGCGGCAGCTGTATCACAGGGCTCATCCTCTTTACGGATCGGCTCTCTAGCACAGCACGCACAGACGCACACAGAGTCTGCCGGACATCTCTCGGAGGACGACAGGAGAGAAGAAGAGCAGGAGACTGACTTTAAAACAGAGGAGGGAGACAAGCTCTCAGACGTCATGTCTGCCAGACAGATGTCCATCAAAGAGAGGTGAGTGTATGAAAGCATGAAATATCCAAAGTGATATCTTTGAAGAGTTTGTGTAGTTTGTGATGTGGTGATGTGAAAGGAAGTCGGAAGAATGTTACGTTTGCGTTTTCCTTTGCATAGGAAAATGTATAAATAGATGCGTATTAATGTATGTAAAATGAGGCTGACTTAGACTTTTCACTGTGTGTGTTCCACTTTGACTATTTGGGGAAAGTAGGACTTTGTGTCTTTTGAATATATGTCAGTTCAAAAAGTCGCATTGTTCTTTCCATTTAGATTGAGAGCTTGCATTAGAAATAAAGGCATTAAATGCTCAAACTCCTTATACAACATTTTTGACTATAAACTAGGTCATTGGCGATACATGTTGCGGTTTGCATGCCATCTGCCTGCATCTTTGTGTTGTGGTTTGACAACATGCACACAGATGAAGGAAGGCAGATATTAGAAAAAAAAACTTGCTGAATGTAGCATATTTCAGTTTAGTGTAACTCTATATTGATTGGTTTATGTTTACTTTCGTCAGAGCTGTACTGCTATGTCCAGTTTGTGATCAAAGTATTGTGTAACTGATGAGCATCTGTCTGCTGCCATAGGAAGCAAGCTGACGCAAGCTGGTCAATTTGATTAATGACATAATGAAACCACTCATCTGCATATATGCAAATATGTAGCCACACTTGAAAAGAGTTAAATGCATGTAAAATGAGCGTGAAAAAATCCTATTTGCTGCTGTTTTTTAACTTTTCCACAGAGATGAATGTGCAATATAAATTTCACTTGTCATGCATGTTTAGTTACACAATCCCAGTCAAGAGTTTCAACACACCTAACTATTCTTTAAAGGGATAGTTCACCCAGAAATGAAAATCCTGTCATTAATTACTCACCATCATGTTGTTCCAAACTTGTGTGACCATCGTTCATCTTCAGAAGACAAATTAAGATATTTTTGATGAAATTCGAGATCTTTCTGACCCCGCTGACCTCTGACAACAATGCAACTACCACGTTTAAGGCACAGAAAGGTAGTAAGGACATCATTAAAATAGTTCATGTGACATCAGTAGTTCAACCGTAATGTTATGAAGCTACGAGATTTGCTTTTTGTGTGCAAAGAAGAAAAAAATCGTCTTTATTCAACAATTTTCGACACACGTTCACGAGAGTACCACAACACATGCCTCATTTTTGTTTTTTTTTTTTTCCTTTGCACACAAAAATATTTTTGTAGCTTAATAAAATTGCTCATATAATTAGTCCTTACTAACTTTCTGGGCTTTGAACATGATGGTTCCTTGCTGTCTATGCAGAGTCTGAAAGCTTTCGGATTTCATCAAAAATATCTTAATTTATGTTCCCAAGATGAATGAAGTTCTTAGAGGTTTGGAACAACATGAGGGTGAGTAATTAATGACAGAATTTTCATTTTTGGGTGAACTATCCCTTTAATACACCATGTTTTTTGAATAAACAAAAATCTGCATTTGGACAAGGCTAAGGAATCCTTCTGGATTGTGTTTGTAGCAGTGTTGAAGGAATTCCCACGCATGTTTAGCTCTTGTTAGCTGCTTTTTTTTCCCACTATCTGGTCCTTCTCACCCATTAAATGTTTTTGTGAAGAAATGTAAAAGTCTACACATGTATTAATTAGCATTTCAATCAAATTTCAAGCATTTAAAATTGTCTAGAAGTATTTTTAGATCACTAACTCAGTCATTTAAGAATTCATGATGACACATGATTTTGTTTCTTGCAGGCTGGCACTGTTGAAGAAGAGTGGAGAGGAAGACTGGAGGAACAGGATAAATAAAAAACAGGATGTGGTGAAGGTTGCTGTGTCTGAAAGACACGCCCAGCTATGGGAAGTGGAGCAGAGCTTCAAGAAGAAGGTAACCTGAACCTTGAACTGGTTTACTTGACCGTCCAGGTCAAAGGTCATGTTGCATTGTCTAATTTCGTATACAGTGTGTATTCAACAGCTGTTGTTATACTGATGAACATCTTTGTAACATCCTGTATTATCAGCTCTGCCTGATGCAGAGCAATTATCATGCAACTGGTTGATTTAGTGATTTTTGTAGTTTAGTTTGCTTTTGTTGTGTAGTTCAGCATTTCATCTTAGAATTGGCCTGTGTAAAGTGCGTTGAGTAACTCTAAACAGAGAAGGGTGTGTGCTATCCGTTGTTTTCTCATCTTGTACCATTTCACTTTATTCTGTCCTTTGTGTTTGCATGTTTTGTGGTGTGCATGGGTCATTTTTCGGTTGTTTTTAAAACAATTTATTTTATTTATTGCTGTGTAGAACTCGAGCTCTAATCTGCACACAATCTCTATAGCAGACTGGTTTGCTCAGAGCAAGCTATTAATTTACTTTAAACAGCATATTGTGATGATTGATCATGGATGGAAATGATCAGATTACTCATTTATACACCATTAATTTATTGTGACATCAAAAGAAGTTAGTCTTGGAGCAAAAACAGGTGCTGTCTGTGCTGTTGTGTTTTTACTAGGGCTAGTAGAGGTCATGTGGTCATCATGAATGTGTACATCATTTTTATAGCAAAGGGATCTGGATCATTTGTATGTTTGATACAGTATGTGTTCTTAACCTGCATAATCTGTCTTTTTGCTCGTCCACTTCTTTACTGCATGTGTTTAATATAATTTATTATAATAAAACATGTTTCAAAACTTTGCATGCTTGATACTAATTCTCTGAAGCGGTGGGGGATGTGGTGAGGTTTCACATGCCTTTCTCTGTTTGGATTTATTCTGAAGAATGTTTCAGTCACTTCACTGCAGGGTTTTGAAATCTTCAGGTTGCAAAATTGCTGTAATGTAATTTATTCATAACATGAGTTATTATGAAGTTCAGCATAGGAAATTTGCTATCATTAGAGCCAGTACTCATCTGACGATCTGGCAGAGCAGATTTAGAATTCACAATTTCTTTAAAAGAGTCTCCTTTTCACATGAACATATAACGTTTCACTCGGATATGTGTGAATACAGGAAAAAAAGCTTCTGACATAAGTAGCATTTTAACAATTTTGAGAATTGCAATCCTAGTTACTTCATATTAGAATTAAACAGGTAGCATCTTTAGACTGCATAATGAACATTTGTGACTCTGGACCACAAAACCAGTCTTAAGGGTCAATTATTTTAAATTGATATTTACACATCATCAGCTGAATAAATAAGCTTCCATTGATGTATGGTTTGTTAGGAAATGACAATATTTGGCTGAGATACAACTATTTGAAAATCTGGAATCTGAGGGTGCAGAAAAAAATCAAAATATTGAGAGTCGCCTTTAAAGTTGTCTGTTACTTATTACTAGTCAAACTAAACTTTGATACATTTACGGTAGGAAATTTACAAAATATCTTCATGGAACATGATCTTTACTTAATACCCTAATGATTTTTGGTATAAAAGAAAAATCGATCATTTTGTCCCATGCGATGTATTGTTTGCTGTTGCTGCAAATATACCTGTGCTACCTATTGTAGCAACTGGTTTTGTGGTCCAGGGTCACATTTATTCTTCAGTAACCATATTCAAAGTTCAGTACCCAAGCTGTTAGTAGGGGATCATTTCTCCCCTGTTCATTTTGCCCCTTTTTCTAGGATGATGGGATGATGATAGATGACTTTGCCGTGTCTGATCAACTTTGGGTAAGGCTGTTAACCGTTAGCCACTGTGCTAACAGGTGTAGCACGGGTATTGCCAGTTTACAAGGTTTTGGGGTTTGTTTTTGTGTATAATCCTTGTAATCACAGTGACGTCAGTGTGCTGTTATGGTGTTTCGGACCTCAGGATGACCTAGTTGCTTGTGGGGTTTTTTTTTTTTTTTATTTGCTTGTTCCTCTTACATTGCTACCATGGTGACGGTATGAGTTCTGCAATGTCAAAATGTATTTTCTGTTATATTTTAACAGCCATTGTGGTGGCTTTGTCATTTTGCGCAATGGTGACTTCATGGTTATGGTGTGTTATTAATTGCCTTGTTCAACCACTCTTATAGGCTGCAGGCTTTTAGGTTCCTAAAATTGAGAGTTTTAGTTTCTATTGATCTGCCTCTTCAGGGACAGTATCCATTAATGACAAATTATGAGCTTGTGAATTATTTACAGTACTGCATCTGCCCACTAATTCATATGATTCCAGTACTTTCCATTATGGTTTCTCTTGAAGCTGCTTGATTGACATCATATAGTTTGGAGAAAAATTTCAGCATCATTAGATTCAGGGTGGTTGTACAAGGTTGGTGATTGTGTGTTGAATTTTAGATTTGACTAAAGCATTCTAGCAGATTACTTTGTCTTGTCTAGAGGTCATGTGATTATTTAAAGGTGACATTTTGTCTAAGACTAGACCAATGTCACTTGCCTGCTCTCTGTCCCTGGACTTCCTCTTCATTCTCTCCCACTTTGTCATGTGTCTCTCCATCTTTTGTCTTGCTTCCCCCTCTGTCCTATCTGTAGGATCCTGTCTTTTCCTCCTCATTTTCGTGTGCCTCTGAACCACTGGATCAGATAGCAATCCTCCCCAAGGTGAGCAAGAACAATCAATGTAAACTCTCCTCCTCATTCCGTCCTCCGATACTGACAAGCCGACCTCTCCTCTTGACCGCTAATAATTTTTTTTTTCTTTTTTTTCGATTTTTAATTTCTACACCATACTAAATACTAAAGGCATTTTATTGACTGTAGATTTTTGTGTTATACTTAAGTCTAACATAAAATAATCTATGTTTAAAAAAAAAAAAAAGAAGAAAAGAAATCCTTTTACTATTTTTATTAATATTATTTTTTTTTTTTTATTTATTTATTTATTTTTTTTTACTTATAAGGGTACACATATTTTAAGTTCTCATTTATTAATCTGTAAGACTGTTAGCATTTCTTAAATCCTAGAAATTACATTCTTGTATTTCTTGGATTAATTTCATTAAGCACTCTTGACTGCTTTGTTCTTGTCGTCTTGACAATTTCTTGTCTTCTTTTGTAAAGTAACTCTTGGAAAACTCTTGAACTTTATATAATTTTTGTATGTAACTTTTTATACATTTTATATACTTTACATAAAGCTTAGAACCTTTAGGCCTGTATAATAAAATCTTTCTACATCTTCATTATCATGACCAACTGATAGGATGCATACAACCCTATATAAATGACCCTTCGCAAAGACCCGGCCCACTTTGTTACTGTTACTGTTGCTAAGTCCAACAAGCCATGGCACTCTCACGCCACTCTCATTTGTTCCCAGTGAAAGATACATTTCAAAACATAGAAGCACTGACAGACAAGACAGAGCGGGTTTTCACCCGGCAACAGTCTCAGCATTTTTAAATTTTGTCCTTTTTTGAGAAATTCAAATTATAAATACTGTTTTGTGGCTCTTGAATGTGTCACGACAGATCGCAGAAGCACCTCAGTTCAAGCCGCACATGAACTGATCATCTCTTCGCTACTAGTTATAGCACAAAATAAACATGAATAAACATTAAAAGGTATCTTGTTTTAGCCGTGGAAAGACGTCAATACACCATTTTTCAAGTTCAAGTCCTCTGACGTTAATCTACTCCTGTGTGGTTTGTTTGTCAAACAAAATGGCAGATTCTGCATTATGATTGGTCAGTTCGCCCGTCGGTCAAACCCCCTGCGAAGGGTCAATTGTAAGACAAGCAGCTTTGACCGTAAAACTAAACATGGAGTAACAGGTCAGCACTGCAGGGAAGAATCACTTTCCTATGTCTATTAATAGGAGCCTCTGTAGTCTAGGATGCATCCTGTCACCTTTTATCATTTCTTTCCATTCTTTTCTCATCCCTCTTTCTTCCCATCTGTCTTCCTGCTCTTCCCTCCGTGTGAAGGCTACCCCCCTGCCCGTGCAGGTGGATGAGCGTCACCCCTGGAGACGGAAGGTGCCTCTCACCCCCAAACACACATCCACTATTCCTCCATAACACAACAATAAGACTTAGAGTAATGTATGTGAATGTATGTAAGTTAAGTGTTTTTGTGGTGGTGTTTTGGTGTCAAAAACTAGTTAGTTTGACTACAACGTAAGCAAATAAACATTGTTTATTTTAGATGCTTTTGGTTTGTTTGTTAGGAAAATGGCTAAGTGTGTATACTTAAAGTCATTTTTACATTTTTCAATTTTATTTGACATTTTTCTTGGCTAAATCTTTTACGAGATGTGTTATTTCTCAACAAAGCATCACTTTTTGATTAAAATGATTAAAAAGGTATTTAAAGTGTGAGAACATGTTTCACTCTGACGATGATGTAAATGCTTCATTTTTTTTCTTCTTTATCTCAGAAAATGGGAAATGAGGTGGTGGAGACTCAGCGGATGGAGCGAATAGAAATGTCTATTCAGGAACGCAAGCAGCTCATCACTGCACAAGAAGATGCCTGGAAAGTCAAAGGCTACGGAGCATCCAATGACTCCACTCAGTTTACAGTGGCTGGCCGTATGGTTAAAAAAGGTAAGTGAAAAATCACGTATTACTTCACAGCAGTGAAACCGATTGAATAGAGTTTTGCTTTGTAACAGTGTTGTTTTTTTTTTTCCCTCTGTTTTCTCTCCCAGGTCTGGCGGCCCCCACTGTTCTTACAAATCCAGTGCTGTCCCCTCTGACCTCTAAAAACAAGAATAGCTGCCATACCATCTCAAAGCCACACGAAGGTGAGAAGCCATACTGGACTTGCACTCAAGTCCCCTCCCTTTTTTTCCCAATTGTATTTTCTGTTCTCTTTCTACTATGTCATATGTGCATAAATATAGTTATATCACTGCTGTATTTTCTTAAGTAGAGATTGAAGTCAGACAGGACATGAAGCTGGAGTCAGACAAGAAGCTGGAAAAGTTGGAGTCATTCCTTGGTCGCCTCAATAGTAAAGGTAAATGTGATGATAAAATATGTAATGAACCTTAGAGATGTTACTTTTTCTTCTATATCAACTTTAAGGGATCATTCACTCCCTCATGTCATTCCAAACCCATAAGACCTTCATTCATCATTCATCAACATAAATTAAGATATTTTTAATAAATATCTGCATAGAATGCCGGCTCCTGTGTCAGCAGCACTACACGCAAGTGTCATGGTAGTCTCCTGAATGTGCATCGAAGACTGACTTGGAAGAAAAGAAATTGTTGAATAAAGTAGTTATTTTTGTTATTTTGCACACAAAAAGTATTCGTATAGCTTCATAACATTACAGTTGAGCCACTGTCACATGAACTATTTTATTGATGTTCCTACTACCTGTCTTGGCCATAAAACGTTTCAGTTGCATTGCTGTCTATGCAGGGTCAGAAAGCTCTTGGATTTCATCAAAAATATCATTTTTGTGATAAACAAAGGTCTTACCAGTTCGGAATGACATGAGCGTGAGTAATTAATGACAGAATTGTAATTTTTGGGTGAACTGTCCGTTAAATATTTCATTCAGTTTATTTTAATGTATGTTTTCTTATACATTTCTTAGTTGCAGGACTTCAAGAGGCCACAATTGCAGTCACAGAGAAATCTGTTAAAGAGGTCATGACTTTAGATGATGAAATCTTCGATAAGTTTTACCGACACACAGAAGATATGGCTAAGATCACTAGCAGAGTCGAAATCAATGACAACTTTGATGACATTTTTGGAATGCAGCTGCCCAGGTAAAGCCAAAAGAAATATTGTATAGTGATTTGTGCTCTGTACAACCAGCTATATTTTGTGTTTTAAAAGATTAATTTGTTTACAGCTTAATAAATAAACGAGGCTGAAATTTTTATTTTTTTTTTAAGGTTGACCTCAGACATGGTGCAGCACAAGCGTGCAGTACGGCCCACCAGAAATGTTCAGTCATCCAAAAACCCCTTGAAAATGTTGGCTGTTCGGGAGGACATCAGACACGAGTACACAGAACAAAGGCTGAATATTGGCCTTCTGGAGAGCAAGAGGATGAAACAGGAAAAGAGTGAGTGATTGAAAAAGAGTGTAGAACTGGAATAGTCAGTTTATGAACCAGTTTTCTTTAAATATGCAATTTTTTTTTTTTTTTTTTTTATTCACACATTTATAGTTGTAGTTATGTTGGGGAACCATATTTCAGTCAGACAGTGTTTGTGACAAACAGCAATTTTTCTACTAAAAAGAAAAGATTCTGCACAAGTATTCGAGTGACTCAGTGAATCATTTTTGAATCTCTTGCCTTAAAAGAGAAGTTCACTTTCAGAACAAAAATTTACAGATAATTTACTCAACCCCTACTCATCCAAGATGTTCATGTCTTTTCTTTCTTTATTCGTAAAGTTTTTTTGAACATATCAGGATTTTTCTCCATATAGTGGACTTCAGTTTAAATGCAGCTTCAAAGGGCTCTAAATGATCCCAGCCGAGGAAAATCTACCGAAATGATCAGTTATTTTCTAAAAAAAAAAAAAATTACAATTTATATACTTTTTAGCCTCAAATTCTTGTCTAGCTCTGCCTGAACTCTGTGCATTCTGGTTCAGTACAGTTTGGGTATGTCGATAAACTCCCATCTCATTTTCTACTGCAAAAAATTCTAAATAGTCCTACATCGCTGCGGAAGTACCAACCCAATGTTTACAAAGAGAACATGCAAGGAAGTTCAAACACCCTTTACAAAAAAAGGTAAAACAGTGATGTAAGACTATTTTGTAGTAGAAATAGAGTAGAAAATGAGCTGGGAGTTTTTTGACATACCCTAACTGTTATGAACCACAGAACTAGACAGCACAAGCATATGAGGTTAAAAAGTATATAAATTGTCAATTTCTTTTCGAAAATATCCGATCCTTTCGCTAGATAAGACCCTTCTTCCTCAGCTGGGATCATTTAGAGCCCTTTGAAGCTGCATTTGAACTGCATTTTGAAAGTTCAAACTCATGGGCACCATAGAAGTCCATTATATGGAGGACATTCCAGAGTTTTTTTTCCTCAAAAAAACAATTTCTGTATGACTGAAGACAGAAAGACATGAGCATCTTGGATGACAAGGGGTAATGTGTAAATTTAACTTAAAATTATCTGTAAAACTTCTCCTTTAAAGGAGACATCAGATGCCCATTTTTCACAAGTTGGTATGATTCTTTAGAGTCTTCATGAAATGTCTGCAAAATACTTTAGTTAAAATTCCTCAATGGTTGTGTAAAACACCGTTTTACCTTGTCAAAAACAGCTCTGTTCACAGCAACCAGTTTCGGTGCATGTCTCTTTAAATGATAATGAGCTACTGCTCACCCCACCCCTCTGTTCCATTTTTTTTTGTGTATTCTGAAGTGCATTACCCTCAAAAACAAAACTGATCCACTGTGTCCTCAGTGGCTCTGATGTCAGGAGAAAAGGAACACTTTTATGTTCACTTTTACATCCAACAGAACACCTGCATTGTTTACTTTGTTGTCGCTACAGCTGCTCGAATGTGGAAAAAATGGCGGACAGCTGCTTGATAATTGAGACTGTTTAGGTTTTTTGGGGAGGAAAAAAAAAAGTGAATGGATTTTTATCATTGTAGGGTGGTTTTGTCCACACGCTACTAAGACACATTTATATGCAAACACCATGTGAAAGTGAATTCTGCATTCGATGTCCCCTTTAAACTATCTCTCTCTTTGTTCTTTCGTAGTGAATAAGAACAGCGGTTTCTCTGAGGTTGCTCTTGCTGGATTGGCCAGCAAGGAAAACTTCAGCAGTGTGAGTCTGCGAAGTGTGAATGCATCTGATCAGGGTTCCAACAACAGCGCCATGCCCTATAAAAAACTCATGCTCATTCAGGTCAAAGGTGAGTGACAGTGACAACAGCTGTTTGTGATACACAATATTTCAGCTCAATGACAGGGTGGAGGGCTCTGTTTACTGATGGCTCTGCTGGTAAACAATATTCATCATCCATTCTGACCTTGTTTGGGCACAGCTTTATTCACAACTATGTTTCATATGAAGATTAATAGTCTCTGATTAGCAGCTAGCCATATAGAGTATGCTGTATCTGTGTGTTTTTGTAGAGAGAATACTTATTTGGCAGTGAGACAGACATGAAGGATGATGTTTACTTAAAAGTGGGAGGGAGAACCTATCTTGCATTAGACCTGCTGCTTTTGTTATGAAGGCTGCTGTTGTAAGGGCTGTGGATACCAATTCCTCATAAGGCGTCCCTCTAAATCTAACCCTATGTGCATATTGCCAAAACAACATTCTACCCTTGATAAAAACGGAGAAAGAAACCAGAGAGGCTTAATGAAGAGAACAACACATGAGCAGTCCAACATCAACAACGTATTATGGCCAACTGTTGTAATGTTCTGTTTTGCAGGAAGTTTGTGCTGATTTGAACTGTTTTCAGCACACATTTTATGAAAGTACGATATTACAATTCATTTTAATGTGTTATATGATAACATAAGTGTCTTCTGAGTTTAAAAATCAACCAAGATAAATCTATACAGTCAAAGCAGATCACTTAGTGTTTTTGATCCTGACTTCAGGGGGTTCAGCATGTGACTCACATTGATATTGTCCCAATTTCTCTGTGCATTTTTAATCAGGTCGACGGCATGTTCAGACCAGACTGGTTGAGCCCAGAGCTTCCTCCTTGAACAGCGGTGACTGCTTCCTTTTGATCACACCCCATCATTGCTACATCTGGATTGGAGAATTTGCAAATGTTATCGAAAAGGCCAAAGTGAGTGTGTTCTGCTACATGTACCGACAAATGCACATCACATTCACATCACTTCATCATTGCTTAATATCCAGGTATAACAAGTATTATTTAGAATTAATCAAATTAAAGCGTAAATAAAATAAAATTTAGTTATTAGATGAAAAACTTTTAATTTCTTTTTTCATTTAGTTATCAAGTCAAATTTCCAGTTTTGTTCAAGTTGAAAAAAATCACTTAAACTAAAATAAGGCTAATTAGAAATACTGGAGAAAAAAATGGCAAAGTACATTCAATTAAAAAGTAAATTTTACATAAAATAAAAAATAAAATAAAATCAGTGTAATTGTGTATATACAGGTGCATCTGTCATGGAAAAGTTCATTTATTTCAGTAATTCAACTCAAATTGTGAAACTTGTGTATTAAATAAATTCAATGCACACAAACTGAAGTAGTTTACGTCTTTGGTTCTTTTAATTGTGATGATTTTGGCTCACATTTAACAAAAACCCACCAATTCACTATCTCAGCAAATTAGAATACTTCATAAGACCAATAAAAAAACATTTTTAGTGAATTGTTGGCCTTCTGGAAAGTATGTTTATTTACTGTATATGTACTCAATACTTGGTAGGGGCTCCTTTTGCTTTAATTACTGCCTCAATTCGGCGTGGCATGGAGGTGATCAGTCTTTGGCACAGCTGAGGTGATATGGAAGCCCAGGTTTCTTTGACCGTGGCCTTCAGCTTATCTGCATTTTTTGGTCTCTTGTTTCTCATTTTCCTCTTGACAATACCCCATAGATTCTCTATGGGGTTCAGGTCTGGTGAGTTTGCTGGCCAGTCAAGCACACCAACACCATGGTCATTTACCCAACTTTTGGTGCTTTTGGCAGTGTGGGAAGATGCCTAATGCTGCTGTAAAGTGAAATCAGCATCTTTAAAAAGCTGGTCAGCAGAAGGAAGCATGAAGTGCTCTAAAATTTCTTGGTAAACGGGTGCAGTGACTTTGTTTTCAAAAAACACAGTGGACCAACACCAGCAAATGACATTGCACCCCAAATCATCACAGACTGTGGAAACTTAACACTGGACTTCAAGCAACTTGGGCGATGAGCTTCTTCACCCTTCCTCCAGACTCTAGGACCTTGGTTTCCAAATGAAATACAAAACTTGCTCTCTTTGGACCACTGGGCAACAGTCCATTTCTTCTTCTCCTTAGCCCAGGTAAGACGCCTCTGACGTTGTCTGTGGTTCAGGAGTGGCTTAACAAGAGGAATAAGACAACTGTAGCCAAAATCCTTGACACATCTGGGTGTGGTGGCTCTTGATGCCTTGACCCCAGCCTCAGTCCATTCCTTGTGAAGTTCAGCCAAATTCTTGAATCGATTTTGCTTGACAAGCCTCTCAAGACTGTGGTTCTCTCAGTTGGTTGTGCATCTTTTTCTTCCACACTTTTTCTTTCCACTCACCTTTCTGTTAACATGCTTGGATACAGCACTCTGTGAACAGCCAGCTTCTTTAGCAATGAATGTTTGTGGCTAACCCTCCTTGTGAAGGGTGTCAATGGTTGTCTTCTGGACAACTGTCAGATCAGCAGTCTTCCCCATGATTGTGTAGCCTAGTGAACCAAACTGAGAGACCATTTTGAAGGCTCAGGAAACCTTTGCAGGTGTTTTGAGTTGATTAGCTGATTGGCATGGGTTTTTGTGAAATGTGAGCCAAATTTGAGTTGAATTACTGAAATAAACTTTTCCACGACATTCTAATTTACTGAGATGCATCTGTAAATAATGCTTAAATAGCACTGGCTATTAGTGCAAGATTTTCATATTAGTCATCTAAATAAAAAGTTCTGTTATTTTGGACTTTGTTACATTTAAATCTGTCATATCCTGTACTCAGCCTTGGTGTTTTCTGTACTATTCATATGCTGGTGAACCCCCACGTGCAGGAAGTAAACAGAATTAACCACAAAGGAAATGTCATGTTGTACAGGAAGCAGGAGGTGAATTTTAAAAGCTTGTGCGTCTCTCTCTCACAAACAACTTTCTATTACTGTTCAATTCAGACTGTAGGTCATTGAACTCTGAGTTTGACCTACATCTCACCAGTGATGAAATGCTCATTGTCCTAAAGCGATGGAGAAGTTGTTTTTTTTTTCTTTCTTTTTTAATAGAATGGTTAAATGAGCATATGTTTATTTCTATACAAGGGGTCAAAAGAAAAAATATTTTTTTTTTGTTTAATCGCTTGACAGTGATAATTATTAGGCATTATATTATTTGTGGTGCAAAATTAAGAGTTTGTATCTTCAATCATGCAGGCCGCAGAGTTAGCTACATTTATTCAGACCAAGCATGACCTGGGCTGCAGATCTTCGTATGTGGAGACCATCGAGGAAGGTGCCAACACTCACACTTATGCTGCCAAAGAGTTTTGGAAGCTTCTCGGTGGCCAAGCCAGTTATCAATGTAAGCTAATTTAATTCCCTCTGCTGAAGGAAGTGTGTTTGAACATCTGTGTTTTTGTACACAAGCATTATAAGGCATGCTAATGACAAAGCAGTTTATTGGCATTTAATTACCATAGTTCCTGCTTTTACTTACCTACAGCCGCTGGCACTCCAGAAGAAGATGAGTTCTATGAGAGTGCCGTCGTGGAAACCAACTGCATCTACAGGCTCATGGAGGATAAACTTGTTCCTGAAGATGACTACTGGGGTCGAGTCCCTCGCTGCTCCATGCTGAACCCTAAAGAAGTACTTGAAAATACTACATTTTTAATATTAGGGATGGTTTGATGACATTTTTGTTTAATAAATATGTTTTATTCATATTATAAGCTACAGTCTGCATGTTTGCATGCTTGAAGTAGGAAAAATTGATTACTTGTTTTAAGATGCATAGTCATTTTTGGTGCAATATTTGAAAAAAAAAAAATTAACCTGACATTATCTTCTTTAAATATCAGCCTACTCCAAATACCTGACCAATTAAATTACGTTTAATTCAGTCCAATTGCGAATGGAAGCCCATTTCCACCACTGAATAAAAAAATGTTTTTGACTTTTTTTTTCTTCTCAGAGTTGCATGATATAAACTCGCAATTGCAAGAAATAAAGTCAGAATTGTGAGATAAAAAGATTTTTCTAGCAAATGCGAGTTTGTTTCCCACAATTGCGAGTTTATCTTGCAATTCTGACTTCATCTTCTCAGAATTGCATGATATAAACTCACAGTTGCGAGAAATAAAGTCAGAATTGCGTTTCTGACATTTTTCTCGCACATGTGATTTTTGTATATTCAATTCTGACTTTATAACTCACAATTGCGAGTTTATATCTCGCAATTCTGACTTCACGCAGTTCTGACTTATAATATATTTGCAATTGCGAGTTATGAAGTCCAATTTTGAGAGGGGAAAAAAGTCAGTGTTCTCAGAATTGAGTTTGTCTTGAAATTCTGATTTTATAACTCGCAATTGTGAATTTATATCACGCAGTTCTGAGAAAAAAGTCTGATTTGTGAGTTTATATCTCGCGTTTCTGACTTAATTTGGACTTAATTTCTCAGAATTGCAAGTTTACATCGCAATTCTGACTTTATAACTTGCAATTGCGAGTTTATGTGTTACAGTTCAGAGAAAAAGTCAGAATGGTGAGTTTGTATCACGCCGTTATGAGGAAGAAAGTCTGAATTACAAGATGTAAACAAAAATATTGTGCATCTCTGCTAAACACTCTATATTGTATAATGTTAAACCAACTTTTTATTCTTTTTTTGACATTAGGTGCTGGTGTTTGACTTTGGTAGCGAGGTCTACGTATGGCATGGTAAGGAGGTGACACTGGCACAGAGAAAAGTGGCTTTTCAGCTGGCAAAGCACTTATGGAATGGCACCTTTGACTACACCAACTGCGATATTAATCCTTTGGACCCTGGAGAATGCAATGCACTTATACCCAGGTACAAATCAGAGCTGAGAATGTTTGGCTCTGCTGATGCTTACTGTGTTCCATCATAGATCAAGTTTTGGCACTTGTGACCTTTTAAAGCTCATTCACAGAGGCTTTTCAGGGTAGAAGTGTGCTACTGTTGCTTAACTTACTACACCTGTCAAAACAGTATCTTAGTATCTCAGTGTTCATAAACAGACTTGGGTTGCAGCTGAATTTTTAAGACCTGATGCGTCACTCCTAAAATAAACGAGTGCTGTGTTTGCATCTCACAGTTTTGTTGTGTTCTCTTGTAATGAAGTTATATCATAAGTTATGTACAGATTTGTATATAATGTGTATGAAATTAAAACAATTGTTGTCTTGTCTGAATCTGTTATTCATAGGAAAGGCCAGGGACGACCAGACTGGGCCGTGTTTGGTAGATTAACTCAGCACAATGAGACTATTCTTTTTAAAGAGAAGTTTTTGGACTGGAGTGAGGCCAAGAAATCCACTAAGAAGAATGGCGACTTGCATGATGTTGAAAACAAGGTAGACTTGCACAAAATTGCTACTAAATTAGAATTAAATAATTTGGAATATGGGGCCCTGGACCACAAAACCAGTCATAAGTAGCATGGGTATATTTGTAGGAGTAGCCAAAAATACATTGTATGGCTCAAAATGATCTTTTTTTTTTATGCCAAAAATCATTAGGATATTAAGTAGGGATCATGTTCCATGAAGATATTTTGTACATTTCCTACCATAAATATATCAAAAATTACATTTTGATTAGTACTATGCATTGCTAAGAATTTCATTTGGACAACTTTAAAGGCGATTTTCTCAGTATTTAGATTTTTATTTTTTTTTATTATTTTTTATTTTTTTGCACCCTCATATTTTCAAATGGTTGTATCTCGGCCAAATATTGTTTTATCATAACAAACCATACATCAATGGAAAGCTCATTTTTAAAAAATAAACCCTTATGACTGATTTTGTGGTCCAGGGTCACACATATTTAAAATGTTGCAAAACTTCAAATTCAATTGGTTGGTTAATTTTTTAGGAGCATCGAGGTGGAGAATGTCGGCCTTACGATGCATCACTGATGTTGGCGACAGTTCGGACGCCAGTCAAGACCGTTCTGGATGGGGTTGATGTCGGACGAGGTTATGGATTGGTGGAAGGTGACGAGGGGCGTAATTTTGAGATCAGCACGTTGTCTGTTGATGTCTGGCACATTCTAGAGTTTGACTACAGGTAGGATGGATCATTTATTTGCTAAGTGTATTAAATTATTGTTTTATATACAAACACTGTCTCTCTTGCTTGTTCTAGTCGTCTACCCAAACTGAGTATTGGTCAGTTCCATGAAGGGGACACATACGTGGTCAAATGGAAGTACATGATCAGCACAGCAGGTGAGTTGTATATTGAAGATGTGTATAGTAATCATGTTTTTGTCAACTAAAATATGTAAGCTAGCCGTGCATTATCCCACTTATGCCATGGTCATTTGCCAGCATTGACAAGTCTAAGCCGTTAATGATTTTTGCAGTGCAGTATTTGACCGGAAGGGTAAAAACTTATTATTTTCATCAGTTACGGCTTGTTAGCTCTAGCATTGTGACTGCTTTTTTTTTAAAATAGGCTCATTGTCCAACTTCCATAGAG
Organism: Labeo catla; assembly: GCA_012976165.1. Lineage (NCBI taxonomy): Eukaryota > Metazoa > Chordata > Actinopteri > Cypriniformes > Cyprinidae > Labeo > Labeo catla. Next base: position 1,182,512 of record VONZ01000078.1, read on the forward strand.
TTAAACAGTTGAGTTTTACAATTTTTGAATCCATTCAGCCGATCTCCAGGTCTGGCGGTAACACTTTTAGCATAGCTTAGCATAGATCATTAAATCTGATTAGACCGTTAGCATCTCGCTCAAAAATGACCATATACGTATAATGACAATATTTTTCCTATTTAAAACTTGACTCTTCTGTAGTTACATCATGTACTAAGACTGACGGAAAAAGAAAAGTTGCGATTTTCTAGGCTGATATGGCTAGGAGCTATACTCTCATTCCGGTGTAATAATCAAGGAACTATGCTGCCGTACCATGGGTGCAGCAGGTGCAATGATATTACGCAGCGCCTGAAAGTGACCGGCACTAAATTTGTGTAGATGCAGAGTTGCAACTGGCAAAGTTGACGGCTGCGTAATATTATCGTGCCTGCTGCACCCATGGTACGGCAGCAAAGTTCCATGATTGTTGAGGTAAGATCACATTTATTTGCATGAATGAATTATAACAATTATTGGCATTAATTAGCCATTGAGAAAGAGAGATGACAGTAGCGTATGTGAATTACCTGTGTCTGCACATCTCTCTCTAAACAATGAAGCTGTGAGTTTAGTTACTTCAAAAACAGCGATCCAATATCTAAGGTATTTTATTCTATGTCAGTGACCGTTGGATCTGCCTGTGCATTATGTGGTTTTAATGCATACCTGCCAGCCAATCAGAATCATGTATTCAGACAGACCATGGTATAAATATTAAAAAAGAAATGTTTTCAGTAATTGAAATAAAATATAAATTTAAGATAGAAAAACTTAAATAGGTGCTCTCGCAACTAAAATAAGTTTAAGTACTAAAATTGCTAAAACTGAAATAAATAAATAAATAAATGCGCTGGACACTTTATTTGCACCTTTTAAATATATCCTGTTCATTTAATTTAGATTGAACCTACTGCAGTGCTCTCGTATGTTAACTTTGAGATACAGTGCTTCAAATGTTGTTTGACCATGATCCAAAATTCTCTGCTTTTGTGTACAGTTGGCAAGAGACTGCATTCAGAACGGATCATCGGTCCAGGGAAGGAGAAATGTTGTTATTTCTTCTGGCAGGGCCGCAACTCTACTGTGAATGAGAAAGGAACTTCAGCACTTATGACTGTTGAGCTGGATGAGGAGAGGGGTGCTCAGGTACGTACTCACTATGGACTCTTATACTTTAAAACTCATTTTTAGGATATTATTAAGCCTTTTTTTATGGAAGCCTGTTTCTGCCACTGAATAAAAAATGTAAAACGGCAATTGCGTGTTGTAAAGTCAGAATTGCAAGATATAAATACACAATTCTGAGAAAAAAGTCAGAATTGTGAGTTTGTCTTTCGTAACTGACTTTTTTTTCTCAGACTTGTGAGATACAAATGCACAATTCTGGCTGTTTCTCAGGACTGCATGATATAAACTCATGATTTTGAGAAATAAAGTCACAATTCACAATTCTGAGATATAAAGTTTGTTAAAAAAAAAAATATATATATATATATATATATATATATATATGTATATATATATATTATTTTTTTTAATTCAGTGGCGGAAACAGGCTTCCATACTTTTCTTACAGTTTAAAAGTTTGGAGTCTGTAAGAAGTTGTTCCAGTTTTAAAAGAAGGCTCTAATGTTCACCTAAGCTGCATTTATTTGATCGAAAAAAGTACAGTAAAAACTGCAGTATTGTAAATTCCTATTACAACTTAAAAGTTTTCTATTGAAATATATATTTAAATTGTAATATTTCTGTGATGGCAAAGCTGAACTTTCAGCAGCAATTTCTCCAGTCTTAAGTGTTATGTGATCCTTCAAGAATGATTATAATATGCTGGTTTGATGCTTTTCAGTGTTGAAGAGAGTGTGATGCTTAATTTTTGTATCAATATTATTTTGACGAAAAGAAAGTTCAAAACAAAAGTATTTATTTGAAATAGAAATCTTTTGTAAAAACAAGTCTGTTTAAAATGATGCTTGTTATGCAGGTCCAGGTACAGCAGGGAAAGGAGCCTCCTTGTTTCTTACAGTGCTTCAATGGAGGAATGATTGTTCATGCTGGAAAGAGAGAAGAGGAGGAAGAAAATGCACAAAGTAATTTCTTTTGCTAACTTTACCACACACTTTGAATTTTAAATAATTCTCCTTAACCTCTTTAGGTTAGTTAAATAATTAAATCAAAATATATACATCATAAAAATCATTTTAAACAGATTACTTATGGACTCGACTCGATTTCCCCCTATTTTTACAGATGACTGGCGCTTATACTGTGTGCGAGGAGAGAAACCCATAGAGGGCCATCTGTTAGAGGTGGTTTGTCACTGCAGCAGCTTACGGTCCCGCACCTCTATGATCCTCCTGAACATCCCAAAAGCCAGCATGTACCTGTGGCACGGCTGCAAAGCGCAGATGCACACACGTGATGTGGGCCGTACCGCTGCCAACAAAATCAAAGAGCAGTAAGTCAGTTCACACACAAACCAACCAACGGAACTTCACATCAGTAAGGTTGCAGACCCCTGACATAGACTTCCTGGTCTTCAGGTGTCCTCTGGAGGCAGGCCTTCACAGCAGCAGTAAGGTTTCCATTCAGGAGTGTGATGAAGGAGCTGAACCACAGGGCTTCTGGGAGGCCTTGGGAAGGAGAGATCGAAAGGCGTATGACTGCATGCTGCAGGGTGAGCAGAGAAGCGTGTGCCTGTGTGTTTGCATGCAGGTGATTTACAGAGTTCCTGTGTGTCCATAAAAAGTTTTAAATTCAGTACGATTAATTTAAGGTCATAAAAAGTCAAAACAGCTACTGAAAGAGCTTACAAATGGTAGAGACAAGAAACGCTAGATGCCATCCTGGAAGGATGTAAACATGCCGGCTCTTAATGCATCGTTATAATTCATTCATAGAGCATCAGTGAGTGTTTGAACCTTCTGTAATAGTTGAATATGAGTCCCTCAGTTGTCCTCAGTGTAAAAAGATGGATCTCAAAATCATACAGTCATTGTTGAAAAGGGTTCAAATGCGCAAAAAGGGTGAAAAACCAAAGAATTTGTGGGAACTGAAGAATTTTTCTGAAGAACACTGTAAAGTTTAACTGTTCAGAACAAACAAGGGACTCATGAACAACTATCACTAAACCAAAAAACACAGCTGAGGATTATTCAGGTAACAACACTGAATTAAGAGTCAAGGAGATGTAAACTTTTAAACCGGGTCAATTTTAAATGTAACTATTATGTTCTATTGTGGACTATATGTAAACATCTTTATATGAGATATCTTATCAGGTCAGTACTAAGTAAACAATAACGTGCATTTTTTATGATCCCTCTTATTTTGGTAAAATAATGAACATTTTTAATGATTCTGAAAGGGGGATGTAAGCTTTTGACCTCAACAGTACCTGGGGTTCCCTTTAAAAATATGTGATTAATTTTGCTCTGTGTGGACATATAGTATAATTTTTTTTTTTCATATTTTTGTTTTAAAAAAGACATGCTTTCTTGTGTTTCTCAGATCCAGGAAAGTTTAATTTCACTCCCCGGTTGTTCCAGTTAAGCAGCGCTTCAGGAGAGTTCGTGGCAGTGGAGTTTGTGTATCCATCCAGAGAACCAAATTTGGTCAACTCGATGCCTTTCCTACAGGAGGATTTGTATACAGCTACTCAGCCAGGTGCTTGACACATTCATGTTCACTAAACACTACAAAGAGTGCTGTCTGATGTAACATATTAACTTGTACTGTTAGGTATTCTAAGTGGCTGTCAGTTACAATTTAATTAGGCTTTTCTACACCCATTGCATGCATAATGCATTAAGGAAATTCGATTCTACACACTCATTGAAAAATCATGAGATATGTCTGTGGCAGTATCATGATGTCCGTACATGTGTTTGATTGTCTTTCAGCCCTATTTTTGGTGGACAATCATCATGAAGTGTACCTATGGCAGGGCTGGTGGCCTCAGGATAGTGAGAGCACAGGCTCAGCTCGCATTCGATGGGACTCTGACAGGAAGTGCGCCATGGAAACTGTGCTCCAATATTGTAAAGGTGACTTAAAAAGACACGCCAGTTTTTAATGATGCTGTTAGGAAGTTATACAATGTCATTCTTATTTCTAAAGCATGATATGTTGACTTTCTAGCAGCTCCTTGTTTAAACTACTATTAAGTTATTTGTGTGAGTAGATTCAATGCAAAGACACAAATAGACACAAATGTTTTATGTATTATTATAATTGAATATGATGACAATATTAAATAAAACAATGAATAATTAATACAATATCATTGGCTTTGCTTTTGTTTTGTAGAAAAAAATGAGAAAAAAACTCCAAAGTCATACCTGATCCATGCAGGACTTGAGCCTCTTACCTTCACTAACATGTTTCCCAGCTGGGAACACAGAGAAGACATTGCTGAGATCACTGAGAAGGTGAGATAGGAAGTTTATTGTGCACACCAAGTTTGTTTTTTTGTATTATAAGAATATGGTTTAAAGATTTTGTTCTTTTCTGTGCTTTATAGGAGGCTGAAGTATGTAATCAGATCATTCTTGTTGAAGACGTCTTGACTAGACTCTGCAAGACCACTTACCCACTGGCTGATCTTCAAGCCCGTCCACTACCAGAAGGTGTTGACCCTTTACATCTTGAGATCTACCTGTCAGATGAGGACTTTGAGGTGAGAAAAATCACATTAACAGTCAGATTACGTTGTGCAATAAAGCCTCACTTTATAATTATAGATTAATTGAAATAGTCTATGATTTCAAGACATTGCACAGGGATATTACTGAAGTGTATATTAGTTCTGTAACATCTGTCTTCCTGTGTGTGCTCATATGTTCTTGTCTTAGAACTGTCTACTTTTATTGTGCCTTTTTCCCCGTCATCTATTTCATGTTTCTCCTGCTCCCACTGTCATCTTAAAGCAGTCTCTCTTAACCTGTCTCTCCCTGCATCTTTCTGCTTTTCCCCTTTTTGCTGGTGTAGTCTTGCGTCTGATGAGGTTAATTTTTCCCTTCACATGCCAGGGTGTAGGGGCTTCTGGGAAGGTGAGTTTTGTTTCCTGAGGAACACTGGTGTTTTCCCACTAATGCTGCATCCTCACTGTGTGAACTGCATCACCATGTGCTTGTGAATCACATGCCTTGGCACAAACAGTGTAGTATCTAGCAGCGTGTGGGTCACCATTCACCACTGAAATCTCACTGATACTCTAGGTCTCATGTGTGGGGTTGATTTTTCTTGGATATACACTATGGTTCAAAAGTTTGGGGTTATTAATTTTTTTTTTTTTTCTCAGAATTGCGATATAAACTTGCAATTGTGAGTTAAAGAATCAGATTTGCAAGATAAAACCAATTCAGACTTTTTCCAAATGCAGTTTATATCTATATCTTTGCAGTTCTCCAAAAAGTCAGAATTCCGAGGTATAAACTCGAATTCTAAGATATAAACTTGCAATAGAGTATATAGACAGATTTGCTAGATAAACTCAAAATTCAGACTTTTTCAGCAAAATTGTGTGATTTATAAACTTACAGTTGCAAGTTATAAATTATTGTTTTTTTCAAAATGCGAGTTTATATCTATATCTTGCAGTTCTCCAAAAAAAGTCAGAATTGCAAGGTATAAACTCGCATTTACGAGAAAAAAGTGTGAATTGCAAGATATAAACTTGCAATAGTGAGTTATACAGGCAGATTTGCTAGATAAACTCAAAATTCAGACTTTTTTCAGCAAAATTGTGTGATATAAACTTACAGTTGCAAGTTATAAATTATTGCCAGTTTTTTTTTTTCTCGCAAATGCGAGTTTATATCTCACAATTCTGATTTTTTTTTCTCAGAATTTCAGAATTGTGATATAAACTTACAATTGCTAGTTATAAAGTCAGAATTGCAAGATAAAAAAAACAATTCCGACTTTTTCCCACAAATGTGCGCTTATATTGCAATTATGACTTTTTTTCTAATTGTAACTATGCCATTGCAAGTTATGAAGTCCAATTTTGAGAAAGAAAATACTGTTCTGAGTTTGTCTCGTAATTCTGACTTCATAACTCGCAATTGTGAGTTCATATCGTAATACTGAGAAAGACTTAATTTCTCAGAATTTTGAGTTTATATCTCACAATTCTAAAAAACATAATCAGAATTGAGTTTGTATCACGCAGTTCTGAGAAAAAAGTCAGAATTGTGAGAATTTGCAATTACCTTTTTATTTTTACTCGGTGACGGAAACAGGCTTCTATATTAAATTGATCAAATGTGATAGTAAATACATTTCTAATGTTACAGAGAACTTCAGTTTCAAATAACTGCCTTTTAAAAAAAAATTTGATTCATCTAAAAAAAAGTGTCTTTGCTTACAAAAAATAAAAAAAAATTAAGCAGAACATTTTCAGCTATGTTAATAATAAGAAATGTGTCTTGAGCACCAAATTAGCTGTTTAGAATTTTTGAAAGATCATGTGACATTAAAGACTAGAGTAATGACTGCTCAATATAGCTTTGCAATCACAGGAATAAATTACATTTTAAAAATACAGTTATTTTAAGTTGTAATAATATTTAACGGTATTACTGTTTTACTGCATTTTGATCAAATAAATGCAGCCTTGGCAAGCATAAAGAGTAAAGAGTGTTTTTTTGTTTTTTTTTTTCCCAAATCATACTAACCCCAAATTTTTGAATGGTAATCTTCTTTTGTTTAGGCATGTGCTAATAGTAAAACTTATAATCCAATAATTGTTTTTATGTTATGGCCAATAATGAGTTTTTTCTAAACAATTCTGAATTTTCTAAAAAATGTATCACATTTTTAAATGCCTCATGTGACTTTGGGCATCACAACATCATGATGTACTGAATTTAAAAAAATAATAATTTTGATAAGATTCAACTTTTTTAATTATTGTTTTTATAAACTTTAAGTGTTAGATGATGGCAAAATAAATTTAAGTGTAAAAATGGGAGAAATTAACATAAGCAATTACATATTTAACACGGACTGATAACTAAAAAAAAATCCAATATCAGCTAAAAGCAGATATGGTACAGATAAATTGTGCATCCTTAATTTAAATACCTTGCACTCTAATATTTTAATGTTTTTGGACTTGTGAATGGCAGTGACCAATAGCCTACAGCTCTTGTGTTTGTGTGTGATCATTCATCCATTTTGTTCAGCACCTCAGACTCAGTCCTACGTGTATGTCATCTCCATACATTTTCAAACACTTACACTTACAATTATATATGTGTGTATGTTCTCTACAGAAAGCATTGGAAATGACAAGAAGTGAGTATGAGGCACTGCCAGGATGGAAGCAAGTGAATGTGAAGAAAGCCAAAGGACTGTTTTAAAGGAACTGCACTGGAACTGCTGATTGCGATTGTGAATCTGAAGCGGAGACCTTCTCATTCCTTTTGACCCAGACAGGACAAATGCAAGTGAAGATCTACCTGTGTCAAACCACACAGGGAAGTGAAAAAGAGCTGGAGGAAGAAGAAAAGACACAGATGGGCAGGGGTTTACCAGCCTCTTGTAGCACATTTCTCTCCCATTTTCTCCTTTTTTTTTTTTTTTTTTTAATCAGTGAATTAGCAAGATTTGTTTTCTTGTTGAATGTTTCGAGTGCTCCTCAGCATCTTTTCCTCCCGTTGTTCTGCATTGCTGTGTCCACATGAAGCCAGTCACCGTCCAACATGCACAAGGCAGCCCTCATGCACTGCCCAGCTTTATATAAAGACCTAATAAATGAAAAATGCCTTTTAGTTATCTAATTGTAAGAAAGCTCAAAAGAGCACTTTATGTAAGTACGTTCATACCTGCTCTCATAAATGGCCTCAAAATGTGTTTAAACCTTCCAGATAGATGCTTGAACTTGAGAACCCTGTGTGTGTGTGTGTGTGTGTGTGTGTGTGCATGGGAGAGTGTTTGTGAATCCATACAGTGTGTGTGTGTGTGTGTCTCTCTTCAAACAAGATGGAATGAAACTGTGGAATAAGAGAAAATCTCTTTCTATTCTGCGTTGTATAGTGCCTTGCCTTCATGTACAGTTTATATAAAGACAGATGCTAGTCTGCATTTTGAAGACGTATTTGTGATATAAATAAATAATGGTGCAAATAAACACTGAATAATGTAGATAATTAAAATTTTGTCTGGTGCTTTGTTCGCAAATCAGTTTTGTATGGAAGGCCATTTCCACCACTAAATAAAAAATGTAAAGTAATTACGACTTTTTATCTCACAATTCTGACTTTTTTCCTCAATTCCGTGATACAAACTCAGAATTCTGACTTTTTTTTTCTTAGAACTGTGAGTTATGGAGTCAGAATGGTCAGATAATAACTCGCAATTGCGAGTTATAAAGTCAGAAGAGTTTGTCTCACAATTCTGAAAAATAAAGTTAGAATTGCAAGATATAAACTCACAATTCGGACTTTTTTTCTCAGAATTGCGAGTTTATATCTACTTTATAACACAATTGGGAGTTCAGTCAGAATTGTGAGATATAAACTCGCAGTTCTGAGAACATATCAGTCTTCTTGTGAGGAAAAAGTCAGAACTGCGTTTTTACCTTGCAATTCTGACTTTTTCTCAAGATTATATCACGCAATTCTGAGAAAAAAAAGTCACAATTGTGAGTTTGTATCTCGCAATCCTGGTTTTATAACTTGCAATTGCTAGTTTATATCTCAATTCTAAAAAAAAAAAAAAGTCAAATGTGAGTTTGTATCAAAACTGTAATCAGTATATTTTTTTTTTTCTTTAGGTTTTAGTATTATGCGTGTATGGTTTTGATTTTGGCGTGTCATTTGACATACTGTGTCCCAGTTTGCATACTATTTGTACTAAATACTATTCTAAATAACAATCAGTGTGTCCCAAATTGTAGTATGCTGAAATGAGTGTCCTAAATGTACTTAGATAGTTTAGTATTTCCAGTGAAAATTCCAAGTGCACTTTCTTTGGGCTTTGGCAAACGTTAAGTTTCTAGGAGCAACGCAAAAATATGGAAGCCCATTCTGCCACTAAATAAAAAAATAAAAAAGGTTATTGTGACTTATCTCACAATTAAGATTTTTTTTTCCCCCTCAGAATTGCATGATACTTTATTTCTCGCAATTACGAGTTAGTTTCACGCAAATCTGAGAAAAAAAATCGCAGTTCTGACTTTTTTCCTCAGAATTGTGAGATATAACTCTCAACTGCGAGTTACAAAGTCCAGTTTTTGCGAGTTTATTTTAAACAAATCTGACTTGATACTCGCAATTGTGTTATAAAGTCAGAATTGAGAGATATAAACTCGAAACTCGAGATGAAAATCAGAATTGGGAGCTCTGACTTTATTTCTCAGAATTGTGAGTTAAAGTTGTTCACATCCAGAACAAAAATTTACAGATAATTTACTCACCCCCTTGTCATCCAAGATGTTCATGTCTTTTTTTCTTCAGTCGTAAAGAAATTGTTTATTGAGGAAAATATTCCAGAATTTTTCTGAAGTGGATTTCAATGGTGCCCCCAAGTTTAAACTTCCAAAATGCAGTTTAAATGCCGCTTCAAATGGCTCTAAATGATTCCAGCTGAGAAAGAAGGGTTTTATCTAGCGAAACAATTGCTCATTTTTCAAAACAAATTGACAATTTATATACTTTTTAAACTCAAATGCTCGTCTTGTCTCGTCTCTGCGATGCGCATGTGTAGTCTGTGCAATCCAGGTCAATACAGTTAGGGTATGTCGAAAAACTCCCGTCTCGTTTTCCTCTTCAACGTCAAAATCGTCCTATATCTCTCTTTTACCTCTTTTTTTGTAAAGGGCGTTTGATCTTCTTTACATGTTCACTTTAAACACTGCGTCGGAACTTCTGCAGCGATGTAGGATGATTTTGAAGTTGGGGAAGAAAACGAGGTGGGAGTTTTTTGACATACCCTAACTGTATTGAACCGGAAAAAAACAAAGTTCACACAGACTTAGACAAGACAACCGTTTGAGGTTAAAAAGTATATAAATCGTCAATTTGTGTCGAAAATGACCGATCGTTTCATTAGATAAGACCCTTCTTTCTCGGTTGGGATCGTTTAGAGCCCTTTGAAGCTGCATTTAAACTGAATTTAGGAAGCTCAAACTTGGGGGCACCATTTAAGTCCACTATATGGAGATATATGGAAGCCTGTTTCCGCCACTGAATAAAAAAATAAAAAAAAATTTTTATTCCTGATTTTTTTTCTTCCTCAAGAAGCATAATTTCTTATCGACTGAAGAAAGAAAGACACGAACATCTTGGATGACAAGGGGGTGTGTAAATTATCTGTAATTTTTTTGTTCTGGAAGTGAACTTCTCTTTTAATCGGTAAGAATTGTGAAATATAAGCTAATTCTGAGAACGTATCAGTCTTTTACATTTTTTTCTATCTTTTATTTCTCTTAAATATCAGTTTATATAGCAATTCTGACTTTACAACTCGCAATTGCGAGTTTATATCACTTAATTCTGACTTAATTTCTCACAATTGCGAGTTGATCTTATTCTGACTTAATTGCAAGTTTATATCTCACAATTCTAAAAAAAAAAAATGGAAGTTTGTATCGCAGTTCTGAGAAAAAGTGATTGTGAGGTAAAAAGTCTTTTATTCAGTGGCGGAAACTACTAAATGATACAATTCTGCTAGCGAACGCAAGGTTTCTCAATGGAACGTGGGAATTTTGAGAACGAATGCAAATTTTTTTTAGCTAATGTAACATTTCTGGGCGGAATGCAAATATTTAAATACACTTTTCTTCATATCTCGTTATTTCTCATCGTAATGTCCTTGTAGGGGCTTTCCACACCCAATATGTAGGCTACTACAAATGTAATTTGACCAAAATATAAAAGCCCTTTAGGAGTAGAATTCCTGTTTCCCAGCTTTCGGCTGGTGTTCTCAATATACCAATTATATAGTCATATATTGTAGACTTGTATGAAATATTGAATCAATTTTAAAGAGAACAAAAATCCATAAAAACAGACCAGCAGAGGGCGCTGTTGTTCCACAAGTGAAAGCGATCAGTAGGCCTATTGCATCATCCCATAATCATATAATGATAAAGGAAACAGAGTAGAATATCTTAATACATCTTTGAATTATCTCATTATTTATCTTTTTTCTTACATTATTTCTGTATAGAACCATACAAAAATACATTTTCAGTAGTTCTATATTAAATAAATTGCCTTTTTAATCTCACCTAAATCTCCACCGCTAAATATAGCAATCATCCCTCTAACAAACACAGTTTTTATTTTAGGAATAGCCATCGTAAATGACCCTTTGCCATGAATCCACAAGAACACAGTTAGGACACCGGGAGTGAAGGCTTTGAACTTGTCGGGTCAAGTGGGATTTATAAGTCACATGATCCAATCAAAGTCAGGGCTAAAAATGTTGTATGGCCAATGAGCTGCTTCCTGTCTGTCCGAGTGAGGATTGAGGACGTACCTGCATCTGAGAAAACAACTTGGATGCAAATGTACAATCCTTGTACACTAGTTATAGTGTACAATAGCCGTTTTTGCAATTCTTATCAACACATTTGATTGTAACATTAACATGCGTTTTGCATGTATGTTGGCAAGGCTTGAAGGGGCCTAAAAATTAGCATGTGAATATTCTGTTATATGATATGCATACTGGTCATTTCAGGTGCTCTGTTTTCTGTTACAACTGACATCGCACCATGTTTTAGAGACTGGCAAGAGGGCCTGGTTAATCCAGGATCTCATTAACAATACCCATGATCAGAGCAGACAAATCTGCTTTACCAGGAATGCAATAACCCTCCTGGCAAAGGATCTGATTGGCTGAATGGTAAAAGGTCACTGCGTCTGATTAGCTGGAATTTCTGCACTGAATTTCTGATTGGTTGGAAAAGACGTAGGGTGTGTGGTTGATGGGTAATAAATGACCTTCAGGAACCTATCGAGCAAGGAGCTGTAGGAATGTGGCGTATTTTTGTTTTCTCTGCCATGAAGCTGCTCATTTTATGTTGACCTGGAGGTCTCTTTCAAGATTAAATATCTGTGAGAAACTGTGGAAATCACTTGAGAGATGAACACAACAGGAAACATGAGAGAAATTAAACTGGTAGACTAAAGGCTCATTGAGCTACAGAAATGCACCTCTTTGTACAACTGAGAGCTCATTCAAATAATGAGAATAAGAGCCGCTGAAGGGTGAATGCACAGAACACTCTTCCTGTCTTCTGTCGTGACAGTAGGTCAAGTGAATTGTAGTGCACTGGGTCAGTACGCAAGGAAAGAACCAAAGCGGATTTAAGTTATCTCGTTAGTATCATTGCCTCGCATAAACCGTTTAAACAAAGTGAAGAGCCCTATATACAAACACAGCTCACGTCAAGTGGATGTTCTCAGCATTTCTGTGGTTAAAGGACGTGTTCATACTATAGTTTTTATAGTATAGTAACTATAGTGACACACTCAAAAGCTTTTTAAATGATTCATACTCACATATACTGTATAATGCACGCTATGAGCTAATGAAAAAAACTCTAAGGACTTTGATCGCTTTTGGGAGCCTCTTTTGCTGACATGTATTTAAATAAATAAATAAGACAATACTATGTGAATAACAATATACAATTCAAAACAGAATTATAAAATTAGATTTAATAAAACATCAACACAACGTGTTGTTTCCAATTAAAATAACTGGCTTTCATGTTGCATATTTCAGAAAGAATTTGTTAAAAAAAAAAACTCATTTAGTGTTAACTTATTTTATTTGTGAATGATGCCAATATTTTATTTTATTTTATTTTATTTTATTAGCTAGTGAAAATTAATAAAAAAATAAATGATCTTATTTAAATTTATCTTTATTTTATTTAGCTTATTTTTTTTGTTAAATTATTTATTTATCTTATTTATTTAACTTATTTAATTATCCTATTTAATTTACCTTTATTTATTTTATTTAACTTATTTATTTATTTATTTATTCTTTACAAAATAGTTATTGTTATTATTTTAGACCTTTTGAAAAATTATTAAAACAATAAATTCATTTTTATGTTAACTTAATTATTTATCTTATTTATTTAACTTATCGTATTTAATTTATCTTTATTTATTTTATTAAGCTTATTTATTTTTGTTAACTTATTTATCTTATTTATTTGACTTATCTTATTTAATTTATCTTTATTTATTTTATTAAGCTTATTTATTTTTTGTTACCTTATTTATCTTATTTATTTGACTTATCTTATTTAATTTATTTTTAATTTATTTAGCTTATTTTTTGTTAACTTATTTATTTATTTGATTTATTTAACTTATCTTATTTAATTATCTTATTTAATTTGTCTTTATTTCTTTTATTTAGCTTATTTATTTTTTGTTAACATATTTATTTCTCTTTTTTTATTTAACTTATTTTTATTTAATTTACTTTTTTATTTTATTTAACTTATTTACTTAACTTTTTTAACTTTTGAAACTGTATTAAAACGACAAATTCGCTTTGGGTTCATTTTCTTATTTATTTATTTTATTTTATTTGTTGTTTTATTTGATCTAATTTATCTTCATTTTTGTTAACTTATTTAATTTTCTTTATTTGACTGATCTTATTAATTTATCTTAATTTACATGTATTTATTTTATTTAACTTTTTTTTATGGTTTACATTTTTGAAAATGTATTAAAAAACAAATCCATTTTTATTTAATTGTTACTTTATTTTATTTATTTATTTTTTAATCTTATTTAGTGTTTGTGTAACTTTGACTTATATATTAATGTTAAATGTGTTGTTTTTTTATTGTTTGCTTTTTATTTTAATTTTACACTGTGAAAATTTAAAAAGAAAATGACAGATTCATTTTTGTGTTAACTTTATTTATTAATTTAGTGTTTAATTTATTGTTTTATTTGATGTTTACGGTTATAAAAATGTTCACAGACCCGCTAGCAGCTCAGTGCACCTCCAGTTTGACAGTGCTAACAGGCCATGTTGTTATTGCTGAATGTGCAGGTGACCACCAGTAGGGGGCGCGCCGCTCACGGCTCATTGTTGCACCCGCCGGTGTGTATGTATGTGAGTCTAAGCGTGTGTGTATGTGAGTGTGTGTCTGTCCGTGTGACTCGTAATATGTGTCAAGAGAGTGAGGGGAGACTTCTCTATGTAGGTGACTGAAGCTAATGTGTTTAACACCAGAGGTCAGAAAGACTGAAAGATCTGTCGAAGTAAGAAGTTTTGATCTGAAACCCGCTCCACAACACCGGCACATATGCGAAAGTAACGGATTTTGTGAATAAAACAAAGATTTGTCAAGGGAACTTCTGTCAAGAGGGGAAGGAAATAAACCGGACACGTCAGAAGAGGATATTTATTTTGGGAAATCGTAATATGAAAAAGGAGCAGGCCGAGATATTAGGTTTTGTCCCTCAGAAAGAGATCGTCTACAACAAACTTCTCCCGTACGCAGACAAACTAGACCGCGAATCCAATGACATTTTGGCCCAGATTAAAGGGAACTTGGCTCGGGCTGTCCAGCTCCGTGAGTTATGGCCCGGAGTTTTACTTTGGACCCGGAAACTCTCCACGTAAGTATATTTGAGACTCCAAAAATGCTTTGCTGTGGGAATTGAGCCTGTATTATTAATAAACAGCACGGACAGCTCAATGACTCAGGCAGCTTGTAGCCGTTAGCTTCCGTGCTAAAAGCTAAGCGCTACCTGAGTCACTCAGCTGCCCTTGCTCATATGTAAACATCCCATATCTATCTCCAAGTGCTCCATAACGACCTTTCACAATATCGAGCGTAGTATTTCTTCGGTCAAGTTTGTCAGTTGTCTTCAGTCGGTTAAATACAGGAAATGCAGGACTGTTGTAAGCTCATTTCTAAGCTAATCAGCTAACGGAGGCTAACATTAGTGCTGGATAAGCAGCTGCCACATGCATCACTGCAACTAGTGGTTTAGACATGGAGTCTTTAAAAAGACATTTTGCCTGGAGTAGACTGCTTAAATATTGTAAAACATCATCTTTACGGCTTGCCTTATTCATTTAGTATATTTCTTATAGGCACTTAAATGTAATTCAGTGTTTTTTTGACCATGTTGAATAACAGACCTTTGCAATGTAACTTTATTTATAGATAGTTTAAGACTTAAGGCCTTTTTAAGATAAGATAAAGAGGTTATTATTCTATTCAAATGCCTGAGTTTTAAAATACAGTATTTAATGACACTTAAGTCTTACATAAGTTCATGCTGCATAACATTTAGATGGTACCCTTCAGTTCTGTCAAGTGTGTTACTAGGGGTTTTGATTGTTGTAGAGCGTGTATTACACTAAATACTTTACAATATCTCATCTGTTTATATTTTTCTTAGCTGTTTGGCCTTTTAACTTATCAAAAGATTAAATTCAAGGGTTTTGTATTCCTAGCAGGCATGTTGTATTGAATTAAGTGAGTAAGTCACTGAGAGAGTCAGTCACATGAGCCCATTCAGTGAAAAAGTGAGTGGCTAAGGTATAAATATATATAAGCTCAGTGTCTTAATTCAGATATACTTTTGAATTTAAGATCAGTGCTTATATGCATGATAAAAAAAATATAACAATGTTTGCGACTGAGATGTAATGTTTTGTCATTTTAGATCTTAAGTTCTTCATTACTCCCGTGTTACAGTTTAAAGAGATGCATTAATAAATTAATTTATTCTTTTATAAAAGCTTGTATTACAGCATTTTCTGACAATGTTATGAAATGGTGAAATATTCCCCAGAACATATCCCTATATAGACAACTGTATGTGCTGACAAAACTAGAGGATCTCACAAACACAAGCATGTAGAGGGCTGAATATATTCTCTATCTAACAGAATCCTGCACAAGAGCATTTTCTGATGTGTTATTATGGAAATAATGACCCACAGAAAGTGCCCTCCCAGGCAACTGTATGTGCCGACAAAGCTTATTGGGTGTGTCGTTATTTTATTATTTCACAAATTCTCACAAAAACGAGCACATAAAAGGCTAGATACATTAATTTGCTAAGAAAATCCTGCATTAGAACATTTTCTGATGGTTTATTATGAATATATGACCTCCAGAACATGCCCTCCCAGGCAACTTTTCACGCAGGATTTTATTAGAAATAAAGTTGCCTAAAATAAAGTTAAGGCTTCTTAGTAAACGAGCACTGTTATGATTGGCTAATGTCATTGCATAGGAAACGGTATCAACGCCCCCTCACTATTGCATGTACGTTCATAAAACAGGCATTTCCAGTCAAAGTATTTTGAAATAATTTATTTACCGTTTGCGATACAACTGCAGTCACATCTAGTACCGCTTCATCTTTCAACAAATGCTTCCTTGTGAACTCTCCATGACACTGTGCCTTGTTTACAAAACAAAACGCTCCAGACATTTCTCTGACGTGATCCGGGATGCCATTAAAAATAGACTATCCACTTGTTCCTTACGCTGGGATCCTTCTGATATCTGTATAAAGATGTGAAAGAGCTGTTTAAACCAAAACGAACGTTCTTTTACTCCACTTGTCCTATTGATGACAGACTTAAGCACGTAGACTGTGTCAGAAAGCGAATGCGCATCTGTATAGTGTATTCAGTGTAGACAAGATAGCGGAAGTGATTGTAATTTTTATTTGCTTTTGACACAGCGCGACACTCTCATTCAGCGTAATCGAGTGTCAGCCGTTAGCCAACTCAACGACAGTGGGCAGGGCCTATTATGCAAATGATAGTCCCTGGGTGATGTCACCTTGCACCTCGGATCCAAACGAGCCATTTTTTTAAGGGTTATTACGTAAATGCTTTTTTATTGATTATGAGGAAAATTTAAGTTACAAAATTTGCAGAATCTCATGTCATGACCTCTAATAATTGCTGGCAATTCAGCTTTACCATTACAGAAATAAATTACACATAAAATATATTACAAAACAAAAACATTTTTTTCAATTGTAATAATGTGTGTGTGTTTAAAGGTGTGTATTTACTCTGCTCTCACATACATGCTGTTTGCAAGGCCACTACAGTTTAATAGTTGCAGAGGAAACTCTTGCCAAAAAAAAGTGGGACTCAAAGGGTAATAAGTCTGAGCTTGTGACATTTAGGTGAATGTTTATAAAAGCTCTCTTATATAATCTATTTTGAAGACCATTTCACTATTTATGCCATGCTAGCCTGACTCAGCTTTAGTCAGGCTCACAGCTCTCTCTGTTTGTCTCATAATCACATGGTGGCCTTCGTGCTTACATATTTAGTGATAAGGTCAGAATTGCTCCTACAGATAACTAATGGCCTAAATGTGACATATGTGCTTCCCTCCCATACAAAATAAGTCCACACCCCTCTCCACCTAGGCTTCCTGTACAGTCACTGTCATATGTTGTTGTGAAGTGGTGGATGTCCAT